>CM030885.1:5530403-6155403 GCA_018132145.1 Boehmeria nivea var. tenacissima | reverse complement strand
TGCTAGAATTCCATATTAAGAAAGCAAAGATCACCCATTTGGAGAGACACAATCTTATGAAGCACACTCTTGTAAGAAAGGATGAGTTTATGAACCAAGTTGATGAACTTCAAAAAACCACTTGGAAGCCATTTTCTTATGCTGCAAGCAATGGTGTTTGAATTTATCTTCCTTTATTTCTCATTTAAATTTGTATATGTGATATTAGGATTTGGATTTTGGTTAGTATTATCTTAATTGTTGGTTAGAAACTTAGTGGTTCAAGGAAGTGGGTTAGCTTTTTTTGAGAGCATTATGAACTACATTAATTAAATTAGCTATTCATATTCCTCTTCATTGTGTTTTCCTTATTCATAATGCAGCGTCGAAATTGTTTATGAATAAAATTACTAGCATACGACTTGAGTTGAAATCTAAATTACTTTTGACAATATGCAACCTGAATAAGTATTTCCCGTTAGGATTGGCATCCGATTCTAACAATTTGTAAAACTAATTTCAAAATAACGATCGACACTGAAATCATGAATTTGCTCCGGTACTAAACAGATTATCTACCAAAGTTTCCAAGCCTTAGCACTTATTCAACCAACACAAATAATATGCAAAATACCACATAAGCACATTTTAAGCAAAATACCATGTAAACGCATTTAAGCCAACTCAAATTGATCATAAAAAACGTGTCTAAGTGTACTACGAAACACAAATTAAACGAGCATAAATAATAACATGTGCAAGGACAATATTCTGGTTTGAGCACGGGGAGGACTACGCGAACTGAGGCCTTACGTGTACGAACTCGGCAGGGCTCGGGCCTTGCGCATGATCCAGCGCAAGCATGGGTTCTGCACTAATAGATGGGCTCGGGCTATGCGTGAATTGACCATAACAACTCAAGCCTCAAGCGCGGGCAGCGCGATTTTGGCCCTCCGTGAGCTAAGATCTCGCATAAGAGTTGGTCAGGCTCAAGCATCGTACTATGCTAGCGAAAGTTATAGGTCTCACATCTAGGCCATCACGGCTCGAGGTCTTGCATTAGGCCGGACAAGGCTCACCTAGTGCAAATGGCGGCGGCTCGTGGTGGTTTGAGGATTTGCGCACGAAGAATGAAGAATGGCCCCACGAGTCGCTCGTATGCTGTCATGACTCGTCACCGCAGGCCGCGACGTCCTTTCTTACTTATATGCACATACTGAAAGCTATAAAGTACAAAATATATTATCAAGATACACACTTGTTCTTTTTTACATATATATAACTTCAAATACACTACATAAAAGTAGTAATTAAGTACATTGCTTTTTTTTTTTTCCTCTTTATATACATTCCAAAATCAACACAAAATATAATATGAGTGAAGTTGTCATACTTTTGCTCATAGGTTAGTTTCGCACATGCTATTCAATCGGCTCGGCGTCTTTTGGTTTCTTATTATACCTTTGCCGTTTTCCTTTCTACAACTCCAGAGCCAAATGAGTTGCTAAACTCATTAAGTATGAAACTAACTTCTGACTATATGCCGTGACAAACAATAAAACGCATTCCTGGGACGGGTTCTAAGGTAAGAGAACAATCAATATCACCATTCCCATACCAAGTTAGTTACAAATGGCCTATCCCATATTCAACAAATACAAAGACTTACCGTTACGAGTGGTCCATCTTATGTTCAACAAACACAAAGACTAACTATCCCATAGCAACTAGTCCTTTCATGTTGATCTTTCTAACTATCTCTGCTTTATTTGTATGTATATATAGTAACAAAATGAATAAAGTTAATGCACCAGGATTTTGGTTGTTTCTTTTCACAGGGAACACAAATTGGAGTTAAAGAATAATTTGTAACTGCGATGTTGAAAACATGTTGAACAGTTTCCATCGTGGTTTTTTTAAAAAAGCATTCATACTTCATGACCAATGAGTGGCGAAGATGATAGAGTAATTATTTGACTTAGCTACAGGAAGTACGTTAACATCAATCTTATACGCTGGTTGTGTAATTAATGGAGTTAAGTTCGTAAGTGCTCCACGTGATGCCAACTGAAAGACGCACGATAGTGGGGAGTCTGTCACTGGATTAGAATCGTCACTGCTTTATGGTGAACTTCAAGAGGTAGTAGTGATGATACAAATCGGAATATCGCGCAGTACTTATGCATTGTAAGTGGTTTGATATAGATCATGCAACAAAAAAACGATCGAAGAAAGTGCATAACACTACTAGTATTTACTCAATGCAGAGTGGTACAACTATCGACTCAAGCTCAACAGGTCTTATACACTGATGATTTGATGAATAACACTTTATAGAAAATTGCACATGACTATGATCCCATGCATGTGTGGGATGCCCCTGATGCTCTCGACTCGAATATTAATTTGGAGGGTCTTGGTAGAAACGGATGACAAGTTAGTCGAAGATTGTGAAACTAACGACACGGTAGTAGATTATTTTAGTGACGAAGATTCTAAAGACATAAGCAACAATTTAGAGGATGACACATCTGATGATAATAATATTATTGAGACTTGTGACACGTCAAACGATGATTAATATGTTTTATAAACATTACGATATATTTATGAAATTTTTAATGCAAATTCATTCACTTGATTAATTATGGGAAAAAATACCCATTTGCATCCTATATTTGTGCTACTTTTCTCGATAGAACCTTATTGATTATTTTATGACCACTTTGCACCCTCTGTCTAATTATGTCAGTTAAATAATGACATGGCACCAAAAATAATTATAATTTGACCCTTAATTTATTTAAAAATTTGATAGAAACAAGGCAATTCCAAAACCATCATTCAATCCAAAATAATATGCAATTCTACAATGCTTTACCAAAACTAACAAAAATATCAAATTGTCAACTCTCTAAGTTTTACCAACAAAGACCACAAATTGTCAAAATCTTTAAGCACACTCACAACCATAATTTTGGATTCGCCGGCAATGGCTTGATTCCGCAATCCCCTAGCGACGGCGATGGCGATAGTGAATCTCCGCCGCAAATCCCGCCCTTCAATTCTAACAATTCAAACCTAAAAATCTTTACCGAACCAGATCCGTGCTGCTCCTCCATGCGTGAGGTATGCGAGGTTGCCAACGTTATGCCGCCACAACGCCTCCGTGAACCAGATCCACACTGCTCCTTATGCTCGAAGCCTACCACCACAACCCAACCCAAATGCCGACCACCTCCGCCACCCAAACCCTTGCCGAACCCCGCAGCCCGTTGTACCACCTCTGTCGCCCAACCCCTCGCCGAACCCCGTAGCCCACCGAACCACCTCTGCCGTCCAACCCCCCACCGAACCCCACAGCCTGCCGAACCACCTCTGCCGCCCAACCCCCCACCAAACCCCGTAGCCGGCCGAACCACCTCCGATACCCAACCCCTCGCCGAACCACCTCCACTCCCGCCCTCGCCTCCGCCCCGCCCTCGCCGTCGCCGGACATGGATTGGGCTTAGTTTAAATATGGTGTACTCTCTTTTGTTAAATATGGACGGGTTGGAGTCAGAGGTGAGTGCGAGAGTTGGAGTCGAAGGGCAGCAGGGGTCGGAGTCGAAGAGCAGTGGCGGCAGAGGTGGAGGTGAGTGCAAGGGAGGCAGAGGCAGAGGCGGCAGTGAGCGTGAGGCAGAGGTCGAGGCGAGCGCGAGGGAGGCAGAGGCGAGCACGAGGCGGAGGCGACGGCGAGCGCGAGGCGGAGGCGACGACGAGCACGAGGCGGTGACAAGTGCGAGGGCGTGGCAGGGCGGGTTACCTCCGGAGTGTGGTGATGAAGAGAAGGAGGAGTGAGCGAGAGAGATATTTGAGAGAAAGATAGGGTGATGAACGGCTGAGAAGAAAAGAAAGGGAAGAAAAAAAAAACCCTAAAAGTAACATAAACCCAATTATTAAAAATTTAGAGTATTAGTGCAATTTTTAAATAAATCAAGGGTCAAATTATAATTATTTTTTGTGCCACATCATTTTTTAACTGACGGAATCAAACGGAGGGTGCAAAGTGGTCAAAGTTACATAATTCAGGGTGCAAACATGTCAAAAATAAACAATAGGGTGCTATCG
Organism: Boehmeria nivea var. tenacissima; assembly: GCA_018132145.1. Lineage (NCBI taxonomy): Eukaryota > Viridiplantae > Streptophyta > Magnoliopsida > Rosales > Urticaceae > Boehmeria > Boehmeria nivea. Next base: position 6,151,314 of record CM030885.1, on the reverse strand, counting down.
AGAAAAGTAGCTCATATAAATGGATATTTTTTCCTTTTTTTTTTTCAATCTTGTTTGCAGGTATTTGACGATGTTTAGTTTTGATGTTCTTCGTTTCCTCATGGCCACTACAGGGCCTGTCGCTAGTTACCACAACATTGATGGTGATGGTTATGATTTGAACCGTCCTAGCCTTATTCCCGCTCAGGGTGAGGTGGTTGGTATTTTTTGGTTCAATGCATTCATTGGTTATTCTTTGCATTGTTACATGCAACATCAAATATTTTTTTTTTCATGGGCTACATCTACAACTCAGAATAGAAAAGGTCGTAAGCAAAACAAGTTGGCTGTAATGGAAGTTTTACGTCAAAAACCAGAAGGTGGCTAATTAGACATTGAATTCGACGAGGTCGAGATGTACAAGGCAATTGGGGCTCGATCTGTCAATTTCAACAACTCTATTGGGATTAACACCAAGGATCTACACGAGCCTTATTTCTTCTACTAGAAGGACCAAGATCCGGACCAACGCGAGCTTTTCTGGCAACGTATCACTTAGGGGTGAAAGCGATGCGATTTTTTGGTTTTTTGGGTATGTTTATAACTGAAACCGAATTTTTGGTTTTTTGAATTTAATAACCGAAATCGGTTTTTTTGAAGTAATTACCGATTGTACCCAATAATAGAAATTCGGTTATTTAGTTAAAAACCGAATGCATAAAATTAGGCAAAAATTGGATTAAAAAATCGATAATTCGGTTAAAAATTCTCGGTAATTCGGTTAAAAATTCGGTAATTCGGTTATTTCAATCCGTATATGAAAAACCGCACCGATTTACTTTGGTGCATTTGGTTATTATAACTGAATTTTCGATTTTTTTCGGTTATTCGGAATTTGGTTAAATTTTTTTTTTTCGATTTTTCGGTTTTCAATTCGGTTATTTCGGTTATTAATTTCACCCCTAGTATCGTTGCTCAATTTCATATTACAGATACGTTGGAGCATCGAGCGTTAAGAAAAAAAAAGTATTTGAAGGAATGGAAGCACGATTTGCACCGACATTATGACGGGATGGTTGAACAGTACGACACGGACGGAAATAAGAGAATGTCTCATCATAATTGCACGTCTATTGAGCAGTGGCAACTTTATATCGCTGACATAAACTCAGAGTGAGTTAAGGTATATCATTCAATATATATTCTTAGTACATGTGTCATTGGACTAAATATCTATTGATTTTAAATGACGTACAGGAAATATCAACAAGTAACAACAGTAACTACCAAAAGAAGCAGACAAAGCTGACGCACGATGACAAGTCTTTTGCAGTAGATTGATGGGATGCTCAAGGACACTTGAAGAGCCAGATAGACAACTATGAGCATAGACATCAAAAGAAAGACAAGTGAACAACCGAGGCCGATGAGTAGCATTTCGTAAGTATTTTAATTTTCAACATATTAATATGGTGCTATGTACATAAAGTCATATTGTTCTTATAATTATTATTTTCTTTTATACTGTTGTTGCAGGATAAGACATTGAATGTTCGTTAGACACTGTAGACCCAAGATCCGAGCCAACACAAGTTAGAGAAGGACATTATGGCTGAGATTCTCACGTTGGGTCGTGGTCACCTTACCGGAATCGGGCCAACAATCAAAAAGTCCATGCGTGAACAAGCTAGCCCTTCACAACAGTGTGGATCTTCTTAACCATCAGTACCTTTCGAGGAGTTCTAGGCTTTGTAGAGAAAGATGGAGTCGATAGAGGAGTATTTTACATATATCTTCAACTACCTGAGTCGTGAATAGGAGGGGTAAAGGATTTGGTTTTAAACCGAGCGAATTTTTCAAAAAACTAATTAGGGGCATTAAAGCGCTTCAAGAACAACAAATACAATATGAGAAAGAGATTGTAGCTCGTTTAGAAGCTAATATGATGAACATCTCAAACGATTAGAGGCTTTAGTTACTGGAAAAATGTTGAATCGTTGAAGGTGCTAAAGACGCCACGACTCAAAAGAATATTGCACGAGGCAATGGAACACCACAAAAAGCAACCAAAGGCGATGACTTAATGCAAGAAACTGTTAGAGGTAATGGATTACGTAATACCGCAAGAAGCCACATGAGAGACTACTCTTTTCGAAAATATTGATAAATCTTTGAAGGTCGGAGATATGAATTTGAAATTGTAAGTGGTTTTTCAATTTTTTTTTTTATGTTTTTAACGAATGTCTTTATCAACAGGAAGTCAAATGCAAACTTACTATAGATAATAAGATAGTTGCCGAAGGATATTTAATTGCAACATCAGGAGTTATTCACGGCAAAGAGTTGGGAAAATCAAATTACCTAACGATGATATATAACAATTGTAATTAATTAATAATATTTATATATTTATATTTTTTAATAATAATTAGGAAAATTATTTCTTTTTTTATAAATAGCCCAAAAATAATTACTGATATTGAAAAAGAAATATTTCTTTATTTTAAATTCTTTTAAAAAAAATATTGACAAGTACAATTTGAAAAAGTGGTCGCTGATAATAGTAGGACTACTATGAAGTAATTAATCACCGACCACTTGTGGTCGGTAGTATCGGTGACCATATTGTGGTCGCCAATTGATTGCCAATATTTATCGATGACCACTTTTATGGTCACCGAAAAGGTATAATCTTGTAGTGATATATGCAACTAATTAATGAATTGATTAGATACTCAATTATTTTAAAAGCTTGCGTATATATTTTTTTGTTGTGTAAATTTTGGAGCATTTTATTCCCTACTCCATGCCTTCCGTTTTTTCTTACATATTCCCCATTTGATAATCTTGTTTCCTTTTTATTTTTTGTTGGTTAAGAAAATACTTTTGATACAATTCAATTAGGTTTACGGTAGTTATCTTTGTAATGTTGGTATAAAATTTGGGGGATTCTCTTGTGGATTTTTTATTTTTTATTTTTTGCAAAATAATTTTGAATCGTCAAATTTACCTTGGGGTCCACTAAAAAGATAAATCTGACGACCCAAAATTATTTATAAAAAAAAACTAGCAGAGGGTTTTCCTAAAATTTTAGATTGTAATTAAATATTTATTATAAAAAAATCATTCGTGCTCCACGAGCAGCTTGTACAATAAATTAAGATATTTAAATGCGGAAAAGGCCCACTCGCGCCAATGATGATACGTCCTATATACATGTGCCTTGAACCTACCTGCATTATTAACCATAATATATATATATATATATATATAATAAAGCCATGTGATTTTCCTTCCTACTCTATAATATATATATATATATATATATATATATACTCTTTCAATAATTAGATTACGACCTATATATAATTAATAAAATGTGATTTTCCTTCCTACTCCACCATAATATATTATATGCTCTTCCATTAATAATTAGATTACGACCTTTATATATATATATATATATATATATATATATATCAACTCTATATAAATTTATAACAACTATGAATTGAGCCCTATACACCATAATGGGATCCAATAATTATCATTATATTCATGTTCTTCCCCAGCTATTATTAGTTGCAGCTTTCCATTTCCTCGTAATTGCCTGTGATCAAGCTTGCCTGAACAGGACAAGTTTTCCTGCGGGCTTTGTTTTCGGAACCTCATCAAGTGCTTACCAGGTACAAATATATAGCTATACTATACACATTGTAATAATTAATGAGTACGAAATTGTTGTTTCTAATTACGAAATGATAACCTTCTGCAACAAATACATTTATTATTTGGCGATTAATATTTTCGTTCTTTCTCGGTTTGAAGTACGAAGGAGCGGTGAACGTGGATGGTAGAGGTCCCAGTATATGGGATACTTTCACAAGGTTACATCCAGGTCTCTCTCTCTCTCTCTCTCTCTCTCTCTCTCTCTCTCTCTCTCTCTCTCTCTCTCTCTCTCTCTCTCTCTCTCATGCACATTTTCAGTCACGTTTATGGCTTAATATTGTTTAATGCTTGTAAAATGACTGAATTTAGGGATACAAATTAAATCACACAAGTTATAACGCAAGTAGTCGATTTGCAATTCGAATTCCACCATTTTTAAGATTTATATATTGTATTAATAGGTAAGATTGAGGATCATAGCTCTGGAGTTGTAGCCGAGGAGTTTTATTATCATTACAAGGTATGTATGATCTAACACTATTGAAATAATCGTTAATTTAGTCGGATGGTGTTATTTGTTGGTGTTACAACACTCACAGAGAACACAACAGATGTAAGTGTTGAGATGGAATAAAATCATTAACTCAATGAGAGATTATAAATAATAACTTCGCTAAACAAAATTTCAACGCATAAACACTAACAACAATTTAACTTATTCCTTCTTATAAAAGCTTCATTATATTTTGAAATAGATTTAGAGCACGGTAAAAGTATTTGATTTTTGATAAAGTCCTTCAACGCAACGTGGAATGATTGGGTTTGAATAATTTATATTAAGGAGATTGGTTGGCATGATTCCCATATCTTTAATAAGTATATTATAAACACAACGTTGACTAAAATTAGTGTGACAGCCAAGATCCATCTCAATTTAAATTAATAATGGATATACAAAGAGAGAGAGAGAGAGAAATAAAATTCAGTTTATTTATATTTGTCTCCAACATATAGATCTTGACAACATATAATAGTTTAATGAGGAGTTTTGGTGTCTGTAGTAATATATTTTAATTCGCCAACAAGAGATCCGATTTTATTGAAAAGGGAAAAAAAATACTTAAAGAGATCATAAAGTTCTAACAGTCCAAAGGCAAGAAACTGAAAAATGACAATAGAAGAAAAGAAAAGCAACCTTGAGCATCTCCAACCATGAGCTATAATTTTGAAATAGAGTTTTGCATCACCAAATTCACTCCAACTAAGAGTTATTTTTTGAGCTAAAATGCTATTTTGCTCCAAAAATGAATAGTGGTGATCCAAATTTAGATCACCACTATTCACGATCTTTTTTTTGAATTTATTTTTTAGTCCTTTTACTTTTCAATATTTTTAAATATAACCCTCTCTTTAAATTATTGTTTATATTTTAAACAATATTTATTGTCTAAATATTATTTTGAAATTACAAATATAATTAGAAAATAATAAAATACTTGAATATGAAATATAACAATAACTTAAAAACTTTTAAATAAATACATACATTGAATAGAATTAATGTCAATATAAAAATACAATTAAAAACTAAAAATTACAAAGACCTAAAAAAAAGATAAAAATTACATATAAATACGACAATTGAGAATAGAAAAGCCTAGAATACGATTAAAAACTAAAAATTACAAAGCATAAAAAAAGGATAAAAATTACATATAAATACAACAACCTAAAAATTACAAAGCATAAAAAAAAAAGATAAAAATTTCATGCAATAGAGAAAATATGCATTTAGTTTGTCATACGTATGCTTTTTTTTTTTAATTTATATTATTGGATTAATAATATACTAATTAACTTTATTGTGGGCAATTGGCAAAATATTAAAATTATAAGGATTTAAAAATAAATTATTATAAAAAATTGGTGTGAAAGAATATACTAAGAATATTCTTTTTGATATAAAAAATAGAGGGTTGGAGATAACAGTTACTGTTCACTGATGTATAATGCTATTTTGGCATAAAAAAATAGAATTATAGCTCTCCTGGTTAGAGATGGTCTAAGATCTTCCTAAGTGGAACTTCATTAAAACCTTAAAGGAAAAAAAAAATCCAGGGATAATATTACTGAAACGAAAAAGGAAAAGTCAATGATGCAGGAGATTAAAAATTTCTATACCTATAAAATGGCAAAGGAGTTAAATCTCTGTTTTATGTCTTGTAGAATGAACTCTGGGGGTTAAACCACCAATTTCTTAATCTTGTAGCTTTCGAGAGCGAAGCCAATTTATCCACCACACAATTGCCTCCCAATAAATATGGGAAACAAAGGCCTTCATTGTTGTGTCAGATAAAGAGCTCTAATCCATCTATCTATCTTGATCTTTCAAGGCACCTTCTGAGAGTTGTTTTAAAAGAGCCAAACGTCTAAAACACAATTCGTCTCTATCCAAAGATTATGCCATATAAATTTGAATGTCGTTTCAAAAGCTACAATAAACCCCATGATTTACGTTTTAAAAGCAAAAACAATCCCCAAGTATACTGAAAAGCATCCACCACACAACCAGAGTGCCCTAGAGCACTGTTGAACCATCAGAGTTATTTCCTTTTTCGCTTTTTTAATAGCAGTGAGAAGCCATGCTTTTGTGGAAGTAATATTCGGCTTGATAACTTCAAAAATTCTTTGATTCCTGCTATGCCATAAGAGCCAACAAGTTACGAAAATCTCACTGAAAAGTTCCCATGAGCTTTTGCTAAAAGAGAAAGATAAAAAATATGATTTAAAATTTTAAACGCTCCTCCGCTTCCTCACAATGATTTCATCTACTAGGTAGTGAAATAAAAGCCACACCTCTTTAAGTTAATATCAGTTGCAATATTTCTATACAGAATTTTCCAAACTAGCAATGAGCGTCTTGGTGGAATATATTTTTTCCAGAGAAAAAGAGCTCCATGAATTATCCTAATTATTGTTCATATAATTCCCAAAAATTGTTTTTCAAGAGATCTCCTCATTAATGGAAGGGCTCCAAATAAGCCTATTGGAATTTGGCGGGTCAAGGATTAGTGTTTGGGAATAATTCCTTAAACTCCAACGGTAAAGTCCACACTCAAATAATAAAAAAATTTGCCAAATAGTTGAGAAGCAATTGGGTTTGGTATCTACAGAATATCAACAAAATGAGAGCCAAGCCATTTTGAGTGCCAGAAATCTAGGAATTTTCACCCAGTAGCCATTATACCTGGTCCAGAAGCTCATCATAAATGGGTCTTAGAGTTGGCCCAATAGATTACTTTAGCAATTTTTTTTTTTTTTTACGACCATTTGTTATTCAGATTTCTATTTTAAGAAAATTAGATGTCCAGACATTGTTTGAGAGGATATCCCAAGCTGATCTCTTTAAGAAAGTTCTACTGGCAATTGAAAGGTCTCTTAATCCAAGCCCGCCGAATGGCTGTTGAAAGGTTTTTGTAAAAATCCACCGTGGTCCAAAATCTTTTTCGCATCTTTTACAAACAAAACCATTGAAACATGGACATATTATTATTTTTCTTTTTTTTCTTTTTTTCACGTACTTGTGGAATAAGGAAGAGTTTCGTTCGCCATCTTTCAACCACTTAAACCCTGACTTCTGTTTGCAAGATATAGCTTCTGAAGAAATTACCGAAATGAATTCCAAATGTGCTGCAATTTCCAGTCTAACAAGTTCCTTAGAGTAACCATCTTTGGTGATTTTTAATTGAATCGACTCCCAGTAGTTTTTTGCTTTTGTTCAGAGCGCTCATGAACATTACCAAAAATAATTTTGTGCCATATATTGAGGTCTTTCTTCAGGGATCTCAATTTGGCGGCGAAAGAGAACATCTTTCAGCCAAAAAAGGAGCAGGAATTCCATCGATTTTTAACAAATTCCTTGAAGTTTTCATGGTTGACACACACAGCTTTGAAACAAAACAGAGATGGTGCAAAAGTTAACAAAGTTAAACAAAGTATCTCCCGCCTCCTTGTTCGTTATTCCCTGAATATTCCAAAATAAAATTGTCAAAGAAGAGGGTTAGAGACACGACCTCATCGAGTGCAGGTAGCCGGAGCCAGCTTCAACATTTTCCAAAAACACATACATATCACATTCATTCATTCCTTTCATCATCATCGTATCGTTGTCGTTATCGTCATCACTATTGCGATATTGAGCTGATTTGATACTGTTACAGGATGACATAGCCTTGATGAAAAACATCGGTTTCGATTCATTTAGGTTCTCCCTCTCTTGGCCAAGAATTCTACCAGGTAATGCTTCCATTTAAATCAATGAATATATGAAATTGCTTCTCTACCTAATTTAATATAGTACATTATTCTCTATTAATTACAGGAGGACGAATAAGTGCAGGTGTTAATTGGGAGGGTGTGCAGTTCTATAACAACCTCATAAATGAACTTCTATCTAATGGTAATTATTTAAAATATTATAACTTGCTTTATGTGCCTATAATATATATATATATAATTACATATATATATAATCATAATTAAGGATATACTATTGCTAACTTATACATTTGCAGATATAAAACCTTTAGTAACTTTGTTTCACTGGGATTCCCCACAAGCTCTTGACGATGAATATGGTGGATTCTTAAGCCATAATATCGTGTAAGATAACTTAATATCACGTCGTCTTCTGAACACTCGTTTTAAAAAACTGTCATTACAATTTTCATTTTTCTTCTATGCTTATCATTTAGCATATCAACAATTTACAAACAAAATTAAAAGATAAAAAATAGGGGCATGAATTTAATTAAATTCTTACATTCAAATCCATGCATATTGGTTAATATACAAACTAGCTATCAACTAATCCAAGAAACTTAAATCATGACAGGGATGATTATCAAGACTATGCAGACTTTTGCTTTAAAGAATTTGGGGATAGAGTGAAGCATTGGATCACTTTTAATGAGCCAAACATTTTTATTGGTGGGTACGACACTGGACTTATGGCTCCAGGTCGTTGCTCTAACTATGTTGGAAATTGTACAGTTGGAAACTCAGGAACTGAACCCTATATTGTGGTTCACAACATGATTCTTGCTCATGCAAATACAGTGAATCTATATAGAGACAAGTACCAGGTTAGTCTTTCTAACTTTGTCACATAGATGCAAATAATATGCCACATGAAAAGTTTTTTAAAAAAAAAAAGTGTACCCAACATTAACTTTTTTACAAAAATATGTTATACAGTGAACTATGTTATTATATTATGCTACTATACGATGGAATGGGCTATCTTAAATGGTCTATAACACAATTAGAATTTCTTGTACTCTGAAAATATATCTTGTAAAAATACTAGTGTAGGTAAACATATTAGTGTAATTAATTAATTAATTACCAATAAATACCCACCTTGTTGGGGTATATCCAGTACTCAAAGACATGAATAAGTGAGAAAGGACAGAATATAGTAAACTCCTCTTATTTTCTTTGTTCACAAGACAAGGAGATACACATAAGAAAATTAATGTTTTATATTAATCTTTTGTTTTTTAGTGATATAGTGGGGGAGGAGGATTTCTAATCTACGCTTCTAAGTAAAGTAAAACATTAGACTTGTAAGTAATTAGATGATTAATTGTTGAGTTGTCACTCTTACATTAGTCATATGTTAGTTACAATAAACTCTAGTTGTATATACATATATAACCAGTTAGTCCTTGTATTATTCATTTATTCTAATACACAGAGATTCACTTTCTCTTCTCTCTTCTTAGTCGTATAACATGGTTTCAGAGGTGATAGCTCTTCTCGCCGCAATCTGCCATTGACATTCTTCGAAGCTCTGATTCTCAAGCTTCAAAGACTTATCATTTTTTGTTATGCGTTGTATTTCTATTATTTGTCTTTTCGATTTCCGTCTTTGATTGCGGTAGATTTGTCTCTTGCGCTGGGTCAATCCGGAACGAGTTCAAAGTCCTCCATTGATGATCCTACAAGTCCATTTTTCCATCCTCACTCCTAAAATCCAGGAGTTGTTATGGTTTCTCAGCCTCTCAAAGAAGATAACCATGCCTCTTGAAGTAGAGCGATGATGATTTCCTTATCTGTCAAGGAGAATCTAGGGTTCTATTAGAAACTAAGGGAATTAGGAGAAAAAAATAATAAGTAGGTAATTGTGCGAGTGTTTTAGAATAAGTAGCAATTAGTTTTCTATAAATAAGAGTGTTAATGGTTAATCAAGGGTATGAAAAATTGTATGAACAATGTGAGTAAGGAAGAAATTTCTTTTGAGAGCTAGTGGACCTCTCAAAACATCCACAAATCTATCTTTTATCTTATTTTTCCATTAATGCAATATCCGAGTTCGTAACAATTGGTATCATAGTCGTACGATCTTGGGATATGGCTACAGGAAACGAGGCATATAGCCTTGACCGAATGGAAGACGCGCTCGAAGCTATGCATGAGGAGATCCGAAAAATAAGGAAGGTTATCCCCATTATTAGCACGATACTTGGTTTACCGATTGAGCTGAAGGGGGAGGATGTGATGAATGAGAAAAAACGTGAATCAGCCTCGTCGACGGAGGTGGATCTAGTTGACGATTGACATAATTCAGAGCTAATCATCGCGACTGAGGATGAGGAAACAGATCTAATTGGCGGGAAAGAGGAGCCGAAGCTTTCTGGCGATGCTCAAGTCAAGCCAGATCTGATTAGCCACGTTGGCTTTATGGTCGAACTCACCTCGTCGGGTCCTCATCGAGGAAATTGTATCCGAGACTCAAGTTTTCTGGATGGGGAAGAACGACCAGCTTGATGAGAAGCATGGTCAAATCTTCAACGAAGAAGCAAATGACCACATTGGCAAGATTGTGACATCTAACGGAAACAATCAAGAGACAGAGTCATCTTCGTTGGCATTGCTAGAGAAGAAGATTAAATTGATGACGTTTGTTAAGGATCGAGGAAAATGAAGCGTTGATGTGCGAGACCGAGAATGTTGAAGTGTTAACAAGACATAACGGCGACGTAAAAAGACGGAGCCAGTGACGAGGCAAGGAGGCAACAACAAGGCAACATCAAAATCACCAAGAGGAGTAGCGGACGAGCTCTTTTCCATCAAGATCTCATCATGCGGAGCTCAAAAGGTACACGGCGACAACATCATTAAGGACAATCTTTTCTGTCTCTCTACTCTGGATTTCTCCTGATGTTGACCACAGACAAGAGAGGGTCGCCAAAGATGGAAGTGACTGCCACGAAGATCGCGACTGCAACGCACAGCTTGGTTGAAGGCAACATTATTAACGGGAATACTCCTGAGAAGAAGATTGAGTGTTTAGACCTTCATGTGAACATTAGGCCTATTTGCTACAAGGATGGGTTGCTGTTTATTGAACCTAATTTTAGGTTAAAGGATTATGATGTACTAAAAGTGAAGAAGTTGCACCTCTACAACAGAATTGTTGTTGCTGGGCTGTTTTTGGACCCAAAAAAAAAAGGGAGTTCTTAGTAAAATAGTGGTTGAAGAGTGGCCACCACCTTGAGGACAAGGTGGTATTTTGGGTTGGAAGTAATGTTAGGAACTAAGAGAATTAGGAGAAAAACATAATAAGTAGGTAAGTGTGGAAGAATTTTAGAATTAGTAGCAATTAGTATACTATAAATAGGACTGTTAGTGGTTAATCAAGAGTATAAAAAATTGTATAAATATAGTGAGTTAGGAGAAAATTTCTTTGGAGAGCTAGTACACCTCTCAAAACGTGTACGAATCTATATTTTATCCAATTTTTCTATTAATGCAATATCCGAGTTCGTAACAGGTTCATGCATGGCTTAATTGCAAAACCAAATGGTATTGATCTTAATCCCCTTTACTCTAGGATGCGAAATAATACAATGATGATTTCTTGGATTTTAAATTCAATTTTCAAAGATATCTCTGTTGGTCTCATTTTCGCCGATCGTGGACCTGAAATGTGGCTCGATTTAAGAGATAGGTTTCAATAGAAAAATGCTTCAAGAATCTTCTAAATCAAACGAAAATTGCGTCAGGTATTCATGTAGAGGTATACTTAGACTTGAGACTATTTGGGAAGAACTTACTAATTACAGACCTAGTTATAATTGTGTCAAGTATTCATGTAGCGGTGTTTAAAATATTAATGCCTTTTATCATAGAAAATACATTATGTAATTTCTCACTGGATTGAATGACTCATTATGGCAAGTCAGAGGACAGATTTTTTTAATGGATCCTTTGTCTCCTATTAACAAGGTCTTTTCCTTAATATCCCAAGAAGAACATCAATGTAAAGTTGGTTTTACCATTACAATTGGGTCTGAAGTGTCAGGTAGTTCAAGCATTATGGCTTTTGCTGCTAAAGTTGCTACGCCTAATAATTCTAATAAATCTTTTGCGTATTATAGTTGTGGACAAAAGAAGTATCATCTACATTGCACTCATTATAAATTTCATGGACACACCATTGTGTATTGCTTCAAGCTTCATGGCTATCCACTCGAATACAAGCCCAAATCCCGTGACAATGCAACAAGTGCCAATCTTGTCAGTCAACCTCTAAATTAAAGTGAAATTAGATTAGACATTCTTTCAGAATCTTAGTCCTGCTCAATACCAGCCATTGATGTCCAGTTGTATACCCATTTGTCAATGCTAAAAGACACAAAGAGTCACAGATTGTGTGTGAACTTCCTTCCTGATCCGTTTGTCATTCAGGACACCTAGAGCTAGATGATGAATGGCAAGGGTGATCATGTGGGGTTCGTATCATGTGGCTTCTTGCAATGTTTCATTGAACTGGTTCATTCACAAAATAATATGTCTACATGTATGTTTGAAATGGGTCATTGTGACATTTAGGGTCCGTATCATTTGGCTTCTTACAGTGATTTTCGATATTTTCTAATCTTTCTTGATGATTGCTCTTGTTTTATGTGGACTTATCTACTCAAGCACATATCTGATAAATTCTCAGTTATTCCTAAACTTCTTTAAAATGATTGAAATTCAACTTAATGCTCGAGTTAAGGCATTTTGATTTGAAAATGCACCCGAGCTCTTTATTTTCATTCCCAGGCTCCTCTCACATTCTAGTCAAAGTGTGTTCATATTGCTACATACTTGATTAGTATGACTGCTTGTACAACGATGCCCATGAGTACTCTTCACTGCATGTTTTTAGTTGCTTGCCTTTTGCTTCTACTCTTGCTACCAATTAGACCAAGTTTGATCCCAAGCTTGCATTTGTGTCTTTCTTGGTTACGCACCGAGCATTGACGGATATCGCTTATACGATGTTCAAACCAAGCAAGTATTTGCGTCTTGAGACGTCATGTTTCATAAAGACATGGTCTCTTTCCATACTGTGGTCGAACCTAATGATTTATTTGACCCTTTTTCCAGATGTTATATTACCGACTTGCTAAATTGTTTTTTTTTTTTTTAACAATCATCTCGACCTCCTGCACCGCCTATACTTCTTTGGTCCAAAGTTTGTCTCTACCAATTGCTCGGATATTCTTGCTTCTTCACATGATAGTTTAGTCCATGTATCACGATATAGTTGCGCCCCGCTAGGCCTTCCCTCCTATCTTCAAGACTTTCATTGCAGTCTCATTTCTCTCAAGGATTTTTCGACCTTTTCTTGTCGCACATCCTATGGTGATTTCATTCTTCACGTCTCTTCATATGACGAGCTTTAGTTTTATCATCAAGCTATCACATACCCAGAATGAAGACTAACCATGGAGGCTGAACTTGAAGCGATGGAGTTGAATATTACTTGGTCAATCACTACTTTCAAAATGGTAGACATTCCATTGGTTGCAAATGGATTTTTAAGAACAAATAAAAGCCTCACGGTACCACTCAGAGCTACAAATCTCATCATGTTGCTAAGAGCTATATGCTACAAGATAGCGTTGAATTTATAGTCACTTTTTCAACGATCGCAAGACTAGTTACTGTTAAAGTCCTACTCGCCATTACTGCCCATTATCACTGAAATCGAATTAAAGCTAAATATGAATGACACGCTCTTAAATAGAGACTTGTTTGAAGAAGTGTACATGGATCATCCACATGGCTGTAAGTGAATGCACCCTCCTATGATTCAGGGGAAGAATCTTGTCTGTTGACTTCATAAATCTATTTACGGGCTGAAACAAGCTTCACGCTAGTGGTACTCAATGTTTTCTCAATCTCTAATTCAATTTTGTTTTATGTACTTCATTTGTTGCTCTACTTGTATACGTTGATCATATCGTAATCACTGGCCCTGAAATTGAAGTAATTAACTCTCTTAAGACCTTTCTTTACTCTCAATTCAAACTCAAAGACCTTGCTTCTTTGAAGTATCTCCTTGGTCTTGAGCTTGCTCGGTTCTCTAAGGGTATTTTCTTTCTAAAAGGAACTACACTCTACAACTGTTTGAGGACTCAAGATATTTGACTTGCAAGCCTACCTCAATTTTAATGGATCTGACTTGATAGCTCGACTGGCACACTTTTGTCCGATGCTTCACCTTATCGTCGGTTGGTTGGCCGCCTCTTATACCTCATTTTATCCCGGTCACATTTATTGTACATAAGCTTAGCCAATTCTTTTCTAAGCCTCATGAACCAATTCTCAAAATAGCTGATCTTCTTCTTCGCTACCGTAACAACCCTTTAAAGCCGTTACTTAATCTAGTAAACATAAACTTATTTTTGTAAAAACATAAAGGAATTCTTATAAATTTGTGATGTCTTTTTTTATTCCAATACTTTTTTGTAATTATCATAAAATACCATTCTTTTTTTTTTTAAGATCTAACACTATTATTATCACATTTTTTAAACCATTTAATGCTAAAAAAAAAGATTGCGAAATTTGAAGTTAAAAGCATTGTAGACTATTACGGTTTGAGTTTCTAATTTAATTACTTAGATAATTACTGATTAATTTTGATAAGTAAGTTCATGCCGGTATTAAAAGGTCCTTAGCTGGTGCATGAAAATAACTGAAATGTTAGTTTCTTTCTTTTTGGGACTAACATTTGGGTTATTTATAAATGTCCCAAGCAACTCCTTAAGTGGTGCCACCCATTCGCTCAATTATAATTTCGACCATTGTTACAAGAAAATTCGAAAACAGTTCTCTAAGACTCATACAAATAAGCTATCAGTGGTAAATTAAACTTGACTCTTATATGGCTTCCTATACCTATTTATTTTTTCCAATTTAAAATCATTAATCAGAAAAAAACCATGGACATTTTGACAAGATTCATTGGGCTTTCGGCTAAGGTATGATTTTCTACGTATTGAATTAAATAACACAAAAAAAAAAAATCACACGAAAGAGAAAAAAAAAAAAAAAAAAAAAAAGATGATTCTAATCTAGCAAGTTGACATACTCAACCATTACTATAGGGAAATTTATAATAAATTAATAAAAACTCGAAAAAATGCAAGACCTATGACAAATTAAACAAAACTCCTACAGCTTTCCAATAAGATAGTATATGATAGGGTTTGAAATTTTTAACTCTGTCAAAATAGCTCATAACCTAAATGAAACAGGGTCGTAAAGAAAACGGAGCAGATTTTAACACATGTTACAAAAATCGTTAAGTAAATATTTAAAAATCTGATTCGTGTGATTCGAAAACTCACAGATAGTAATCAAGTTTATTTTTTGCAAAAAAATATCAATCTAAGAGAAATATACCAAATAAAATCGTAAAGTCAAATATTTAGGCAATCACAGAAATAAGGAAACTGACAATATGTTTCCTTCTAAATTTTAACCTGGCATGTTTTTGTTGATAAACCTATCTATACAAACATGATTCAAGAATGCACATAGAATCACTATCTCTTCTCTCTTCTTAGTCGTAACATTATAAAGTGTAAAATAACTATTGAGTTATGCCTTCTAACTACTCCTAGTAAATTTTCTAGGTCCATCAAAAGGGAGAAATCGGGATAGTGGTATCAAGTGATTGGAGGATACCGAAATTTAACACAATAGCTTGTAACATGGCGGCATCAAGAGCTTTAGATTTTTTATTTGGCTGGTGAGATATTTTCATAAATTATGACCATTTTTTTTTTTTACTATAACTCATCCCTAAATATTATACACACATGCATATATATGTGTGTATACATGATGTGTACAATTATTTGCAATTGATTTGGTTACTATGTTTTAATTTAGGATTGTCCATCCAATTATCTTTGGAGAATACCCAGAGACAATGCAATCATTAGTGGGACATCGATTGCCCAAATTTAGTGAACAACAGACCAAACTTGTTAAAGGATCTATTGACTTCCTTGGTTTGAATTATTATACAGCAAGGTATGCAGAGGATATTGCTTCTCACTCCAGCATTGTCAATGTCAGTTATTCAACTGACAGCCATGTTAATCTCACAAGTAAGTTAAATAATATATTATTGTATCATTAACACATTTCTAGTTTAACTCCGAAAAAAATTTAGTAGCAAAATAATATTGTGTTTCTTAGTGTCAATAAAAGCCATACATTAAAATGGGTTATTAAATAACTTATATGATGTGTAGTTTTTGGTTTATCTTTTTTTTTTCTATATTTTTCATCTCAAACTATGTAGAATTTTGTTGTTTAATTAGGGAAATTAAATGATGATATACATAAAGAGAGTTAAAAAAAAACAATTTGTGTATTAAATTTTGTAAAAAAATATTATACACTGCTATTTAATGCTGTAAAATCTTACATTCTTTTAATGGATCTGCTAATTAACTGTTACATGAGTATTATTTGCTAAAATTTCTTTCTATAGATATAACTTTTTAGGATTTATAAGTTTTTATTTCTAATTAATTCTTCCTTATTTAATATATATAGTTGAGAAAGATGGCATTCCTCTCGGCGAATCGGTACTTTCTCTCTTCTCTCCAACACCAATCACGCATATTGTATCCCATCAATATTGATATTTACTTGTTACTGATTTATTTGTTAAATATAATTTATTTTAATCATCCATTTAAAACGATAATTTTTTGCTGAAAAATCGTGCAAGTAGTTTATTTTATCCACACCATTTTTATGTTATCATTCATTTAGCATAATAATTAAATTGATAATATATCATAAGTATATATTAATATCTGAACTATTTTACTTTAGCATTATGCAAATTAGTCATCATAAGTTAATAATTTATCCGAAGATATACATACATACATACATATATATATATATATATAAACTTAAAAGAAACATAAATTAACTAGGGACATTCTCTTAAAGTATTATACAGTTTAATCATTTTGATGCATATACTTTTAACTTATTTTGTAGAGTTATTATTTGTAGACTGCAGCAAGCTGGCTTTATGTTTATCCAAAAGGCATTGAAGAATTAACATTGTACATAAAGAGGAAATACAACAATCCTCCATTATACATCACTGAAAATGGTATAAGAAAATATTTTGTTTAGTCCATGAGCTTGAAGTTATGTTCATTTACAAAGCCTATCTAAAAATACGTATATGAAATTATACTTTCTCTTATAGGAGTTGCTGGCAACGAAAGATCAATGTTGAAAGATAAGTTGAGGATAAAGTATCACTATCTTCATCTAGCACATCTCCTCAAGGCAATCAAGTATGTACATATTTATTCTAATACTTTTACCGATTAAATGAGTAAACAAAAAAACTTAAAAACAAAATAGAATGTTTAAATATTGTTGAAATTGTTTAATTAAGTCAATTTTTTTTAATATTGAGCCTAATATGAATTAATTGAGATCTCCCTTGTATACAAGAACGTTGAACACGTCTTTAATAGGAATATTAGTGATGAATTTTTAAGTACTCGCTAAGTTTTGAAACTAATTTTTTTTTTTTTAACCAAATATTAATATTGTAGGGCTGGAGCAGATGTAAGAGGATACTATGTTTGGACTTTTCTTGATGATTTTGAATGGCATTTTGGTTATACTATTCGGTTTGGAATTATATATGTAGATTACAAGAACAAGTTGCAAAGACTCTTAAAGGATTCTGCTTTGTGGTTCAAAAATTTCCTTCAGAAGGATGTTATCATCAAACAACATCCTTCTTACACACAACGTTCTCAGTAGTTCAATCAATATATCATAACATGATTAATGGATATTCAAGCTATTGAACAATTGTTTCCTTGTATTAGTTTATTTGTTGAATTATTTTGTGTTGTCATCTTATTAGCATAAACAAATTTGATTTGATTTTGATTTTGATTATATTTGAATTTTATCAAGATTGTAATTTGAATCAACTAGAACAAGTGTATACTTTGAATCTAAATTGATTTTTAGTTAAAGATGTCTTATAGATCAATATTATTTCAGTTTGAATCAAATAAAATCATATATGTTTTTGTTCATAATAATTTTTTTTTTTTAAATTCCGGATCACTACTTTGGACTCTATTTCAAGGATAATTTTTTTTCCTTACAACTTAGTTTAAATTCGCATAAGATGTGATGTGGTTATTTTTTTTAATTGAGTGTTCGACAAGCAACCACCTTTGGCAACGATAAAAGTAGTCGCTGAAAGCCTAACCTTTTGTTTGGAAGAGACATTTAAGTCATTCCATTTCATTCGTTTGGAATGGTCAAAAATAGTAATAAATGGTTTAGGATGGTTAGACAAATGGTAATGAGTTGGAAAATGGAAATGAGAAATGGCTAATGAGAAATGGTTTGAGTTGGAAAATGAGTTTGAAAATCATTTGGTTTCATCCATTTTTTGGACATTTTTTTTTAAATTTTTTGAATTTTTGTACATATTCATGTAAATATTTGGTGAATATAATTTCAATTTGACCATAAAAAATTGAAATGGTTAATTAACTCAGTTAATTAAAAACATGGCTAAATTACAACATTTTTATACATCTTCCATTTTTTGGTAGATATACATCTTCCATTTTTTGGTAGATCTTTTCAAATTCTTGAAAAAGTTGTCTTTGTTAAACCAACATTTGAATTGGACAAATTTCCAATGTTGTATTATTTATATAATACAACCATAGTTTAATGAAAAAGAGACACGATTGAGCACATTAGAAAACTTTTTTGTATTTTCATATTTTTGGCCAACTTTGACGAAATTTTAACGATCTAACACACCCACCGTCTTGATGGGAATGCCTCACACATCTGTTCCGCCATTTGATCGCGAAATTGGTTCATTCGTGCGCGGCTAAGCCTACGATGCGTCGTTCTTGGTAAATTTGCAGATGCATCATCATCTGCATTGTTAGATTCTACATTTTCCTGATTTATGTCTTCCACTGGTATCGCATCGTCTTCGTATTCTTCAAGAAGCGGGTCCGGCTCCGAAACAACTTTGATGAAGTTGTGTAGAACAGCGCACGCAATTGGGATCATTGCTTGTTTATATAGCGGGTATGGGCGCATATTCTTTAGAATCGGGAACCTGGCCTTCCAAACACCAAATGTGCGCTCGATACAGTTTCTCAATGATGAATGGGTGTAGTTATATAGTTCCTTCGGTCCACGGACACCCGCTTGCCTGCGACGGTATTCTTGTATATGATAATCCAGGCCTCGATAAGGACTAAGAAAACCGTCTTGCAAAGCATACCCTGAGTCCACCAAATAAAACTTCCCTACATAGCAAACAGTAAATTCCAATCATTATAACAAACCAAACACCAAGTTATAACCAATTTATGCAAAATTTAAAAAATACCGGGAGGTGGGCGTTCAAAACCTAACGTTGGGTCGTTCAGCGCATGCGTAAGAACCCGCGAGTCATGTGCTGATCCTTCCCATCCAGATAGGATAAACGTAAATTTCATGTCGAATGAGCACGCCGCCATAACATTTTGCGTTGTAAGTCCTTTTCGATTTCTGTATCGATCTCGAACGTCACGGGGAGCAATACAATCTACGTGCGTGCCATCAATTGCCCCAACACAATTCTGCAAATTATCAAACGGCTGACGTCAATGGGGTCAATACGAACAGAAGAAAGAGTCATTTTGAAAAAGTAATACAACCTAACGAAACACAAACTTTACTTAAACCATTGGCATATTGCATACGTCAAACCAAGGGCGATATTTATGCTCGTCCGTTGTTATGAATTGTTGGACTTCATTGTATGATGGTGGGTTAATGAAATATGTCCGTAGCTCACAAATAGCTTGTAACACCTCGGTAAACAATCGAGAAATCATTTCAGCGCTAAGTTGCCACGTATCTTGCGATTCTCGATTTGTTTGGCCTTGACATACAATCGTTAAGAATATAAACAATTGTTTGTGTACGCTTATAGACCGTGATGACCTTAGCAGCCCTCTCTCTTTCAGTACGGCCCCTAATCGTCTAAATGTCTCTGCATGCATGCGCACTTTGTTGAACATTGTTGCTGGATCTCCGGTCAAAAGCTCCTCGACCCTAAGCACAGTCGATAACGCGCACGTATGCCGTCGCGTTGATGATGGCGTGGATATGAATGGGTAAGCAAAACAAGCGGTTGCGCCTGCTGCAAAAAATGTTGTAAACTCGTTCGTGTTTATTTCATTGTCATTCTCATCGTCCGTATCCCAGTTTGAGGACCCCGCGTTGTTCATCGCTTAACCTATCAAATATATATCATATTAATCCCATTAATATATACAACCATTTCTTATAAATGATAATAGCCGTCTAATTATTGTTAACAAAGAAGTGGAATCAGTTTGCATTGAACAAATAATGGATAGAACATAAAGGCCAACACTCGGTTAAAAGTCCATGACATAAACATTAGAAGACAAACGAATAATGGTACAAGAGAACATTCAAATAAAAAATTCCAAGAGAAACGAAAAAAGTGATGAATAAAAACATGCTACATAAGTCTAATTATACATTAATAACAAACACAACAAAGAAGTACATTGGATTGATTAATTAAACGTTAATCAATCCAAACACCAACCTAATGAAACATAACAAGTTCAATAAAATATTAGTCGCTAAATAAACATAAACTTGCTTGCAAACGGCAAAGACAATTAATAGAATAAGCTAAAAGAACGATCCAGGTGGTGCTGGTGGTATGTCGAAGACGTTGTTAGATGATTGACGGCCGAACGGGTCTGTCGCTGGGAGAACATTGAAGCTGGTTGAGCTCATCGATGGTGGAAACGCTGCAGGCTGTCGGCGTTGTAAAATCGTTGGAATCACGTCGGCAAGCCACTTGTGCCGGCGATATGGTGGCATGTTAAAGAACATGGTTGCCCTCACCGGGTCTTCACTGAACATTGTACACGCAGGACAATAAATCTCGTCAGGGAGCTCCATTCCATTAAGTACATCCATGCACGCCAACACAATATCGGGGCTGTTATTGGATTTCGAACTCTTGCTCGTTGACACAAGCTTCATGCTTTCAGCGATGGTTTGCAAAGCCGAAACAGCCTCGACATGTATGCATGCGCGGCTTTTCTTCTTCTGCCTCTTCTGTACTCCACGCGATGATTGCCCAATGTTGTTTGTCGTTGCTCGTTCGTCACGAGTCAGCCTTTCAATATCGTCGTCACTATGATCGACGGGTGAGACATCGCAATGTCCTCATTGGGTTTGGAACGAGGCCGACGCAGAACTGATTGCTCATCTGCTGTTGGCGTCCGATCGAGCGAATATATCGTGCAGCATGTCGTAGTTTTGGATGCCATCCTTTTTCACCTTGTTTGCGCAAGGGAATTTCTGATACAAAGAGCAAAAAGCGTGTCAGACCATATATAAGTTACTTTGCTTCAATGATGAAGTATAATTAATACGGTTGCATATACCTTCACAAATGCGGCCCACCTCTCGTCGGAGCACTCTACTTTTTGCTCTTGTGCATTCCAACCAAGGCCCGTATCAGTTAAAAGAGCATTGTAACACTCGTAATAACGTTTGAAGCGATCTCTTTTACTTGTCAATTGCGGCACGGTTACGGGAATTTTAAAATCAGCTTCAAATTCGTGCGCCCATTTCTCCCACACTTTGATGTCAACCCGGTGACCATTGTATTCAATTGCATAGTCATGGAGTCGCCGCAAAAGTGCAAATTCATTAGCATCGGTCCAATGCGCGTTACGCGCGTCTCGGTTTGTAGACATGTTCTTTTCAAACAAACACAGAACACATACATAACTATAAATCGGACGTAATATATACAAACCAGTCTGATACATTATAACGAACAATTTCACGCAACCAAGAGCTACATAAACAGCCAATAATACGTGGAAAAATAACAAACGCAGCAACATAAACAGCGAAAAGCACAGCCAATAGCGAACAATTTCAAGGCACGAGCAGCAAAATAAACAGCCAATAACACGCAGCTACATAATAACCACCAACATAAGGAGCATAAAGATGATAACTAATATGCAACCCAAAATTAACACACGAGCAGATAACACAGAACAAACGAGCAGTGGACAATACGGGCATATTGGTTAACAGTAAAGGTTGTTTTTACTTACCGATGCCGTTGAAGAGTCAGAACGAGAAGTTGCCAGCCACCGCCAATATGAGTTAACACGTTGCTTGCGAGTACTTTGGCCAGGCTTTACACACTTGAAGAAACGAAGGATGGTTTGGGTCGATGTGCGATGCTTATCGGGGTTCCTTTTTTTCCTACTCCCAGCATGTTCTTTCACCATTAATGGTGCACACACAGCTTTGCAGTGCATACACAGTTGGATCTTAGTATTCAACGAACCGGAAATGCGCAGCTCGGAGACGTCAAAACGACGGTGCCGAACAACCTTCACGCCGATCGAAACCCAAACCAATGCAACCCCCAACTACTCGACGTGGCCAACGGCCACCCCCAACAACCGCTAACCTCAAACCACGAGCCCAACCACTGCGAATAATCAGCCAGGACCCCAAACCACGAACCCCAAACACGTTTCCCAAACGACAAACACAGACCACGAACCCCCAACCACGAACCCCAACCATAACCCCGATCCACGATCACCGAACCACGACCCAAAACCACGAACCCCGACCACCGCGTACGGCAGACCACGACCCCAACCCCGACCTTCGATGCGAACCCTACCCCCAAACCCCGACGCCAACCCCACCACCAACCACCGCGAATCCCAAACCCCTGCTCCAAACCCGAGCTCCGAGGCCGAGCCGCCAACCCAAAAAAACGTCACCGCCAACCCTGACCACCCCGACGGGGATCTCCGTGCCCCAAACCCCAACGACCGCCACCCACCGACCACCCCGAGCCCGATCTCCGCGACCCCAAACCCAACTAACCCCAACTACTTGAAAATCCGACCAATCCAACCCCGATCTCCGCGACCCCAACTCCAACCACTGCCAACCCCGACCACCGGAAGAAAGATTTTCGAGGCCCTAACCCCGAGGTCCGAGCCTGATATACGCCACCCAAACCCCGACCTTTGACCCCGATACCTGCGAATCACGATCTCTGCGCGACTACGCTGAGCGACCCACGACCGCCGTGCCTCCGTTGGACGTTCCTGGACAACCTGAACGACGGCCTTCAGAGTTCGAAAGGAAGAGAGATGAGAGTAACGAGGGTTCTCTGTTGGGGGTAAGGTTACCCGGCCTTCAGAATATTACCGTTTGGCCTTGAATGTGTATACTGTTCAATAACATTAGTTGTCCCACCAAATGTATATACTGTGCAAACCCATTCCAAATGAGGTGGAAATGGGAAGTCCAAAACGTGGCTTTGGAGAGGGTTTGACCATTTCAAATGGAATAGGCTGAAAGAAATGGTGTGCCCAAACAAAAGGCTAATTTTGGATGGAATTGACTCCTTGTTTGGCTATCTCATTTTAACGATTCCATTACATTTCATTTTTTCAACTTTCATAATCCTGCAAACCATTTTATTTTTTTTCAACCATTTTTTCAACTTTCCAAATCCCTATACAATATCTTTAAATCTCAACCATTTATATACCTCAAAATTCACAAAGTCAAACCATTCTAATTATTTTTTTAATTATTTTTCAAATCATTTTTTAAACCATCTAAAATGGTAAAAAAATGAGCAAAATATTTTGCCCAAACAAAGGGTGTGACATTTTCAACCATCAACGGTTACAAGTCATGCCATTTTTGGGGACGATAGAAGTCACCACCAATGATTATCAACAATGAGCCTTTGACGATGACCTTGTCGTCTCCGATTGTCTTTGTTGTTGGTCTGGCGTTGACTTTTAGGTTTTCAGTGAACTTTTATGTATTTAGAGTACGTATTTTATTAGTGTTATCTCTATTTCTTTTGGTATATTACTACAACATATTTATGATTTATACGTACTAATATGGTTATTATATATATATATATATTTATATTAGTTTTTATTCAAAACTTATCTAAAATTTTTAGATTTTAATTATTTATTATTAACTAAAAGTAAATTTTACCTTTTGTTTAGGCACACCATTTCTTTCAGCCCATTCCATTTGAAATGGTCAAACCCTCTCCAAAGCCACGTTTTGGACTTCCCATTTCCACCTCATTGGGAATGGGTTTGCACAGTATAGACATTTGGTGGGACAACTAATGTTATTGAACAGTATACACATTCAAGGCCCAACGGTAATATTCTGAAGGCCGGGTAACCTTACCCCCAACAGAGAACCCTCGTTACTCTCATCTCTCTTCCTTTTGAACTCTGAAGACCGTCGTTCAGGTTGTCCAGGAACGTCCAACGGAGGCACGGCGGTCGGGGATCGCTCAGCGTAGTGGGGCGGAGATCGTGATTCGCAGGTATCGGGATCAAAGGTCGGGGTTTGGGTGGCGTATATCAGGCTCGGACCTCGGGGTTAGGTCCTCGAAAATCTTTCTTCCGGTGGTCGTGGTTGGCAGTGGTTGGGGTTGGGGTCGCGGAGATCGGGGTCGGATTGGTCGGATTTTTCGATGGTTGGGGTTGGTTGGGTTTGGGGTCGCGAAGATCGGGCTCAGGGTGGTCGGTGGGTGGCGGTCGTTGGGGTTTGGGGCGCGGAGATCCCCGTCGGGGTGGTCAGGGTTGGCGGTGACGTTCTTTTGGGTTGGCGGCTCGGCCCCGGAGGTCGGGTTTGGAGTCGGGGTTTGGGATTCGCGATGGTTGGTGGTGGGGTTGGCGTCGGGATTTGGGGGTGGGGTTCGCATCGAAGGTCGAGGTTGGGGTCGTGGTCTGCCGTACGCGGTGGTCGGGGTTCGTGGTTTTGGGTCGTGGTTCGGTGATCGTGGATCGGGGTCGTGGTTGGGGTTCGTGGTTGGGGGTTCGTGGTCTGTGTTCGTCGTTTGGGAAACGTGTTTGGGGTTCGTGGTTGGGGTTCGTGGTTTGGGGTCCTGGCTGATTATTCGCGGTGGTTGGGCTCGTGGTTTGAGGTTAGCAGTTGTTGGGGGTGGCCGTTGGCCACGTCGAGTAGTTGGGGGTTGCATTGGTTTGGGTTTCGATCAGCGTGAAGGTTGTTCGGCACCGTCGTTCTGACGTCTCCGAGCTGCGCATTTCCGGTTCGTTGAATACTAAGATCCAACTGTGTGTGCGCTGCAAAGCTGTGTGTGCGCCATTAATGGTGAAAGAACATGCCGGGAGTAGGAAAAAAAGGAACCCCGATAAGCATCGCACATCGTCCCAAACCATCCTTCATTACTTCAAGTGTGTAAAGCCTGACCAACGTACTCGCAAGCGACGTGTTAACTCATATTGGCGGTGGCTGGCAACTTCTCGTTCTGACTCTTCAACGGTATTGGTAAGTAAAAACAACCTTTACTGTTAACCAATATTCCCGTATTGTCCACTGCTCGTTTGTTCTGTGTTATCTGCTCGTGTGTTAATTTTGGGTTGCATATTAGTTATCATCTTTATGCTCCTTATGTTGGTGGTTATTATGTAGCTGCGTGTTATTGGCTGTTTATTTTGCTGCTCGTGCCTTGAAATTGTTCGCTATTGGCTGTGCTTTTCGCTGTTTATGTTGCTGCGTTTGTTGTTTTTCCGCGTATTATTGGCTGTTTATGTAGCTCTTGGTTGCGTGAAATTGTTCGTTATAATGTATCGGACTGGTTTGTATATATTACGTCCGATTTATAGTTATGTATGTGTTCTGTGTTTGTTTGAAAAGAACATGTCTACAAACCGAGACGCGCGTAACGCGCATTGGACCGAGGCTAATGAATTTGCACTTTTGCGGCGACTCCATGACTATGCAATTGAATACAATGGTCGCCGGGTTGACATCAAAGTGTGGGAGAAATGGGTGCACGAATTTGAAGCTGATTTTAAAATTCCCGTAACCGTGCCGCAATTGACAAGTAAAAGAGATCGCTTCAAACGTTATTACGAGTGTTACAATGCTTTTTTAACTGATACGGGCCTTGGTTGGAATGCACAAGAGCAAAAAGTAGAGTGCTCCGACGAGATGTGGGCCGCATTTGTGAAGGTATATGCAATCGTATTAATTATACTTCATCATTGAAGCGAAGTAACTTAAATATGGTCTGACACGCTTTTTGCTCTTTGTATCAGAAATTCCCTTGCGCAAACAAGGTGAAAAAGGATGGCATCCAAAACTTCGACATGCTGCACGATATATTCGCTCGATCGGACGCCAACGGCAGAGGAGCAATCGGTTCTGGGTCGGCCTCGTTCCAAACCCAACGAGGACATTGCGATGTCTCACCCGTCGATCATAGTGACGACGATACTGAAAGGCTGACTCGTGACGAACGAGCAACGACAAACAACATTGGGCAATCATCGCGTGGAGTGCAGAAGAGGCAGAAGAAGAAAAGCCGCGCAGGCATACATGTCGAGGCTGTTTCGGCTTTGCAAACCATCGCTGAAAGCATGAAGCTCGTGTAAACGAGCAAGAGTTCGAAATCCAATAACAGCCCCGATATTGTGTTGGCGTGCATGGATGTACTTAATGGAATGGAGCTCCCTGACGAGATTTATTGTCCTGCGTGTACAATGTTCAGTGAAGACCCGGTGAGGGCAACCATGTTCTTTAGCATGCCACCACATCGCCGGCACAACTGGCTTGCCGACGTGATTCCAACGATTTTACAACGCCGACAGCCTGCAGCGTTTCCACTATCGATGGGCTCAACCAGCTTCAATGTTCTCCCAGCGACAGACCCGTTCGGCCGTCAATCATCTAACAACGTCTTCGACATACCACCAGCACCACCTGGATCGTTCTTTTAGCTTATTCTATTAATTGTCTTTGCCGTTTGCAAGAAAGTTTATGTTTATTTAGCGACTAATATTTTATTGAACTTGTTATGTTTCATTAGGTTGGTGTTTGGATTGATTAACGTTTAATTAATCAATCCAATGTACTTCTTTGTTGTGTTTGTTATTAATGTATAATTAGACTTATGTAGCATGTTTTTATTCAGCACTTTTTTCGTTTCTCTTCGAATTTTTTATTTAAATGTTCTCTTGTACCATTATTCGTTTGTCTTCTAATGTTTATGTCATGGACTTTTAACCGAGTGTTGGCCTTTATGTTCTATCCATTATTTGTTCAATGCAAACTGATTCCACTTCTTTGTTAACAATAATTAGACGGCTATTATCATTTATAAGAAATGGTTGTATATATTAATGGGATTAATATGATATATATTTGATAGGTTAAGCGATGAACAACGCGGGGTCCTCAAACTGGGATACGGACGATGAGAATGACAATGAAATAAACACGAACGAGTTTACAATATTTTTTGCAGCAGGCGCAGCCGCTTGTTTTGCTTACCCATTCATATCCACGCCATTATCAACGCGACGGCATACGTCCGCGTTATCGACTGTGCTTAGGGTCGAGGAGCTTTTGACCGGAGATCCAGCAACAATGTTCAACAAAGTGCGCATGCATGCAGAGACATTTAGACGATTAGGGGCCGTACTTCAAGAGAGAGGGCTGCTAAGGTCATCACGGTCTATAAGCGTACACGAACAATTGTTTATATTCTTAACGATTGTATGTCAAGGCCAAACAAATCGAGAATCGCAAGATACGTGGCAACTTAGCGCTGAAACGATTTCTCGATGGTTTATCGAGGTGTTACAAGCTATTTGTGAGCTACGGACATATTTCATTAACCCACCATCATACAATGAAGTCCAACAATTCATAACAACGAACGAGCATAAATATCGCCCTTGGTTTGACGTATGCAATATGCCAATGGTTTAAGTAAAGTTTGTGTTTCGTTAGGTTGTATTACTTTTTCAAAATGACTCTTTCTTCTGTTCGTATTGACCTCATTAACGTCAGCCGTTTGATAATTTGCAGAATTGTGTTGGGGCAATTGATGGCACGCACGTAGATTGTATTGCTCCCCGTGACGTTCGAGATCGATACAGAAATCGAAAAGGGCTTACAACGCAAAATGTTATGGCGGCGTGCTCATTCGACATGAAATTTACGTTTATCCTCTCTGGATGGGAAGGATCAGCACATGACTCACGGGTTCTTACGCATGCGCTGAACGACCCAACGTTAGGTTTTGAACGCCCACCTCCCGGTATTTTTTAAATTTTGCATAAATTGGTTATAACTTGGTGTTTGGTTTGTTATAATGATTGGAATTTACTGTTTGCTGTATAGGAAAGTTTTATTTGGTGGACTCAGGGTATGCTTTGCAAGACGGTTTTCTTAGTCCTTATCGAGGCCTGGATTATCATATACAAGAATACCGTCGCAGGCAAGCGGGTGTCCGTGGACCGAAGGAACTATATAACTACACCCATTCATCATTGAGAAACTGTATCGAGCGCACATTTGGTGTTTGGAAGGTCAGGTTCCCGATTCTAAAGAATATGCGCCTATACCCGCTATATAAACAAGCAATGATCCCAATTGCGTGCGCTGTTCTACACAACTTCATCAAAGTTGTTTCGGAGCCGGACCCGCTTCTTGAAGAATACGAAGACGATCCGATACCAGTGGAAGACATAAATCCGGAAAATGTAGAATCTAACGATGCAGATGATGATGCATCTACAAATTTACCAAGAACGACGCATCGTAGGCGTAGCCGCGCACGAATGAACCAATTTCGCGATCAAATGGCGGAACAGATGTGGGAGGCATTCCCATCAAGACGGTGGGTGCGTTAGATCGTTAAAATTTCGTCAAAGTTGGCCAAAAATATGAAAATACAAAAAAGTTTTATAATGTGCTCAATCGTGTCTCTTTTTCATTAAACTATGGTTGTATTATATAAATAATACAACATTGGAAATTTGTCCAATTCAAATGTTGGTTTAACAAAGACAACTTTTTCAAGAGTTTGAAAAGATCTACCAAAAAATGGAAGATGTATAAAAATGTTGTAATTTAGCCATGTTTTTAATTAAATGAGTTAATTAACCATTTCAATTTTTTATGGTCAAATTGAAATTACATTCACCAAATATTTACATGAATATGTACAAAAATTCAAAAAATTAAAAAAAAATATCCAAAAAATGGATGAAACCAAAAGATTTTCAAACTCATTTTCCAACTCAAACCATTTCTCATTAACCATTTCTCATTTCCATTTCCAACTCATTACCATTTGTCTAACCATCCTAAACCATTTATTACTATTTTTGACCATTACAAACAAATGGAATGGAATGACTTAAATGTCTCTTCCAAACAAAAGGTAGATAGAATTCCGCATGTAACCTGCACGTAACCTGTTAAACAAGGGTATTTTGGTCACTTTACAGACAAACACTATTAATTAAGCAAAATCTAAATTTTAACTTGAAATATACAATTTAACACCAAAAATAAATTATATAATGTTAATTATTTTCACATTATAGAATTATTTGTTTAAAAATACAATTTAACACTAAAAACAAATTTTAAAAAAATACAACCAAGAATTTATATCAATTCTCATTCTCAAATCAATATTGAATAAACCCACCATTTCGCTAATTCACGTCCCTTTGTACTTCAATCCCAAATACAAATATCCAATATAATTCTTTTTTACAGAGAACCAACATCAACAACAATAAGAAATTGATCTCAGAATGAAAATCAGATGAAACCAAGCTCCCCAAATAGCCAAAATCATATATATCATTCAAACAACAAAGAGAACAATCATTTGCATATATCAGAATCAAAATACAAATGATAGAAAACATCCCCCAAAACAAAACCCATTTCAACTCCACTTTCCAATAGCTACGGCGGCGCGAGGAAGTCGGCGGTCTCGACGAGCCGACAGAGAATGCGGGAGGGCGGCAAGCTGGGTCTTAGCGACTACTGAGTCGAGGTCGCCGGCGCGAATTCGTGCAGGCCATCGGGTCGTCTCCTCTGCAGAACTGAGCCGTTGACATCGTCCACGGCGAAGATTTGTGCGCGCGACATTGTCCCCGCCGCGGGTTTGAGCGTCGCGTCCTTAAAAGCCGCAAACCACGAGAGCGAGGCCTAGACCACGATCCAGCGATTGTGAGTTTTGGAGTTGTGTCTGGATCTCGTCTCCGGCAGAGGTGCAGATCCTTATCGTCAATGGCCATTTCAAAGTCTCTTTGTTTCTCTTTCTCTCCCTATTTCATTCAAATCAGTGCGCGAATCGGAGCTCGACGAGGCGGCGGCGGCGAGGATCTGTGCGGATTGAGGACGTGGGTCGCGCGGAAATATGGAGTTTGGCGGCATTCGGCGTTCGGCATGGGTCTAGCGGCTGAGATCGGAACTGGGCAGAGGCATCGTACTCGCCATCGCTCCGCGCTCCGATCGTCGTTCGCGCTCATCGCCTTAAGCTCCAATCTTCGCTCATGTTCGCTGTCGTCGCCGTCACTTGGTTGTTCTTTGTGCAAATAAACTTGGGATTTTATTTGGGGCACGGAAATATGGAGTTTGGCGGCATTCGGCGTTCGGCATGGGTCTAGCGGCTGAGATCGGAACTGGGCAGAGGCATCGTACTCGCCATCGCTCCGCGCTCCGATCGTCATTCGCGCTCATCACCTTAAGCTCCGATCTTCGCTCATGTTCGCTGTCGTCGCCGTCACTTGGTTGTTCTTTGTGCAAATAAACTTGGGATTTTATTTGGGGTTGTTTGGGATTTTTAAATAATATCACAGAACTCATGACAGTGTATATTTCGTTGCTTAAGGCACTCATGAATTGACACTCGGCCTGCATATTGGCCCGTCGGGCGGGTTTTGAAGCTAAAATGTGTGAACCCGAGCTCGGTCGTGTATGGCGTTGCGGGAATCCGAAACCGACCAGTGAGGCGGCGATCGGGTGGGCTTTTGGCCCAAAATACAAAGTCCATATTTTTGGTTGTCTGCCGAGAGTCGAGACCGGCGCCGGCGCAAGATGGAGCGAAGCGAGCTGAGACGGAGAGAGGCAGGGATCCCGAAGCTGAGAAACAACAAACGGAAAGAGAGAGAGAGAGGCAGAGCCGCGGAGAGCCCGGAGCCGAGCCAAGATGAGGGAGCAGAGTCGCGAATGCCGGAGGCTACAGCGTCGGCTTCAACTGCGGCTGATGACGGTTCGGCGCGATGGAGAACGGCGTGGAAAGGAAAGAAACGGCGCAATGGAGAGGTGAAAATGAAATAACCCTAGTAGACAGTAGTTACCACTTAACTTTACCAATATTTGTAAAAAAAATAAAAAAATCGAATTTCACCTTCGTCTGTCGGGTTGGGTATTGACCGACGACCAAAACGTGCACCCGACCCTGACCGAATACGACGGTACTTTAGACTGTTTCCGTCCGCCACCTAATCGGACTGCGATGGTGGCCGAAACATCGGTCGGCTTCTCGATCGAAGCTGCTTCGGAGTCGGAAAACCGACTAGTTTGTGCACGGCTAATTGACACTAGGAGAGCTGCGTTTGTAGACTGGTTAAGGTTTTTTTTTTTTTTTTTTTTTGCTAACATTGCAACCGCGCTATAAGATGAAGGGCCACCAATGCAAACCATATGAAAGTAATTAATTCCATTGACTAAGCTACAGTATTGTATATGCTCACTACAAGTTATTATACCACCTATAATTAAGTCATTGGAGTGTATGTCTAACAATTTATTATCTTTTTTGTTCTTTTGTTAGGTTTGAAGAATTCCCAGCAAGAATAGTACACCAACTAGTATTGCGACACTGTGAGTCAAACTCTTCATCAGAATTAGCTTTCTTCCTAGGAGGAGAAGTAAGAAGTTTGGGTTGAAAGAATTCGCACTTATCACAGGACTAAATTGTAGTCCCTATCTAGAGGCAAAGAAGAAAATAAAAAAAGATGTTGTCAGGTGAGATAAATAAGAAGTTCTTTAGTGGAAGGAAGTCTGTGAAAAAAAAAAGAGCTTATTATGATGTTTATTGGCTCGATAGAAGCATCTGATGAAGAGAAAGTGAAGTTGGCAAAGTTGTTCTTGCTCAAGTGTGTACTTATTTCAAAAAGCAAGCATCGACATGACTCATATGCAAATGGTTGATGATGATGATGTTTTTTACTCTTATCCTTGGGGCCGACTAGTGTTTAAGCATACAATTGGCATTTTTCATAGAACAACTACTAGGTTGACAAATATATCTATAGGGTATAGGATTGGAGGATTTTCCTAGGCATTATTTTCATGGGCTTATGAGGCAATCCCAACATTAAGTAGTAAAGGTTACAATATTAGGATCAATCAGCAGAAACTGCCAAGAATGCTCAATTGGATGTATTCTAATCGGCCTGATTAGGATGGATTGAGCAATGACGTCTTTGACAATGATGATGTAAGTAATTATACTAGATGTGCTTAAATAATTAGCATCTTTTATATTATAGACCTATCAATCTTTAGTAATTAGTATAATGCTTGAGCAATTAGTATAATGTGCATACTTGTGTTGCCGGACTCTCCAGAGTGGATGGAATGCCAAGATCAAAGCTCGGCATGTCTGCATCTTTCTTTTTCTTCACAATTCGGTTATTTTTTGGTTGACTCACTCCTGCTGGTGGTCCATAATTTGTTGTATAAGGAGTCTTCACTTTTTTTTTTTTTTGTTATGGTTGTTTAACTCTTGGCGACCTTCTCGTAGGAGCATTTATCATCAACTTCACTTTTTGCTTACCTTGTTTCTAGGAAGCATTTTTTTGTTAGCATTGGATTCATTTTAAAAGAAAAACTTACATGAAATTAACAAATTTGAAATCATATTAGGGACCTTATCTTGTCTATATTCAATTTGTGTCTCATTTTCTTTATTGTTTGTCTCTTTTATAACTTTGGATATAGTTACTTCTTCATTTCCATGTCCAAAATGAACATTTGTTACTTCAATATGATAATGACAGCAGAAGAAGATGATCAAAATAGTGACGAGAAAGGGAGTGGAGAAAACAACACAAGTAAGGATGAGGAACCAACAAATCAGCCCTCAGCACCTCAAAGTTCAACACAATGTTTATGATGAAATTGCGATATGTTGAGATTACACAGGATGAGATCAAGATGAAAGTTGATGTCATGGAAAATAATAATAAAAAGATGTTCTCCATTATTCAAGAGATGCACCAAAAGATTTGTTTATCTGATGAAAACGATGATGGAATTGATGATATTGCATTTGTGAACCTCGATGTTGATACTATCGTTGCAAATGCACATAATATTGGAAAGGTAAATATACTTAACTTCTTGTATTGTCAATATCATTGATAGGTCAATAGATATAAGTGTAACAGTTATGATGTTTATATTTTGCGGAAAGTGCAACATAATAAAATGCAAGAGGAGCAAGATGAGAGTGATCATGACATGAATTGTGAGTTGCAAGGCCATAGAACTTGTCCTAGAGTAAGTAATTAGTTTAGCTACTTAATTATGTTTAAGTAACTAATCCTGATGTCATATTAAGACTAAGTAATTATATAAATTCTAAGAAATGCATATATTGAATTATTACAGGAAGAAGGATTGGTAGAAAATAGAGAAAAAAGATTGAAGAGAAGACACGACAATATGAATATTGTGAAAGGCAGGGAAACAAATGTTCTTTCCAAACATGGAAATGAAAAAGTAACTATATCCAAAGTTATGGAAGAGGCAAACAATAAAGAAAATGAGACACAAATTGAAGATAGACAAGATAAGGTCCCTAATATGATTTTAAATTTGTGAATTTCATTTCAATTTTTCTTTTAAAATGAATCAAATACTAACAACAACAAAAAATGCTTCCTAGAAACATAGTAAGCAAAAAGTGAAGTTGATAATAAATATTCCTATGAGAAGATCGCCAAGAGTTAAACAACCATCAGAAAAAGTGAAGACCCCTTATACAACAAACTATGGACTACCAACATGGGTGAATCAACCAAAAAAGAAACGAATTGTGAAGAAAAAGAAAGATGAAGACATGTCGAGCTTTGATCTTGGCAATCCATCCACTCAGGCGAGTCCAGCAACACAAGTAAGCACATTATGCTAATTACTCAAGCATTATACTAATTACTAAAGATTGATGGGCCTATAACATAAAACATGCTAATTACTTAAGCACATCTAGTATAATTACTTACATCATCATTGTCAAAGATGTCATTGCTCAATCCATACCAATCAGGCCAATTATAATACCTTCAATTGAGCATTCTTGGCAGTTTCTGCTGATTGATTCTAATATTGTAACATTTACTACTTAAGGTTGGGATTGCCTCATAAGCCCATTAAATTAATGCACATGAAAGTCCTCCAATCCCATACCATGTATATATATTTGCCAAGCTAGTAGTTGCTCTTTAAAAAAAGTCAATTGTATGCTCAAACACTAGTCGGCCCCAAGAATACGAGTCAAAAGCATCATCATTAGCCATTCGAATATGAGTCATGTCGATGCCTGCTTTTTGTTTTGAAAAAAGTACACGCTCGAGTAAGAACAACTTTGCCAACTTCACTTTCTCTTCATTAGATTTTTCTATGGAGCCACTAAACATCATAATAAGCTCTTTTCCTTTCACAGACTTACTTCCACTAAAGAACTTCTTATTTATTTCATCTGACGTCTTTTTTGTTTTCTTCATTGCCTCTGGATAAGGACTACAATTTAGCCTGTAATAAGTGCGAATTCTTTCAACCCAAACTTTCTTACTTCTCCTCCAAGTAAGAAAGCTAATTATGATGAAGAGTTTGACTCATATTGTCACAATACGAGTTGGTGTACTAGTCTTGCCAGGAATTCTTCAAACCAAACAAAAGAACAAAAAGGATAATAAATTGCTAGATATACACTCCAATGAATTAACTATAGTTGGTATAATAACTTTAGATTGAGCATATAAAATACTGTAACTTAGTCAATAGAATTAATTACTTTCGTATAAGTCATATATAATTACTTACAATCACTTTCACATGAAGAAGTCATTATTATAATACATATTTAAGTATAAACTAGAAGGAAATAATACTTATCAAAAAAATAGTAAAATACAGTAGTTGCTTACTTTATTTATGCAAATTGGCCACATATTCCTTTCTTGAACAGTTTAAGCTGTTCATTTGATAATTGTTCTCTTATTTTCTTCAGTATATTTAAGTCACAAAAATAATTAATCTTTGTTGCCTTATCCCAATTTTATTTCCCCACAAGAAAACCCTGGTTCATGGTGTAATAAAGTTAAGTGATACTTATCATTCAAAATTATTTATAAATTACTTTTACCTTTTGACGATGTTGTTGCTTAATAGTTGATGGTGTTGCTGACTTTCTAGTTTTAGTTTGATTAGTCTCCATCAAGATTCTAATCTACAAATATAACTAGCAAAACCATACAAGGGTAATTATAGAGATTAAAACAATTATTTGAACAAAATATTATACTTGGAATTGATGATAGGTAACTGATTCAATTACCTGAACTATGATCAAGTAACAATGTAATTACCTATACTACGATAAAATAACAATTTAATCACCTGAAATACTTCATTTTCAACATACTTAGTTTTATGGCTCTAGTTCTCTTGAAATAGAATAATTCTACAATTAGGGTAATTACAGAGATTCTATTCTAACAGAGAACAAGCAAAATCATATATATTCATGATAACACAGAGTAATTATAGAGTATTTAAAATAATTTCAGAACAAAATATGAAACAGAACTGTCGAGTTACTAGGGTAATTAATTAGTTACTTAGTTAAGTAATTTATTCAATTACCTGAACTATAATCAAGTAACATTGTAATTACCTGTACTATGAAGTGCCAATTAATTAATTACCTGAAAATTGGTAATGGCCAAAATACTTGGGTAATTACTTACATATTCTCAAATAACAAAGTACAAAAATTATATGTCAAAGTAAAATTTATCTCAAAGTAAAACAATATACATATTACAGAGTTTTGAAGAAGCTAGAGTTTAAGCAAGAGAGTAAAAATTGGGAAAGAGAGCAAATGCAAGATCAACAAACAATAACAATCAATGGCTATACAAAAAACATACTAAAGTGTTTCAATTCACACAAACAAATTGTAGTTAAATTATGTAATCTTGGATGCACTGGATCATGAATTCAAGGTTGTATAGAATGTCATTTTGAGTAATTAAATTAGTGACAATGAGATTTGGACATGAGAGAAAGACTTAAAAATCAGAGTATTTCGAAACCTTAAACCTCAATTTTTAAGTTGCGAGAGAGAATTGGAGAACACAGGGATTTCGAAGCCTGGGCATTGGAAAACCAAAAGAAAAAAAGAAGAAAAGAAAAAAAGAGAGACTCACAGATTTGAAGCTAGGTCTCCGAGGCCGTCGTTGTCGTCTCCGACAAGCTGAGGCCGTCGTCGTCTCCGAAGAATCGTAGATACGCAAAGCTCTCCGAAGAATCGTCATCTCTAAGGAAAGACTGAAACTGCACAGAGAACACAAACCTAAATCACAAGGGTATTTTGGGATTTTTAAAAAATATAATCGGAAGTTTGGGTAATTGCCTCATTAAATTGAAAGTTTAGGTAAAAAAAATAAAAATAAAAATAAAAAATAAAAATCCTGAAATCACAAATCTCAAATTTCAAAAATGCAAAATACTGTGTTTCAAAAAAAAAAATGCAAAATACTGACCATCGCCGTGAGCCACCGTTGCCGCCCGCGTCTCCGTCGGCTACTGCACTTCTGCGGCGTCTTCCTCCGCGACCTCAAGCCCGAGAATCTCCTCCTCGATGAGCACAACAACCGCTAGGTCTCCAACTTCGGGTCTGGGTTTGGGCGTGCGTCAGTGGTGGTTGCCGCGGTCGACGCCGCGCCGGGCTTTGTGACGAGATTGGGCCTCAAGGTGCGTGGTTCGCCGGAGGAGTTTGGTTTTTGCCGGCAGAGGTGGCGTCGTTTGGCTCGAGCTCTCCTCCTTGGGAAACAAGTGGATCCGCGTCCTTGTGCTCCGTCGTCGGTCCAAGTCCAGCTTCGGCGACCACTTTTTGCCGAGGTCTGTTGAGTCCAGGGGGGCGAGGTCTGCGGTGGGTGAAAGAGAAGAAACTGGGGTTTTTAGGCCTTTGTTGGGTGGTTTTAGGTGATTGGTTATCTATTTGTTTGAACTCTTAGTCTTCTTGTTCTTGCTACCTCTTAAATCATTGAAACTTAGGGTTGGGTATAAATTGGAATTTTTTTTCTTTTGTGAACAAATCAGAGGAAGGGGCAAGGAAGAGTAACCCCCGTTTGGGGAAATTATTCTCCTCATTCCATTCCATTCCATTTTTTCATCTTTTTCAATCCTCCAAATCATTCCATTCCATTCCATTTCACTTTTTTCAATCATTTTTTTCAACTTTCCAAATCCCTATACAATATCTTTAAATCTCAACCATTTATACCACCTCGAAATTTGTAAAGTCAAACCATTTTTCAAACTATTTTTCAAACTATTTTCTAAACTATTTTCAAACCATTTAGAATGGTCAAAAATGACCAAAATAGTTTCCCCAAACGGGGGGTAAGAAATAAAAATTCTTGAGACTTTTTTCTTGATTTGTGGTTTTAGCCTGAGATTTTTATTTTTTTTTTATTTTTTTTGCTACTGAAGGTTTTAGCCTGAGAATGGATAGTTGAAAAGCAGTCGGGCAAGGACACTTCTATTTTGTTTTTTTTTGTTTTTTTTTTCGCAAAAAACTCCTCTATTGGTTGTTCGGGACTTCTCGTTTGGGGAACGTTTTATAAAAACTGACCGATGGGGCACTAAATCAAGACTTATATTGGTTCAAAAACTAAAAATAAAAAAAAAACATACATACATAAATATATATATATATATGGCCCTTTCTTAAGTGCTCATGTTTCTTCCGGGAGCATTAGTGCTCTTGGTAAAATGCTGACCATGCGATGTTCCTATTGTGATTAAAATATTGGACTTAAGGTTAACTAACGGTCAGGATTAAAAATCATACAGTAGGGGTATATAGGAGTTTGTTTAAAAGTTATAACTGGTTACCTGTTGCTGTTGGTCAAACGCAAAGGCAGAAAAAATAAATAAATAAATAAAATTGGCATCCATGGAAACAAAAGGTTGAGGTTACTGAAGAAGTTCTTCAAAAAAAAAGTCAAAATGTCCCCAATTCGCTAGCTCTGTTTCTAACAATATTCTTCCAATAAACAACGTGAAGTCACAAGCAAGAAGTTGCCATTTTGTAACGTTGCAAGGAAATGTTATTATTAGAGTACTATAGCCTGAAGTTGGCGATCTAACCCACAAATGTTATGGTAGAATAAATCATATTGTTAGTGTGAGCGTGATTGAGTTATAAAAGAATCAATCCAATAACCGTTTTTGTTAGCTTTTATTTTTTATTGAAAATAATATAAAGGTTTAGAGTACACTGTTTTTGAAAACACAAAACAATGGGAAATAAACATAGATATTTTATGATCAATTTTTATTTATTTATTATTGTCAGTAGATAAATATAGATGTTTAGGGTTTATTCCCACTAATTTCATAGTGGAAGATTCTTTTACTACATACTAATTCTTTCGTTGTTATTGATTGAAGAATGATTTAGTAAAGAAGATAATAAATATATAAAAATGGTGTTGTTTAATAAATTTTGAGAATTCGTTTTGTTTGGACCTGGTGGCAATTTGTGCGTTTTCTGTTTTTGGTTCATTGATTGTTTGAAGGATCAAGTTTTGGAATTATAGCAAATGAAGAGATGTTAGACCATCTCCAATGCTAATGCCAATGCCAATGCTAAATTTGGCACCAAAAAGTGAAAAAATACCAAATATAGCATTGACATTCAATTTTTACTCCAATGCACTCAATTAGCATTATCAATGCTAAATACTATTTTATTATTTTTTAGGTGTAGAAATCAAAAAAAGTCAATTAATAGTAATAAGCAATTATTACTTTGTTGGAAATTGTGTGCTTTTTGAATATTTAATTATTAAAAGTATATGCTAAAATTTGGCATTATGCCAAACTTGGTGCCAAATTTGGCACTCAATTTGGCATTTGCCAAATTTGGCACTAGAAATGGCATTGGGTTGGAGGATGTATTTTTCTCTCAAATGCTAAATTTAAGCATTGGCACATCTTTTTAGCATTGCATTGGAGATGCTCTTAGAGAGTAAAAACAACTGAAAAATATTAAGTTGATGCTCGTCTGGTAAAGTATGTTCTTTGATGAGAGAAAAAGAAGTAGTTAGAAAAATAGGGTTAGTTTGGAGTGAAAATGTGTAATTTTTGTCGGAACTTATTCCATTGATTGTTTAGAGAGAAGTTTGATCCTACCAATAGATATTCATTACACTGAGAAATGCAAAATTTTATACTGGATGGTCAAATATTTAGTAAAGCTTCGTTACAAAATGAAACTGAAACATTACAAAGGCCACTTCTATCATTACAATTATTGTCCTATTTTATTATTATTATTAAATTATGAATGACCACTTTACCCTCCTAATGTCATATATGCATAATATTTAAGTGTTGCCTTTAGCTTTCAAATCACATCAATAGCTTCTGAACATTAAAAGTACATATAGACCCAAATAGCTTTTCTTTGTTTTACCGGCTACACAACATTAAAAGTTACCAAACACGTGTATTATAACCGGGAGAGCATTGATGCTCCTTCATATCTTAAGAGCATTATAGAAGCGGCCTATATATATATATATATTTTATTTATAGAAAATGTTAGATCTGTGCTTTGATGATAATGATTTAGTTATTTTGCAGTTTATATTTTAAAGATATAGCCTATGTTTTGAAATATTAGCAAAATACTTATCAGGTCAACATCTAAAAATTTATTATTAAAAAAATAAAATTTGTGATTAAATAAATAAAATATACAATCATAAAATTTGTGACTATAGTCATAAAATTTTAAATAAATAAAATAAAAAAATTAAACATCCATTAACAAATTAACCAACTCACAAATAAATAATTGTCTATACAACTAATTTCACAAAACTTATTACTAAATAAAAAATATCTTATAAATAGTATAAAAAAAAACATGCAGCCAAAGAAGTTACAAATTTCATGACTAGAGACACAAAATTTTAGATAATATTGTCTGCAACAAACAATAAAAATAGAATTAAAAAACCTAATGACAGCAGTCTCAAAAATCTAGACATGAATGTATTGCTATTTTACTAATAAAAACAAACATAAGCTAATTGGTAAAAACAAACATAAATATATGACTATTTATTATAAAAACCGATATTATATTATGGGTTTTGCAAAGAAAAAAACGCATTTTTTGGGCAAAAATAAAAAAAATAAAGTAAAATTTGGTCTAAATAAAAATATTTAAATTTTAGAGACCGAAAATAATGGCCAAAATAAAAGGACATATAACCAACAAAAAAAAAACTGACACGGGCCGCACTGGTTAGGCCCGCGTGTCAGGCTGCCCCATTCTCACACCTAGGGGTGAAATCGGTTCGGTTCGGTTTTTGGCTAAAATTCCAATCGAACCGATTTATTCGGTTTTTCAAAAATAAAAATCGAAAACCGAAATAACCGAAAACCAAAATATTCGGTTTAATTTTGGTTAATTCGGTTATAACCGAATTATTTATATAAAAGTAAATTTATTATATATATAATATATTAGCAATTATAGATAAGGAAGTTGCTTGGCAAAGTGGTTGACTTTGCTGCCCAAGGCCTTTATTCCACCTCTTTGGCTGGTGTTCAAGCCCAGCCAAATGCAACTTTCACTTTTTTTTATTAAAATAATTGAAACAAAAAGTTGCTGCTGGTGGGAATTGAACTTGGGTGGTGAGCGTAAAAGGAGATTCAAGGCTTGTCCAAAATCCACTCAACTAAATTATCTTTAATGTCTAAATCAGTTTCGGTTCGGTTATATAACCGAAAAAATTTCACAAAACCGATAACCGCACCAAATTTTCGGTTCGGTTTCGGTTTTAGAACCGAAAATTTCGGTCATTGAAAATAAACCGAAAATTCGGTTAACCATATTTCGGTGCGGTCGGTTTTTTTTCGGTTTTCGGTTATTTCGGTTAAAATTTTCAGCCCTACTCACACCCCACGCCTACTGTTGGCCAGTGTATGGCAAGCCCTCCCTTTTTTTTTTTTGGCTTTTTGTTTTTTCTATTTATTCTTTTCCCTTTTTTTTCTTACTTTCCTTTCTAATTTGTTAGAAAAAAAATTATTACAAATAATTTTTAAACTTTTTTATAATGTCATATTTTTATAAATTTGTTTCAAAATTAATTTTAATTAGAAATTTATTTTAAAAAAAACATATTCTTTCAATATTTGATTTGATTTTATTAAATTTCAAATAATTTTTTTTACCTTTCTTTTCTTCCTTTTTTTATTTTTTATTTTTAATTTTGTTTCCTTTTTTGGTTGTGATTTTAATATATTTTTTCATTTTTTTCATCTCTTTCTTTTTTCTTTGTTGTTTTTTTTTTAATTTTTATTTTGTTTCATTTTCTTTTGATTCTCTTTCTAGATTTAATTTTTTTCTTTCTAATTGTATATATATATATATATATTTAAAACATTATTAGTTTTTTAATTATATTTTATTTTTATTAGTCTAAAAAATATGCGACTTTAACAAATTTAAAACATTTTTACCGCTATATTTAAATTATACATTAACATATTTACAAATTAAAAGTAAAATATACTTCACACGCGCGAAGCTCGTTCATTAAACTAGTAGATTGAAAAGAATAATAAAAATAAAAAGACGAATATTAGATGTGAATGAGAGTAGATTAGTTATCATAAACTCTCTCGTTCAAAGTCAATGATAAGTCCTAATTTGTGTCCCATTGGTCTATTTTTTAAAGCGTTACCTATTTTGAGAATCCTTGTTGTTTTAGTTATATTTATTGCTATTGAAAAAATAAAAATAAATTAAATTATAGGTAATTTAATATTTTATCAAAGGGTAATTAGATCTTTTAACCTATCATCTTTGACCAAAATTCAATATAATTTTAGACTGATTTGAAAAACTAAATGATCACTTTCTAATTATAAAAAATAGTGGCACAAAATTGAATTTTGTGTAAAAGATAAGGATTATTTTATAATTTTTCTTTAATTAACCATCAAAGATAGGGCCAGTTAAACTATTAACTATTTTAAAGGTAAAGTTTGAAGGATTTAGCCATAGTTTAACGAAATTAAGGATTTAGCTATAACATGTAATATTTTATGTTACATGTAATATATATACGTGTAAAAAGTGTTGTGACAACCCGACTTTTTGGATCGTCACTTTGACTGATACTTGTAGTTATACTTATACTTTGGTGCAAAAAGTAGAGGCATTTTTTTTATCACATACTTAATATGAACATAATCTTTATTATTTAAATATCTTAATAACAACTGTCTAGAGAGAAAATATAATCATTTGAATAAAATATAATATACGAAATAGATACTTATTTATACAATACTTTATAAGGCGGAAGATTATTTTTCTTTATGGCTCACATTGCCCGCCTCGCTTGCCCTGTACCACCATCGTACAATCTATCCTCAAACCATAGGTTTCTTACCTACAGTACGAAGGAAAAATTTGGTGAGCTAAAGCTCAGTGAATACATATATTTTCTAGAAAAAATATAAGTATGCAATGCATGACAATTTAGTTTTCATTATACATACATAGATTTACTTTAGCTTGATTTAACTTCTTCTTAAGGGATCCTCATCATGGTGTCGTACCTCATGAAGCGCGCTTAGCCAATAGTCAGCGATGGTAACAAGTCCTCGGCGACTAAGGCGAAACATACATAACATGGGAAAACCGTCTCCTTAATACCCTTGGGTCGACACAAGGAGAACGGGCGGTACGACACAACTTTTAACTTGGTTATCACTAATTTATTTAAGTGATATGCTTCATGATCATATAACTTGAACATCATAGTCATGCTTATAACTTGTAAAACATAAAATACGACAACATACTTGAAACATTTCAATATGTAATACATCATCATGAAAGTATTTTCGTCACATAACATTACATATTATTTTATTTTGAATTACTTCGTACTGTAGTGAGAATGTACTCACCTCGAGCGAAGTGTTCTAACGGGATCTTTCTGTATAGTATCAGAAGCTAGCGGGCAAACCTAAACATAAACTTATTGTAAATGTCTAGACATGAAAAAAAAAAACTATTCTTCTACTAACGTCTAATCTAAAGGGGTGGAAATTTTTTTAAAAACGAGCTTTATTAAAATTATTTCCTTATTTATAACAAGTCCTTAACGGTGCATTAATAATTATCGAAACATCCCTAGACCAATTGAGAAGAGTGATATGGTCCCGCTTTAAGCCCAACTTACGTAGACAGAACTCCTCGAAGTTCTCAAGAAAGTGCGGAGGGGATCACAAAACATCTCTTATTTAAGAACCAATCTTTCTAGACAGGTCATTTTAAGTTTTCCATATCGTCCCGTTATAGACCCGTTTTTTTATTAATAATTTAAATAAAATAGATTTAATTAAATAGGAAATTAATAAAATAAACCATAAAGTAAAATTTTGTAGTAAAGGAGTCTAGAGGCCGAATTTGACTACATTTTCTGAAGAGACTCCCCTTATTTTCTAAAAACAAGAAACTTTCCAGTTATGTACTTTTCTAAAAAAAACTACTAATTATATACTTTCTTCATAAAGCTATTACTGCGAATTTTGAAAATCACATTCTATCTGGTCAAGCAGACCGAATTAAAAAAAATCTATTTCACAAAACTTTCTTAAAATTAAATTCCCTACGGATTCGATTCTAATGATAAAAACGAATTTCGGCCTCTAAGTTCATCAAAACGGCAGAATATCGAATTCTAAGAAAAATAAACGAAGAATTTAAATCGGATTTTAAATTTTGAAATTCTAACACGTAAGAATCCTAACTTCGATATTCTAGAATTCAAAGTGACTAGAATGCAAACTTTCGAATTTGCCTTTGAGTGTTCATGTTTTTCTTCGAGTTTCCATGAACGCTCGAATCCTATAAACGATAAATTCGAGTTAGCATCGATTGAAATAAAATTAAACTTAAACTTGTGAGACTTTGTTATACCTTAACCTCGGCAGACTGACCTTTAAATCTTTCTACTAAGCCAATTTCATCTCAAGAACCCTCTCGAATTTTTTCTTTAGAGTTTTCACTCTTTTCTCTCTTTCTCTCTTTCTTTCTTTTTCTCTCTTTCTTTCTTTTTCTCTGAAGTTCTCAGGTTTTGGTGTGATAAATCAGTGAGACCTAAGCCTCTATTTATAGGGAGAGGATGATGCCTATAAAGGGAAGGAAGATAGGAGATTTTCTCCTATTAATTCCTTTGATCCTGGACTTATTATCATAATCTCCTAATTTTCTTTTTTTGGTTGACTTTCCACTGCATTTATTGACTGAAAATCTCTACCATTAGAGCCTAAAAAATGTGCCCACAATCGTCTTGATTCCCTCCTGATGTGTCAAAAATTTTGTTTCCTAAAGTGCACATTTTACCTATCTTGAGTTGATACAGAAATTCTGTGTGATTTCTTATGATATTCTCTTTTATTTTTTAGGAAATAAAATCCTCCCTTTTCATACTATAATTGGCGCCATTAAGAAGCCCTACGGAATAAATTTTTAATTTATTTTATTGCCCCGTAATTTCTTTATATTTGCCTATTTGCCCTAAACTATAT
Organism: Boehmeria nivea var. tenacissima; assembly: GCA_018132145.1. Classification (NCBI taxonomy): domain Eukaryota; kingdom Viridiplantae; phylum Streptophyta; class Magnoliopsida; order Rosales; family Urticaceae; genus Boehmeria; species Boehmeria nivea. The sequence goes on along the minus strand of CM030885.1, from coordinate 6,106,437 downwards.
GTAGTTTTCTCTAATCAAACTACATGTCGTTTTCGTTTATTAACTTGCTCCGACACTATACCTTTATTTATCATTTTATGTGATGTAAAACATATATAAAATTTCGGAACAAAATTCCCATGCATTTATTTAATTTTCATAAACGTTACATATAATAAAAAGGTCAGGTTTTACAATCTCCCCACCTTAGGAATTTTCGTCCTCGAAAATTAACGTACATGAAATTTGAAATAGCTCAGGGTATTGAATTCTCATATCATATTCTCTTTCCCACGTGGCTTCTTCTGTCTTGTAGTTCTTCCATAAGACCTTAACTAAGGGTATAACCTTGTTTCTCAGCCCCTTATCCTGTCTGTCAAGGATTTTTACTCGCTTTTCTTCGTATGTTAGGTCTTCCTGGACTTCAATTGACTCTTGAGTTATCACATGGGACGGATCTGACACACACTTCTTCAACATTGAGATGTAAAACACAATGTTTACAGAGGATAGCTTAGGATTGAGAGCTAACATGTATGCAACCTTTCCGATCTGCTCGATGACCTCAAAGGGTTCCACATATCTGGGACTTAACTTCTCCTTTTCAAATCACATAACGCCTTTTAGGCCACCTTTAAGAATACGACGTCCCCTACTTGGAATTCTAGGGGTCTCCTTCTTTTGTCTGCATAGCTTTTCTGTCGGCTTTGCACTGTCTCGGGCCTCTGTCGAATTAGCTTTACCGCTTCCATTGTCCCTCTCGTGAAGTCTGTCTGATCGAGACTGGTCTGTCTAGTTTCATACCAGTGAACTAGGGATCGACGCTTCCTTCCGTATAAAGCCTCGTATGGGCCATGCCCAAAGAAGCATGGTAGCTGTTATTGTATGATAACTCGATTAATGGCAATTTCTTGTTCTATGATCCACCGAAGTCCATAGCACAGTTTCTCAACATATCTTCTAATGTCTAGATGGTCTTTTCAGATTGACCATCTGTTTGAGGGTGGAAGGCTGTACTAAACTTGAGCTGCGTCCTTAAAGCCCGTTGAACACATCTTCAGAACTGCGATGTAAACCGAGCATCTCGATCAGAAATTATGGAGAGTGGGACTCCATGAAGACGAACTATGCTCGTGACGTAGATCTCAGCTAGTCGTTCCACTGAAAAAAGTAACTATGATCGGTATAAAGTGAGCTGACTTGGTTAACCGATCAATGACGACCCAGATCGCATCGTAATTTTTGACTGTTCTTGGCAAACCAACCACGAAGTCTATGGTGATTTGGTCCCACTTCCACTCTGGCAGCTCTATGGGCTGTAATTCACCTGTGGGATGTCTATGTTCTGCTTTGACTTTCTCACATGTCAAGCACTTGCTGACGTACTCAGCCACGTCTTTTTTCCTTCCGTTCCACCAGAAGTGCTGTTTCAAGCCTTGGTACATCTTTTTCGCCCCTAGATGGACTAAATAGGGCGTATTTTGTGCCTCTAAGAGTATCTGTTTTATTATATCTTCGTCATTAGGCACGCAGAGTCACCCGTCCAGGTGTAGAATTCCATCTTCAGATAGGGTGAAGGATGTTTCTTTCCCCTCGCGAACCTCATTTGCAATTTTCACCAAATCAGGATCAAGCTCTTTAGCTCATTTTATCCCGTCAAAGATAGTTGGCTGAATTGTCAGATTCGCCAAACTTCCGATTATAACCTCAAGTTCTAGCTCGTTGATCTCTTCTTGTAGCTTTGGGTGAAAAACTTAGATGGTCATGAGCCTGGCTTCCTCCTTACTGCTTAGTGCATCAGCGACAGCATTGGCCTTCTTGGGATGGTACATGATTTCATACTCAAAATCCTTGACCAACTCAATCCATCTTCGCTGTCTCATGTTGAGCTCCTTCTATGTGAAAATGTATTTGAGGCTCTTATTATCTGTGTAGATCTCACATTTAACCCCATAAAGGTAGTGCCGCCAATCGTCAAGGCAAACACCACAACAACTATTTCTAAGTCGTGTGTAGGATAGTTCTTCTCATGATCCTTCAACTGTCGAGAGGCATAAGCTACCACTTTACCGTTTTGCATCAAGACGGAGCCAAGTCTGACTTTGGAGGCGTCGCTATAGATGACTAACGGTTATCTGCTTGTAGGAATTATTAGAATTGGAGCACTTGTCAATCGTCACTTCAATTCTTGGAAACTTTTTTCGTACTTCGAACTCCATTCATACTTCTTTCCTTTTCGAGTAAGGGCGGTCAGCGGTGCGGCTATTTTGGAAAATCCTTCCATAAATCTTCTGTTGTAGCCCGCTAAGCCAAGAAAACTCCTAATCTCAGTGACGTTTCGTGGGGCTTTCCATTCTTTTACTGCCTCGATCTTTACAGGGTCTACCAATATACCTTCAGCAGACATTATGTGTCCTAGTAAGTGGACTTTCCTTAGCCAAAACATATAGTTTGAGAACTTGGCGTACAGCTGATGCTCCTTCATTGTTTGAAGTGCCAATCTTAAGTGTTCTTCCTGTTCTTTTGGGCTTCTTGAGTAAATCAGTATGTCGTCGATGAATACAATGACGAACTTATCTAAGTATTTGCGAAACACGCGGTTCATTAGGTCCATAAATACTGTGGGATCATTTGTGAGTTTAAACGGCATAACCATAAACTCATAATGTCCATATCGCGTTTCAAATATTATCTTGGCGATATCGCTGTCTTTTACCCTTAATTGATGATAACCCGATCGGAGATCAATCTTCGAAAACATTGACACTCATTTCAACTGGTCGAACATATCATCAATCCTCGGGATAAGGTACTTGTTCTTCACCATGACTTTGTTCAGCTCGCGGTAATCTATGCACATTCTAAAACTTACATCATTCTTCTTCACAAATAACACTGCAGCACCCCCATGAAGAGTAACTAGGGTGGATGAAACCTTTATCCAAAAGCTCTTGGAGTTGGGTCTGAAGTTCTTTTAGTTCGGTAGGAGCCATGCGTTTAGGAGCCTTCAATATTGGTCCTGTTCCCGGCATTAGTTCGATCTCAAAAGAAATATCACGTTCTGGGGTTATTCTTGGTAGTTCTTCTAGAAAAACTTCCATGAATTCCCTTATAACTGGTACGCTGCTTGGGTCATTCTCTTTCTCCTTGGTTTTGTCGACTGCCGATGCTAGATAACCCATACATCCATTTGCTAACATTATCTGTGTTTTTATGGCTAAGATCATCATTTTGGGGTTGAGTAACGACCTCCCTTTGAAAATCAACTCTTTGCCCTTCGGTGCCTGCAATCAATGATCACATCATGTTTTTCAAGGAAGTCCATCCCCAAAATAACATCAAAGTCCTTCATTTCGATGGCGATTAAATCGACACGTAATGTAATCCATTGATTATTATTAACGTTTCCTTTAGTACGAATTCTGACATCAATATTTCACACAAAGGTAAGGCTGTTCTCAAAAGTCTAGGAATCCTATCCTTACTATCACTCATCTTTAATGCAAATTTAGTTGAAATGAAAAAATGTGTAGTACCCGAATCAAAAAGTGTATAAACTTTGTAATAAACAAGTGATGTCTGACCTGCGATGACGTTCTAGGTGCTGGCCAACGCGCCTGCATTGGTGTAGGCATAGAGTTGTGCCTGAGCTGGCAGTGCTTGAAGTCTTCCTTGGGAAATTGATGGTCCCTCTAGTGTAGTTTGAATGGCATTGAGGCACGGGCATGTGTTTCTCTGTTGGCTCAAGTTCCCTTGGGCTTGGTTCTGATTTGGGCAATCCTTGATGAAATGCCCGCAAGAGAAACATGTCGATGATCCTTTACGACATTCACCGTATTGGTTCTTCCCACAATTTTCGCATATCGGGGTAGAACTGCCATTGCCCGTCTTCTGTTGGACCCTTCTATTGTCCAAAGCCTGATTCCCGTTAGGCTTGCCCCTCTTCTTATTATTATTGCCTGACTGGGCCTGATTGTTGCCTTGGTTTCTTGCCCTATTATTGTTATTCCCTCCTTGATACCTCTTGTTACCATTCTTTTCCCGGTTTCTCTCCTTCATCCGGGCCTTGTAGTTCTGAGCCCGATCATCTTTCACTTGTCCTAGGCGGTACCCCGCCCTGATTGCTCGGGCCACACAGTCGGCCATGGTGGTTGGAGATTCAGGACTACTATCAACGGCCAACGTCAATTCTGGCTTAAACATCTCCATCATTCTTCTTACTCTTTCATCTTCGGTAGGTACTAATCGTGGACATAATCTTGCTAGCTGATTAAACTTGGTGAAAGCCTCAGACACTGTCATAATACTCTGCTTTATCTCATTGGATTCTTTCTGTTGGGCGTTCATAGCCCTCTTGTTGAAGAAATTCTCGTTAAATTCTTCTACGAACTCGGCCCAGGTCATCTGGTCAACGTCTCTTCTTATTGCTACTGTCTCCCACCAGTAGTGTGTTTCCTTCTTTAGCATAAAAGACGCGCATTTCACCTTGTCCACATCAGACACATTAATAAAGTTTTGAATGACTTGAATCTGAGCAAGCCATTCATCAGCGATCAAAGGATCGGGGGACCTTTCAAAGTCTGGTGTCTTCATATGCCTGAACCTCTCATAAAGATCTAGGTTAACCAGTACAACAACGGCTGGGCGAGCTGCAGGCTGTGGAGCTGGAGGTGCAGGAGGCGGCGCTTGGGCTTGGGCTTGCACTTGTGCTTGTTGCAGCTGGTTTCTCAGCTCTTGCATTTCTGCCTTTTGGGCTTCTAACCTCTGCTGCATAGCTGCGAGTAGTGCAGCAACTTCTGGTTAGGCGGGTGGCTGTTCTGCTTATGCCCGCTTGCTTGTGCCCTAGTGGCATTCCATCTGTCGCGTCCTCGATCCCGTGCAGCTCTAGGGGCTCTTCCCTTTCCTCTTCCTCGGGCAGCAGCTCCTTGGTTAATTGCTGCTTCGAGAGCGGCCTCAGCAGTTGCGGCCTGAACGGCCTCGAAGTTGGCTTACTGATCGTTTTCCATTTCCTAAGGTTGGAAAATTACATCTTGTCATTTCATAATTAGCTTATAAGGATAACTTTACATAAACATATAGAAAATGCACAAAACAGAATTCCAAAATTTATTCTTTTATTTCATTTGAAAGAGGAATCTATACATAGTATGGCAGCAAGGGCCTTATTTTATAATCATAAAACTTAACATAAAACTCTTTTTTCTACATCTAGTCTAAGGCAGTGTATTCCAGCACGTCGTCATCATCATTCTTAGCAAAATTTGCTATCTCGAGACCTTCGAGTATTGCTTCCTCCTCATTTTCAATGTTTGAAGGGTTCAAGTAGAGCCCCATTATGCTAGCGAGTAGCTCCTTCCAGAAAAGCTCAATCAATTTCTGCTGACTCTCATCGAGTGGCGCTAGGTTCAGGATCTCGGTCTTGAACCTCTCGACATATACTTCCACTGCCTCGTGGTCGTACCTACGCCACCTTACCTAGTTCTCTAGGTAATTCTTCCTTCTTTTTCCTTCAGGAGTCATCAAATAACGCTCCTTTAGTGCATGGCACATTCCGATCCAATCCCTGTGTCCCAGTGTCATCTGTTTCCTAATCCACCATTCGAGAGCTTCTCCACTGAGTTGCATGGTGGCTAGGATCGCGTAAAGCCGTTAGGGCACATAGTAGGATTTAAATAGTCCATTCATTTGGCTTATCCAAGCCGTGGTCCCATCTAGATTGCTTCTATCGAAGGTAAATGGGTCAGTCCTCCTGAAGGTTTCAGTTGCCTTTTGACCAGCTTAAATCTCTACCGCAGATACCAATTTCTAGGGTTCCATCGAATGTTAGAATTTAAACATAACATAACATTCATGTAAAAATAAATTTACTTGAATTGTACTGGATGGCCTTATGCAAGGTAGCAAGTTAGGATAGCAGGAAAACCTCTCTGATACCAACTGTGACAACCTGACTTTACGGATCGTCACTTTAACTTATATTTATACTTTGGTGCGGAAAGTAGAGACATTTTTTTTTTTATCATATACTCAATATGAACATAATTTTTATTATTTAAATATCATAATAATAATTGTCTGAAATATATACTTATTTATATAATACTTTATAAGGCAGAAGATTTTTTTTTCTTTATGGTTCCCATTGCCTGCTTCGCTTACCTTGCACCACTACTGCACAATCCATTCTCAAACCATACGAATGAAAAATTTGGTTAGCTAAAGCTCAGTGAATACAATTGTTTTCTCACAAAAATATATATATGCAATGCATGATAGTTTAGTCTTCATTATAAATTACATAGATTTACTTTAGCTTGATTTAACTTCTTCTTAGAGGATCCTCATCATGGCGTCGTATCTCGTGGAGCACGCTCAGCCAATAGTCAACGAGAGCAGCACGTCCTCGGTGACTAAGGCGAAATATGCATAACATGGAAAAACCATCTCCTTAATGCAATTGGGTCAACACAAGGAGAATGAACGGTATGACACAGCCTTTAACTTGCTTATCACTTATTTATTTAAGTGATATGCTTCATGATCATATAACTTGAATATAATACTTGAATATAATACTTGAACATCATAGTCAGGCTTATAACTTGTAAAATAGAAAGCATGACAACATACTTGAAATATTTCAACATGTAATACATCATCATAACATCATCATGAAAGTATTTTCGTCACATAACATTGCATATCATTTTATTTTGAACTAGTTCCTACTGTACTGAGCTTGTACTAACCTCGAGCGAAGTGTTCTAACGGGATCTTTCTATATAGTGTCAGGAGCTTGCGGGCAAACCAAAACATAAATTTATTGTAAGTGTCTAGACATGAAATAACTATTCTCGCACTAACGTCTCATCTAAAGGAGCAAAAAAATTTTAAAAACGAGCTTTATTAAAATTATTTTCTAATTTATAACAAGTCCTTAACGGTGCGTTAGTAATTACCAAATTGTTTCCAGGCCGATTGGGAAGAGAACTATGGTCCCGCTTTAGGCCCAACTTACCTAGACGGAACTCCTTGAGGTTTGCAGGCAAGTGTGGAGGGGATCACTAAGCATCTCTTATTTAAGAACCAATCTTTCTAGACAATTGGGAAGAGTGCTATGGTCCTGCTTTAGGCCCAACTTACTTAGACGGAACTCTCTGAGGTTCCCAGGTAAGTGTGGAGGGGATCACAAAGCATCTTTAATTTAAGAACCAATCTTTCTACACAGGTCGTTTTAGGTTTTTCATATCATCCCGTTGTAGACCCATTTTTTTATTAATAATTTATATAAAATAGATTTACTTAAATAGAAAATTTATAAAATAAATTATAAAGTAAATGTTGGTGTAGAATTTGAACCAACGACGAGATTCGCACCTCTAGTTTGTGATGCGGCAATGAAAAATAATAAGATTTTTAAGCGGAAATTAAGTACTCGGAGAATTTTTAGAGTGGTTCGGCCCTCCTTAAGAGTAACAGCCTACGTCCACTTTTCTATGATATTTCATCGTTTATATTGTTTTCTTGTACAGAGTAGTTTTTTTTTTCTCCTTTTTCATCATTTGCTCCCCCTTCTCTTATAGGCGAAGAAGGGAGCTACAGTGATAACAAGACAAAACGTCAACTCCCATGAGTCACGGGTTTGGTTCACCTAATAAAGCTGCACACCTGCCGGGAGCAGTTCTTCTGAATTCGACAGGATAAAGCTGTTGCTACAGTGAATTCCCTGCTCGGGGGAGAATAATTGAGACCTGTGACCCCGCAGTCAAACGCTCTATGACCGAGGGTCGATGACTCCGAGGGCCGAGTCTACGTTGACTGATCCCTCGTTCGTGGCAACCTCCTTCGGGGATGGATCAGCTTCGGGGACCCTTAGTCTATATACGCCGGCCCGTCGTCGAAGGGCTTACCGAAAGTTCCTTTTGGTGGTGTTCTACCTCCGGGGGTGTAGGATCGGGGGTCATCTTCGATAATCCTCGCTCGTCCTTATCCTGAAGGGAGTTCCCGTGATATGGTGACTTTCGCTTGGTTCTACAGAGTCCGGGATTCTGGACTTCTCTGACTAACTAGGAGACCGCCCCTGGACTTATTGACTGACGAAAAATCACCGACAACATCTGCCCCCCAATCCCGAAGGTACGAACCGTGCCACTCGAGATTTTTCCTGGCTGAAACCAATCTGCTAGGGGTGAATCATCTGCCGCTGATGGGGATCTTTTGTGGAAGCGACTGGCTACGCGGAATTCTCTTGCTGTCTCGAAGGAAGACATCTCTCTAGTAGAGAAACGGGGTCTGTCCGTAGAGAAATGGGGTCTGATCCCTCCGGAACCAGATATCCCATCAGTTTTGACTCCGCTGGCTCCGGCTCCGTCCCGAACCTTGCTTGAGTCGGCGAGTTTGTCTTCGCCCCTTTCGATGGTGGAAAACAGTAGTCACCTGCAAAATGAAAATTGGTTACGCGAAGTATTGAGTTTTAAATACTACCTTCTTCACGCCGTGGCCTCCGACTATAGGATCAAGTCCCTTCGGGATTATTCCTACAATCGCTCGTTGTGTCCTCTCCGAGGACTACAACTCGTCTGAATCATGTCTTCTCCGAGGATCATAGTGAGCAAGTAAGACGATTGTCTAGATCGGGACCCGAGCATACCTCTCCGTGAATGCACTGTTTAGTTGCGGGTTGTTCCTCCTACGAAGGATTATCCCGAACCAGGCTCCTTCGGGGGTATACTCTTGGTCAGATCATATTCGTCGAGATTTGCGAGTATCCCATTGCTTGCAGCGGTCCCCGGTGCTTCTGATTGGGGCAGGGCCTTTTGCCTTATGCACCGGCGGTTAGACTATCTTTTGAAGGATTCTCGTCTTTCCCGCCTCGGAGTTCCTCCTTTGGGCGCACCTAGGTCTTCTACCTCCTCCGAAGAATAGAATGGTTCTAGGAGACAATTGGCCCAGCTTCCCAAGTTAATCCCCGAACAGGTTTTCATCGAAGGGAAAACCTGACAAGATAAACCTTTGTGCGGTAGGAAGCCTCAGCAAGTAAAGCCTATGTAAGCCCTTCGGAACTCACGCGTTCTAGCTTTGCTCGCCTTCGAGGTACCTATAGAGCGCATCTATTTCTTTCTGGTACCCCGGATTTCCCCCAGCGGCCTGAGCGCTCCGCGGTAAAAAAGGCCGTCGAGAGTGATGTTTATAGGATTCATCCGCTTTGCGGTTCTATCCTTTATACACCGCGTTTATATTCTCTGCAGACTGAATAGCTGGCTATGAGGGAAGGTCCCTGCGAGACGGGGATCTTGTCCTGCGGATCTCTCTCAACCGCGGGCGACCCGGTTACTGTCGGATGAGCTTTGGCATTCGAACATGAGCCGTCTCCTCCTTTTGGCGCGCCTAGAACTGTGCTCGGAGTGCACGAGGGCGTTCCGCGTTGGCAAGAGTCTAGGGAGTACCAAAGCCTGGACTACAGGAGTCAGTTGACTATCCCCGGGGACATCCTCTGATTAAGCACTTCGCTGTTACGCCGCGGGTCCAGTCTTGTACAGACGATGATGCCCTTTTCCGGGCCATTCGGCTGCGGCGCTCCTTTTGGTGCGGGCCTTGAGTTTGGCCGTCGCGGCGACGTTGCTCTTTTCGCCAGCAGCTGCCCAGGCGAGATTCGCGGGTCTTGCGGTCTGCCATGATAATAGAGATATCTTCTTGGTTGACCTCGGTAACACCTTCGGGGGCTATTACTACGCCGACTCTCTGTTGGCTTGCCTAGAGCCATGCTCGGAGCGTACGAGGACATTCCGTGCTGGCAAGAGGAGGTGGCCACCTCTCCTTGAGAATAAAAACCGCCCCCGACTACGTCGACTGTGGTTAGAGATCACAGGTTTATCTCTCGAGTTGCCTCTTCTGCGCCACTGGTCTGCGACCAATTAAAGATGAGTACCTCGGGGTATACAGATATCGGGGGCAGAGAGGAGGTGGGGGTGGCAAGGCTGACTCCCATAGTCCTCCGGACTGCGACGGAGCATGCCTCAGTGGTTTTTGTGGATATAAACCCAGTTCGCCTGGTGAGGAAAGAGCCGCTCTCTTTTGCTCGTTAGCGGCTGGTCGGGACCTTCCGGTACGGACCACTGGATGTCGCGCCTCTTCAGTTTGGGGCCTCCGGATAGTTTATCGTCAGATCTTCGACTGCGATAGTGATAGGCCAGAGTGTGTGATCCGTCAGTCGGTCGGCTCCAAGTCCGTCTAAGTGACGTCCTCGGCAGCTATCTCAGCTGCGGCTTTCTCCAGTCCCGTTTGAAGTCGCGTCTGGAGTTCTTCCGTCTATCCCTTGCCGGCGATGAACTGCAGATGTTGGTGGTTATGAGCCGAAGATCTTCACCATGCTGTTCATCTGGGACATGGGGTCTCGGACGTTCTTTCTTTTCTGCTAGATCTGACCCAGCTTGGGATTCATGGGGTTTCTTTCCCATTCGTCAGGTCTTCGGCGCCATGATTTCCGATCACAGGTGACGACGAGACTTCTGGAAAAAAGCTTGAAAGAACCTGGAATGAAAGGGCATGCCCGGAGGCTCAGCCCCCCCCCCCCCCCCCCCCCCCCCCCCCCCCCCCCCCCCCCCCCCCCCCTTCTTCCTCTAGCGCCAATCTGTTGGTGTAGAATTTGAACCAACGATGAGATCCGCACCTCTAGTGTGTGATGCGGCAATGAAAAATAATAAGATTTTTAAGCGGAAATTAAATACTCGGAGAATTTTTAGAGTGGTTCGGCCCTCCTTAAGAGTAACAGCCTACGTCCACTTTTCTATGATATTTCATCGTTTATATTGTTTTCTTGTACAGAGTAGTTTTTTTTTTCTCCTTTTCCATCATTTGCTCCCCCTTCTCTTATAGGCGAAGAAGGGAGCTACAGTGATAACAAGACAAAACGTCAACTCCCATGAGTTACGGGTTTGGTTCACCTAATAAAGCTGCACACCTGCCGGGAGCAATTCTTCTGAATTCGACAGGATAAAGCTGTTGCTACAGTGAATTCCCTGCTCGGGGGAGAATAATTGAGACCTGTGACCCCGCGGTCAAACGCTCTATGACCGAGGGTCGATGACTCCGAGGGCCGAGTCTACGTTGATTGATCCCTCGTTCGTGGCAACCTCCTTCGGGGGTAGATCAGCTTCGGGGACCCTTAGTCTATATATGCCGGCCCGTCGTTGAAGGGCTTACCGAAAGTTCCTTTTGGTGGTGTTCTACCTCCGGGGGTGTAGTATCGGGGGTCATCTTCGATAATCCTCGCCCGTCCTTATCCTGAAGAGAGTTCCCGTGATATGGTGACTTTCGCTTGGTTCTGCGGAGTCGGGGGTTCTGGACTTCTCTGACTAACTAGGAGACCGCCCCTGGACTTATTGACTGACGAAAAATCACCGACAACAGTAAAATTTCATAATAAAGGGGGTTAGAGGCCGAATTTGACTAAGTTTTCTGAAGAGACTCCCCTTATTTTTTAAAAATAAGAAACTTTCTAGTTATGTACTTTTTCAGAAAAACTACAAATTATAAACTTTCTTCATAAAGTTATTATTATGAATTTTGAAAATCGCATTATATCTGGTCAAGAAGACCGAATTAAGAAAAATATTATTTCATGAAACTTTATTAAAATTAAATTCCCTACGGTTTTGACTCTAATGACAAAATCGAATTTCGGCTACTAAGTTCATCAAAACGGCAGAATATCGAATTCTAAGAAAAATAAACATAGAATTTAAATCGGATTTTAAATCTTGAAATTCTAACACGTAAGAATCCTAACTTCGATATTCTAGAATTCAAAGTGACTAGAATGCAAACCTTCGCATTAACCTTTGAGTGTTCTTGATTTTTCTTCGAGTTTCCACGAACGCTCGAATCTTGTAAACAATAAATTCGAGTTAGCCTTGATCGAAATAAAATTAAACTTAAACGTGTGAGGCTTCGTCATACCTCAACCTTGGCAGAGTGACCTTTAAATCTTTCTACTAAGCCAACCTCTTCTCAAGAACACTCTCAAATTTTTTCTTCAGAGTTTTCACTCTTTTCTCTCATTCTCTCTTTCTTTCTTTTTCTCTCTTTCTTTTTTTTTTTGTGAAGTTCTCAGGTTTTTGTGTGAGAAATGAGTAAGACCTAAGCTTCTATTGATAGGGGAAGGATGTCGCCTATAAAAGGGAAGGAAGATGGGAGATTTTCTCTCGTTAATTCCCCTGATCCTGGACTTGTTCTCATAATCTTCTAATTTTCCTTTTTTTTTTTATTCTGGTTGACTTTCCACTGCATTTATTGACTGAAAATCTCAGCCATTAGAGCCTAAAAATGCGCCCACAATCCTCTTGATTCCTTCTTGATTTGTCAAAAATTTTGTTTCTTAAAGTGCACGTTTGACCTATCTTGAGTTTCCTGTGTGGTTTCTTCTGATATTCTCTTTTATTTTTTAGGAAATAAATCCTCCATTTTCACACTATAATTGGCGCCATTAAGAAGCCCTAGGGGATTAATTTTTTAGTTTATTTTATTGCCCCATAATTTCTTTACATTTACCTATTTGACCTAAACTATATGTAGTTTTCTCTAGTCAAACTTCATGTCGGTTTTGTTATTAACTTGCTCCGACACTATACCTTTATTTATCATTTTATGTGACGTAAAATATATATAAAATTTCGGAACAAAATTCTCGTGAATTTATTTAATTTTCATAAACGTTACATGTAATATAAAGGTCGGGTTTTACAAGTGTAACATTAAATGTAACTTTACATGTAACATAAAATATAATACATGGAACATTACATGTAATGTTACGCTTTTAAACGTATATATGTTATATATAACATAAAATATTAAATGTTATGATTAAATCTTTAATTTCAACAGTTTAGAGCTAAATCCTACACGTGCCCAATGAAGACACGTCATACATACGTGTGCCTGGAACCTACAACTATTACCTGCATTATTTTTATGGAATATCACATTCGCCTACACGCACAGTCCTACCTGCATTATTAACCATAAAATATATATATATATATATTAAAGACATGTGATTTTTCTGTATATAAATATAATATATTATGTATATATCAACTCTATATATATTTATATCAATTATGGATCGAGTCCCATACACATACACAATAATGGGATCCAATAATTATCACTATGTTCCTGTTCTTCACAAGCTACTATTATTTTCAGCTTTAAATTTCCTCGTGATTGGCTGTGAAGCTCGCCTGAACAGGACAAGTTTCCCAACCGACTTTGTCTTCGGAACCTCATCAAGCGCTTACCAGGTACAAACATAGTTATTAATTACTCATTATAATAACTAATATTTGTTGTTATTTCGAATTACGAAATACATTGTACATTCAGCAAAAATTACGTTTTGGTAATTAATAACATTTTTAATCTCTCGTTTTGAAGTACGAAGGAGCGGTGAACGTGGATGGTAGAGGACCCAGTATATGGGATACATTCACGAGGTCATTTCCAGGTGTGGATCTCTCTCTCTCTCTCTCTCTCTCATTTATATACTCTCAACTTTTATGGCCTAATTAACGTTGTTTCATTCTTATAAAATGACTGAATTTAGGGAGAGAAATTCACACACAACTTATTAATTAAGAGTTTTTTATTTTTATTTTTTTATTTTTTTTAAGATAAGAGGGTGAGCCGATACCTAAATTAATTTGTATTTTTCCTCTTATTTTCTTAGCAATCGAATTCAAAAACTTACAACTGTAAACATTACCTACTTACCGGTTGAATTACGCTCCATAAGACAAAAAGGTGGGGTTTAATTAAGCGAGTAGTTGATTTGCAATTTTGGGCTTACAGTGAATATTCAATATTGTATTTATAGGCAAGATAGCGGATCATAGCAGTGGAGCTGCAGCCGATGAATTTTATTTTCGTTACAAGGTATGTATGATCTAACAAAACTTAACTTATTCCTTCTTAATAATGTTAATTTGGGCATGATATTTTGAAATAGATTCAGAGCATGGTAAAACTATTTGAGGGTAGATATAGTTATTGAACACAAAGTTGAACGATTGGCTGGACTGATTTATAGCTGGCGTTCCATTTAAAGGAGATTGGTTGTAATGATTCCCATATATTTAATAAAAACGTTGTAGTCACAACTTTGACTAAAAGTTATATGACAGCCAAAAACCATTTGTACCAGACTTTAGTTAGAAGATTTCGATTTAATGGATATAAATATATGACTTTTTTGCACTGCTGTCCCCTAACTAGGGCCGGTAATTGGGTCTAGACACGAGACACGACACATACATGACACGACTTAAGCGGGTCTGGGTCCTCCTTTAATGGGTCTGGGTCTTAACGGATTGGGCACAATTAACACGATTAAAAAACAGGTGAACACGGCACGAACCCGAAAATACGATTAGACCAAATTAGACACGATTAATAATTGGATCTTAAATAGGTAGACACGATTATGACCCAATAAGACCCATTAAGACACGTTTCCTAAACGGTTTTTAATGGGTATACACGATTACGACACGTTTAATACCCATATGTATACACACACACATATATATATATATTAATTCTTTATTATATTTCTTATTTATTTTGGCTCTTATATAATATTTTGTATTTTTTCTTTATATTGTTTTAATACAATTTCAAGCACCCCTTAGGCCTTAGGCTCGTTAGTCCCTTCCCCTTTTCTTTTAAAGGACGATGACATTGCCTCGTTAGGTTCAAACACCGAAGATGTTTCAAAATCCGCCCCTTGATTGACAATCTTGTTATTTATCTTATTGTTGTTGTAACTTAGGTTTGATCATAGTTTTGTTTGATGGACTATTTTATGTTCAATATAGTTGTGTTTTATAGTTTTGCTTGATGGATTGTTAGTTATTTATTTATTTATTTATGTTTTAAGGGATTAACTTGTAGCTATGTTTAATATTGATAGACTATAACTATGTTTTAGGTATATTAATCACTTAATTTTAAAGTATTTTTTTATAGCTAATTTATTTCGGGACAAATTGGTCTTATTGGGTTCAAGGCCCGTTTAAACCATTTAAAAATAGGTCGTGTGACCCATTTGGACCCATTTAGATAAATGGGGTTGTGGGTCTACACGACCCATTAAGACACGAATAATAATCGTATCTTAATAGGTCGTGTCTAGGTCTACTAAAAAATAAATGAATCGTGTCTAGGTCTTCATTATAGACAAGATTAATAAATGGGTCGTGTCTAGGTCTGCTCATAATTACTTAGACACGAATAGGACATGACATGAACACGACCCACGACACGAATCTCATGACCTTTTATTTTTAGCATATTGCTCTCTGAACTCGAATATCTTGACAATTCGACACAAAATGATAACTTCCATCAAATTTTTAGACATAAATTAACATGTGCATAACTAACTATTAAGGGTGTTTGGGTAATTTCTTCATCCTTTTTCTTTTTCTTTCCTTCTTCAATTCTTAAGTATTTTTCTTTTTGTTTTTTTTTCATCCCTCAAAGTACACAAACTTGTGCAAATTTTTTTGCACCACGATCGGATTCAGATATACTTGGATTAGATGTGGCTTTGAGGCGAAGAGTGACATGGCGGCAGGGGAAGCAAGGCATCAGTGATCTCGAGGAGCGGAGTTCATCAGCGATCTCGAGTTAGGGCTCGAGCAGTGGCGGCATGGGGGAGCTGGGCGTCAGCGATCTGGGGGAGCGGGGTTTATTGGGGATTTCAGTTGGGGTTTGACAACGTGGCGGCAAAGGGAACGGGGCATCGGCGATCTAGAGGAGCGAGGTTTGTTGAGGATTTCAAGTTGGGGTTTGACGGCATGGCAGTAAGGGGAGCAGGGTGTCAGCAATCTAGGTTAGATCAGAATTTGGGGCATTGCCATTGAGCGCGATGAAGGCCGCGCCGGCGCAGAGTTGGATGCAAAGATGCTGACGCAAGGTCTTGGGGGATCGCGGGGTCGTCGACGCAAGGTCTAGAGGGGTCGCGAAATAACGCCGTCTCCAAGGGGTTGTGGAATCAAGCCTTTGCTGACGAATCCAAAATTGTGGTTGTGGGTGTTCTTAAAGATTTTGACATTTGTGATTTTTGTTGCTAAAGCTTTGGCAATTTGTGGGCTTTGTTAGTTTTAGTAAAGCATTGTAGAAATGCCTATTGATTTGGTTCAATGATGGTTTTTGAATTGAGGATTCATGAAAGATGGTTTTCGAATTGCCTTGTGTTTATCAATATATTGAGTCGTGCTTGTGTTTGAGAGTTTTGTTTTCTAGATTTATAATGTCTCGTCTCAATTTGTTTCTAAATATTTTCATTTGGGACTGAACTGCAAGTTGAGAGATTTTGTGTGCTAAACTTCTTGACCCTCGACCATTGTCTTCTCTACATGTGATCATTTGGGATTTTTTTTCTTTTGAATAGAGAAGAATAGGGGAAGAAGCCAACAATGTGAAAGACGTTAATATCCTTATAAAATCCACGTGCGAGTCACATGACTCATTTTCCGTTAAAAAAAATGGAAGTTATCAATTTATATTGAATTGTCAAAATTTTCGTATTCAGAGAGTAATATGCGAAAAATAAAAAAGTTTAGGGCAAGTTGCCATACCCTGTAAAGATCAGGGGACACCATTGCAAAAAAACTCCCTCTCTCTCTATGTATGTGTATATAATTATTTCAGTCTACTTATATTTATCTCAAACGTATGAATCTTGACAATCATATAAATTAAGAGAAATTATAGTGAATATCTAATTTTTAACACCCAATTTAAATTATTATCCAATCTTTTGCAAAATATAACCAACTACTCAAGTGATTTAATTACTTACACAGTGGTAAGTGGAGGTAATTAACTTAGTTATCAAAAGCATGTGCAAGTAATTAACGAATTGACTAGAAACTCAATTACTTCAAAAGTTTGGGTATTTATTTTTATTGTTATATAAATTCTTGGTATTTGTCTACTTCACCCATAAAATAATGAGGTGTTTTTTTGGTTTACAAACTTCAAGCACCGTGTCTGTAGTAGTATTTTAATAAATATATACAATAAAATCTTCATAAATTAATAATTTTGATTGTATCATATTTCTGGTCAGACTTATTTCAGGCTCAACATGCTAAATTAAGAAGGAAAATTTAATGTTGCGTATTTGACACATTAATAGTCTATGATTTTTTGTATTGCACTTTAATTTATGTCCTCTTTTTTTATAATATAAATATAGAATGAGAATCAATAAGCACACTACTTGGGGCATATCCAAAAAATATAATCCATATGCTAGACTCATAAATGAACCACTGTAAAATATTTCAATTAAAAATAAAATTGTTTGGCCTACTAAATAATTTGAGGAGGTCACGTAAACTTTCTATGAGTTATAAATCTTTGTCGTGTGCGTAGAATGATCATTCTAATATTGATCCGAGAGCACAACTCATAAAAAATCAGAGACTAAACTCTAATTAATCATCATAACGGAGATCTCAAGAGTTCTAAGTTAGACTGTTACCCTTGTAGCCTTTGTTTGTCTCGAAATGCTCTTTCTCATACGTGATTTCTTACACGAACAATACTCGAATTAATTCATATTTAAAACTTATCAATCTAAATCACAAAGAAGATTTTGCTTAATTTTAAAAAAATGTAAGAAATTCACTCTTAAAGCTTTAGGTTAGTTTCTAGGTCTCTAGATCTCAAAAATCAATCTATGAGTGTTTTGAGGCTCTTAAAGCTTAAAAAATCGAACAATGAACTTTAAATAGAACTAACTTGCGAAAATCATTTTCTCAAACAGTTTCACACATTGAACTTTAATCACTCATAACTTTTTCTTTACTAATCCAATCGATGCATATAATATATCTTTGACAAGCTTATTCAATTATCTGTAAATTGATATATAATATGTTATATGGAAAGTACAGCGGTATCAGAGAGAGCGCTGGTGAGAGAGAGTGAGAGAGTGTCACGAGGTCTAATTTTTATTTTTCGAAATCAGACCACGTGATGGCATTAAGTAGCACTTAGTCCGCCACTCACTCATAATGCACACTTTAGGTCCCGAATTTCCCACCCTTGGCAAAGTATTTCCCCAAAGCAACACTATATCACCAAGACACAATGCTGCACACAAGTAAAGGTAACAATAACAATCACACAACCAGCTTACGAGAATAACTCTCAACCCTTTGATTAACCCAACAAAAGGAATTACACAATAGTTGGCTTAGACTAAGGCTGAAGGACTCACACAATTCTCGTGGTCTCCACAGTTAGTCCAAGTGCTCTATATATAGCCAATCTAGGTGGTTAACATCCCTAACCATGTGGGATTGCTGCCCCAGCTCATTCCCTGCCAAGTGTCCCCCCACTTGGCCTATTACATGCCCACTAAGTGGTTCGTGCATATAACGGCTATATTGACCAAGTCCGTGGTCATGTGTTTAGAACGTGCGCCGTTTTCCTTTGCTTCCCGTCATCTTGGTCGTGCGTTACCGCCCGACGCCTGTCCGCCACGCGTTGCTGCCACTCTGCTCACCACCTCAGCCTTGGTGGCACACTGTCCGTATATTTCGGGATCTGTTCTGCAACCGTTTGGTCGTGTGCGCCACAAGTGCGCCCACGAGCCGAGAAATGCGCGCGCGCTCTGACTGATCGATCGTGCGCGCCACGTGTGCGCGCACGAGCCGAAGTCTTCGCGCGCTGCTCGTGCCAACTGTGTCCGAGATATACGGGCATCGTGTCTTGGATGTTTTCCTGCGTCCAACAGTACCTCACCGCCCCGTGAGGCTCGGCTTGCGCGCATTTGTGCGCAACGAGTTGCTACGGCCTTTGTTCCTAGCACGCAGTGCCTCGCCTGCGTGCCATCTCGGCATAGGTGCTACCTGCCGCCCATAGGCGTGCACTGTTGTGCGCGCTGCCCGCCTAGCCCTCCGCCTAGGCGCCCCTGTGGGTCTTGCGTGCGTGTCGTCTGCGCCGCTCGTGGGCAAGACCCGCCCCACGCCGCTCATTGTCAAGCTTAGTGGCCTGACAAACTACCCCTACCGGATGAAGCCGACGCCCTCGTCGGCAGGGATGATAAGTATTGCTGCATCAATGCTTCGAATTGCCACAAGGTTCTGTCACGTTCCCAAGTTGCATCGGCTGGACCACTGCCTTTCCATTGCATCAAGTAATCCGTCCTTCTATTCTTCTTACTCGCCCCCATCGTGCAATGATCAAGGATGTACTCCGCTTCCTTGTCAAATTGTTTCCGAATAGTTAGTGGTGCTCGTTTAGCTTGTTCCCTGTTTGTTAAGTCTTCATGAAATGGTTTCAGAAAACTAACGTGGAAAGTTGGATGTACCTTCAACCGATCAAGAAGTTGCAATCGATATGCAACGCTACCAACTTTCTTAACTACCTCGAAGGGCCCATCGTATTTTGCACCAACCCTTTGTGGTATCTCTTGCTCGTAATCTTCTTCCAAATTTGAGGAGTGAGTTTCAACATCACCATGTCTCCCACTTTGAACTCGAGTGCCCTCCTCTTCTTGTCCGCATACTTCTTCATACGCCTTGCTGCCTTCGCCAAGCTATCTCGTGCTTGGAGAATTAGCTCTTGTTTATCCCATGCAAAGCGATAAGCCACGGGGCAACTCCCTTGGCTCTTAGAATAAGTCAGTTTGAGAGGGGTGAGGGGTTGTTGACCCAACACGAGCTCCGCAGGGCTCATCTCGGATGATGATGAGCGGTGAACATTGTAGCAAAATTGGGCCGCATCAAGTAACTCCACCCAATTTCTCTGACTTGCCGTCACGTAATGTCTCAAATACTCCTCCAACAATGCATTGACACGCTCTGTTTGACCGTCTGTTTGTGGATGATTTGCGGTTGAAAACTTCAATTCTGTCCCCATCAAATTGAAGAGCGCCGTCCAAAATCTGCCTGTAAAACAAGAATCTCTATCGCTGATGATATCCTCGGGTAAGCCAAAGTATTACCACATGTTTGAATAGCAGATTGGCTACAGCGTCAGCTGGACAAGCGTGCGGTGCAGGAATGAATACCGCATACTTTGAAAACCGATCAACCACCACAAAAATTAAGCGCATCCCTTCAACAAGAGGAAAGCCGGAGATGAAGTCCATGGAGATGGACTGCCAAGGCCGCTGAGAATCGGCAAGGGTTGAAGTAGTCTTGCCGTTTTCTGTTTCTCCGTCTTATCCAATTGACACACCATGCACGTCTTCACATGCATCTCCACATCTTCCAGTATTTTTGGCCAGTAATATGACTTGGACAGCAACGCCATCATCCTTTCCACCCCGGGATGATCTTACAATTGTGGATCGTGTGTCTCCTTCAATAGTTGTTGTCTCAATCCTCCTGCATTAAGCACAAACAACCTGCTACCTTTAGCATATAAAAGGTTGTTATCGAGCCAATACCTCTTTATCAAGCCATCCTTCACTTCCTGCCGCAGCTGGTAGTACTTTGTGTCGCAACTCGCCACTTCTTTGACTCGATCGAGGAAGGTAGATTGCACAAGGTTCAGGGCAGCCACGTACTGCTGCACTTCCTTCCTACTCAGCGCGTCGGTGACTTGATTCTGTTTGCCTGGCTTGTGCTCCCACACAAAGTCAAACTCGGCAAGAAATTCTTGCCACCGAGCTTGCTTCGGAGAGAGCTTCTTTTGGGTCTTGAAATAGGCATTGGCGACATTGTCTGTCAACACTTTGAACTTGGTTCCCAACAAGTAGTGCCTCCATGTGTCGAGACAATGCACCACCGCAGCCATCTCTTTCTCGTGAGCCGAGTATCTTTGTTTCGCATATTTTAGTTTCCAGCTTTCGAAGGCAATAGCGTTCCCCTCTTGCACCAACACCCCGCCAATAGCGCGATCCGAAGCATCCGTGTGGACTTCGAAAGGCTTTTCAAAGTCGGGAAGTCCCAACACAGGTTCCATTGAGACGGCAGCTTTGAGTTTGTCGAATGCTGCTTGACATGCCCCCGTCCAGTCCCACTTCCGATCCTTCTTGAGCAGATCCGTCAAAGGGGTAGCTTTCTTCGAGTATCCGTTTATAAATCTGCGATAATAGTTTGCTAAACCCAAGAAAGATCGAAGTTCCGTTACCTTAATACGAGCGGTCCACTCGTTGATAGCTTGAACTCTGCGCTCATCCATCCGAATTTTTCCTTGGCTAATCCAATGACCTAGGAACATGATTTCCCGTCTACAAAACTTGCACTTCTCCTTCTTTACATAAAGCTCGTATTCTCTTAGCCGCGAGAATACTTGATGCAAATGGCTCACGTGGTCCGAAAAAGACTCCGAATACACCATGATATCATCGAGATAGACTACAACAAAGCGGTCGAGGAACTCGTAAAGCACATCATTCATAAGATTGCAGAAGGTAGCAGGAGCATTAGTCAAACCGAAAGGCATAACTAAAAACTCGAAAGAACCATACCGAGTGACGCAAGCCGTTTTGGCTTCGTCGCCTTCTGCAATTTGGACTTGCCAATATCCCGAGCGTAAGTCCAATTTGGTGAAGTAACAGGCCTTCGAGAGTCAGTCGAAGAGATTTGCAACATTTGGGACCGGATACTTTTTCTTCACCGTTACCTTGTTTAGTGCTCGATAGTCCACGCACATCCGCAGCGTCCCGTCTTTCTTTTGTTGGAACAGCACTGGGCCCCGTAAGGCGCCTTGGATGGCTGAATCAATCCCGCAGCAAGCAACTCATCTAACTACTTGCGTAGCTCAACTAGCTCAACAGGTGCTAGTCGATAGGGGGCCTTGGCTGGAGGTTTAGTTCCGGGTTCCAGCTCAATTCTATGATCAACAGCACGTCGAGGTGGGAGATGTTGGGGAAGTTCCGAAGGCATCACATTATTGAACTCCCCAAGTACCTTGGCGACTTCATCAGGTACTTCCACGACCTGATCGGGTTTCATTTCAATCAGTGCAGCAACATAGGTCTGATCCCCCTTCTTAAGGCCCGACTTCAACTGCTTTGCCGTCAGTTGGCCTTTTCCTTTCTCGAATTGCCCCATAAACACTGCTTGGACAAAACACGGTATGTCATCATCGTTGATCATCATGCCACACAAGTGCGGCATTAAAGTTGCTTTGGCCTTTACAAAGAACTCTATTCCCAATATCAAATCAAAGTCATCGAGCGAAACAACGGTCAAGTTGATCTCACCTATCTAAGATCCCACTTGAAGTTTAGTTGTGGCTACACCATAGACTGGCATTGCTCCTGAATTCACCGCTTTCATCTTGCAAGAGCTATTGTTTATCGCGATATCCAGTCTTTCCACAACATCTCGGGATAAGAAGTTGCTGGTTGCTCCAGTATCCAGCATAGCTCGTACCTCTCTCCTATTCAGCTTCACCATCAGATGCATGAGTCCTTTCTGTGCACTATGCTGCTCGGTAGATAGCGTGTTCAGCAATTGTAGCGGGTTGACTCTCGAAGTCTCCGCCGCATCTGCTGCAGCAGCATTGTCTTCAATCATTAGTGCATAGAGGCGCTCCCTCTTTGGACATTCCTTGGCCTGATGGGGACCATCACATATAAAGCATCCCCGATTTTTGTTCTGAGCGTTAGGCCTGTTTCTCTTGTTAGACTCCGTCGGTTTCCGATTCTTGCCATCGAACCGTTTACTGTCTTGTTGCTTGGAAGATTTGGCCTTCTTCCCTTCTTTTCCTTTCCTCTTATCTCCGGTGTTGGACGACACCGAATATTGTCGGTTGAAATCCACCAATCTGTCAGCGGCGGCCATGGCTGAAGGAAGGTCCTTCACGCCTTGCCTCCGTAGTTCCGCATGTGCCCAATTCTGCAAGCCTGATAGGAAGTTGAACAACTTATCTGACTCTGACATGTCCCTGATATCCAACATCAGAGAACTGAATTCCTTCACATAGTCCCTCAATGATCCCGTGTGTCGTTGCTTCTTAAGGGACTCCCTCGCAACCCAGGCGGTGTTAAGGGGAAGGAATAGATCCTTCAGCTCCTTCATGAGCGTCGCCCATGAATCGATCGTTGGCCTGCCGGCTTCATCATCATCGGCCAAACGAGTTCGCCACCACAACTTGGCGTCGTCAGCCAAGTACATGCTGGTCATAGTTACCTTTTTCCTCTCCGGAATGCGAGCAGCCTTGAAGTACTGCTCCATGTCCCGAAGGAAATTCTCCAATTCCTTTGTATTCCGACTTCCGTTGAAAGACTTGGGCTCTGGCACTTTGATCTTTGAACTCGATCTCGCTTCCGAGGGAATGTTCATAGCGCGCTTGATCAAAGTGGTCTCATCTTTTACGGTTTGGACGTCTCCTACCACGTCCAGCACGAATTTCTCTAGATCGTCGTGCTTCGCCTTTGCTAAATCAACAAAGGTCACCAGTTCCGCCATCAGGTCGATGAAACGAGTCTCCATCTCTTGCTTCAAAGCTTCCTAGGAGGCATTCAGTGTGCCTATCTGCTCCGCTTGCCGCTCGGTCTGCACGGACAAGCTGACCGCCCCATCTGTCTGAGGAGGACTGACGAAATCCTCTAAACGAGCAACCCGATCCCTCAGGTCATTCATTGCGCTAGCAACAGCACACCCAACGTATCAAGCGGGCTCTGATACCAATTGTCACGTGGTTTAATTTTTATTTTTCGAAATCAGACCACGTGATGGCACTAAGTAGCACTTAGTCCGCCACTCACTCACAATGCACATTTAGGTCCCGAATTTCCCACCATTGGCAAAGTATTTCCCCAAAGCAACACTATATCACAAAGACACAATGCTGCACACAAGTAAAGGTAACAATAACAATCACACAACCAGCTTACGAGAATAACTCTCAACCCTTTGATTAACCCAACAAAAGGAATTACACAATAGTTGGCTTAGACTAAGGCTGAAGGACTCACACAATTTTCGTGGTCTCCACAGTTAGTCCAAGTGCTCTATATATAGCCAATCTAGGTGGTTAACATCCTTAACCATGTGGGATTGCTGCCCCAGCTCATTCCCTGCTAAGTGTCTCCCCACTTGGCCTATTGCATGCCCACTAAGTTGCCCACTAAGTGGTTCGTGCATATAACGGCTATATTAACCAAGTCCGTGGTCATGTGTTTAGAACGTGCGCCAATTTCCTTTGCTTCCCGTCATCTTTTCGTGCGTTACCGCCCGACGCCTGTCCGCCACGCGTTGCTGCCACTCTGCTCACCACCTCAGCCTTGGTGTCACACTGTTCGCATATTCGGGATTTGTTCAGCAATCGTTTAGTCGTGTGCGCCACAAGTGCGCCCACGAGCCGAGAAATGCGCGCGCGCTCCAACTGATCGGTCGTGCGCGCCACGAGCCGAAGTCTTCGCGCGCTGCTTATGCCAACTGTGTCCGAGATATGCGGGCATCGTGTCTTGGATGTTTGCCCACGTCCAACAGTGCCTCGCCGCCCCGTGAGGCTCGGCTTGCGCGCATTTGCGCGCAATAGGTTGCTACGGCCTTCGTTCCTGGCACGCAGTGCCTCGCCTGCGCGCCATCTCGGCATGGGTGCTACCTGCCGCCCATGGGCGTGCGCTGTTGTGCGCGCTGCCCGCCTAGCCCTCCGCCTAGGCGCCCCTGTAGGTCTTGTGTGCGTGTCGTCTGCACCGCTCGTGGGCAAGACCCGCCCCACACCGCGCATTGTCAAGCTTAGTGGCCTGACAAAGAGATTACGTCTTTTTACAAAAAAAAAACATACTAATATCGATAACCACATAAAAAAGTATCGCCGACCAGTTTTGTCGCTTAGTAAAAAAATTAAGAGGCAATTTGACAACCTCTAACAAATATAGGAGCTATTTGTGCAACTAGTCAAACAAACTAACATAAATTATCAGTGTGGATCAATTTATTTAGATTTATAAATCATTACAAAATAGTTTTTTCTTATGTAGAAATAAAAAGTTTAGGATGCAGCGTCAAATCTCAGTAAATTGAAAGACTATTAATGCAAATTAATCAAATGAATAACTACAAAAGCACATACATATCACATCCATACATTGCCTTTCATCATCATCACCATCATTATCACCGCGATATTGATCTAATTTAATATTTTTGTAGGACGATATAGCCTTGATGAAAAATGTTGGTTTTGATTCATTCAGATTCTCCCTCTCTTGGCCAAGAATTTTGCCAGGTAATACTTCAATTTAAATTAATTAATGTGTATTTTTGCTTCTCTACCTAATTTAATAATTGTGCGTACATTATTCTCAACGAAAATGATAAGTAATTATATGTGTAAAACGATCACTAGTTTCTGCTATATTGTATAAAATTAGTAAACATAAAGTTACAAGTCTGCGTTTTTTATAAATTACAGGTGGAAGAATAAGTGGAGGAATTAATTGGGAGGGTGTATGGTTCTATAACAACCTCATAAATGAACTTCTATCTAATGGTAATTATTTAAAATATTGTCACTCGCATATATAATGTGTCTATAATATATATATATATATATATAAAATTACTGACATATATAATAAATCATTAGAAAATAGTTTTTTTAATTTATACATTTACAAAACGCAGGTCTAAAACCTTTCGTAACTTTGTTTCACTGGGATTCTCCACAAGCCTTTGAAGATGAGTATGATGGATTCTTAAGCCATAATATCGTGTAAGAGAACTTCATATCATGTCTTCTAACCATTAATTTTTATTTTATTTTCTTCTATCCTTCAATAGTTAACAATTTAATAAGGGCATCAATTCAAATGATATTCTTATATTCAAATTTATACAACCTAGCTAACAACTAATTAAAAGATAACTTAAATCATGACAGGGATGATTATCAAGACTATGCGGACTTTTGCTTTAAAGAATTTGGGGATAGAGTGAAGCATTGGATCACTTTCAATGAGCCAAACACTTTTACAATTGGTGGCTATGACACAGGAACTATGGCTCCGGGTCGTTGCTCTAACTATGTTGGAAATTGTACAGCCGGAAACTCAGGAACCGAACCTTATATTGTTGTTCACCATATGATTCTTGCTCATGCAAATGCAGTGAATCGGTATAGAGAAAAGTACCAGGTTAGCCTTCTAGCTAATTTTGTCACATTTATGCAAATAATATGCCACATAAAAAGGTGGGATAAATATGTACCAAACATTAATTTATACGCAAATATATATTTTTTTGAAGTAAGAGGTGGGTCAAGGTCCGAAGTAAATTTTCTTTTTCCCGAAACCTACCAAGGAATCGAACCCAAAAATATGTGACTGTAAACATTATATACTAATCGCAAGTGCAACGCCTCTTGGAGCAATTTATACGCAAATATATTATGTATACTATGATTTCCTATTAATAATTTTTCCAGGTCCATCAAAAGGGAGTTATCGGCATAGTAGTATCAAGTAAGTGGATGGTACCAAAATTTAACACAACAGCTTGTAGCATGGCAGCATCGAGAGCTATAGATTTTCTATTTGGCTGGTGAGTTATTTTAATAAATTATGGTCTTACTCAAACTCGTCGTTAATATCACACATACATGCTTATATATGTGTGTATATACATGACTCATATAACTATTTACAATTGATTTGTTATTATGTTTTAATGTAGGGTTGTTGATCCAATCATCTTCGGGGATTACCCAGAGATAATGAAATCATTAGTGGGAGATCGATTGCCCAAATTTAGTGAACAACAATCCAAACTCGTTAAAGGGTCTATTGACTTTCTTGGTCTAAATTATTATACAGCAAGATATGCAGAGGATATTGCTTCTCACTCCAGCAACGTCAATGTCAGTTATTTAACTGACAGCCAAGTTAATCTCACTAGTAAGTTAAATGATATATCCTTTATGCATTTCTAAGCTTAACCCCCCAAAAAAAAATTTGAGAGTAAAATAACGTTATGTTTCTTCGTGTAAATAAAAGCCATACATGTATTTTCTCAACTAATATAGCACCTTAATATCAAAGAGTGTGATAAACTGACTTATGTGGTGTGTAATCTTTGGTTTTATCTTTTTTTTTTTTTATATCAAATGAAGTAATAACTTTTTTTTTTGTAATTGTAGAGATTAATCGATGATATTGAAATAGACAAATTTAAATATATATATATATATATTAAACTAGTATATGTTATGCATCAAATTTAGTATGAAATATTTTACATCATTGCAGAATCTTTCAATCTTTTAATGAATCTATTGATTACCCGGAAATAAATATTTTTATCTCAAGTTTTTTTAATTATAGATATAACTTTTTCAAGATTTATGAGTTTTTATTTTTGGTTAATTATTGTTGTTCAATTTATACAGCTGAGAAAGATGGCATTCCTATTGGCGAACCGGTATTTCTCTCTTCACTCTAACATCAGTTACCGTTACTGTGTCTGATATATATTAGCGCTTGAAATTAATTACCTTTTTCTATACGATTGATGTTTTAATAATCTATTTTAAACAACAGTTTTTGTCGAGAAATTGTGCCAATAGTTACTTATTTTACGCAATTTTTAAAAGGGTTTTTTGCACCTATGGCCCCTTAACTTATTGGATTTCTACACTTTGGCACTCTTTTTTTTTTTAGCATTAACCTCCTGAATTTAAAAATCGTTGCATTTAGTCTCAAATTGAAAACTTCCGTCCAAAATTGGACGGAATATGCCCCCAAATAAGCTATCACGTGTGAAGCACGTGCCGAATTCCGTCAAAATTTGGACGGAAGTTTTCAATTTGGGGTCAATTGCAACGATTTTTAAATTCAAAGAGGTTAATGCCCAAAAAAAAAAAGAAAGGGTACCAAAATATATAAACCCGACTAGTTGAGGGGCCACAGGTGCAAAAAACCCTTTTTAAAATTAACATTCATCAATTATAATAATAAATAATTTATATATTATAGTTATACATTAATATCCTAACCATTTTAATTTAGCATTTTTTAAATTTGTTCGTATGTAAATAATTTATCCAAAAAAACATATAGCTATTTAAAACCATAAAAAAATAGAAACAATCTATTAAAATATTATAAAATACTTGTTTCAATCATATACGTTCAATTTATTTTGTACAGTTTTTATGTGTAGACTGCAGCCAGCTGGCTTTATGTTTATCCAAAAGGCATTGAAGAATTGACACTGTATATAAAAAGGAAATACAACAACCCTCCTATATACATCACCGAGAATGGTATAAGAATTTATCTTGTCAGCCCGTGAGCTTATAGTTTGTTCATTTATAAATCCTAGCTAATAACATATATATATAAAATATGCTTGTTATATCAGGAGTTGCTGGCAATGAAAGCTCAATGTTAAAAGATACATTGAGGATAAAGTACCACTATTATCATCTAGAACATCTCCTCAAAGCTATCAAGTACGTACATATTCCAATACTTATATACCAGATAAATGAGTGGATGAAACAATTTTATATTACTTGATAAAATTTTAAATACTAAGTCAATTTCGAAATTAGTTTTTTTTTTTTAACAAATATTAATATTGTAGGGCTGGAGCAGATGTAAGAGGGTACTATGCATGGACTTTTCTAGATGATTTTGAATGGCAATCTGGTTACACTCTTCGGTTTGGCATTACATATGTAGATTACAAGAATAAGTTGCAAAGACACTTGAAGGACTCTGCTTTGTGGTTTAAAAATTTTCTTCAGAAAGATGTTGTCATCGAACAAAATCCTTCCTTCCCACAACGTTCTCAATAGTCGACTCAATATGTCGTAACATGATTTATTTTATTGATTTACAATCTATTGACAATTTCTTTCTTTTTTAATCACATTTTTGAACTATTTTGTATTGTTATCTTATAAGCATAAAGAAGTTTTATTTGATTTTGATCATGATTCACTTTGATTTGAATTTGATCAAGATTAACTTTAGTGTGAATGAATTCACTTTTATTTGACTTTGATCAAAACTGCAATTTAAATTCAACTAATATAAATGTGTACTTTGAACGACCTGCGAGGGGTCTAGAGAAGGGGTAAGGCAGACGAATCCTTCTCAACATTATAGAATCAAGCGATCGATTCTGGAGTCGAGATTGATTGGTCGTTAAGTCCAACCTTGCTTCATGTCACAACTCCTTTACAAGTTTTATTCCCCGTGTAGTTTTAGTATCCTATTTCTAATATCTACTCTATGGGCGAGGTTGTTAAAGAGTGACTTTACTCTTTGGACTACGATGACTTGACGGTCGATTCCGTCCTCTTATTGATTGTGGTGATATGGTTTCTCTTTGTTGTTATATTGCTTGGAGATTTAGTCATCTTTACTTATTGGGTTATTTGCTCATTAGTGTGCTCGTGTCGCATGTAAGTTGAAAGGAAAACTAAAAGGCTACGCGAAAGTGACGGGAATACAGGGTATATACGGAACCGACCTGTAAAGTGATTATGTGAACTACCGGCTAATCGTTGGTAGAGAATAATCTTGATTTCTACACTTTTGAAATTTAAGGTTAAAACTAATTCTTTCGGTTATTGTTGAATTCTCATATTTTGTAATCAAAGCTTGATTAAATAAATTAATGTAAAAAGTTTAAATTTGTCCGTATTTTCTTAAATAAAAATATTCATTATTCTAAAAATCATATTATATATTTGAGTAACACTATTCAAATACTGTTTTAAGTTTGGTCGTTACAAGATTAGGTTAGACTCAAGGATTATTCGGTATGGGACATATACTTCCTAAATGTGTTGATTATGTTTATTGCACAGAATGAATGTATATGTTTTGTATGTATTGTTGTAATATGCATCCGCATGACATATAAGATAGATTAGCTCATCCTTACGGAATTTAGCAACTCACCAAGTGTGTGTCGTATTTGAATGTAAGACGAAGATGAATTGAGGCAGAGGCGAGGAGCACCTGCAGGACTGTACATATGGAACCAACCTGTGGCGTTGGATAACAAAACCTGGTTATACAAACCTGGTTATATTTTCTATTGTTGGTTTTGATATAAAAACTATGTATTAAGGAAATATGTTATGCTTTGTTTTTAAGAACCACGACTTTGATGTAGTAAATAAATAAAGTCGCATGCGCTGTGTTTACTATCCTAGTTTGGAATATATGGAATAAAATAATAAATATATGGAAAATAAAGAAAATCTCTAGTCACGGCCCGACGTTGAGGGTCATAACAAAGGCAGAGAAAATAAATAAATTAAAAGGCGTCTAGTAAAAAAATAATGGAAGGATCATTGGCTGGAGCATCAATCTTAAGATCATCCAAATTAGAAACAATAGTAATTTTGATGCACTCAAGAATGCACATGTGAGTAGTTAGCTTCCTGACATCGTGTTCCAAAAAACTTACTTCGGCGTTGAATTAAACTCAACATAATTTTTTCTTTATCTAATGCAAAGGCCATTAAAAACGGTGAGTCTAAAGATTATCGAAAAAAAGAATTCAAATGTTTAAAATTATGAGAAGTTAATTTGCTAAGTCAGATGAATAAAGATTTAATCACTATTTTTTTAAATAAGTTTCTTTTGAAACCTCAAAGCACAACTTTTTGAGAAAAATGGAGGCTTATGTAGGAGGTTGTTTTATATTAGAAGAATTGTGTTGTCTGGGTCCTCAAAAAGGAAGTAGAATGATTTGAATAAAAGATTATTCAAAAAGAGGCGTACGTTTTAGAAATAGTGTGGCAAAATGAGTCAACTCCAAACCTTTTTTGAAATGGAATGGCGAATTAGGCTGATTCAAGACACTCTATGAAATGGTATAGTGATTTTCGTACTGGAATGACTAGTCCCAGACATTCTCATCCAACGGTATGACAAATAATACACAGGCTATGTTGGAAAATCTTTCTAATTTGCAAACATATTCGATATGAAGTTATCAAAAGATGGATTGACTAGTGTGCCAAGGAAACCAAAAAGAAATAGTAGGAGAAATACGAATAAACGAAGCCTCTATGTACATAAATTTTGAAATTCTCGGTACCCAGTTTTACTTTCTTTCCCGCCAGTGGTCCGGAACCTTATAAATACCTCTATGAACCTCAAAGCTTAGTAATTTTTTCCACTCGCAAGATATCTTAATCTCTCATGATTTCAAGAGAATCTTATTGTTAAGATTTCAAATTCTTAGGAAAACTTGTGAAGTGGATTAAACAAATTACAAATATATGTTTTCGATTCATAGTGTAAACATGAGCTATTTTGAGAAAGCACAAATAACATTATCTTCGCAATTGATTGTTGCTTAATTAATACACATCCTCCATAGATGATCATGTAGATATTTCTCTTATGTTAATTGGTACGAAAGAAAGCAATCAACTTAAAAACATTCTCATTAATTTGGTACGGAGATACAATGAAGAGCAAGGCCGGATCTACTATTAAACCACAGGGGGCACAGGCTCCCATTAGGAAAAAAAATGCATAAAGCCTTTAAAAATTTTGATATTTAATAAAGTGCCCCCTGCCCCTACTGACCAAAAGAATTTTTTTAAACCCCTTAAAAAATATATATATGAGACAATATGACCACTTTCACTTTCACGCGTTCTCTTTATATATATATATATATATATATATATTGTGTTTATATAAAGGGCCCACAGAACCCTAAAAGGCTTTTTTTAAGGCCTAAAAGGCTTTTTTTCCCTCGTTTTTTTGTCTTTCTCTTTTCAGCATTGAAATTGTAGCTGTTGAGTGCTGACTGCCACTTTTGTTTTAGAAAAAACAAACCAGCGAAATATATAGCGTCTAATTTTTTTTTCACAAAGCTGCTGTAGAGTGCAGAGCAGCTAGACTGCTAGAGAATAGTGGCATATCCCTATCCATGTTCCAATAGGTAATCTCTTTATGCGAATATATATATATATATAGAAATTCTCTGCCTAAATACATATTAGAATATCATTAGATTTAAAAAGTTATGTACAAGAATTAGAAAATGTGTAACAATTAATTAAGTTTTCTAGGTGATTTTCGTATAAATATAATATATGTGGCGTTGGCCATACAGCATCAGTTCCTGTTCGGCAGTTCCTTTATGGAGAACTGATGGTCTATTTCGAATCCTGACCCGTATGGTCAATTCATGTGGCATAAAATATTAAAAAAAATTAAAATATATGATCAGGATGAACTGAAGAAGTTAGGCCGAACAAGGGGCAAATAGGGGCTGCTATAATGTTTAAAACTTGTTACCAGTTGATAATAAAAATAGATTAAAGATTGAGACCCAAGTAAAATCAAAACAAAACAAAACAAAACTCCCTTCCCATTTCTTTACCTTCTATCACTCCTAGCAAAATTGAGCACTATAACCCCATTTTTTTCTATTGGCCACAACCGAGCTATTCCTTCAGGCTTCAACATATTTGACAAGTATTTAGTATTTCCAATGTGTTTTAAAAACTTATTTATTGTTGTGTTTTGACATTGATGGCTTGTTCTAGGATCATTAAATCTCGATGACTTAATTAGTTAACTTAATAATTATACAAGCATAACGATGTATTGATAAAACTTTCATACAATGCTGAATACTTGCGTTGTTATTTTTTTTTCGTCCTTGTATTATTTGTGGTCTTTGTTTTAGTATATATTATATATTTTGAATTTTGTATATTGTTTTAATATATTTGTTCAATTTAAACAGTTATGGAGAAGTATTTAGTTAAAAGAAAGTTGGAGCCACCACTTTCCAAGGAAAATATGATGATAAATTTAGCAGATCTTCCTATAGATCCTGGAAAAAGGATTCCAATATCAAGTTATGATACTAATGTTCGAGATAAAGTTCGAAGATATTATCTACAAAGTGGTCAATGTCAACCTTAAAGTCACAAATTTCCAGTGACAATGTTTGGGAAAAAGCCTATGCAATTTAATTCTGCTTGGTTTGAGCAATATGGTAGTTGGTTGGAGTACAGCAAATCAAAAGATACTGCCTTTTTTCTTTGTTATTATCTTTTTAAACAAAACATTGGAGAACAATGAGGGGTAATTATTTTGTGGCGAAGGGTACTCAAATTGAAAAAAGAAGGAAAGGTTTGATATTCATGTTGGAGGCCGTAATAGCGCTCATAACTAAGCATGGAACAAGTGCAAAAACTTGATGGTACCAAACCAATATATTGAAGTAGTTTTCTCTCAGCACTCAAATCAAGATCGAAAAAACTATTGAATACGCTTAAACGCGTTTGTTGATTGTGTGAGATTTCCTTTGCGACAAGGCATTTCATTTCGAGGTGACAAGAAATTTGATGGTTCAAAGAATTCAGGTAATTTTTTTGAGCTTATGAAGTTTCTAGCTACTCATAATGATGAAATAAAGTCGGTTACATTTAAGAATGCTCTTGTAAATAGTCAAACAATGGCACCCAGTGTTCAAAAAGAGATCACCAATGCTGCTGCTCTTGAAATACTTGCATTGATAATTAAAGACATGGGTGACTCACTGTTTTCTATTCTAGTTGACGAATCACGTGATGTTTCAATGAAGGAGCAAATGGCAATTGTAGTGCATTATGTGGATAAGAATGGGCATGTAGTTGAGCGTTTTATGGGCATCGAACACATTACTAGTACCACCGCTCTTTCACTTAAAGCTGCTATTGATCAATTCTTTTCTAGACATGGATTAAGCATATCTAGATTAAGAGAACTAGACTATGATGGAGCTAGCAATATGCGAGGTGAGTTCAATGGTCTCAAATCACTTATTTTGAAGGAAAATTCTTATGCTTTTTACATTCATTGTTTTGCTCATCAACTTCAACGTTGTCTTGTGGCCGTAATAAAGAAATATAGTCAAGTTGCATCACTCTTTTTTTCAATTTCTAGTGTGGTAAATATTGTTGGATCTTCATCTAAACGAGTCGATATCTTTAAAGAGAAACAAGTAGATTCAATTGCTGAAGCACTTGAAAATGGAGAAATTGCAAGTGGAAAAGGCCTTATCCAAAGTATGAGTCTTAAACGTACTGGTGATACGCGTTGGGGCTCACATTATGGTACGTTAGTTAGTTTGATTACCATGTTCTCATCTACCATTTAAGTTCTTGAAACGATTGTAGATGATGGTTCCAGCTCTGAGCAAAGATGTGAAGCAAATAACTTATTGAACTCGATGCAATCATTTGAGTTTGTATTTCCTCTACACTTGATGAAAATCATACTAGAAATTACTGAAAAGTTATTAAAAGTGTTGCAAAAGAATGATCAACATATAGTAAATGCTATGACTTTGGTGAAGACATGTAAAGAAAAACTACAAATGATGAGAGATAATGGGTGGGATTCTTTCTTGGAGGAAGTTTCTTCTTTTACTGAAAAGAACAATATTATTGTTCCCAACATAGATGATTTGTTTATAGTTCGAGGTAGATCACCACGAAAAGCTCAAGCAGTTACAAATATGCA
This sequence comes from Boehmeria nivea var. tenacissima, assembly GCA_018132145.1. Lineage (NCBI taxonomy): Eukaryota > Viridiplantae > Streptophyta > Magnoliopsida > Rosales > Urticaceae > Boehmeria > Boehmeria nivea. Next base: position 6,071,972 of record CM030885.1, on the reverse strand, counting down.
TTACTTTCGAGTTGAGCTGTTTTATTCTAACATCGACATGTAACTGCAGGAGTTAAATGATCGCTTCACTGAGACAAGTACTGAGTTGCTTCTTTGTTTAGCATGTTTGCGCCCTGATGACTTATTTTCTGATTTTGACAAGAAAAAATTGATCCGTCTTGCTAAATTTTATCCGGAAGATTTTTCTTCAACGGGCTCATGAAACTTGATAACCAGTTAGAAACTTACATCCCAGATGTGCGCTCTAGCAAGCAATTTTTTGAATTGAAAGGAATTGGAGATCTTGGAAGGAAAATGGCCGAGACCAAAAGAAATTAGGCGTATCCATTGGTTTACTTGCTATAAACACTCGCATTAATCCTACTAGTTGCTACTGCTAGCGTTGAAAGGGTATTCTCTACTATAAACATTGTGAAGAACCGTCTTCGTAATCGTATGGGAGATGAATAGATGAATGACAACTTGATAGTCTACATTGAAAATGATATTTTGATAAAATTGACAACGGGGCTATCATGCAACGATATCGAAAATGAAACCTCGTCGAGAACAATTGTAATTCTTTTTATTATATAAGTCAAAGATATGGTATATTTTTTGTTGTGTAACAATTGAGCTCTGTTCATAATTGTACTTGATGAAGAGTAAAGAATAAAGTTACTACTTAAAGATGGCTTCCCACCATCTACAAGATGTACTTGCTTGAACTACGCCCGAGTTGCCTTGCCTCGTGTCAAGATCAAATGCACCTCCTACGTTAGGGTTGTAGATTTAGTTGATTTAAGGTTTTTCAACTCTTACAAGGCCGAGTCATGTTTTTTGTGTCTTGGTAGTTTAGGTCCTATTGTGTTAGATCTTCGTGCTCCTCATGTCTAGTGTTGTGTAGGCTAGTGGTTATTACGGTAAAGAACATTAGCGTTAGTCACCACATTTATTGAATTGTTTTAGGTTAATCATAATAATGTCCTTGAATTACAATCCAATTTAAATCTCTTCTTTTAAAATATATTAAATCGGTCTAGGATTTAAAAATATTTCGATATCGATACCTTTGTTAATAATTATCAAAATTTAACAAATTTGATGTATAGTCCTAATTTAGAAGCATTGCGTGTCGTGTGTTGTGTCTTAATTATGTTTATGAAATTTGACTAGACTTAGACACGACTAATTTATTAATCGGTTTTAATGAAAGACTTAGACACGCCTAAATTAAATATCATGCTAATTATATCACCTAATTACGACCTATTTATAAGTCGTGTCTAATTTAGTTTAAATAAATCGTGTTATTCTTGTGTTTATTAGCCCAATTAGTTTTATTAGTGTTGAAATCAACAAATTTTTAATTATATTTTGTAAACCTAAATGTAAAATAATAATAATAATAATAATAATAAAAGCTTAGTCTTGATTATGCACATAATTAGAATAATAATTCTTATATCACGTGGAAGAAAATTATTAGTATAATAAATACATAAACTTTAAGTGCATGTAAATGTGTGTTTCGAAATATTTGAACAATCTCAAGAATAATGCATTGTTTGCTCCACTCATCCCCATATTTTATTTATTTTTTTTCAACTTTCTTAATTATAATGTAATATCCTTAAATATCAATAATTTATAACACATCGAAATTCGCAAAGTTAAATGATTTAGATGTTTATCCCACACAACCCATAAAACAAGGGACTAGTTACCTTTTTTTTTTCTCCCCCTCAAAACGACAGCGTTTCCGAACACAACACCCCAACTCCCTTCCTCCTCACAGGTCCCCAAACGCCCCTCCACCCCGACTCCTCATATAGGATCCTCTCTCCTTCTTCACTTTCCCGGGAAACAAACAGACAGAAACACCATTTTCCCAACAAATTAAAAACCCAAAAAAAAAAAGAAAAGAAAAATGTCGCACAGCGACACCGTCCCGCTCCACCCATCGTCCCAATCGGACATAGACGAGATCGAGAACCTCATCAACGCCAGCGTCCACTCCGGCCCCGCCACAGTCCTCCCGGCCAGACCCCCCAGCCCTCCCAGGGCCTCCATCCCCATCTCCACCTCTCCCTTCATCCCCTCCAACCTCCCGCCGCCTCCGCCGCCGACGGCGGCCACCACCGCCGCCTCCAGCCAGAAGCCCCCGCCCGTCCCCTCCGCCGCCTCCGCGCCGCCTCTCCCGGCGTCCGGCAACGGCCGGGCCGGCATCGCCGGCGCCGGGTTCGGATCGCCTCCGAACACGCTGACGGAGCCGGTGTGGGACACGGTGAAGCGAGATCTGTCGCGGATCGTGAGCAATCTGAAGCTCGTCGTGTTTCCCAACCCGTATCGCGAAGATCCCGGGAAGGCGCTCCGGGATTGGGATCTCTGGGGACCGTTCTTCTTCATCGTGTTCTTGGGCCTCACGCTCTCATGGTCGGCCTCGGTCAAGAAGGTCAGCGCTCTGGATTTTTCGTTCCCTTTTGATTGATCTAGGGTTCTGATGCTAGGGTTTGAGCGTTCGAGATTTCTAGGTTGTTTTCATTGCATCATATTCAGTTATGAATTATGAGTTCTGCGTAACGTACAAGTGTTTGAGATGAATTTGTAAGATCTGTGGAACTGAACATGTGACTTTTATATGAAATGTATGATCTTAGCTTAGTTCTGAAGAAACTGTATTTGGTATATTTTAGCTTAGTTTTGTAGTATTTTGTTTGTGGGCATTTGATGAAAAATATGGGATCTGCTCAATTAAAATGATTAAGAAAATGTGTGGAAATTTTGCTCAAAACATACACTCTTTAGACAACTATGAATTCTAACTGGCCAAAGGGCTTAGATCATTAGGAAGAGAAGCACAATGATATGTATAAGAAGACATTATTGGGTTTCTTCTTTTCTAAGATACCCAATCTATCATAAAGGAATGTAATTAAGCTAAATCATGTGTTGGAGATATATTCCATGGCATGCGTCGAATTCATATATTTTACAACATGAGAACTTTAAAGACAATCACATTGCCAGTTGTTTGAGTTATCATTGCCTGAGTGAGAGTTTTGGAAATTCTTGAGCAGCTATTTTCCTTGTTCGTTTTGAGCTGGATCTATAGTTCTTTTAACTAAATACTGTTTGTATATGCTGGTTACAGAATTTGTGGTGTGGAAAATCATTTGATTTGCTTAAAGTGTTATTTTGTTACACTTGCATGATGCAGTCAATGTAATATATCAATAGAAATGTGTTATCTGTGGATGCCTACAACTTCGTTACTCTTTAGTTATTTCTATTTTCATCGACGCTTTTTAACTTTAAATTGTTTCCTGAATGAAGAGTCTTAATGTAATAACTTTCTTGATGACCTTAGCCTGATTTTGATTAACTCATAAAGCCATAAATATTTAATGGAGGAACACTTGGGAATGTTACGTTGGTGTGCTTATGAAGACCGTAATGCATATATTCGTTGTTAAGAGATTAGGTACTTTGGCAGGACCACATTAGCTGCAATGTTGAGTTCTGAAAGATAAGAACGTTTGTGTTTATCTAGTCCTCTACCTTTACGACTAATGATCTGTATTATCACTTGTATGCATGAATAAAGTTAAACATGCCACGTTTTGAGCTATGTATACTCTTATGTGTTATAACTTTTATTGGCTAGATAAACTTTGAACACTTGGTTAATAAATTTCCCAGAGTCCATGTTCTTCATGTTGTATATCACTTGTTCTTTTTTTTGACTGTGGGATCATACATAATGGGTCTTGAATGTTGTTCCACGATAAAGCTAGTAGTGCTCTAAGTGTCACCTAAGATAAAACCTCGCCTAAACAAAACAAAGCATTGTTACCTGAAAAAGAAGTTGAGTGATGAAGTATAATTAAAGATCAAAGGATAAGTATTAGCATTTTCCTTTTGTTCAGGATGTTTCTCGATCTTCTTCTGTCGTCAATTTACAAAATATGTGTCATCTCTTAAATTACTTCTTCCGTGATGATTATAAGTAGCTTAATTTTATTAGTCTAAATTTTTCTATTTCTTTTGCCAGTCTGAGGTCTTCGCTGTTGCATTTGCTCTACTAGCTGCCGGTGCTGTAATTTTGACGCTCAATGTTCTGCTCCTGGTAATGTCTCTCTCTCTCTCTCTCTGCCTGTGATTCGAAGCATATCTATCTCATGGAGACTCCAAAGACATGGGCACAACCTTCCTTGTTCTTGTGATCTTTATACCAACTGAATACACATCCTGCTTATTAGTTTATGCATTTGCAAGTCTCTTTTCAGTTACCATGAAAGCGAATAAGTAGAACGTTTGTCTTGCAAATTCCGGAGTTGGGATTTGGGATGTAAAAAAGATTTTTTTTTTTTTTTTTTGTGATTGCATATAGAACAGGACGCATGAAGCTTCTTTATTCATATGATCCTTAACACAGGCAGAGATGTTTTGAACTTCCACTTACTTGTTTTAGTTTAAATCTCCTTTTTAGTGGGTATTGATAACTATGAAACTAAGCGGATCATTGGGTTGTGTAAGTGTAGAAATATAATTCCCTCTTTTTGGATTTAGGATTATGCAAAAGCCTCTATTTATCTATGAAAAAACTGGGTCAAGGAATTAAAACCATGTATCCATGGTTAGATGACTGACAACCGGTTATTTTTTCAGGGTGGGCACATAATTTTCTTCCAGAGTCTCAGCCTTTTGGGTTACTGCTTATTCCCTCTGGACATTGGAGCCTTAATCTGTATGTTGAAAGACAACGTAATAGTGAAAGTGGTTGTGGTGTGTGTGACTTTGGCTTGGAGTTCATGGGCAGCGTATCCTTTCATGAGTTCAGCGGTCAACCCGAGGCGAAAAGCCCTCGCGCTTTACCCAGTTTTCCTAATGTACGTATCTGTTGGTTTTCTCATAATTGCCATTGATTAGTGAAATCAGGGCTTGAGGCTATAGGGATTTATTCAAATGAATTGACACAAAACTTGTTGTTGCATAGGAATTTTATGTGCTGAGTAATGTTTTTTTTTTTTTTTTTTTTTTTTTTTTTTTGTAACTGTTTTTTTCTTCTTTGAAATGTTTGGGAGCATTATCTGCCTATAGAAAAATATACTAGTTGTATGAAACTTGTGCGTATTTTCTGATCATATACTCTACATTGTTTTTCTCAACAAATATCGGATATTCATCTAAAGGGTTTTAGCCTTAAAAATCATGTGTCATTTTATTTATCTAACTACAGTAATTTTATAGTTACAATCTAGTTGTGTTGTGTTTATGAGTAGCATTTTCCACTGCGATTTTTTACATTTTAGCCCTGAGTCCACAAATTTATTTGTCCTAAATCCACTGTGATCAATTCCAATTGTATGTTTCTGCTCATCAACACTCAATGCCAATCTCATTATCGTCCCTTAGAAAAGATGGCATATGATAAATAAAGAACTGTGTTTTGTATCTTAAGCGGCGACTAGCCAACTATCACGCTTTTCAACCATAATCACGTTTTTATATCAAAGCCATATAAATGCACGTTATGTCGCTTATCTCAGCGGAGTTTCGAAACTACCATGTGGATCCAAAAACTCACTAGTAATGACATTTTATCATGTTTTATTTGGAAATTTCGTGTTCATTAGGGTGCTAAAACCTATAACCTATATTGTTAAAAAAAAAAAAAAAAACCCTATAACCTTTTGCTATATTGAGAATCCCCTCTACTCTCATTTCGGTTTTTGACAATATTCTACAATTTTTCTAGGGAGAATTTCAAAATAAAGCCATTCTTGATGCCACTTAATAATCTATACCCCATGTGGTGTGCTCTTTTCATTTCTACTCTATGTTTGTAGTGTAAATTTTGGGGTATAAATTAAAAGTGCAACACACATGAGGTATAGATTATCATTGTGTCAAGAATGGGGTATTCCTCAAAATCCCTCATTTTTCTACTATGCTTTTGAATGGTCCAGTAAATACTACAAATATCAGTGTAAGTTTAGTTGAAATTCCACAATTCTCCCTTGGTTTGTCAAAATATAAAAATCTCTCTTCACTTTTTTAATTCATATCAAAATTATACCTTATCTTAAATTTTGGTCAAATAACATATGACAAATGTCTAAAATACCCCAACTATAATATATATAAGAATATATCATTTAATTGTGCAGCCAAACAAGAATAAGAAACAACTAAACCAAAAAACTTTTCAAAGAAAAAATTTATTGACTTAAAAACATAAATTTCCAAATATAAATACAGGCATAGTTAAAGCCCTTGGTTTTTTTTTTTTTATGAGTTAACGACTAGTTTCTTAATTTTTTGAAACATTGGCCCTTTTTTTAAAACATAAGTCGAAAAATACCCAAATACCAAACTTGTTATTTAAAAATTAGATTTAAAGTTTTTAAATATACAAATCCAATATCAACTCGTTAGTGGTGTATGTGTATCAATTCTCAAACAAAAAGGTTACATATTATTTCTATGAATATATTATTTTCTTGATAGGAAATCCAAATTGGTTAAAAATGAAATATTTTCATAAGTTTCAAAATATTTCGTTAGTGGTGTTATCAATTCTTAAACAAAGGGGTTTCCATACTATTTCTATGAATATATTATTTCCTTGATAGAAAATTCGAATTGGTTAGACATAAAAAATTTCATAGTAATAAAAAATTTCTTAACTTGTGTTAGAGATATTTACATCGAAAATCGAATTTTGTTAGAAATGAAATTTTCCATCAAAAATATTCTAAGCTTGTATAAAATATTTTGAACCAGTTAGAGAAGAATTATTTTTGTAGAAAATTCGAATTGGTTATATATGAAATATTTTCATAAAAATATTTCATAAAAATACTTTGCATAGCTTGATATAAAATCCAATTGGTAGAGAAAAAAACGATATCCATAGTAGTAAAATATTTGCATACAAAAACTAATGAAAAACACATAGCAATCAGTTATATGAAATGTTGAGAGAAATAAACTATGAAGAATTAATAGTATTCAATTTGATATAAAACAATATTTCTTAATATATGCAACTTTGTAACAAAAATAAATTAGCTAAAATAATTGCGGTATATTTTGGGTATCTGTATAGAGGTGAAAGCGTATGGAAACATTGAATATCGATAAGTATCTAATTTTTTAAAGAGTAATACTAGAGATTCCAAAACATACACCAAATTTTTTATACTAATATGTGATTTGTCAATATATGATTAATTATACATATTTTGAATATCTTAAAAGTAAACTTATCAATCACATGTTAGAAAAAATTAAGATAAAAGTTGAAGATCCTTAGCATCACTTTTTTAAAAATATTTTTGTAAATATTGGGTAAAATAATTTATAACTTTCTCTTAGAATTACAATTAATTGGGCTTTTGAGGCGGCTGGTTGCACTTCCACAATATGACCCCCAAAAAATGTAACTATTCCTTGTGTACTCATTCTCAAGTGTATGCTAAATGCTAATCATTATCAAGTGTGGCATGTCAGTGATTTGAAAGAAAAAAAAAATGTTTGGCATTGCCATGCTTAAAAAAAGCCGCTCAACGATTAGTAGAGCATAGAGAAAGGATCCCAAAGGTCGATATCTTTATCTTTACTATATTACTTAAAATGGATGTAAGGGTTTTTTTGGGGTTTTAAAGAAATTTTGGAAGATTTTTACGCAAATTTTAAGGGATTTTTTTTTGTTATTTCTCTCTTATTTTTCTTCTTTTTCACTTTTTTTTTAATCGTTTCAACAGTTCTTTGTCTGACGTAATGATCTTAATTTTTTTTTTCATAACACATTTGGATTCAGAATATTTTTCTCGATCTTTTGGCGTCCATTGTCATATATATTTTTTTTTATCTTAACCATTTGACAAAAAGTTGGTTAGCCAATTGAATAAAGCAAAAAAAAATGTAATGATTAAAGTTGTTTCGGCTTGGTCTTTATTAGCCAAAGTATAATTTCTTTTTCTAAATCCCTAGGTAACTCAAGAGACTAGTTTCTAAGTCATAAATGAGACTCATGACCAACATTGTGACTTTTCCCATCTTGCATATCGCCTAATCCATATATAAAAGATAGGGATTCACTTTATTAAAAATAATCATGACCATTTATCAAAAAAAGAAAGCTCTTTTCTATCTTCTCATGGTAATACATCTAATAAATGCTTTAGATTACTCAGATTGGCAAATTGGATTGTTCGACAAAATATAAAAATAAATATATAAACACGGATGATTCTTCAGTGAGAGAATAATTTTCCGTTCTCTATTACGAGGACCGAATATTCTCTTTGAATTATGAATTATATATGAGCTATGTTAGGGACGCGGCACGTGCATCTGTCAAATCTAGATCGTCCGTGACTGTGGGACTCATATGAGGCTATCATAGAACCCATTTGTGACCTAGATTGGTCAGACGTCGTGGATGAGTAATAGAGTGAGAAGCACCAAATTAAAAACACATAACAAGTCAAAAACTCTACTTTCCATGGGGCCCACTCTGCCGCATCGTGCCGCTCAACTCTTGCAAGCTAGTCTCGTGACAGCGCGCCCCCTGTGTCACACACTCGAGCTCCCCACGCCTCTATGTTGAGCTCGCCATCGCCAGCGACCCGCGACAGCTTCGTGACAGCGCATTGTCGCTCCGTCGCTAAACACCACCCCCATGCCAACTCAGTCACTTGGCAGCTGTCCTCGGCACCAGCTCGGCGACCTCCCGCGCCGCGCGACCCAGCCCCGAGCCGCTCACCGTAAGACGAGCTCATGGCTACTGCCCCCAACGACACCGTGCCATCGTTAGTGTCCCGTGCGACCAGGCGCGAGACTTACGCCGCCACCAGCACGGCCCTTGCTGCCACCGCACAACCCATGTCGCTCCGCCTCAACCACGCGAAGCTCCGCCGCATCGCCGAGCCGACGACGCCACCTCGAGTCTGCTTCATCAAAAGCTCTGAGTCGCCTCCGCTGCACGAGGCAAATCAACTTCTTAGCTCGTATTTTGTAGCTCGAGCACGATAGTTATCACACGAGAGTGGCGGCCACAGCCCGTTCTTGAGTCATCGAGTTCATTGAGCTTAGGTCGTGGACTAGTTTGTGTTTGAAATTTTGAAGGAAACGATGAAGAACGAGGCTTGAATCACGTACGAAACGCTTTCCTTAAGCGTTTATTTGCCTCCTACTCGCCTTGTGGACCAACTTGAAAATACGCCGCAGGATACGACAAGCCTTGATTGAGTTTGCACCAAAGCAATAATGAAAACTCAATTGATGGCAAAGATTTGTTAATGAAAGTGTTTCTCAAGTTTCTGGATGTTTTGTTATTTCTCACTTAATATTAAAAACGTCCAAAAATAGTTTATGTAGAGAAAATAGCGTTTTTACAGTAAAAAGGTCGCAACTTTTCGCTGTATAACGTCTAGAAAAAACGGTTATAACCGTTGGGCGCCGCGGCGCTATTACTGAGTGCCACGGCGCTGTTCATGAGCACCACCGGCGCCGCGGCGCTAACGCGATTGCCCAAATCCTCGAGTCCAAGTGGGCTGCCCTAGTGGTGCTCTCGCTCGATCCACGTGCCCCAAGTGTACCTAAAGGCGCCAATGGCACCTTTACAACCTCACTGCCCACGACCACGCCCCGCCCCACCCCGTCCCGTCCCATCGCGTGCGCGCCACGCGCCGCGCTCGGGCTCGCATTCGCTTGCGCAAATGCTCGCCACGTGGCTAAGTGTGTGAGTGTGCCATGTGACACACTCTTAGCTTGCACTTAGTTTACACTCACTAAAGAGCTCTTTCCTTATAAAGAGCACAATCTCTTTATAAGTTAACAATGTGGGACTCTTTTTTACATATTGTTACCTCTACTCACATTTATACACTAGATCACTATTGAACAAAACCCAACAGTTTGTCGATGATGGTATTGTGCTTAGTGAGTTTTTGTGGAAATTACGTTTTGTGCTAGCCTCGTTGGTACTTGGTAATCAAATGGAAATTGCGTTACTCGTTTACGTACTCGTGCCGTGCGTACCAAGTTTTGAATATTTGGCCATATTCTTGTGTAACGTGTTTTGGTGTGTTGTTGAGACTTTGTGAAATGAGTTTCATTGTTAATTACCACAAGGAGATTTATTGGTTTTCGCATGCGAAACAAAAATATAAAGGAATTTTTTTTCTTCGAATGTGGATGTTATTTTTGGCTCATAAAGTTTAATGTGGGGAATTTTAGAAAAGAAAATTTTTCTTGATTTGTATATTTGTTTAAATTTACGTTATTAGAAGTAAAATTTAGTTTTGTGCATGATTATGAAATAAATGTTACTAGAGATTAAGGTTAGAGTGAACGCTTGCCAATAATCAATGCTTCGCGTAAGAATGATGATGAATAGAGATTATGTTAACTCATGAATAGAGATTAAGTTCAGTGAGAACAACTATTTTCCAATAAAATAAGTTATGCAATGCATTATTATTTATGCTTTATTATTCTTTCTTTTTATTCTCATTCTTATTCTCATTCTCATTCTCATTTTTATTCTTTCTATGGGATCTCTTTATATGTACGTACCGAATTGCGTGCTTGGCCAATGGACGACGAGGGGTGCACAGGTCCTCGACGTCCAAGGATTGATTCTTTCTTTCTTTCTTAGTTGTGTTTCACTCCCGTCACCTCGACGTCTAAGGATTGATTCTTTCTTTCTTTCTTAGTTGTGTTTCACTCCCGTCGTTGCCTTTAGGCTCTAGGTAGCTCAGGGATTATGATTATGAGTGTCAATAATCGTACCTATATTGCCCTTAGGTTGACTCAATGTAACGACATCATATAAACTTTACATAAGAGGGTGGCACGATACGTCTATTTAGTTTAGATCTCACTTGCACTTTAGGTGACATGCATTCATGACAAAGTAATAAATTAAAATAAACGCATAGAAACCATCATACGTATTTTCTTTTTTAAAATAAAACATCATAATAAACGTCTTCTTTCTTCTTCTTTCTCAAAATATTACACATTCACATCATGATTAAGTTATCATGTGTAAAAATGAAATTATTCATTCTAAATAACTTTCATCATAAAATCAAACATCACAGGCACATCATCATGACAAGGCATAATTTCATATTTTTCTTTTAAAATTAATTCGTACTGCAGTGAGATTGAACTCACATTGTTTTTCTTTGAGCTTCTAGAAACGGCTTTAGAACCTATTCTTGTTCTCGGCGTCATCCGAACCAAAAATCATAACTTGTCATAAGAAATTTAAACTGGGCTAACTCATCATATCCTATCCTGACTTCCTCTAAACTGATCAATTATAAAAATTTACAGTTTACCACTATACTTTTCAAAAACTACAATTTTGACCCCCAGAATTAAAATTTAACAAAATCATTTCAAATTTTTCAGGTTACTAATACATATAAAAATAAGCAACTATTGGTTATGTATCATATAAAAAATTTATTTCCATCTACCTCAAAAACGATACTCAAAATCAGGGGCAGAATTGTAATTTTTGTGATTTATTAAATGAAATAGATTCAGAAAAATGTCCTGAAGAGACTTATAATTTTTTTTTTAAATCTAAAACTTTTCTCTTTTGACTTTTTTACATAAAAAATTTATAGCTTAGGGTTTCTTTACAAGATAAATTTTAGACTTGGTTTTAACTACATGTTTGACCCCTTTATCAAACGAATTAGTAAAAACTCAAAACTGTGAATTTGTTCAAATTTAATTTACTCCATTTTTTCTTTAAAGGTCAAAATCTGATTCTACCTTTAAAGTATTCAAAAATCGCTAAAACCCAGATCTCACAGATTAATTCAGAAACCGTTCCGACAACACTCGATTCTGGATTTTTCAAAAATAAATTACACGTCCAATGGTTCTGAAATTCTATACAACTATTTTAAAGTTATATATAAATTTATACAAAAATTTTCAAAAAAAAAAATGAAACCGTTTGTTGCATAAAATAACGAGAAAAATCTCCAAAAACCCTAATTAGGTGCGTAAAACGGGCGTTCTAGCACCGATTCGAGCACACTAATCCATCAAATCAGATCTTTAACATTAGCATATCATCATATAACAATTTTATAGGGCTTGGATGTAGAAATTATCTTCGTGGCTTTAGATCTCTTTGAATTTACCCTTTCAATGCATATTTCCTACACGAAACGCTCCTTAATGAGCGTAAATCTAGACACCGTTATTAGAAACCATAAAGGGACTTGTCTTACCTTAATTTCATAATTCTCTTGATGAAATTTTTTTAGCAAAACCGGCCTCCTATTCTCTTTTCCTTCTATCTTCTTTCTGTGCTTTTTGACGTGTACTAGAAAGAAAAATGAGGAAATGTCAAATTTTTGGCTCTTCCCCCTTGTAATGCACTACCAAAGCTTGTATCAGAAGAGAAAAGTTCAAAATTTTTTCCCATATTAATGAGAAAATATCAATCAGTTGCTTAAAATATGAATGTTTTCCATATTTGGTCAGATTTTCCTTGACCTTATTTTTTCTTAGACATAATATCTCTAGGGGGCTTCTATTGCCACTCCCATTTCTGCTCTCCACACCCCCTAAATAAAAATTATTTTTTTAAATATTTTTAATTATTTATTTGTATTTGTGTTGTTTCAAAAATATCTTTAAAAGTATAAAAATTTAGTTTCTGTTAACCATTCCTTATTATGATCCCTTTTTTTTAGGATGGAGTTTTCTTTTTCTATTATCATTTGAGTATGAACATCGTTGTAGTGCACATCCTCTTTCCCCAAAATCAAACTTGCAGAGCCGCACACACCATTTTTTATACACACCAACGAAAATTGAAAATTATTTTTGAAAAAATGGTGTGTGCGGCTCTGCAAGTTTGGTTTTGGAGAAAAAAATGTGTGCACTACAACGAGGTTCATACTCAAATGATAATAAAAAAATAAAACTGCATCCCAAAAAAATAAAATCACAATAAAAAATGATTAACCGTTATTAAGAAATCAAATTTTTATACTTTTAAAGATATTTTTGAAACAACACAAATACAAACAAATGATTAAAAATATAAAAAAAAATTAATTTTTATTTAGGGGGGTGTAGAGAGTAGAAATGGGGGTGGCAATAGAAGCCCCCTATCTCTAATATTGATGCCCATTAATATGCTCTATTGCTCCTTTATTTGCCAAATTTCTTACCGGATCTGTGTCCCTTGATTTGATCTTAATAGATAGGTTTGGTAAGGTGGAAGAATTGAAGGAAGTGGATGCTAGAATGAAAGGAAGGAAGAAAGTGCCTGGAGAGAAATTTGGATAGACATCAACAAATGCTCTTGTTTGGTAGAAAGGAAAAGAAGCAAGGATGTAAAACATGAGGGGAAAAAATGCATGCGTGGTCCACCTTTTTTTATCGTTTTAATATTTGATGAAAAACTCTTTCAATTTATTTATGTGTAAAATTACCATGTTATCCACATTTTAAAATTCTAATAATAAAATACGTGGTAAAATAGTAATTGTCTAATCAATCTATTTTTTCCTTCTTAATATATCAAACACTATGAAAGAAAACTATTTTCTTTCCTTTCTCTCTTATTTTCTATCACCTCTTATTTTCCTTTTCATCCACTTTTCTTTCTTTCATACCAAACCGTTAGAGAAACTTGTTTCCTTTGTAGGTGGATTTTTATCAAAACTTTACTATTCTTGCTCATGGACTAAAAAAGAAATAAAAACTCTCCCTTAAACTCTAGAAAATGGCACCCATGATAGCCTAATCCTTGTCATTTTTAATGACATATGATGAATAAAATAACTACATGAAGTTTTATGTCTTTCTATAAAAACTATGTGTAGTTGAGTACAAGTGACTACAATTTTATTGTAGTTTTTAAATATATTTCTTTATTTTAAAAGAAATCCAGAAAATAAGATTTTAGTCTTATGCTATCATCTCTTTTCTGGCGATTATCGAAAATAAATTTCTAAGGAAAATATTATAGATAAAATCTTAAAATCTAAAAGGAATAATTCATTATTCGAACTCTATATTCGTAACGGAAAAGGTTGGAGTATTACAGTGGTCATCAATTGGACCTTTGATTAATTAACATCTTTTTTTTATTGATTGACTTCCTACTTGGTTTAATCTACAGGAGTTCAATTTCAAATTTCTATTCAATTTTTTCAGTTTTATTTTCGACCTACCAAATAACAAGAATCTAATCACACTTTGTGGGATTTGAACCTACAACATCAGGTTTTGGAGACCAACGTTCAACCAAACTGAAATAAGAGCGCTTTCGTGCTTTGGTGGGTCTCCAAGATCCTTTCGATGACATATGTTGTTGAGGGGATATCTATCTGATCTGATATGATTCGATCGATTATGTAAAGCTTGTGGTAGCAGCGGAACCAAGGAAAGCATACAGAAAAGACCTTTGCTCTATTTATCAGTCTGAACAAGATACGACTTATTTGAAATTAACTGAATGAATGAGGGGCGTGATCTTGCTCGTGAGGGTAACGAAATTATTCATGAGGGAGAATGAATTGGGGGGAAAAATGATAAGAAGATATTGGAATATCAATTTGGAAGAAATGATGGAAGCAGGAGTTTATTTTGGTCATCGTACTAGGAAATGGAATCCTAGAATGGCACCTTATATCTCTGCAAAGTGTAAAGGTATCCATATTATAAACTGGATGATACCCCAGTTGTGTATTTGTTTATAAACTCTCCATTTAATTATTCAAATTTTACTGAAACTTAGAAAGTCCCTTTTTAATATCCAAGAAATTTCACTAGGGTATGGATAAGACTTTAGCAATCCCCCTTTCGTTTTTCTTTCTAATTGACATACAACCAAGTCGCATGAATTTTATGAAAAAGCCAAAGCCACTTATCGGATTTGAACTGATGACTTACGCCTTACCATAGCGTTACTCTACCACTGAGTTAAAAGGGCATGTTTGATTCAATTTCTTTATTTAAGGCATGAGTCACAATATATTTAGTCTATACACATATTCAATGTATATAAATTGATCTTTTACATATAGATATATCTTATGCATGCTAATTTTTAACAAAATTATGATTATTATATTGTGTATGCAAAAAATAAAAAACAAAAAAAAAAAAAAAAAGAGTAGCGCGTGTCTACCATTTCATTATCAAGGCATCTTGAAAGTGAATCGTATTCCATGAATATGGGGTAATATGGATAATACGTCCAGTTTAGATCCTATGTTTCAACCGGAGGATCAATAAAAAATATATATATAAATTTATATTGGATTGATCACTTCACTCTCGAAAATTGAATATAAAAAGGTTCTTATGATTTCGAACAAGCCATTATGGTGAAATCGGTAGAAACGCTGCTCTTAGGAAGCAATCTAGAGCATCTCGGTTTGAGTCCGAGTGGCAGCATTTCTTCGCCTCTTTGATAATAAAACTAAAATCAAAATTTTTGTGGATAATCAAAAGAAATCCGAGATTAAACTGACCCCTATCTATGATTCGATTAAATTTTGAATAATCGAGAATACTACTTTCTTTTTTACCAGAAAGACATGAAGTAACGAATTTGTCTTGCCCTTGATCATTCTTTATTGTATTTACTGAAAAGCTAAAAGTAGATTTTCCTCTAGAAGAAAAAAAAAATAAAGGTTCATTTGATCTTGATCTTTATGGATTTGAAGAAGGGGCTCTACTGGAGGATATAATATGATAAAGTTGTCACAATGAACAAACACATTCAATAAATAAATAAATAAATAAAGATTTATTCTTCTTCCCAAAACTTTTTCTTAGGACGCAACACTAAAATCTTAATTTTTAATTTTTTTGAACAAGGCGTCAATTTGCGTTTGAAGTCGGATTGAACTTTGATTTTGATTCAATTAAAGAGCAAGCATCCGAAATGTTTAAAAAAAAAAGATTTTCCTTTAGTAGAATGAAAATAAAGGTTCATTTGATCTTGATCTTTATGGATAGAAAAAAGGGCTCTGCTGGATCTGTACGAGCCTCCTGATAATATCCATTAGTTACTTGTTTTTGGCAAGAGATGTACATTACTATATGTAAAATCGGGTGCATGATATACATTGGTACCCCAATGCATTTCTCCCTCTGAATCAGAACAAATATGTTTTTGAACCGACCCTCTCAGCAATCACTTGTACTGATTTTATGTTCCGAAAATACAAAAACAAAGAAATTTTACGGTCAAACTACAAATATAAAATATGATAAAAATCGGGGATCCACAATCTTCTTGTTGTTTTGAAAAGCTATCCTCTTGTATGCATGTGTGTGTCCTTGTGTGCGTATTTAGGTTTATCTAGAAAATATCAAACTGAGATTATGTAAAAGTGAGGGATTAGGATTTGCCTAAAAATCTCTATGATTTGAAATTGACGATTCTATTCTTTTATTATTTAATTCAATTTTCAAAATTTAGGAGGGTTCTTTTAAATTAAAAAAAAAAAGATTTGTAACTATCTTTTTATTTGCATGTATTTTTTAAAAATATATATACCAGCATGTTTGGATATAAATTCAACCATGGTATGATTTAAGTTTGACTTTTTATTAACCTTTTTGTTAATAAAATTACTATAGTAACATGGTTTAAATTAAAAAAAAAATGATTCGGATTGCAATCCAAGCAATCTTGTAATTATCTTATCTATGTATTTGTAAATATTTTCCAGAAGTCGATCTGTTATGCACCGTAGTTTTCTTATTGTGGCATGAGACCTGCTTGATAGTCCTATTAAATTATTTACACTATCATTCAAATGAAAGCTTATTCAATCATCAATAGTGATGTCATTACTTATTAATAATATATTGAATTTGGTTTACTAGTACTATCAAGTGGCAACTATGAATTCCTAGTAGTACGTTTAATTTGCATCTGTTTGTTGGTGTGTCAGTGAGAGGACTAGACCCTGGAACGCAGTTAATTTTTCCTCGACCAAGTGAAAGTAACTTCAAGGGTAAATACAATATTGACAGAAATTGGATTGTGAAGTTTCTGAGCTACGATAGTAATCTCCTGATACAGATTCCCTTGAAAATACTATTGTATACTAATTAAACACTAGTTACACTTGCATTGCCATACAATTTTGACCAAATTTCTACTCTTTACATGATTATTGATTGCATTTGCCATAATAATTGCCACTGGAGAGTGTGAAATCCGACCCTTTTTAAAATTTTTCAACGTTTATTTTATTTTTGTCATATTATATAATTTTATACGAATTAACGTTAGAATTGTGTCGGAGCGTTTAGGTGATCGATGAGTACGAAAGAAATAACATGTAGTTTTTATATTTTAAGGAAAACAACATGTAGGTTGTAATTGATAAAAATTACAAGTAGTTTAGAAGGAAACAACATGTAGCAAGTAGTTTTGATAATATGATATTTTAAAATTTATTGTACAATTAGATTCAAACAAAATTTGTTTCTTGCACACAAGCATGGGCGCCATTTCTTTTTTTTTTTTTGGATTATGATGGGGAGATTTTATTCTACTCAAATATCTCCACAAAAAATAAATTAAATAGATAAACAAATAAGATTTGATTTAACAAATTAGTTAAGATTTGATTTCTTGAATCAAGGAGGAGATAGCCCATTATGCCTATATAGAGCCTTTGGGCTTTATTTTTTCACACCAAAACTTGAGAGCTCAAGTGCAGAGAAAGAAGAAAAGAAGAGAAAACTCTAACGATAACTTGAGAGAATTTTGAGAGAAAACTTTTGAGAGATACTAAATAGAGGGCCGACCATTTTAGAAGAACCTTAGAGTTGCTACTCTTCCCAAATTAAAGTAAGAAGAAAGTTCCTTTACGTTTAGGTTCCGAAATTTTTATCCGAAATTAGTCCGGAAGTGTTCTTTAGGAAAAACACGTTCGGAGGATGGTTTTAGAGGGAGTCTTGAGAAGCTAGGAATCAATCCCAAGGTTTGTTCTTATAATTGAGATCTAATTATGAATGTTAGATTTTTGGGCTTTCCTCGAAATTTTGATTTCAAATCTTCAAACCAAGCCCTAAGGTTTCTGCTTTTACTGCACTGTTTAGGAATTTTTTGCACATGTAAACAATTTTTCTAGCATAAAAAAAATTCATGGAAGTTTATTTATAAGTCTGTTATGTGTATCAAAATGTTACAATTTTCAGACTGACAGATTATTTATAAAAAATCTGAAACTGAGGCTATGCAAATAGTTTAAGCATTGGAAAGATTGCGCAGTTGAGATTCTGGTAATTTTTGAGAATCCTAAATGCTAGATCAGTTTTTGAGTATAACTGAAGAAATTTAGAGAATTCAAGTTTGGATAAGTTTTGTGAAATAAGAATTTTCCATATTCGGCCTCAATTTTTGCGTACACTCCAATTTTTGTAAATAGCCAAATATGCCATATGTGAAAGAAGTATAAGATCCGCACGTTTTCTAGAAAAAAACAAAAAACTCAAAACTTAAAATTTGTAGATTTTTGAAAAATCATGGGAGTTTATTCAAATTATTTTTCTAGATTCTCTTCCGAATTTTTATGTACAAAAAATTTAAGAATCTACCCAAGAATTTGTATTTAAATTTTAAACTCATTTTCAAAGAGAAATCATCTTATTTATTTAATTTTTTAGTATACTTATTTAAAAGAAAAACTTTTAATAAGGACTAGTTTGCAACTGCGCGACCATGAAAGACTGAAACATTCTGTCTAGAAAGATTGATTTTAAATAAGTTATTACTTAGGAACTTTGACGAGTTCTGTCTAAGTAAGTTGGGCCTGAAACAAGACCATGGTACCCTTCACAATCGGCATGAGAACGTTCGGTGAATACTATCGCACCGCTACGTACTTATCTTTATTAAAAAAATTTGTTTTTTACACAAAACATGTTTTCAAAGTGAAAACTACATCTCTATATAGAATGTTAAATTGGTTAGCTAGAGAGGTTGGAATAAATACTTACGTTAAATTCATAAAATTAGATTTCTCGCTCTTGACACGGCCTAGCCGTTAAGCCTACGTTCTTGCGAACACTTGGCTCGTGGTGAATACAATCTCACTATAGTACGAAGTAGTTCAAAATAAAGATTATGTTATACAATGTATAATATGACGTATATTAAATAAAGTATGTTATATGAAGCATGTTATGAACGATGGAATACTTACATGATGAAAGTTTTAAATTTATGATATAATGTTTTTTTGTACTAATTATTATTTATAAGCATGATTACGATATTATTAAAGTTCAATGTTCATATAATCATGATGCATGTCACTTAAATATGATCAATATTCATCTGTTATTTTCAAATCTTTATCCCAACTTGATAGTTCATCAATATGCATGAAATTTAATAAGTAAAACCAATAATTAAGTGTTAAAAATAATAAAATATATTATTTTGTGGTTGTTTAATGATATGCAAGAGCAAAAGAGCAATTGGGAGCAAAATAGCATTAGCGCCGCGGTGGCAGAGCATACGAGGATTACATGCTCTCGAGGGGCCGCGGCGCTATCCCAACAGTGCTACGACGCTTACTCGATTGAAGACCAGCGTCGCGGTGCTATTAAGCAAGAAAAATTGTGCACTTCTTGGGGGTCCGCATCGCTATCCCAGCAGCGTTCCGGTGGAAAAACCCAGATTCTATAGTGCCACGGCACTTTACAATAGTGTCGTGGTGACATAAGCCATTACAAACCTAGAAAAAGCAGCGCCGCGGCGCCATAAATGCATAATCACGGTGCTACATTGAGAAGTTAGGCTATACAACTGCGAAATAGCCTGAAAAGTGAGAAAAATCCCAAAAACGAACACAATTAAACGAAAAGTATCAAAGCAACACAAAAGAGAACGAGAAAGACACTTATAGCAGCTAGGAGAGTGTGTCTAAGGTGAAAGCAACAAGTTGTGAACGAATTCAAGTGACAAAGCATTCCTTCATCGTCAACATTATGAGTTTTTTTGTTATTTCTTGTGCTTTTCCTTATGAACACTTATTTTTATTTAGTTGATAGGAATATAGTTATTTTCTAATTTTCTTAGCTAGGGCTACAATGTAGTCGAACCGAATTTGCTTCGTAATTGTTAGTTTTCAATTCGTTGATGTTCTTTCCATTTATGGTGATCATATTGATTTGTGTTTATTGCATGCATGGAATTGGCCACTTCATGAATGATTTTAGGTTTTCAATTAGAGGTTGAGAGATAATAATTGAAATGTGTGCTAATCAATTTGATATACAAAGAATATTAGGCTAGAAATAGCTAATACGCTTTTGTTATACGTTGAATTCTTGTTTATAAAGCAATCTAATGATAATGATTGAGATCGAGAGATAAAAGTATAATATTATATTAGACCGATCGATGATCGTGAGAGATTGATAGATATTTGAGTGAGTTTTCCATCACCATAGGAGTTCAGCATTGTTGCATTAAGACGAAGATTAATAGTAATTAGGTTCGATGAAATTGGATGCCCTAGTACTTGTTTGAATTGTGATCGCAATCTAGTCTTGTCTCTTATTTATCTTCATATTACTTGTATTTTGTAGTTATTTTTTTAGGGGTGAAGTAAATAAATACTCAAACTTTTGAAGTAATAATTGAGTAACTAGTCAATTCGTTAATTACTTGAACATATTTTTTGTAATTAAGTTAATTACCACCAACTATCAATAGGTAAAAAATTGAATCACTTTGGTATTTTGTTATATTTTTTCAAAGATAAGTTTTTTTTTTTTTTTTGCAAGAATTTCAAAGATAAGTTATTAATTTAAATTAAGTGTTAACAATTGTATATTCACTATAATTCTTTTAATCTCTTATTTGTAATCTTGAAATTTCTCCTTTTCTATTATTTAATTAGGATTAATAATTAAAGTAGCGCGTGATTGTTCCAGATCCCCGTGAGAACGAAACTTTTCTCATCATATATTACTGCCACAATAGCATACGTGCGATATTGGTGCTACACAACTCTCTCTATATATGCGCACTTTTATATCTATTTTTTTCATTTGATGTTCAGAATCATTGCTCGATTTAATGATTGGATTTGTAATTCATAAATTCATACTAATCAGCTGTAAGGACGAGAGGGGATGCGAACAATGGCATTGGCAAGCCTCACATCCACACAACGACCACGCAGCAGTACTGTCTGTCATGGCCACTAATTTGCAGAGAGAGTGACTAATTACAGAGATACAAGTCCGATGATTGAGACACACACACGATGAGCAAGAACGATGATGAACCATGAAAGGTAGACCGACAATCAAGACCTATGTGACAAACCAAGATCAAAGACGAGCGGAGACGCACGTGAGACTCGACCGATACGCACGTGAGAGCCAAGCGAAATAGAAGAATAGGCTGTATATTTGATAATTTTTTTTATACATCAAGTGTAACGAATACAATATATCATACATTAGGGACAACGTCCAAATTTTTATAGGCCTTTTATAATATTTTGGGACAAAAACGTACTTAACGTAAAATTAATTCGGTAAAGTACTCTTGATTACGTGTATGAAGGTACGGCCATACTGAACCCAATAAACATAAAATAAAAATGAATAGATTTCAGACACAACTAGGGTGTACGTAGCTCAGTAATAGCATGTAATAAATTACACTAGTCTAAGGGGAAAGAAAAAGAAAAAAAGATGAGGTTGCTTTACGTAGTGGGTGAGGTTTACGTGCTAGCAGTGACTAATGCGTAGAGTGTGTCGTCTGTCATTTCTTTGCTGTCTCTGTGTTTTACTATATATATATATATATATATCTTTAAAATATGTAGTAATAATTTTTTATATTTCTCTTATATTCATGAATAAAATGTATAATAATAATATTAAAACATGTAATAATAATTCATTATATTTTTTTTATACCCATTAGTAAAACACCGACAAATATGGTGTATTACAGAATTAATATATATATATATATATATATGCACACAGTTCGTCCTTCTTTGCAGATCAGTGCAGATGTCATGACGACATGATACGATACAATGCCCATATTTTAGACATTAGAATAGACAGTGAGAGAGTCAGTCATACTGCGACACCAAAACGATTCCCTTTGGGACGTTAACAAAACCTCTAAAATGCCAATTGCCAAAACCCCCCCAAAGAATGATATTATTAATTATTAAATAAGATCTTTAAAATCAAACGAAAATGGTTTTTAATTAGTTTCGCTCTCTCTTTATATATTAGTCACTTCTCAACAGAATACAAACAAAGCTGGCGAGAGAATCGAAAGTTATAGAGCCAGAATGCCAGATTCTTCTCTCCTCTATGTGTAATTCAAAATTTTTTTCCTTTAATATTTTTTTTCTTTTCATTGTACCTTGTTTAGAGTAATTATTTTATAAATTTCATTCTATTTTTTTGGAATGAAAAAATGAGTGGAATAATAATTTATAAAATAGTTTGAAATAATTATGAAATATTTTGATTTTATAAATTTTGAGGCGGTATAAATGGTTGAGATTTAAAGATATTGTATAAGGATTAGGAAAGTTGAAAAAATTGTTGAAAAAAAATATAATCGAATGGGAATAATTATATATAGAGATTTAAGAAAGTTGAAAAAAATGAAATAAAATGGAATATAATGAGTAAAATATGTTTGTGTATTTTTGTTTAATAATATACAGTGATGGTTTGATAAATACCATAAAATACTATTTTTCAAAATTATCAGATTCAATCGTGTGATTTCTATAATATTAATGTGATAACAATCGATTCATGTGTGTGGAACGTCCTAAATATTTTATATTTAAACTGTATTCATTTGTCTACGTGGTTAAACAAAAATAATTAAATTTGATTTTTTGGTGACCTGTATAAGAAAATATTATCGCCTTTTAGTTCTGCAGATAATATTGTCGGCTAAAAGAAGATTTATCTCCGTGTACAATTAAAAGGAGAGAGTAGTCCCATTATTCTACCATGTATAATTAACGATGCAACACGAAATTCATTTAACTTAATGTTGTATGTGCATTATTGTCACTTTGGGTGGCAATTTAGGTCCAAATACAAGACAATAAACGGGTCTGGGTTTATCTTTAATGGGCTTGGATCTTAAATAGGTCGATACGATTAACACGATAATTAAATGGGAAAACACGATTAGCAAATGGGTCTTTCACAAGTTGACACGAACACGACACGTTTAAGACACGATTGTGACACATATATATTTATATTTTTAATATTTATATATTTAATAAAATTTTAATAAAACTTTATTTAAAATATATATTCTTTAATTTTATATTTTTTTTTATAATACAACATATTATTACGCCCATTTTTTATGAGACAACTTGAATAATCTTGTTTGTTTTCTTGGTTGGTTTTGTTATGTGTTTGTTTGTTGGACTCGTACTCTAGTTAATTTGTTGTTGTTTCTTGAATTTAATGTGTTTGTTTTATAATAGGATTATTAGCTTTTGATTTTAAAATTGGGTCGTAAATGGGTATAAATAATGGGTTGTAAGATCCGTTAAAATATATTTATTAAATGGGTTGTATTTGGTTGTCACGACCCATTAAGACGATTATTAAATGGGTCTTAATGGGTCGTGACTGAGTAACACAAAAATTAAATGGGTCGTGTTTGGTCCAAAAAATTTTAACACGACATGAACATGACATAAAACACGAATTAACACCCCTAATTGTCACGTATAGTTTCTCAAGGTTGTTTATCGGGTTCTGTAGCACTGAGTCTCGACTTGGTCCGTTTTGAGCTCCGAGTAAGCTTTTTTGAGTTTGAACTTTCATTCTTATTATCTTCAAGCTTCCATTTTCAAGTTTCCTCTTCAATTCTAGCTCTTACTTGGTGACCTTCAACTCGATCTTGTTCTTTCTTTCTTCACTATATCCCTTTCTAACTCTTCAATTTCTTTCTCTTGGTTAGTTTTTGAGTTCATTCTCTTTCTCTCTCTCTCTCCGTCTTAGTTCTGGAATGAACTCTCACATTCTCTTACTTTCTCTTTTGGGTCGTACTCTATCTGAATAGAAAGGTGTGAAAGTGATTATTGGTGGGTTTTGAGGTGTCTTTCATGTTAACTTCAGGTATTGACAACTAGTAAAAAGTTAGGCCATTAATATTCTATGTTTGACACCTAAACTTTCTGATAATGGGGCTAATTGACAACTCATAACTAAGGCCGACAATCTGGGTCCAGACACGAGACACGACACGACTTAAGCGGGTTTTGGGTCCTCCTTTAATTGGTCTGTATCTAACCGGGTCGGACACGATTAACACGATTAAATAACGGGTGAACATGACACGAACCCGCAAATACGATTAGACCCAATTAGACACGATTAATTATTGGGTCTTAAATGGGTAGACACGATTACGACCCAATAAGACCCGTTAAGACACGTTTACTAAACGAGTCTTAATGGGTAGACACGATTACGGCACGTTTAATACCTATATATATGCATACATATTTTAACTTTTTTTATCATATTTCTTAACTATTTTTTTATTTTTTTCTTTTTATTTTTTATTTTTTTAATTTCAATTTCGAGCACCCATTTTCTTTTTGTATTTCCCCATTTTCTTTTGCATTTTATTTATCTAATTATCTTGTTGTTGTTGTTGTGATATAGGTTTGATTATGTTTTTGTTTGATGGATTGTTATGACTTAGGTTTGATTATGGTTTTCTTTGATGGATTGTTGTGACTTAGGTTTGATTATGGTTTTGTTTAATAGATTGTATGGATTGTTTTATGCTTTATGGTTTTGCTTGATGGATTGTTAGTTATTTATTTATTTATTTATTTATTAATGTTTAAGGGATTAACTTGTGGCTATGTTTAATATTGATAGACTATAATTATGTTTTGGTGTATTAATCACATAGTTAATTCATTTTGGGATAAATGGGTCTTAATGGGTTCAAGACCCGTTTAAACCCATTTAAAAATAGGTTGTGTGACCCATTTGGACCCATTTAAATAAATGGCCTCGTGGGTCTGCACGACCCATTAATACACGATTAGACACGAATAATAACCATGTCTTAAAGGGTCGTGTCTGAGTCTGTTAAAAAATAAATGAGTGGTGTCTAGGTCTTCATTTTAGACACGATTAATAAATGGGTCGTGTCTGGGTCTAGTCAAAATTACGTGGACACGAATAGGACACGACACGAACACGACCCACGACACGAATTGCCACCCCTACTCACAACACCCCTTAATGTGGCTAAAGTGATCTAGTTGGGGTTTTTTGTTTGAATTTCTATTTTGGCCCCTTCGAATCACATTGTTTAACTTTGTAAGTCCCTTTGAAAAATTCTAACTTGAGTTCCCGGGTGTTTAACTTTTTAAGTCCCTTTGAAAAATTCTAACTTTAGTTCCCAACCTCTTTTGGGGATTTCCTCTTGGATTTAACTTATATATATAATTAATAGAAGCTCTAACTAGAAGGACTCCGGGACCAAGTGAACTGGAACCTACCAAACAAAAACGATTGGGACCAAGTGAATTGAAGCCTTGAGGAAAATCTAAACTATAGAGGTGAAAGGACCACAACAATATAGCCCTAATCGATCCAAATCTAGCAATCAACGACAACCATTATCGAGCGCTCGAAGGCATGAGAAACAGGCGTGAGAGCAGCGATATAGCATATAAGTCAACGAGACCCTGCCCCTTATTTAGCTCTACGACCCCTTGCCAGAACGTCTTTGATCAACTAGGATGAAACCGTCGACAAGTCAGAGGATAAGGCCCCCCGAGACAACCTCATTTGGGGTACCATAGGGCATAACTAGCCCAATCTGCTACATGTAAGAGTTCAACCACGATGACCGCTCATGCAAACAATCTTGTAGTAAATGACTTGGGGATAGACGTGACGACTCTAATGCAATTTATAGGAAATTATTAGAAGACTTGAACGCAGAATCATCGAATCTCTTCCCAGATGAGGTGATGAAAGAACCATTCCTTAAGAAGTTCAAGATGCCTAGTAATATCTCGTACTACGATGGATCTATTGATCCACCCTTACACACAAAATTACCTGCCTGATGGCTTCCTGGATGCATCCACCCATACACTTGATTGGACTACCCAATGAAGAAGATCATAAGAGGATTTATGATGAGCTCATGAATAAGCTGAAAACTACATAAACATTGAAGAGCCTATCTTCATGGATCCTAAGAATTCAGGCAATGTGTCCAACTAGTCGAATGAAGACAAGAGAAAAAGGAAACAACCCCTTAATAGCAGCAGCCTACATGGAAGGATCTAATCGTAATCTGTGCGCCCTTAAGAGTACAAGACGAGGCACAAAAATTAACTCCATATACTAAGACTGGTAGACTCAACAACTACCACAAACTAGTGGAGTATCGATGAAATGGCCTAAATATTTAGTATCCTTCCTTCATCTAGTCATATGAATGGTTGGATTAGTACTTTTAAAAATCCCAACCACGTATAGCCTTGTGTTAAAAATGTATTACCAATGACCTTTTCAATCAATGAAGTTGATTATTTCTTCTCATGACTATTGTACAAAGTGTTCCTATATCAACAAGGACACAAATATGCACTAAGATATTTTTCACACATAAATCTCAAAAAGACGTCTAGTCATTTAATGTTTGGGGGCAAAGTCCCATTTAATACTTGGGGGCAAAGTCCCATGAGTAGGGAACCTCTTCTGAGTAATAACTTGTCCTTTGAGTTAGGATAGCTCACTCGAGAGGTAAAGGTATAGTGGTACCACTACTGAGACCTTATGAGTAATAACTTGATCAAAAGATGAGTTTAAACTGTTATAAAAGTACGAGAAACTAATATAACAATTTGAGGTACAATGGACAATTTGAGACACGGGTAAAATACTTGGAGAAATGACAAAAACTAATCCTACTCTACGTCGGAGCAATGCCAAATAACTAAAATATTTAATAACAAAAAATAGACAGAATAACGTAACATGTTATAATAAGTTACAAAATACAATTATCAATGCACATACTTTTATTTCAACCAATAAATAATTACTATCATTAGCCTCATATTATTTCTATAAAAAATTCTAATCAATGATTATCATTTCTCTTTAAATTGACAAACAGTGCATAATTTCCCATTATACCCATATGAACTTGACAAACCATTTATTACGGCTATTTTGGCTTTGAAAAATCCAACGAAATATAACGCAATATATAGGGGGTCTCTGCCTCAAACGTGTAATAGGAGGCTAAGCGAGAGAGAGCGCACAGAGCCCATCATAACCAACCTATACACATTGATTGGTTTTATTACATAGAGTCAGCTCTATAGACCAATTATTACTTGACACATGTATTATAATTAGATTAGTTTACGACCTCAGGTGTAATCCCCAAAAATAAGCGTTAGACTGACGAAATAATGAAAAGAAAAGTTGGTAAGAGAATCATTATTTATTGCTCTACCCAATTTATATATCGCTTGTTAGTAGTAGCAAGCAAGCAGCAATCTCAATCTTTCTAGATTTCCTTGACCAAATTATGCAGCTTTGGGCAGTCAGTAATGGAACTAATGCCAATTAGTAACAATCCATTGGGAAAAGATAAACATTCATTTCTGAGGACGAAAACCTCAAATAAATTATGTTTTAACATGTGAGCCAAAAGAGCTCAATAAGTGGGGACCATAGTTTACATATTCTTTTCCGTTTCAATTTGTAACTATAGATTTTTCCCATTTTGGAGACTCTTTTTTATAGTTTTGCCAAGTTGGTAAATATGGCTTTTAATACAACGCTCCGGGAAAACCTTACATTCACACATCTCTTTCATAGAGTTAGGATTTATTTGACATTTACCTTTCTTATTTATTATTTTGTTTTTCTTTCTGCCCTTTTGGCGTACATTTCTCAATCAAAAGCCAAGTTGTTTCAAAGTTTGCTTGTAAGTTGTATCATATCTTCTGGGGTAAATGAGTCCCCTAAATAACCTCAGTTCAGTTCTTGTCCTATTCCAAGCCCTTATTCTCTCCAACTCCCAAAAATACTTTTGTGGGAGCAAAATCATTCAAACCCTCCATGATAGTGTACTGGGAAAAAGCCCAACAAAAACCCCTGTAAATCACTCACATCCTTAACCGCAAACCCCAAGCCAATACAAGAGGGTCCCCATCTCTGATCTCTCCCGACCCAAAAAATAATAGTAATAATAATAATAACAATTTAATAAACAAAGAAACTCCAAAACAAAACACAATTTTCTTTTGTTTCTCCCTTTGCCCTTCCTTTCTTTTTTTCCCCTATTCTCATTGTACTTATATCCCCCTCTTCAGCCAGCCAATCCCATCCAACTCTAAATCCCATTTCCAAACTCCATCTCCATTATTATTTTCTTTTTCCCTCTCTCTCTCTCTCACAACCCTCTTCTCCTCCTTTATTCCCTCCCTCCTCTGCCTCTCAAACCCCCTCCTCTCTCTATAAAACCCTTTCTCCTTTAAACCCATCAAAACCAACCCACCCCATATTCCCATCTCCCCTCCAACAAGAAAGAAAAGAAAAAAAAAAAAACAAACCACCCATATTCATTCAGCTTTTCATTTCTTCATTGTCAAAGCACCAAAAAAACAAAAAGAAAAAGAAAAAGAAAGAAAGAGAGATTTTGTAATGATGAAAGAGTATTGGACGTCCCTAGCGTCTCTGCTGGGCGTGCTGGCCTTCTGCCAGACGCTCCTCCAGACAGTGTTCCCTCCGGAGCTCCGCTTCGCCATCGCCAAGCTCCTCAACCGGGTCTCCCACTGGTTCTCCTCCTACTGCTACTTCGACATCACCGAGATCGACGGCGTCAACACCAACGAGCTCTACAACGCCGTCCAGCTCTACCTCTCCTCCGCCGTCTCCTCCGCCGCCTCCTCCTCCCTCTCCTCCTCCTCCTCCACCACCACCACCACCCCCTCCCACGTCTCCCGCCTCAGCCTCACCCGCGCCCTCAACTCCTCCGCCGTCACCTTCGGCCTCTCCAACAACGACTGCATCGTCGACTCCTTCGCCGGCGTCTCCGTCTCCTGGGAGCACGTCGTCACCCAGCGCCAGGCCCAGACCTTCTCCTGGCGCCCATTGCCCGAGGAGAAGCGCGGCTTCACCCTCCGCATCAAGAAGCGCCACAAGTCCCTCATCCTCAACTCCTACCTCGACTTCATCATGGACAAGGCCAACGAGATCCGCCGCAAGAACCAGGACCGCCTCCTCTACACCAACTCCCGCGGCGGCTCCCTCGACTCGCGCGGCCACCCCTGGGAGTCCGTCCCCTTCAAGCACCCCAGCACCTTCGACACCCTCGCCATGGACCCCGAGAAGAAGCGGGAGATAATGGCCGACCTCAGGGACTTCGCCGACGGCCAAGGGTTCTACCAGAAGACCGGCCGGGCCTGGAAGCGAGGCTACCTTCTCTACGGCCCTCCCGGGACGGGAAAGTCCAGCATGATCGCCGCAATGGCGAATTACCTCGGCTATGATATTTACGATCTTGAGCTCACGGAGGTTCATACCAACTCTGAGCTGAGGAAATTGCTGATGAAGACGAGCTCGAAGTCGATCATTGTGATTGAAGACATAGATTGTTCGATAAGCTTGACGAATAGGAATAACAAGAAGGGAGGGAAGGGGAACCATGGGAATTACTACGAGGCGGCCGCCGCGGCGGCGGCGGCCGAGCCGCTGCGGTGCTCGGTGGGCGGGGATCACGAGAACGGCGGCGGCGGCGGCGGCGGCGGGAATTCGATCACGCTTTCGGGGCTGCTGAATTTCACGGACGGGCTGTGGTCGTGCTGCGGGAGCGAGAGGATATTCGTGTTCACGACGAACCACATCGAGAAGCTGGACCCGGCGCTGCTGCGGAGCGGGCGGATGGACATGCACATCTTCATGAGCTACTGCTCGTTCGAGGCGCTGAAGATCCTGCTGCGGAACTACCTGGGGCGCGAGGCGACGGGGAGCGGGGGGGTCGACGCCGGGGTGATGCGGGAGCTGGAGGCGGCGGTGGGCGAGGCGGAGATGACGCCGGCGGACGTGAGCGAGGTGCTGATCAAGAACCGCCGCGACGGGGACGGGGCGGCGAGGGAGCTGCTGGAGGTGCTGAGGGCGAGGGCGGAGAGGAATCGGAACAAGAGGAAGCTGAAGATTAAGAAGAGGAAGTTGAAGAAGGCTGGTATGATCGGCAATGGCGGCGAGGGAGAGGGGGAGGAAGATGAGGAAGAGGAGGAGGAGGAGGAGGAGGAGGAGGAGCAGGAAAAGAGGGCTTTGGAGAGTCCCAAAGGGTCTTTGAAGGTCAAAATTGGAGGGGAGATTGAGGAGATTGAGGAAGATGATGGTAAAAAAGACAAGTGAAGAAACAGGGGGTGATTATGGTGTTGTTGATATTTGTTTTGTTTTGTTTTTGTTTTTGGTACTTTGGTCTAAGGGGGGTTTAGGTGTTAAAATTTTGTTTGGTGGGTTTTTTTTTTTTTTTTTCTTTGTTTGAAATGGATTTTGATGAGAAAGGAAGTGAATTTAGAGGAGGGGTGGTGTGGTATGGTGAAGTATGGTGAAAAAGAAAAAATCCACATTTTTAACATGTTACATCTAGAATCTGTCTTGCTTATTATGAAGCACTCTTTGCAATAATGAGAGCTGATATATATATTTATTTATGTTATTATACGGTGTAACGTATACATGGATAAGCTTATTAGTTTGGGTGGGTTGCCAAATGGAATTCTCTCTTATTGAGGGGGAAAAAAATAATGTTACTTTATAGCTACATACTAACTAAAAGTGGAGATGTTTTATGAGTGTTGTCCTATTCCTCTCTTTTGAGTTTGGTGGGTAGAGTTGGAGACCAGAGGAAAAGCTTATTTGCACTATGGTCTATGGAGATTATTGGTCATGTGATCTTCAATATATTATTTGGTTGTTTTATTCTGTAAACAAACTAAACCACCCCCCAGTTTTAACATGTTACAAGAATCTATCTTCCTAAGCTTCTTCAATAGATAAATGTATAAGAGGCAAGAGGTATCATATATTTTATGGTACATGTGGATAAGCTTATTTGTTGCATGTGGTTTGGTTGCCAAATGGTGCTTCAATATATATTTATTTTTCTATTATGTAATAATGCAACGTCACTTTATACTAAAAGTGGAAGCTACGTTGACACTAATATCCCTTTGTACATGAGTTAAATATTGAGTTTCTTGGGGGGGTTAATTTGGGAATTAACTATATAGTTACAGCTCTCTTTGCTGGCTTTTGTTTATGTGGGTTTGCTAGTGAGATCACCTGGCATGCACATGGGAAGATTGTGTGTGTTTAATGGAAGAAGTTGGGAGTTTTAGACCAAACAAAAAAAGTGGGGATCTCTAAAGTCATTCCATATTGCAGAGAACATTATGAACTTGTGTCCCTTGCCTTGTGGCTAAAAACATAAGAGTTTGTTCATGTATGTCTCATATATATGTCACATATGCACATATTCATTCTAAAATAAGATTTAATACACGTGAAATTGAAAAGTGTGAGTGGTTTGAGATGCATTATAAAAGCTTTCCATGGGGCCAGTGTCCCCATATGAATCGTTGTCTCTGCACATTTGATGTTCGGTTCAAGTTTAGTGAATTATAACATTACGACAAAAGGAAAGCAATAAAAGAGAGAACCAGTTGGTTAAAAGAATGGATTTAATTATAAAAGTCAAAAGAAAGAAAAAGCAAAATCTAGAATTTTTTTTTTTTTGCCAGAATAATGGGAATTTAAAATTTGTCACTTGAAAATAAAAAGGGAAAATTCCAAAAAAAAAAAAAATCATTGTGAGTGTCTAATTTATGTCTTAAGTAGTAAACTCTCTTCATTTTTATTTTAGATTTACAATGTAAAAATAATGATAGAAATTAAAAGTGCAACACAAACAATAATAGATTATTAATATGTAAAAAGAAAAAAAGAACCTTTTCTGATTGATTCTTCTTTGTAATAAAAAATAATTCTTTATCGTTATATTTATCTTTTTAATTGTGAAACTTGCTAAGAAAATAAATCTAACAATCTTGAATTATATTTAAAAGAAAATTACACAACAGAGAATCTTTAAAAAAAAAAGTTATTTATCAAAATTCTCCACATAAAGTAACGAGATGTATTGTTTTCTCTATTTTCAGTAGGCGTTATGTCTTATTAGGACGTTAATTGGGGGAACATTTATATACATGTCACGGAAAAAAGTTGTTCCACATGTGATCTCTCAGGTTGTGTATGAAAACGATTTGGCAAACGGCTTATGAGTTGAGAGTGTTTTTTTTTTTCCCTTTCTTTTTCTTAAAACTTTTTGAGTTTCGTTTGTCTGTATGTACTTGTGTTAATTTATTCGATCATATATTCCTTCCCTAGGGAAAGGACTTTCCACCAATGCTTATATAGCCTTTTTGAAAAAAAAAAAAAAAAAGAAAAAAAAAGCGACTATGTTAATGGATAGGAATAGAAGGGTAAATTAGGAATAAGACACGTGAAAAGGTTCAATTAAACAAGCTAGAGATTTTGTGTTCGGAAAAGGAGGATTGAGAAGGAAAAAGCAGGTGAAAAAGTCTTGAGTTATAATGAGAAAGAGTCGACATTATTTTTTGGGTGTTGATTTTGATATTGAGTTAAAGAGGAATCAGATTGTCAAGGCCAGAATGATATTGGCCTACGTGGCGATTATCCTAGTTGACAAACACAACCTATATTAGCACAAATGAATATTTACATCAAATATTTTTAATAAAAAATACAAGCTTTGAGAGGAGAGTGTGTAAAAAAGGAGACTTTTTTCAATAACAAAAGGGAGGGAATTTTTTTTGTGCGCATTAAGCTTAGCTTTATCAGCTTTTTTTTTTTTTTTTTAATTTTATGTTTGCAAGCAAAAAAAAAAAAAAAAGGAATAGTAATTGGTATATTTCTTATTCAAATATGAAAAGAATGCTACGTGCCTACGTATGTTACACTTGGACGGACTTTTATGAATCTTTAATGTATGGACACTACCTAATACAGATTCTTGATCCAATAACTATTTGTTAAGAATATTTAGAGAAAACAATACTATTCAAAAGCTTATATTAAAAAAAAATGTTATCTTAGCTTGTCGATCCTAACAGCAATATGGCCTAATGACATTATCTTATTTTCTATTGGGTAGTTAGAGATGGTCATGATTTTGTAGCCCTCTTAATTTGAATGAGAAATTCACCTAGTGTTCTTTTCATACTAAGTTTGAGGCACGTGCTTTATGTGAGTACTTGTTATAGTTGTGGATTTCTTAAGAATATGAAACTTGTTCGAACGTGAAAAGAAATGAAAAAAATGGCTATACAAAAGAGTGAAGTAAGAATATATATACAAAAGGTTGATGTAAAGAAATTTATCATTTCGTTATATCGGCCATTTGTATTCTTATTTTACCCTATTTTATTATTAGATTGTCTATTCGGTACGTGATGTATTTAAAAAAAATCACAATATTTGAACGTTTTAAGCAAGACAGAAGCACTATACATGTAGGTTGAATCAAGAAGTTAAAAGAGTAAGAAAAAAATTGGTACAATAATGAGTAGCGGTGATGGCTACAAAGCGGAGCGGGGTTAGAGACAAGGAGTACTCTACCCGTCCCCGTCTCCACTAACAAAATCAATTCCCACCCCGCTGCCCTGTCCCCATGAATGGTGAGAGGAAAATTATTTTGAATTATGATATTTTTCCTTGTAAATTAAAATTTTTATAATCACTTTTTTATCATAATGTAGTACTCCCACAAAAACCGATATTGTAAATAAAAATTCAATTAAAATTTAAGTGATATTAAAAAATATATAAAATACATATGCGATTGAGGATAAACGATTGAGAGACAAAGAGGTGAAATAAAAATTCAAGAATAAAATTCAATTGATTTATATTTTTCTTGAACTGATACATAAAATAAATTCTAATTAAATAACTGAAATATATAAATATTATACATATAGAGAGAGAGAGAAATTATAGTGAATATCTAATTTTTAACACCTAATTTAAATTAATACCCAATCTTTCGAAAAATACAACGAAATACCCAAGTGATTCAATTACTTACATAATAGTAGCTAGTGGTAATTAACTTAACTTAGTTACGAAAAACATGTGCAAGTAATTAACGAAATTACTAGTTACTCAACTACTTTAAAAATTTGGGTATTTATTTTTATTATTGCGTAAATTTGAATATTTCTCTACTTTACCCGTATATATATTGGAACGGGGACTACATTCTCCGTCCCTAATTCGAAACCTTTGGCGGGATGAATTTGAATCCCCATCCTCGTTCTCATCCCTACATAGCATCCTCACCACAGACTAACTCGGGGTAGGTTCGTGTGGGGCTGTAGGGACACGGGAAATTTTTTCGTCCCTAGTAATGAGAGGCGAATAAACCTTATTGTTATTATTATTATTATTATTATTATTATTATTATTATTGACATGTAATTCTTAAATTGAGAGACATCATAAATGTCCTCTAGATTTTAAAAAATGCCACGATTATACTTTGAGTTTGTAGGTGTATCATATATATCTTCTAAATTTATCAAATCAAGACACCAATATCTCCTAAATTAAACTCTTTTTTCAATATTTTTGTTGAATATATATTTTTTTTACATCACACTTTTATACTGCGCTAAACAATACAAGCATTCCTTTATTTTTTAGTAAATGACACAATTATACCACGTATTTGAAAACAAAAATACAATAAAAACATCTCCTGTTCTTAATTCTTTTTGTAAACTCAGGAACTAAGAAAATTTGTTTGTAATTAGATGTTCTTATAAGGTAAATATTGACTCCGCAATGGCCACTCTCCTTTTTTTGTTGTTGTTATTTTAGAACTTATTTAATATGTTAAAAGTGATTATCCATTAAGAAATTGTCTCGATCATCGCCAGCAAATATTTATTTTTTTGACAAATTGAAGGAAATCTTGTCTAAATGGGAAAGGAAAACTCAGAGTTGAGATATTGGAAAGCAGACCATGCGAGAGAAAATAGAAGGTTTGAACACGTTGGTCAATATTTTTCGTTGAAATTGTTGTGATTACTTATCAACATCTCTTATCTACTTCCGAGATATTTGAACATAACGAGCAAATTGCGTGTGAAAGTTTTTTGGTCAGCATGGATAAACAATACAAAAAGATTATGGAAGTTGAGTGTAGAGAGTTCAAAATCTTGAAAGTCAACATGTTGACCAAACCTTCTTTTCCTATAAATATAACAAAAATAAACAAAAAGAGAGTCCAAATACAAAGGAAAAAAGGAAAAGAAAAATGGATGGCGGCAGGGGCACGAATCTTTTATATCAGAGCATCAATTTATTTGCAAAAAAACAAATATAATTAAACAACATATATATCCAAGGGAAATTATAGGAAATAACTATTTTTTATGTTTTTTAAAAAACAGCCTATGTTTCAAATATTAAAAAAATAGTCATTGTAAAAAATTTCGTAACAAAAATTATCAAATACATATTTACACATTTGTAAAAAATGTTTAACACTTTCATTTTAATGAGTAAAAGTTGAAGAGTTAAATATTTTTTAGAAATGTGTAAATATTTATTTGATATTTTTTTGTTACATAATTCTTAACCATGGTTATTTTTTCTAATATTTTGAAATATGTGCTACTATTTAAAAGACATATTCAATTTTAGTCCCTTTTTGCAACTCCATATGCAATCATCTGCCCATGAAGGAAAAGAAGAAAAACCCCAAAATTGCTCAATCACAGTTGGCTTATTATTAGGCAACTGATTCTAGATTTTACTAGTAATAACTATTACTTAACTAAAGGCTCATTAACCCTCTTCTTCATTTATTTTTTGCCACTATACTTAAAAGTGTTCCAAACTTTTGGCATTGGTATTAACTGAAAAATTAAAATGTTGCCAAAAGGATTTTTTTTTTTTTCCTCCCATGATTGTTTATATATGGATGATACTTGTCACGTGATCGTCAAGTGCTTGGTAGTAGATTACTTGCCCAAAAATCCAAGTTACTTATGATCATTTGAATATTGAATAGAGCTAGTTTCGATACAAATCTATACCATATTTTACTATAAGAACATAATTTAAGTTTAACTTTTTTTTAATGTAATTACTACGGTAAAATGATTTAAACAAAAAAAAAAAATTATTCATCTTGC
Source organism: Boehmeria nivea var. tenacissima (assembly GCA_018132145.1). Taxonomy (NCBI): domain Eukaryota; kingdom Viridiplantae; phylum Streptophyta; class Magnoliopsida; order Rosales; family Urticaceae; genus Boehmeria; species Boehmeria nivea. The sequence continues at coordinate 6,035,631 of CM030885.1, read as the reverse complement.
AATCCAAAAACACCTAGGTTTCTTGATCGGAGAAAGACTATAAAACAGCGATTGATTAGTTGAGGCGAGATATCCTAATACGCAACTTCTGAATTTTGTGTTTCAATTATGAGGCGATACATCTACAATTGATAAAGATGAAGGGTTGATATCCGTATTTTTCAACAAGGGGGCCGGATGTATATAATTTGGTCATTTTGTACTAATTTTTTTCCATATATTAAAGAGTGATTTTTGTACTTTCACATGAAATATCTTATGTGCCAAAACTTCAATGCGTCTCTAAAGCTCGAGTTATAAAACAGTCAGATGATAATTTCTCATTTCCTAGAAAAATTATGTGATGTTTTGAAAGTTACGGGCCAATATGTGACAAGCTCGCAAAAGATATTTTAGAGCAAAAATTAAAATTATTGAACAAACCATCATGTGGAAAATCCCACCTTTTTTTTTTTTTTAATGATTAGATGATGGACAAAAGGCTTGAATTAGGAAATTATAATCTTTCAAAAACTAAACTCTACAACGTTTTGAAAGTAATAATGGGCAAAAATGAGATGACCCCTCTAAATTTAGGGGCCAAAACTATTCGTCGTTTTTCTTAGACTGATCAGTACTATATGATATTATGCTCAACTTTTGAGACCTCATATTGATAAATAATAAAAATAATAAAAATAAAAGAGCTAATTGTGATATTTCATGATCATATGTTATATAATAAAAAATATCTATCAAATTCTAATTTTTGTACTCCACGCATTATTTTGAAAAGACAGTTTCGTTGGACCCTACAAAGTACAAATCATCATGATATATACGGTATCATATATGACTCGGAAACTAAATTTGACGGTTAGTTCAAACTGATCAAGAAATAAGGTACTAACTTCTGAACTACAATGATGCCATTTGATGACCTATAACATAATAACATTGTGCTGTTATTATTACATGTGCATGGTTTTAAATCGGCCAACAAAAGTCAGCCAAGCTTTACACATCAAATTAGTTGCAAAACTAACCCATCAAAACTCTAATCAACCAAGAGAGATCGTTAGCGTGTCATAAGATAGAAGAATATATATAGGAAAAATTTCAGGTGGGGAATTCTCCATTATAGAGAATAATTTTGGATCGTCAGATTTATATTTTTAAGCAGTGAGACTCACTGAAAAGACAGATTTAATGATCTAGAATCGTTTCCTGTGATGAGAAATTCCCCACCTGAGAGTCTTCCACACATATATATATAGATATATATATTTATATATATATATACACATATATAACAAATTACTTTTGAGTACTGGAAATATTCTGGTATATATATATATATATCCTTAGTATATATAAGTGAGAGTAATTAAATTCTTTATTATTATTATTATTATTATTCTTATTATTATTTTGGGGAATTCTTTGGTGAGTTTTATTTGTGGTGGGAAACAATTTTGGACCGTCAGATTTACCTTTTTAATATGCAGGACCCACCAAAAAGGTAAATCTGACGGTCCAGAACTGTTTCCCACCATAAAAAAAACCCACAGAAGAAGTTCCTTATTATTTTGCTTTGGCCGCATTTTTATTTTTTTGTTTCTTTTTTGTTTTTTTTTTTTTTTGTTTTTTGCAAAGGGCTTTTAGGGCCTTTTAAGAAATTCTGAGGGACTCTTTTACAAATTCTTATTCTCCATCTTTTTTTTTTCTTTTACAAATTCTTATTTTCCCTCTTTTTTTTTTCTTTTTTTTTTTTTGTGTTTTTTGCAAAGGGCTTCTTTTTTGGGTTTCTGGGCAAATTTTTAGGGCCTTTTAAGAAATTTTGAGGGATTTTTTTTTATCAATTCTTATTCTCTCTCCTACTTTTTTAACTTTTTAGTTCCAATCATTTAAACAGTTATTTTCTTGCCATGGTAATCTAATATATATACATATATATATATATATATTTCTTGTCATATTAGGATTTAATTGTTTTTCTTTGTCTTTTGACATCTATTGTTGTATATTTTTTTGTGTCCAAATAACATTTTATTTATACTTTTACTTGGCCCCTTTCGTTTTTATTTTGTGCTGTTTTACAAAATTATAAAAGTCTTCATATATTTTTCTAAAATTATTCTTTATTATTATTATTATTTTTTTTTTTTGCTTTGCGCGCATGTCCCAAACATTTTTTTTTAATTATTTGAATTTTTTTTTGTAAAGAGCTCCTTTTTTGGGTTTTTGGGCAAATTTTTAGGGCCTTTTAAGCAAGTTCTGAAGGACTTTTTTACATATTCTTATTCTCTCTCCTAATTTTTAAATTTTTTAGTTCCAATCGTTTAAACAATTATTTTCTTACCGTGGTAATCTTAAAAAAAAAAAAAATTCTTGCCATATTTGGATTCAATTTTTTTTCTTTATATTTTGACATCTATTGTTGTATACTTTTTTTTGTGTCCAAATAGGTTTTTATTTATACTTTTATTTGGCCCATTTCATTTTTATTTTGTGTTGTTTTACAAAATTATAAAAGTCTTCATATATTTTTCCAAAATTATAAAAAGTGCACTTATTTATTAAAATCTTAACGAAAACATCCTTTATTAAAAAATATTTTTATCTTATTTGTTACCTGTTGTGAAATTTTGTTTTTACACGGATCGAATAAATACATTACATGAACACACGCGAAAACTAGTATATATATATATATATATATATATATATATATAAAACTATATCTTTTTGTTATGTGTCAAGCAGGGGAATGACCTATAAATTAATTAACCTTGAGGGAAAAAAAAGGAGGGGCTAATGAAGACTAAATATAAAATAAACGGAGATTCTTGAGTGCAATACGTTTACTGATGGAGAATGATTATGGACCATCAAATTTATCTTATTATATTTTATAATTTAAAAAAGTAAATCTAACGGTCTACAAATGAAACTCCCCACTTGAAAATTTCTCATAAAAAATGCCCTATTTCTTTAGAGAAAAAAGCAGAGATTGTATAATATTTTGCAAAAAGGAAAATCGCATTAGTGAATAACAATTTTGACTTGTCAAAATTATTTTTTGAGACCATTTTTTGAAAAATTAAAGCTCATCTAAACAAATGGTTTGTCTTCACCATATTTTTTTACCCATATGATTGATTCTCTAGAAAAATCAATTTGTTTCTTATATTATAGATATTAGATGATTTGACAATGCTTGTCAACTTCAAATTGATTTAATATAACAATAACAATAATAATAATAATAATAATAATAATAATAATAATAATAATATGGGTGAGTTAAAAAAAAGCCAAAATTAAATGGGTCTTTTGAAAAGTAGTACATGTTTCAAGATATTAAAAGAATAGTAATGTCAAGAATTTTATGACAGATAAAAACAAAACAAAAAATATTTACACTTTTGTAAAAAAAAAAAATTGACACTTCAAATTTTAACAAGTAAAAGTTAAAATGTTAGAAAATTTCTTATACAATATTTAAATATTTTTTTTATTATTTTTTGTTTTAAATTTCTAAACACGGCTATTTTTATAATATTTTGAAACATGTGCTATTTATTAAAAAATTAAAAAATTTTACTATTTATTGCAATTTTTTTTAATAATAATAATAATAATAAAATGAGTAAAACTAGCTAGAAAGTAGAACAACTCACTAATGTTATAGTCTATTGCAATTTAGTAATTTCATTACTTGTAAATTGTAATCATAATCAGTTATTCAAATCATCAAATGTTTACGTCAACGGATATTCAAGATAGCAATAATGAGTTGTTTCGATAAACATTTTAATGGTTTAGCACTCAAAATTATTTCAGCAATAATTTATTATTAAAAGTCAAAATAATTTTAAATGATATAAATCATTCAAGCGGTGGAGGCAAACAACTTTTAAATTGTAAAACAAAACTTACGAGATATATATATATATATATATATATATATATATATATATAAATGCACCACATTCTTGTGCTATTATATTTAAATGCACCTCATTATTTTAAACACTATACGTTTGCACCACAATCTATTGAAAATATACGACGTTGCATGCTCCATCCAATTCCGTTATCTGTTTAGGAAAAAAAATACTTAATGCTCCCTATCTTTGTGGTATCATGTTTAAATGCACCCTATTATTTAAACACTACACGTTTGCTACCCAATCCATTAAAATTATATGGGATTGCACCCTATATCCAACTCTGTTTTCTTTTTACGTTCTAAAAGCTCGTGTGGTTTAAAGATAAACATTTTGAGAAATTTTAACTCTATTTTTTGCCATTGGTTGCAGCAAATTATATTGACACTAAAATATTTAATTTTTCTCAAATTTTCCAAGAATATTTCAATTTATCTAGAGCTAATGAGTGAAATTAATAGCTTCAACTAAGTAAATAGTGACATTATATATTGAAATTAATAGTATGGTTGAAGCTATTAATCTCAATCGTTAGCACTAGATAAATTGAAATATTCTTAAAAAAAAAAGGAGAAAAAACTTATATTCTAGTGCCAATATAGTTTGCTACAGCCAATGGCAAAAAATAGAATTAAAATCTCTCAAAATATTTCTCATTGCGCTGCATCGGCTTTTAAAACGTACTAAGAAAACAGAGTTGGATTGAGAGTGCAACTTCGTATAATTTCAATAGTTTAGGGTAAACGAGTAGTATTTAAACAATAAGATATATTTAAACACAATAATACAATGATGAGGTGCATTTAAATACAATAATACAAAGATGGGGTACATTTACGTATTTTTTTTTTCATAAAAAGATAACGGCGTCAGACAGAAAGTGTAACGTCGTATAATTTCAATAGATTAGGGTGCAAATATGTAGTATTTAAAACAATGGAGTACATTTAAACACAAAATTGTGCATTTAAGCAACTTTTCCAACTTTAAATTGTATTCTTAAACAATATCAAAAAGAGTCCTCTAGAATGTTGTATGAGTTTGGGAGTGTTATTGTCCAAATAACAAAACTATTAGTACATATGATGGAAAGCTTAAAAATATTACAATTATTTTTGTTGTCAAATGCATGAATAATTATGTAATCATTTGGTATATTAGCAAAAAAGACATGGAAAAGAGAAATGATATATGTTTAAATTTTTAATTCAGAAAAAATGATCAGAATAACATGATAATGGTTTATTTAGTGAAATAAAAATATGTACATTCATAATTATGTTTGTAGCCGTATGCGATGGAAAAAAGAATGGCTGCAAATCAGGGTTTTTTTTTTTTTTTTTTACAAGAATATAATTTTTTTTTTCTTCTTATTGCATTATACTTTTAATATTTTATGGACATTTCCACAAATATTATAGATGTTTATCGACATGTTCAAATACTCTCAACATTGTTTGGCGAAATTTGCACGGATATATCTTTGAGAAAAATATATATATGATCTTTCCATTTAATATTATTCATCACGAGATTCCAAAAAGGTAATACTGAACGATATTATGATATCCTAATCCATGCTTGTAGTGTACGTGTATCTCTATATATATATTGAGAGGTTCACATGAGTTCACACTCGGGTGGTAGCTGAAAATTCCACTAATTGACTTTAATAAGAAGTACAATTGTTTTAGTCCATTTGGGTAGCAGAGAAAAAAAGTTGTAGGATCAAAATAATATTTCTTCAATAATACAACTTTTTTTTTTTTTTTTTTCAGATTAAAAGTTCATTCATAAGGTAGAAATCAAAAACAAAACAACAAACAACCCCAAAACCAGCAGACACACATGACCCCTCATTTACAGAGAGGCATACATATATATCCAAGTCATAGCCTCAAAATTAATTACGTGAACCCAGCAATTTTCCACTCTAAAACATCACTATCCATGGTTTAAAAAAAAAAAAAAAAAAAAAAAAAGAGAAAAACTAATAGCTATGCGCCAAAAGAAGTATTGTAGTCCATCTTTTCTATATTGAAATCAAGGCAAGGATTTTTATTCCTATGGTTCCCCGTTAAAGGATATTACATGTCCCACCAAAAAAAATAAAAAAATAAAAAAAAAATTGGTACGGTTTGCATGGCGTCCCAACAATTGGTCTTAAAAGACATTTTCAAGTCAAGGATCTTAGACCAAAGTAATGAATCAAAGGAAAAAGAATATTAATTATAAAAAGAAAAAAAGAATATTAATTGAATGCTTATTATGGTTTATTTTGATTGGAGAAATTCACACCTTTCTTTGCTACAAATTGTCAAATTAGAATGTAATATTCGCTTCAATCTTTTTCAATCAAGAAAATTATTAGTCTAGGAATTCAATAATATTCTTGTTTTTATGGAATACTGAAAAAAAAAAATGTGTGTTGTATATTGGGTATCAAAGAATTGAATTTGACTGCCAGATTCTGCCTTTGAAGGAATTTTGAAAACAGTGCGCATTATTTTTTATAAAGTGAAGGGAACGAGTGGAATTAATGAATAACAAGTCGAAGAAATGATAGTAAATATTCAATTTCTTACATTTAATTTAAATAATTGCTTAATATTATAAAAATTATAAATATTTGAATAATTCAATTATTTGTATAATGATAAATGATTAAACTATCATTTTAACGTACAAATAAATCATCATTTAAATGTGCTTATTTCCATTTGAAGCTAGTATGCTAATATGTTTTTGTTTTTTGGTTTTTGTTTTTGTTTTTTTGGGGTGGTGTATGCAATTTGATCTTACTCCCGGAACTTATTGCGTTTTGATAATTTGGCGCTTATAATTTTATATTGACAATCGCACTTGGAATGTCAAGGACTAATTTGGAAATTAAATTGTTAAATAAAGTTGCAGACATTGACATGTAAAGCCGACGAAGTTTAAGAGAATATAAACGAGAACATATATATATATATATATATATATATATATATATATATAAACCTGTCTAAATTTGGATGAGTTCAATTCAAGCCCGTAGTATTAACTATTATTTATAACTTTGCCAACGCTTATAATAATAATAGTAATAATAATATGGCGTAAAGGACTTGGTCAATTTTGATGATGAAACCTTTCAAGAATTCTTTTTCTGATTAGAAAAGTGCGAACTATTTTTTATTGCAACTATGAGCATTTCTATCATTGATTTGTTAAGAAATGGAGAACAGAAACTCGAAGAAAACAATCAACTAAAGTTAAAAACCATTCAAACCCATACTAATTTCAAATTAGTTTATGTTACGTGTAAAGTGTATGAAGTGTTAGATAAGTAGCATCTAGATTAAAAATATTTCAGGTTATTAGGTGGTACAATATTAGGTATGGAATGGATGATCCGATTTTAGGTATATTTAGGACAAGTTTGATATCATTGTACTACCGAGAAAGATTGGTTAGAAAAATAAGGGATGGGTATGTTATGCGGGGTTACATAAGGAAAATGTACTTAAAATCTTATGTAATAATTTTCTTTAAATAAATAAAAGAAATAATTATTTGTGAATTTTATTGGTTTTATTTTATTATAAAATTGAATGTTTATTAAAATTCAAAATATATTGATTTAATTATAATTTTTGTCATGCGAAATTAAATGAAGATAGATGCCACGTCATTAGGTGGCAGATTTTTTTTCTCTATTAGGGGTTCGCTTTACCCTAGCCGTCACCGACCGTTTCTTGTTGGTTCTGGCACTCCTACGATGTGTTTCGTCAATCTTGATCTAATGGCTTCCACAAGCACTGCAATACCAAGTAATTCAAAAACAATCTTATTCAAGCGTTTTTGGTAAGGAGATACATGCTCACGTTGATGCCAATAATAATTTAGAGTCCTTGTCTTGGAGTCGCAATATTCATTAGAATTAATGAAGATGCATATCGCAAAAGAGTATCTTTCTGGCAAAACTACCTTATTGGTAGGCTCACTGATAAATCGTGTTTTTACTTATTTTTAAGCATGTATTTACCCCATAATTTATGTCAAAACACTATCATTTTGTTTTTATTGATTCTTTCGATGATATATAGGCTAATTAGGAGCAATGAGAGCAAACTGAACAAAAACGAGAAAATTCGGAGCAATTTGAGTTGAGGAAAAAGAAGGTTTCATTTTGTGATAGAATTACATAAAGATTTTTGGAAGCTTTGTATAGTATGTTGCATATCAAATTAAAGATCTTCGAAAGATTTTTCCAACAGCGTATCATATGCGCTATTCTGACAAATAACGAAGAAGATATGCTCAATTGAAAATCAGTGCGTGCAGCCTCTGGGAGCACGACGCCCAAAACAAGCGCCGCGACACTACTTTCGATTTTGGCCCCAGACACTACGAAAAAGCTCCAAACACTCCGAAAAAGCCCAATATTCCCCTAACTTGACCTAGAACTATAAGGAGGATATTTAAGACTCGAAAGAGGCATCTTCCATTGGACTTAGAGCATCTACGAGAGCAATTGGAGCTGTTCTCAGAGCCGTCTCGTCGCTCGAGCTATCACTTTCTTCTCTATCTTTTTCTTCTTTCATTATTGTTATTTGATATTCTAGTCCGCATCGTGTGTGACTAGCTCTTTTATTTGTTAGGGTATAGATGGATCTCAATTATTGATTGTTATTTCAAAGTTTAGTGTGTTTAATTCAAGTTCATCATTGTTAGTTTATTCTATTCTTGTTTAATTGTACAATTTTATTTTGTCAATGATTTGTCTATGAATTTATTGCCTTTGAATTGACTGTATCTAGATTGTAAGGATTATTACTCGAGAAGGAAATATTCGAGCGGTCAGGAATCTGGTAAAATAGCTTAAGTCGATGTGAGATCGAGAGATAGCATCGCTTAGGTACCCGAGATAATTTGAGTTGTAAAATCAAGAGGCGGAATTCTTAGATTATCTCTAAAGTAGAACATAATGAAGGTAAGGATGATGGGCCGTATAGAGATATAGGCTTGGGAACACTTGCACATTGGTTAATGCGCCGTATAGAGATATAGGCTTGGGAACACTTACACATTCTTTATGCGGCACTCGAGAGAGGATATAGAGATAATACATTGCTCTAGGTTAGCGAAATTGATGAATTATGATTAACGCAAACTAATACGGAGAAATAACATGGTAATTGAGTGAAATCGAAATCCTAGCATCGTTCTTCTTATTGATTTTCATCTTTAATTTTTTTGCTTGTTATTCTTGCTCATTCTAATTTAATATTTCAATTTAGTTTATTTTAATTTCTCGTTATACTCGAATTTCATCGCTTAGATAAAATAAGATATTGAATCGCAATAGCTAGTTTTTATTCTTAACGTGAATCCTCGTAGGTACGATATCTAGACTCTTCTAGTCCACTTTATTACTTGAGCGATTTGTGCACTTCCAAGCAGAGTTAAATATTTTCGCAACACTCACGCTCATCAAATGGGACAAACCTTAAAAGTATGTTGACCTTAAAAAAATAAAATAAATATGGCAAATTTTGAGCAGTTGGGAATGATTTTTCAGAGCAGGGTTTCTTGGAGCGCAGATTTTAATCCGAATAACTAGCGGCCGGCAAACGCCTAAGTATGGGTGCGTCTCCATGAATTGCCATAGAAATATTTGGATGCTGACATTCTCTTTAGTATAGTTATAGGAGTCGGAGCACCACTAAAGATTTACAATGCTACGCGTGAAGGGAATCATGGCCACTTCGAACATATTCTTAATGACATGGATCTTTCCAAAGAACTTCCTGAGTCTCTTATGATTGAAAGAGTAAATTCTTATCTTTATTGAATATGAAAACTTGACTTCTTTTTGCAAAAACTGTTTGGTAGTTGGGCATTCTTTAGCTACTTGTAAAAGAAATATCATGTTACACGCAAGTTCGATGCTTTTTCTTTGGCAAAAAATAAAAAAGATAATATTTCTAAAGCTACAACAAAGAAATATGTCTACCAAGAGAAGCTGACTTCTACTTTTGAGGTGAACATTAAATCGCATCCACCACATATCAACCATTTACCCCAACCCCTTTGCGCTCTAACCATTCTCTAGTCATTTATGATAATCCAACTGCTATTTTTAATAGTGAAAAATCGCCACTTGTGGACAGTTTGACTCAGAGAGAGGCAGCTATCATCAACTAAGATTTCAGGGCACGCTTGGTTTGGTGGAATAGATTGAGAATGAGAATAGGAATATGAATAAAATAGAATGAGAATGGAAATATCATTTTATCTAGTGTTTGTTTTATCAAAAGAATGGACACTGGAATTAGGGCCAACGTATTTTAATTAGTTTGAAAACGGGAAAGGAATTAGCATTCCGTATGTTAAGTTAAGGAATGCATTATAATTCCTATAGTTGATGGAATGAAGATTCCATTGGAATGACTATTCTTATATATTTTTTGCCCAACCAAACATGAGAATAGGAATTGTCATTCTATTCCATTCTCATTCTACTAAACCAAACATGCCCTCAATGTCATCTCTTAGCCTTCTATTTACAATTCTAAAACATTAGCCTTGGTTTTGTCACCTTCTAAACCAGCACATTTTTGGACAGGCAATTCTTCTACTTATCAGGTTCCTTTAGTCAAAAATCTCTATTGCCCAGTTATTGGTCGATGCGTTGTTTAAGGTTAAAGTTATGGCATGATTTTCTAATTGCCACTCACACAATACAATCGAAATCCTAGATGCAATGTTGTCACCAGTATGCCTAACGTCTAAGGAACGAAAACCTATTATACGTTTCTCTAATATCCAATCGTCATCTACAAAATGCATGACTACACTAAGATAATATTTCCTAGCATGTCAACTCCAAACATCAAAAGCGAATCTACATTGAAAGTGCATTTCCTACTCTCCTCCATAAAAGCTTCCCGCCGCTTATTATAATATGCCATTATGTCATTCCTAGTTGTTGTTCGTGAAACACTTTGATAATACAGATAAACTGTCCTAACAAATTCCTAATATGCTGGATGTTCTCCTATGCTTATTGGCAAGTCAGTACCAATTGTGAACTTAACTACTGTATCCCTACCTACTTGAGGGTCTCGTGTACTTACCTGGCCTCCGCAATGGATATTGTGTTGTTAACGATGACGCCTCACCACCTTCCACCCTTTGTTCACGGAAGCACCGCTTCACGTGATTCTTCAGTTCGGATGTCCCAATACTTGACTGCGCTGGTATCTTCCTTCCATATTTCTTGCAGACGGCCCACCTACTTTCATCTGCTTGTTTTTTTAAACAATGTTGAAGAATTTCCACACCTCCGATGTTAACTTCTTCCTTTTCAGACGTGAAGCACTACATCCGGCTTCCACTTATTCTTCTTGCTCTTTAGGTTCCTTCGAAAGTTGAGAGTCTTCCATATTTGGATTTGACCCCACAGTCGCTGAAATAGAGGCACTAGTCGATGTTGCATGACTCACATCATTTGTCGTAGTTGAGAGAATGAGGATTTGTTGAGAATAACGTCCTCGCTTATGGTTACAAAAGTTGGAAAGCTACTTATCCAATCATCTGGCAATGCGCTCGATGAAAGTAGAAGTGTGTGGGAGGATCTATTATAACTAATTATGATTAATTGCATATATATATATAATAAAAAATATAAATTAATTTCTAAACTAAAATAAAGATATATTGGGAATTTATAAAAATATAAACTATAAGATGTGTTAAATGTTATAATGTACATAAAAATATATAAATGTATAATATTATTTTTAATATGTATTGTGAATTTTTGGGATTTTTGAGAGTTTTTGAGAAAGAGAGAGTTTTCAGCCTTAAAGGCCTTATGATTGATGCCCAATGGTCGGTTCATCTGGGCCGTTCGATTTGAATCCAACGGCCTCGATGAACCCCCACTCTCCCATCCCCCCCAAAAAAATAATAATAAAATAAAAGAAACAGAAATTATCGTTTTCAGAATTTTTGCTTCTATTTTTCCCTAAAAAACAGAAACGGAAATTCCATTTCTGGATTTGCAAGACTAGTATGAATAAATCAACAATATACCTTAAAGGACTATATTCGAGATTAAAGGAAGCTCATAGTTCTTCTTGAGAGAGCCACAGTCACAGATCTATCCAAATGTCAACAGAAAGATCATCTCTTAAAATTGTAATATTCTCCAGGCACTCATTTACATATTTGTAATTTTTCCTTCTCTAAAAGGGGGATTACAAAAAAAAAAAAAATCACTTAATAATTAAATGTTTATATTTCATATCAAGTGGCACTTAATTTTTTTTTTTCAATTCCACCATTGTATATATATATATATATAATTGGGGGATTTTGATGAATGCACTTCTTTTGACACAATAATAATCTATGCCATGTGTGTGTTGTATTTTTAATTTATGCCACAAACTTTACACTATAAACATAGAGTGTACACAAAAGGAGCACATCACTTGGAATATAGATTAATTAAGTGGGGTAAAACAATGTCATTCTCAGTACAACTTAATAATTTATACCCCAAATAGTATGCTTCCTTTGTTTACCTCTATGTTTATAGGATAAAATTTTGAATATAAACTAAAAGAACACACATAAAGACATATATTATTAAGAGAAAATTTCAAAATAAAGCCATTCTTGATGCCACTTAATAATCTATACCCCATGTGATGTGCTCCCTTCATTTTCACTCTATGTTTGTAGTGTAGATTTTGGGGTATAAATTAAAAGTACAGTATACATGGGGTATAGATTATCGTGTCAAGAATGGAATATTCTTCAAAATCCCCCTATTATTAATATGCTTCCTCGCGATCTCAAGTGGCGCTGAGGACGAGAATAACGTTATTTTGCAATTCCCTCTTTTGTAATTCTCCCTTCTTTTTTTTTCCCAATGGGCTTCGACTGAAATAGATCGATTTTTGGGCCTAATTAGTTTTCATCAAATGGGCCTATTTAATTCAGCCCAAACTGTATTAGCAATAACAAGTACGACAAACTGTGTTTCAAGCGAGCGCCAAAAAAACAAGAAAACTCGAACCAAAGTGTCTCAACAACATTTGTGCTCTCTCTCTCTCTGTCTCTCTCTTAAACTTTCAAGCTGTTTCTGAGGGATTCAATGGAAGTTGACGAGGTAACAAACTCTGTGGCTCTATGTGCGATCTTCTCCTGTTTGGTTACTGAGAAAATTCGGCGATAATTTCGGGTTTTTTTAATCTCTTTCTTCGCGATTCTTGAATTTCCTTAGGTCTATCTATTTGTTTACTTTTGTATTTTTGTCGCAATGTATTCGCTTCTTAGTTCTTGGCAACCAAAGAGACCCATGTCGTCCATTTTCTTGATCATTTTTTAAATTGGTTTATTTTGTAATTCGAACTTATGAAGTTGAGTTTCTCTCTTTTTTTTTTTCCTTTGGCTGCTTCAATTAGGTCTGTTTTGTTTTGGTTTTATGTGATATTATTGGCTTGTTTTCGACATTTTAGTGTATTTTTGCTCATTTCAATCACTCTCAGTTCTTTGGATTTTAAAAATATATTGCACAATATTCATAATCCTCTGTGATTGAGGAAAAAGAAATTATGTGTATGAAGATTTGAATGTTGTGTGTGTTTGTGTAAGTTCGTTCTAATGTGAGCATTTGCAAGATTCCAAAAACCAAAAAAAAAAAAAAAAAAACCAACCCTTTATAATCTACATTTCAACATTTACGTGATTACGGGAAGTTTATTTATTTTGATATTTTTTTCATTGCGCTTTTGCAGCCGTTGCCAACATATGAAGTCGAATCAGACTGCTCGTTTGATCTCGAGCTACCTCAAAGTGACTCTCTTTTTCATGAGAAGAAGGTGAGAAACAGCACAGTTTGTCTTGGTAACCGATAGGTTTCATGTTGAAATACCACTGCTAGTTTGTAGCAAGAATTTTCAGGAGCGGATTTATTTGCGAAGTAATAGATTCGTGTCACTTTAAGTAAATGGCATATTTATTTATTGGGCAGCTCTATTAAAAGTTGTATGTTACCCGTGCCTGCAATGGATAATGTTCTCGTGTTGGACTATAGATGTATGAGCGGCGACATCGATTTCCAGTGTTGTTGTAGAAGTTGCTAACTGACTATTCTGTTGGTTTTCCTCAGAACTTGCTAGAGAAGAAGGGATTTAAGACCAAGGAACGAATACATCTTAAGAACTCTTTGGACCCTGAGGCAATAACTTGTACCTTGGAAAATATGCTCCAAATAGCGCGGATCATAAAACTTGATGAGGTAATCTGGTATTTTGATTTTTCGCGTGGTAGTTCTCAGTTTACTCTTCAAACACCACATAGAGGATTTCTAAAGGATATCTAGTTACTTGTTATTTATCATCTGCCCTATAGATTCTCGTAGCCTCCCTGGTTTTTTTTCTGGCTGAAAAAGGGATGTTTTATCTGAATTTTTTTTATTTATTTGTTGTCTGGCTTAGCAACTAATGAATGGTGGCATGTACAGGTAGAGCTTTATTTTTCGGAAGATGATGGCTTACCGTTGGAGGTCTACAGTCCCAGGAATGAAGTTGTAGCTCTCAATTTTATCCTTCAGCTTGTTGAGAACTCACTATGCAATTGTACGGAACTGCAAAAGGGTGACCTGCAAGAATTGCGCACTTCTATTATCGGGAAAATTGGTAACATTCAGGTTGAGGATGGTATTAAGTCTCTGATTGTGGAAGACCAGTGCTGTGAGAAAGAAAATTGCTTGTTACAATGGGGTGAAGACAATGGAGTGAAGACAAGGTTGCGAATTGCTTGTAAGTAATCAATACTCTTGGGGATAACCGGTTGCAATTTTTTCCATGTCGTTGTTTATAATAACCAAGTTTCTTCAAAATAGTCATGTTTTCTATGCATCATTCATTATGCAGATGTTGAAGGAGCTGGTAGAGGAACCATTGCAAAAGAAGATCTGAAAGTTGGAGACATTGCTCTAGAGATCCCCATCTCTTTACTCATTTCTGAGGAGCTTGTGAAAACCTCTGACATGGTATGTATGTAATATGAAAATTCCCACGTGCACATTGAAGTTTAAATCTGTTATTTTTGTTTGTTTGTTTGTTTGTTCTACTTTAAAACTACTCGAAATCAGAATGACAAGAAAGTGATTATTTGGGGTGAATATAGGCTCTAAATCAGTTGGCAGAAATTCGCAGGGCTACAAGCATGTCTTTAGATCACTTATCGGGTGTGTTCTAGGTGACCTCTTGAGTTAACTAGGCAGAGGTAGAAAATCCTAGTGAGACCAGTCTTCGAAGATGAGTGACTGAGTGACGGTTGCTAAAAGAACGTGTCTAATAGTACTACGGATAAATTTTGGTATGATAACATCCAAAGGTGTAATTACTGCTGATGAAATTTCTAGGGTTTAGACATGGAGATGTGTGTCAAAACGCCATGCATTTTCTGAGATCGCAAAGTGGATAGACATTCTTCATCTATGTGCAGAGGTAGAAAGACCCGAATTAGACAAAAAACTGGGATAGGCAAATAGCCTGTGAAACAAAGTAACCTTTGTTTTTTTCAGGGGAAAAAGGATGTCAATGATCAAGGTAATCTAAGTACTTGCTCTTAGATATAACTTTCGCTGTTCTCTCATAAACCGAAATAGTGTCCTACCGTCAAGACATCAAATTATAACTGATACAGCAGCCACAAAAAAAAAATTCCAGTTCTGTGATCTAGAGATGTTGGGTAAAGAATTTCCTAGTGATGTGAGGGTTGAGAAAATTTTGGTTAGTCTAATTATGCTTAGCATATTAGCCTAATGATGTCTTTTGTTCATATATCTCTTTCATGGAATAGTCTGATCTTTGTGAAGAGACTTTGTTGTTTGCCTGTTTTCCAAGAAAAAAGAAAGGTGCAGTTTTTATTTGCCATCGTTTCCAACTACCAATCTTTAATTTTTAGTCATCTCATATCAATTGCATATTTCGTGTGCTGATATGTCTCTCCCTTTCTTGTCATCTTCAATTCTTCATCAATTAAAATAATCTGTTTCAGAGCAAGCTAATCGTATCGAAAGACTTCCTTTTCATACTACCAATCTTTTGTTTGTTCCCTCTAATGTCAGTGGATAGTTGCACTCATATCCAATTTACACACACAAACGCATTTATGTATAACCACTACACACGTAAAAAGATACACTGCCTTCTTCAATTATTTGCTTTTAGTTTCATTTGGGGTACAAACTCTAACGGACTTCTGTAGCTTGCATTATCTGCCGGTCAAATTAGGTTTTCTAAACTAATTGGCTTAGAAAACAGAGGTGGCTTGAGATGATAATGAGGTGGTTTATTTTTTATTTTTTTATTGCAGAATCAGATATTAGAAAAGATGAGCGAAATATCGTCCGAGACAATGCTGCTGCTGTGGAGCATGAAGGAGAAGTACAATAATGATTCGAAGTTTAAGGTCTACTTTGACACGCTGCCGGAAGAATTTCATACAGGTTCTTAAATGTGGTTTGACATGATTAGATTTTGACAGATCATAGTCATTTTGCATGGTAACCAACAGTTTGAGGCTTATCTGAAGTTTTAAAATATATTTTATTTTGATGTAAAAAGAAAAACATGTATTTTCCTTGTCAGAATCTAGTATAACTAGTGAATCATCCTTTCTACACCGCTAGTAATTGTTTATAATGTTTGTTTTTCTAAATAACTCTTGACAAAAATCTAGTTTACACAGGCATATCTGAAATTCTGAATAGTATGAATATGCTTTTCTAAAAGTCTTTTTCTTCTTATTTTGCTAGTACTATGTAATTTAAGAAAAATTGTAGTACATGAAATTTTTTTGTGTTTGGCCTTGTGAAGATTTATATTTCTGTATAGTAGGGAATAACAGTTATCAGTCGTCTAATCGTGACATATGAATTATGCTTCGGACTACTCTATTTTGTTTCCTACTAAATTTTTATTTACCTCTCCTATCCCTACTCTAAAATGCTACAGGGTTGAGTTGTGGAATAGACGCTCTCATGGCCTTGGATGGAACCATGATGTTTGAGGAGATAATGCAAGCAAAGCAGGTTATTTTTCTCTTTCTATTTAATGTTTGCGATTTTTGGAGGAAACCCTGGAATAATTATGTTAAACATTGAGATTTAATTTTGTTTAATTTAATTTTGTTGAAAATCTATAATTAAGTGTGGTATAAAACTAGCAAAATGTGCTCTTTTTTTTTCAAAAAATTATAAAAATAACTAAATTTTGGATCTCTAATGAGGTGGAATAAGAACCACTTTGTGGTCTGAATATCGAATTCCAGATTTTAACTAAGCTTTCAGCTTGTAGCTAAATCAAGAAACATAGAGGACTAGATATCCATGTCCATCCATTTCCTAGACATGGGGATAAGAATAAAATTTGTTTATTTGCGAGTGGGTTCTGTGACCATCCTGAATTCAGATGAATTGAGGATAGGGGGGAAAATGTGGAAACATGCATTAAAATTGCTGCTTATACTTTCACTCAGATGTTTCTTGTCCAGTAATCGTGACAAAATTGTTCATATGTGTAACCTTCCGTTCTGTGATAATGTTGTTTGATTGCAATTTGGTGTGTTCACTTGCAAATAATTACTCAAAAAATATTGTGTACTTGTGGTTGTTATTGATTAAATAATATGCATGCAATTCTTCTCTGTCTTGCAGCATTTGCAAGCACAATATGAGGAGCTAGTTCTTCCGCTATGCACGAAGCATCCTGATACATTTCCAGTTGAGATGTATACATGGGAAAAATTCTTATGGGCTTGTGAACTCTGGTACTCAAATGGCATGAAAATAATGTTTCCTGATGGAGAGCTCAGGACATGTTTAGTTCCTGTCGCTGGCTTTATGAATCATTCAGTGAGTGTCCACTTTCACAACCCTTTATTTTGTTGCATTTTCGGTCTTGTGTTGGGAATTTACTGAACTTCTTTCAAATATGGTAGAATCATGCAGGGATCAAAGAAGAAAGAAGTATTTCAAAATTGGAATAATTAGAAAAAGTAATATTATAATAGCATGATAACCGTAGACGAATACATTATGTAATTTGTGAACAGCTTTTTCCTGAATCGTTAGCATAAACTCAACATGATTCTATGAATTTTTTTTTTCTCTATGCATCTTTAGATAATAGCTTGGGTTTTTAAGCAACCAGTGAGGATGACAGTTGACCCTCTTTACACTTTACGCTCTGTTTTGCGGTTTATATATAGCTGCATTTATGGTTCAGTTTTCTTGCTGGAACAATTGTTTCCATTCTTGGTTTTAGACTTCTCCTTTTCTTGCTCTTGCTTTGCTCTTTGCCTCACAGTTATACCCACATGTAATGAGCTATGGAAAAGTAGATCCTACAACAAATACCTTGAAATTCTCCCTATCAAGAACATGTACTGCAGGAGAAGAATGTTTACTTAGCTACGGAAACTTCTCTTCATCTCATCTATTTACTTTCTATGGCTTTCTACCGAAAGGAGATAATCCCTATGATATCATCCCTCTAGGTGAGTTTTAATCTGATATTCGATCATTTTATTGTTTCTTGTATAAAGATCACGATACTTGGTCCTCTTTAGCTGTATAATTGTTGATACATTTTTCGGACTCAGAACTTGATTGTCTCGAGGATGATTATGGCGAAAAAAGTCAAGTTTCAAACACAACCCATATGGTAAGGGGTACTTGGTTCTCTCACAACCACGGGATCTTCCACTATGGCCTGCCCTCGCGATTACTTGACTATCTGAGGAAAGCCAAGAGTCCAATGCTGCGCACCAAAGTCCATGTATATTCTCCGTATCACCTACTCCCAACTCTGGAGTAGCCTTATCGCAGCATTATTCTGCTTTATTTATTTATTCATATTTCGATTAGCAATTGATTTTTGTTAATATTATGTTGTGCACTTATAGTTTGGTTTTTGTGATTTCTCTTTTATATGAATAGGCGTGAACCGGTAATCACCTTTAGCTCTTTCCATTGATTCAAATTCATCAATATTCTCTTATCTTCGTTGATTTTGTTTGTAGCTGCAAGAAAGCTTGGAGAACGAAATGGAGGTTCTTCAACAACTCCGCGGCGACTTTGATTCCGTAATGGATGGGCTTGGTGATTCGGATCTTGATGACAGGTCAACTAATTTACCTTGATCGTTTGTCACATTCTTTTTCTTCCAAGCTGCTGAAAACTTTCATTTGTCAAACACTGGTGTTATAATTCAAAAATGCAGGGATAACACTGGTTGGGATGTAAAGCTGGCCGTAGAGTACAAAGATACGCAGAGAAGGATTGTCTCTTCGATCCTAACTTCATGTTATTCTGGTCTCCGTTTAGTCGAGGATGCTTGGTGCAAATGCATTGCTGAGGACATTCGTGGCTAGATTAGTGGTTCAGTGGCATACATTCATACATTTGACTGGGCAATTGACCCTTTCCGAGCAGGCCATTGACAAAACTGTCACACGGCCTCAGCAGATTGCTATTTCGATTGATTACAAAAGACACTAGAAAGTACTGTCCTTGTCCTTATCACACTAGGTTCCAAGGTCGATAATCTGTCGCTGCCCCGACAAGCTGTCAAAGTTTTGTTTCCTTCTGGTCTTTGTGAAAGTGTGGGCATAGAACAGTACTTTTTGTAATGCCACAACAATTGCTTTGCTATTCTTTTGTTAATGCTTAATAGTGTACATTTTCCTACCACAGCTAGATCTTATTTTTTTTAATGGTTCTTATAAAAAGGACTTTCTGGTTTAGCTATAGGAAAGGGATAATATACGTTGCGTTCAAATGCGTGTTCAAGGTACTTAATAATTTCTTGTCAACTTTAAATTTGTGGTTGGAGAAAAAAGCTATCATGTTTGGGATGAAGATAAGGACTCCAAACATTGAATAAAAAAGGCATTGGACATGCCTTATGGTGGTACGTGTAATCCATTGACTTTTGGTGTTTATGTCATTTTCATCTTTATATTAGAACTTAATGGTGCTTGGTTTTGAGATGCGTACATGTTTCCTTTTTCTTCTATTTAATCAATGGTAATATTCCCATTAATTATACATCAGTTTTGCACTTCCAAATGTGCATACTAACCTTACATATTTATCTCTTTTTGTCCATTCAACTGCCAAATATACTTTTTACTTAAATTATCAAAAAGTTTCGTAATGCATTGTCGATGTAACCCCATCAAACATCCACAATGATACACAAAGAAGTCAGGACGATATTTCGGTTTTTTTTTTTTTTTTCTGTTTCTTTGTTAATTAATTGAAATCTCTCTTTCATACGTTTTAGCCCATCTTTAAACCACTCAACACTCTAGAGGGCCATAATAAATCATTCGAGCATTGAAAATGCAATGCTAAATTTATGTGCTAATATTAAAATTTGATAAATTTGACATAAAAAGTATTCTCTAATATAATAATAAATTCAGTATAAAATTTGGCAAATGTTATATATAGTATAAAATTTGGCACCTGAAGTATAGTATAATTTTAAAAATTTGGCATTTGAAATTGAATATTGATTGTATAGTATAATTTTAAAAATTTAGCATTTGAAATTGAATATTGATTGGTCAAATATTGAGCTTTTAATTGACAAATTAATATCGTATTTAAAAGAGTTTTTCTATTATCAATAAGTCATTATGACTATTTGTAGTCTTATATACCATTAGTTAGCATTAACTATTTTGATTGGTTTTTGCAATTAAAACAATAATAAAATAACAAAATAGTATTTGTGCATTGTAGTATCAAATGTCAAATATAATATTTTATTTTTTTTAGTGCCAAATTTAGCATTGAAAGCATTTATATTGGAGATTGTCTTATCAAATGTCAAAGAACAGAAGAAAGACGAGCAAAAATCTACCACTATTCTTATGTACGTTGGTGAGAATTTCGCAAATTAATATAAGTATTCCATGAGTTGCACTATTATAATTTGGGAGAATTCTCAATTGGAGAACACTTTAAAAATAGATTAGTGGGGAATAAATAAAGAAGTATTATTGGCTTCTTAACAGGGATGCACACTAATTATTATTGTGTTCCTTTTCTTACCTAATAATTATCTTCTTTTTTTTCTTTCTTTTTGGGAAGTAACAAAAACATCCAGCCATCTTCTTTGCCTCAAACGAATCGTTCATCATCGGAGCTAGGGTATCGGCTATCGATCTGAGCTCTGTATATCTCGGTGCCTACAATTTTGTCATTTAGCCTTTTTTGCCATCCATGTTAAGGGTTTGGACCTTGTTGACGTGGAAGTCGCAGAGGGACTTGAGGACGTGCTTACTCTCGATCTTGGAGGCGGAAGGGATGGTCTTCAGAGAGATTTCCGCACTTGCAAAAAACTTTATAGATTTTGTTTGTGTTTATGGGTTTGGATTGGTTCTTTTTTTTTTTTTTTTGGGATTTGAGGCTGGATGGTCGTGGGCAGTGAGGCTGTAAAGGCAGTATTGATGTTTTTAGTTGTACTTGTGGCACTTAAGGAGTGAGAGAGCCGTGTTCGCAGAGTCGAGGGCTCTCTCACGGTGATTCTCCGGCATCACGGCGCCCAGGAACCCACCAAGAGTCGTTTAGGTGCTGGCGCAGCGCCCAAGAACTGCAAATTGGTTAGGTGCAATAGCGCCACAGCGCCCAAAAAATTGCGACAGTTACCAGATGAATTTTTAGTAAAGAGTTGCGACTCTTCAACTAAAAAACGTATGTGTCCGCAGAGTCGAGGGCTCTCTCACGGCGATTCTTGCTGGCGCCTCGACGCCTAGAAACCCACTAAGAGTCATTTAGGCGCTGGCGATGCAATGCCTAAGAATTGCGCATTGGCTGGGTTGCGATAGCGACGCAACGCCTAGAAAATTGCGACGGTTACCACACAAATTTTAGTGAAGAGTTGCGACTCTTCAACTAAAAACGTCATTTCCTCTAAAAAAAATAAACAATGTAGACGTCTTTAGAACATAAGAGAACATACACAAAAGAAACACTTCCAAAACCATTCTTGTCTACAATCAAATTCTTACTAGTGCTTTGGTGCGGATTTGATTATAAGCATGTCGTATTTGTGTTCCTACCCACATAGCATTTAGAGAGTGTGCAAATAATGCTTAATGAAATTGTTTCGTGATTGATTCAAGCCAATTAACTAGAGGATCTCTGAAGATTTTTCAACAATTGTAAATAATAATCTAGTGCAACGAGATGCACACTATTTATCATTCACTTTTAATAATATCCGATCAAAATTGGTTTCCATAAGTGGGATTTTTTTTTTTTAATCAATTCCCAGGGCAGAAGTAAGTCACTAACCAAGAATTTAACCGTGTCATTTTTGTAAAAAGATATTTATTGTTTTTCCTTTTTACAGTGCTTTTTGGAGCTGTCCGTATGCTTCAACCATAACTGGTCGAAAAAAAAATGCTTCAACCATAAATATTGTTGTGTATGTACGAAAAGACAATTTATGGCTGAATACTCCTCATAATATTTCAAGATCTCAAGTCAACTGTAATTTCTTGCAAAATTTAAATCGTAATTGAAATTAGTCTTCATAGGGCAAGTGGCTAAGACAATGTAGAACAATTTATTAATTGCGTACCTACTACTAATAGAATAAAATTTAATCTTTATCAACTTTATTGTATGGTATAACAATAAGCTTATGTTCTTATTTGATCAAATAATCACAAAAATTTTGCTTAAAAAGGTAAAAAGAAGAAGAAACCCTCAGGTGGCTCCATTGAAGTATTTTTATTTATTTGAAACGGATAACACTAATTAGAAATATAAAATTATTGTTTGTTCACTTTCTTTCGGCTTAAACTTTCTAGGAAATTGACAAAACATTAGAGAAAAGGTCTTGAGTTACAAATCTTTTCAAATTACATTTTTTTAACCCATTTAAAAATTGTACAAGTTTAAGGTTTTTAATTTCATTGGAGCTTGTATATTATTGTGTTGACTGTTGAGCCTTCTAACAATTATTTATGATCTTACCTCAAGAATTTGGGATAAACAATAAATAACACGAATAATATTATAAGTTCTTACTATAATTTATGGAAAATAAAATAAAAAAGTGTATATGTCACTCTCAAATTGTTGGTTAAGACGTCGTGAGATGAGGAATGTAGAATAATGTTTACGTGTTTCCTTCCTATTCTAATTTGGACCTATCCACTACTATTAAAATAAAATAAATAGTTGAAGCAATTAAATTTCCTTTATCCGAGCATTGTCATAATATAAAGAAAATATTTGTGTCAATAATTGAGAATTAGGTATCCTATTCTTCTGATTGTTCCACGCGTGAGTGATTCCTGTTCGATATTCAGGTAATTTTCCTAAAATATTTAAATATTAGAAATAATATTCAATCAAATAACTCATTGTTTTGGAAATAATTTATATATTAGGGAAATAATAAGAATAATCATTCTACTTGGCTGATTTAAAAATATGATTATTATTTTTTAAATATTAAGAAAATAGCCCTTAATTAGTTATAAGTAATATAATTCATCCATGTATCTTGTGTTTAGATTATGATCATTTACTTAATTTTTTGAAATATGAGCTAAAATTTGAAAAGTCATTTTCAAAATAACTTATTAATTTAGCTCATTCAACCTGTATACTGAGGGAAAAATTTTATTAATCACTCTATTTGCTTTTCTATATTCATTTTTTTCCTCACTATTCTTTCTTTTCTCACACCATTTCTCTTCACTTTAAAACCCTCAATTGGACATGATCAAAATGAAAAAAAAAATTATAATAATAAATAAAAAAATTGGGTGTTATTTATATAGTCAAGGTGGTAAGGAAGGAGTAGTTTATATGGAATCTTTAAAACCAATTTTACAAATGGTAATGGTAACGGTAATGGCGGTGATGGTAGTAAGTGAACCATCTGCCAATGTGCGTAGAAAAAGATGTTTGTACTAGACTCCACAATGTTTGTCTTGGGCGGTGATATTCCTTGCCAATAAAAGTTTTTTTAAGACTTAAAGTGGTCTTTGAGAGTATGGTTTTTGGCATCCAAATACGTTCTTAACATTCCCCTTTGGATGTTGACTGCATAAAAACATGTCTTGTATTAAAAAGTACATCATTCTTATTTGTTCTACGTCTTGAAATTATCATCTCATTAGAAACCTTGTAAGGAAAGCTCAACATGACAAAACTTTGGCTAAGGAAAAAAGAGTGCAGTTCATAGTTAACTCTTTCTCATAATATCATGACTAGTGTCGCTCGAACATCAATAATGCATATTTGAGATGCCATATAGATCCCATTCTGTGCACTAGTTTCACCTAAGCAAAGTGAGAAGTGCTTTACTGAATAAGGCTGCTAAGTTGTAAGTTGAGCAAATATGTTGAATGATTATATCATCCTTCTTTTGTAGTCATTCATGAAAAAGAACTTTGGGGAGATGCGTTTTGTTCGATCACCTTTACTCCATTTTCCTTTGACTTGAACAATGCATGCGGTATTATCTTCGTATAATACTGTTAGATTTCCCTCTCGAATGTGTTGAATAATAGATTTTAGCATTCATATTCTCTGCTTGCTTCATGCAATGCAAATGTTTCAGCATGGTTCGAGGAGGTGACAACAATGATTTTCTTGTGAAAGCGTCATGATACTATAGTATCACCACATATGAATAAATAACATGTTTGTGATCGAACTTTGTACGGATCACATAAATACACTGCATATGCAAAACCAACCAATGGTGATTTTGAACCTCTTTAATATAATAACTTCATATCAGTGATCCCTCGAAGATAATGAAATCTATATTTTATTTGCTTTAGGTACCTTTTTTGTCAGTTCAAGGTTGTATCTTGCAAACAAATAAATAGTAAAAGCAATATTATAGACAATTCAATTCACAAAATACATGAGACCGCCAATTGCGCTAGGATATGGTACTTCAAGACCAAGTATTTCTTCGTTATCTTTTCGAAGACAGAAAAATTCTTTTTAACATCAAGAGATCGAACAACCACGGGGGGTAATCAATAAGTGTGCTTTATCCATGTAAAATTCATTAATAATCTTCGCTATATATGTCGATTGACGGTCGAATACTCGATATGACAAAAGTTTGATCTAGAAGCCAAGACAAAATTTTGTTTTTCTAAGATCTTTCATCTTAAATTCATTCTTTAAGTATGTAATTGTTTTATTTAGCTCTTTAGGAGTTCTAATGTATTTAAATCATCAACTTATACTTCGATAATTGAAAACTCATAGTTTGACCTCTTAATAAAAACACATGAGCAAATTGTATTATTCACGTATCCTTCTTTTTAATAGATATTCACTAAAGCGATTATATCATATGCGCCTAATTGTTTTAAGCCATACCAAGATTTTTGTAATTTAATTAATTACATATCCCGGGATATCGAATTATATGCTTCAGCTTCTTAAATCCTTTAGGAAATTTCATATAAATATCATTATCTAGTAATCCATACAAATATGTGGGTACCATCCATTAGACGTATATCAAGTCTTTCAGAAACTGAAAGGCAAATTAAATATCTAAAAATAATTGCATCTACCATGAGAGAACGCGACTCCTCATAATCAATACCTAGTCTTTGTGAGAAACCTTGTGCAACGAGTCTTGCTTTATATCTTATAATTTTTTTTTCTCGTTGTGGTTCCATAAAAATATAAAATAAAAAATAAAAAAAACAACAACAACAACAACAACTTATTTGCACCCTACATGTTCACCCCTTCAGGTGTTTAGACTATAGGTCTTAATACTTCTCGCTTTGTGAGACAATTCGATTCTGCCTGGATAGCGTCTTTTCATTTTTGGCCAATCATTTCTATGTTGAGATTCTTCATTAGATTTAGGTTCAAGATCCTCGCTTTCCTCTATAATTTCAAGCGTTGTAGCATATGCCAATAGAATGCCAGCAATAATTTCATCGCATATCTATCATTAATTCATAGAGATCTTGTTATTTCAGCTATTTGTTCTGAAGATATATTTTATTCACAAGAACCAAACTCTGCAAGAGTTTCAAATTTATCCCATTCTCTTTCAAGAAATTTATATTTGAAACCAATAGGTCTACCACACTTTACGCATGCCTTAGATTCATTAGACAGTAAGTCAATCTCGAGCAATTGCAGCTAGCATGTATGACCTAGATACTACTATCTTTGTGTCAATAAATATATCTAACAATTGATTTTCAAAATCTTTCTTTGAACTTACAGTTCATATTAATTTGTACAAGAATCATAATGACATAATGATGGTACATTCTATCAAAATTCAACTTTTCTTTCTAACTGATTTTCTTCTCTAATTCTAGAGAAACTGATTTATCAAATTGACAATTAATAAATTTTACTGTAAAAATACCGCTCGTCATTCAAGGTATTTAATGATTGAGGGGGACTCAAATTTTACATAAAGTCTAATAAAATCTGAAAAAATTTATTTGATGTTCCTTTATGTGTGTACTTTATGAATGTAAAATTTTAGGATGGCACGATGAGTAGATTTTTCTATAGAAATTTTTAGTAGGTACTACGTGTAAGAACCGTTTTGTTAGAGGGTGAGAAACACGAACACCAACAAAAAACACAAGATGTAATTAAAACGAGATAAACAACACAGGGTGCAGAAAGTAAAAAAAAAAGTGCGGAAAATAACGTAAATGGCACACGAAAGTTGGTAACGCAGTTCGGCAACACCTACGTCTGCGGGGCCACGCCCAGATAAAAAAGATCCACTAGAAAAACTCCAACCGAGGTCTCTCGGACTTATACAAGATTGGACTCCCTCCAACTCTCTTCTGCCGTCACCCCGTTGACCTAGTGATCTACCCTTGACGAGATCCCCTCGCTTCATAAAAATTGAAAAGGAATATATCAACTACCATTTGATTGATATCGATACTACTTTTTGGTCGCCAAAAACCATGCAAGAGGTCTTTAAAAAAAGATTAGCAAATCGGCTTCCCCGAGAGGACCTTACCAATCAGACCAAACCGTATCTCTTCCGTACCGTCATCTACCCATTTGTCCTCCAACCCAACAATATCTCCTCCTCACAGAAAATCATCGTGGATGAGCTGTAGAGATAATCACCAGAAGCTTGGTCAACAGTCTTCTAGAAACTTTCCTTTTCCATGCGCCAGACAGGGGTCTGTAACACCCAGACAGGGTGTCTCAACCTGTCTCGTAGTAACACCCTCAAGAACACCCAAGCAGATTTTCAGCATAGTTGACCGAATTCAATCTCTCAACTTAATGACAAGAATCAACATACCAAACATAGAAAAGTCAGAGAATAAAGATGACAGCTCAAGCAATTAATTCCAGCTCTCTTATCAAAGCAAATCAATTAGGCAGATCCATACTTGCCAAATATATATACAAGGTGTTGTAACACTAGAGCCGGCAAAACGGTTACCGGAACCGTGACCGAAACCGTTTTTCACGGTTTCCGGTAAACGGTTCCGGTCTTACCGTTACCGAAGTTTAACGGTAACGGTTAACCGTTACCGTTAAACTTCGGTAACGGTAAGACCGTTACCGGAAACCGTTTTCCGTTTATTTTTTTTTTCGTGTGCGCGCGCGATCGATCGGCATTATCGGGCGATCGATCGCCCGCGCATTCGCGATCGGTCGGTTGGAAGCGGCGATCGACCGGCTATGACTCGGCTGGCGTTCGTTCTTCCGCTGGCGATCGATCGGCTAGTAAGGGCGACCGACCGGCATAACCTCTGCCCAAAGTCGTCCCTTGAGCGATCGATCGGCAAGAACACGCGATCGATCGGCTGTGTCTCGGGGAAGCGTAGTCGCGTTGGTTCTTACGCTGGCGATCGATCGGCTTGTAGCGGCGATCGACCGGCGCTACCTCTGCCCAAACTATTTCCCAATTTTTGTTTTATTCTTTTTTGGTCTAAAAATTATTTTCAATTGTATTAAAAAACATGAAATGAAAATTAATAAATGAAATGAAATTGAATAAAATGAAATAATTTATAGTAAATGAACATTATTACAAAATAAAATAGAAGTAATTGAACACTTTCTATTCTGCAGGGGGGTCGTTTACATATAAGTTATCAAAATAGTCGGCAAGTTCAGGTGTGTTGCCGACATTTTGTTGTAGCCGTCGAGCGGCTTAATCCCAATCCTTCGTTAACGTTGTCATCTCCACCATATCAGACTTAAGTGACATCCGTCTGTCATCGAGAATACGGCCGCAGGAGCTAAAGGCGGACTCCGACGACACAGTAGAGACGGGGACTGCTAGGATGTCCCGGGCAAACCTCGCGAGAATTGGGAACGATGACTCGTGTGATTTCCACCACTGTAGAATGTCGAAATCCTGTTCCGTCATATTTACCCAAGATATGGCGAGGTAGCGACGAACTTCAGCATTTTGTGACAATGGAGATGAAGACGACGAACAACTCGCTTGCTGTGCGTTCATTCTAGCCTGGACTCTAGATATTGAGCACTTCATTGGCGAAGGATGTGGGGCTGGTATGGCATCTGGCGGTTGCGTTTCTCCTCCTCTAAACTCGTCCTCGTACGTCTTGTAAAATGCTAAGAACTTTTCCGTCGCGTCGTTGCATATTCTATCTGTTGTTCCTTCTGGCTGCTTCATGTTTTCCTCTATTACTTGAAGGACTTCCAAATAATTGTCCACCCTCCAACGCGGGTCTAAAATTAGACCAAAGCTGTAGAGGTATGGGATGTTCTCCCAATACTTCTTATACATTGCTTCCATTCTTCTCGCAGCGAGCTGCAACAAAGGAATTTCTCTGTTAGCCGAGAAAGATTCAGTAAACTCTAATAGTGAATGTAAAGCGATGTTACTTGTAGGAGTGTAAACAGCAGATAAGTTAACGGTATGATTATAAAAAGTTTTAAGGAAAGAATGAAAAATTGAGCAAACAGTCCAGTCGTCCTCCGTCAGGCTTTCTGCGCCAAGCTCGTTATGTATCCACACAGTGAACACATGTTTGTAAGGAAGAACACTCTCGATCATCAAGTACGTTGAATTCCACCGCGTTAGAACATCCAATGAGAATGTCCGCTGCGGTAGACAGTTGTGCCTGCAATAACGTCTAAAAGATGCAATACGGACGTTAGAAGATTTCAAATACGAAATTGCATATCGAAGTCGATGGATTTGGTCCTCTATCTCCTTAAGGCCGACTTTAACTATCAAGTTAATGATGTGGCATGCACATCTTTGATGCAACAACGAGTCATGGTGTCCCCTAACTAACGGACGCAATATCTCAATGGCTCTATCGTTTGCCGATGCGTTGTCCAAAGTGAATGCTATGACACGGTTCTGTAAAGTATAATCCTCTAACACGTTAACTATACGCTGTGCAATGTTAACTCCTGTGTGTCTAACATCAAGTAAACGAAAACCTATAATGCGTTTGTTTAAAACCCAATCGTTATCTAAGTAATGAATCACTACACTAATGTAATCTTCCCTAGCTCTACCTGACCAAACATCTGAAGTAAATGCAACGTTAAATGTTCCATTCTCTAATTCTTTAAGTAGAGCAGCCCGTCTCTTTCTGTAATATTTTTCTAAATCACTCCTAATTGTATTCCTAGTGACGGGTTGATAATTTGGAACTATACTCCTAACATATTCAATGTGGGAGGGATGTTCTCCTAAACTAAGTAGCATGTCCGCACCGATTATGTATTTTACTAATGCTTCCCTATGTACTTGGGGGTCGAAACAACTTACCTGGGAGGAAGGCCTAGCGTGTGCTGGGATGCCGGCAGCTCCCGTTCCTACGGCCGCCGATGCCGCCGCTGCTAGACGATCATGTTCGGCTTGGCACTTTCTATGGTGATTTTTGAGTGCCGTTGTGCCCGTCGTAGAGTTCGCGTTGAATCTCCTTCGGCATAATTTACACCACGCTCACCGAATTTGTCTGCCATCCGCTGCACATTCGTAAGCATGATCAAAATTTTGCCACACCTCCGAGCGTAGCTTCTTCCTCCGAGGAGGCACCGACGACGAAGGGTTCGCCGTTGCCGCCGGCGGTTCGTCCTCCTCCTCCTCCTCCACCTCCTCCTCCGCCGGACGCTGTGAATCGTCTATGTGCGGGGCCGGCTCTTCATGTAAATGAGAAAGATGAGCGGGAGGAGGAGGAGGAGGAGCAACAGGAAAATCATAACTGTAATCGCCACCAATCATGCTTGAACTTCCACCGTACGGTTGCTCGAGTAACGCTTGCAAATGCGCCATATTCGGTGATGCGTTCAAATCCACTTCATCTCCCGGGTCTGTGAAGTCGGGAAATTCGGATTCCCGCATCCAACGCCGGCGAGGACGAGAAGTTGGAGTGCGCTCGTGAGCCATAGTTTGTAATATTGTGTAAATAAATAATTAATAAATTTCCAACTTTATAAATTAAAATATTATAAATTTATATATAATATTTGGGAATTTTTGAGAATTTGTTGGGATTTTTTGGGATTTTACAAAGGATTAGAATAAGAAGAAGAAGAAGAATAAGAGGATTAGAAGTTGTAGATTTTGAAATTTAAGGGGGGGGGTTTATAGGAGAGTGGGAAAGGGAGGGAGGGAGATGGGCGGAGAGGAGGGGGAGGCCATTTGGCCTCCAACGGTCATAAGACCGTTTAAAATTTTTTTTTTTTTTCCAAACGGTCAAAAAGACCGTTGGAAGCTGGATGGATTGAGTCCGTTGGATTGAAATCCAACGGCTCTCATTTAAAAAAAAAAAAAAAGGAAAATTCAAAACGGTTAACGGTCCGGATTCCGGTTACCGTTAACGGTTAACGGATATCCGTTACCGTTTGATTCCGGTAACGGATAACCGTTAACCGTTTCATTCCGGTAACGGTTAACCGTTACCGGAATTAACGGTAACGGTAACGGATTATCCGTTTACCGTTACCGGTTTGCCAGGATTATGTAACACCTTGTGAGACACCAAATGAAACTTTTCTCTTTTGACCAGAATCACATCCAGATTCATCCTCTATTAATCATGGACGAAAATACACTTTCAATACAAAGAATATTCAGAGAATAAGTGATCAGATCATGCAAATCATCTCATTCATATCAGCATATCAGATCCAAGATCATTTTGATGCCAAAAATAAACTTGTCAAATATAGCCGATGTTGGAACACCAATGAAGAACACCTATCTGAAAACACCTGGTTTTTCCAAAATACATGCCAACACCAAAATACACTAACACTACGTATAGAAAAATTTTGCAATATACCATTTTGGAACTCTAGTTATGAAATTTTTTGAAGTGGCTAAACACATTTATTGTGCCTTAAAATTTTAGTGAATGAAATTTGAACTGTTATGGAAAATTTAGGGATTTTTTTATGTTGTTTGCATTGGTTCTCACTTTTTCTAAGGAAATCTGAGGAGTATTTTCTTGCCTTATCCCCCTCTAGGGCCCTTCACTAGTCGTTCTATAACTTATAATAAAAGCCACATAATGATCACAATAAACACAAAGTGGTGTAATTTTTGTGGTTCCATACCCAAGGACAAACAAACACACACATGCATATGCATGGTACTCTACAATGCACAATCTCATACTTTGGGACTTTTTTTTTCTGTTGCTAAATATCATACTTGGGGACTTGAAGATGAAAAAGACTAAATAAACCTAAATGCTCATGGAGCCCACCCTCACGAACAAGAACAACCGACATCACAAAATAAAATTTGTATTTATTCTCATTTATAAACATCAACCAAATTCACAATTAAAGTGCTAACAAATCCAACCAAACAAACAAATCAAAGCTAGCATAATATCCCACACCACGATCTTATTGCAGAATATCAAATGTTAGCAAGGATCACCCAATATAAATATCATTAAGTTAGCATATACAAACTAACTCTGTGTCATCTCTGAAAAAGCACTAATGTGTACTAGTGTCTATGAACAGTGTGTTGTAAAATGTTCTACGAAAGTCATGAACACCTTTAAAACAATAATTAAAATGAGATGGAACGGGAGAATGGAAAATAAATAGCAAAAAATAAATGACACTGAGAATTGGTTACGCGGTTCAACTAAGCCTACGTCTTTTTGGCCACATCTAGAGGTGTAAAATGACTCATTATTTTAAAATGCAATACACCTGAGATTATACCATCGTCGTCTACTATGTCTCCTCTTCGTGAATTTACAATACGAGATATCATCGCTTCTGTAGAGATCTCTGCCAAGACCCCTTTCTCCAATTCACTCAAATTGTTCTCACAAAATACAAAAGAAAAGCTCTTCATAAATTTTCACTCAAGCTCACAAAACCATGGATACAACAATCAACCCTTGCAAAGAGAAAATTACACCCCAAAAAATATGCTCATGAAGCTCTGTGGATGCTAACTAAAAGCTCTCACGAAGGCTCTATATATATATAATATCTTGATTTCTTTTTCTTTTGGTGCATGTTATTCGAATCTCCTCCAATCGTGGCATAATTTGGGTTAAACCTAGCTGATTATAATCTTCAAGAAGTCAAATATCCTCTGTGATAATAATTATTTGATATAACAAAGATCCGTATCTAAAGATATTAACCAACTCCACAAAATTAAGAGCGAACACCTTCTAAAACACCCGGTGAAACACCACGTGGAACAAATGTAAAAGTTCTATTGAATCTGAATAGAAATCTTTTTAAGAACACCGGAATGAACATCATCTTCTAGAAACTTCAGTGAATGATTTCCTACTTCATGATCAACGCTAGAATATCTTCAACTGAATACAAACTCAAACAAAAAATATGTTTTGTCAAAAATACGCCAACACAAAAAAAATACTAACAATCTCAAGACGAGCAAAGTTTTGCATTTACAAGTATAAATCGCAATACTCTATAGCTATACGCTATAGCGAGCAAAATCCAACATTATTAATAACATTTACCTTCCTCCAAACACATTTTAGGTAAGATTAGTACTTTGGGTTCTCTAAGAAAAGCACACCGAACTTGTGTAAACTTTCTTAGTTTTCTAGAATTATTTTTTGTTTCTTAACAAAACCTCTAAGACGTGCAAGTGTAATTGATCTTTCTTAACACCTAAAAGAGTACATCAAGAGCTTCAAAATTATTTTCTTACATGTAGTTCGCAACCAAGGAAGAAAGCCCTATAAAAAGAGTAAATCAGCCAACCGTTGTCGTCGTATCAATCTTAATTTGCGTTCTATGGCTCCAATGGAACAAACATAACTTGGAATGGTTAAGAGCACTCAAATATACCCTAGAAAAATTTTTATTCTCTCTGAATAGGCTTTGGTTTTGGTTGGACAAAGAGATAAATCTATTTGAACTACTTACTTATTATAGCCTACTTACTAGGAAAATTAGGACATAGGATGAAATTTTTGAAATTATTGGTAGGTGGCTTAAAGAGCACGACCACAAGCTAAATAAAGCTCATTATTGACTTTAAAATACACCTAATATCATTCTAAATATTAGAACTTTACTTGGTGTCAAGATTAAGCATACTCCATTAGTTTCATAATTTTAAAAACTTCATCTATGTCCTAAAATTCCATCAGTTTTCATACAATAAACATACTTCATCATTTTTGCTTTTATGTTCTCGAATCATCGTACTTCATTGAAACCTAGCCTATAAACCATTGAGCTAAATAACTCTATCGTAGAAGGCTTGTAATTAGTCAACTAAATGACAAATCCATAAGAAAAGGATGTAGATTTCATAAACCTTCATAACTTTGACTTAATGACTAAAACAGTGTCAATTGTTCAAGAGCAGGATAGGTTTAC
This sequence comes from Boehmeria nivea var. tenacissima, assembly GCA_018132145.1. Classification (NCBI taxonomy): domain Eukaryota; kingdom Viridiplantae; phylum Streptophyta; class Magnoliopsida; order Rosales; family Urticaceae; genus Boehmeria; species Boehmeria nivea. The sequence goes on along the minus strand of CM030885.1, from coordinate 6,001,776 downwards.
ACCACCTCATGCTCAGCCGAAATTGACCCTTTTTTAAGGATATATGGTCTACTTAGAGAAAGCAATATATTTGGCCAACTACAAATGTCTTGAATTATGCAACGATAAGAGTCTATGAGATAAAATAGTGAGGGTGTGTTTGGTGGGAAGGAAAAAGGATGGGATTGGACTAATTAATCATTGTCTAATGTTTTATTTGTAGAACAGCAGATATATATGATAGTTTAATTTTTCCTCAAAAAATAATCTCATACATATGGGATTAACAATCTAATCTAAAAAAGTGTAATAGTGGGGGGATAAAATCAAATGATGTGAGTGTCACACTTTTTTATATATTATTTTATTGCAAGACAATGCGTAAGAGTAAAAATAATAATTTATAATATATTTAATTAATTATTTTTTCTTTATTCAAAGTAAATATATAGCAATTCAATATTCCAACAATATAACAAACACATGACATTATTAAAGTATAATCTAGTCAACCCCAATTCAATCCAATCCAATTTTAAATAATAATACTATCAATCTCACACGTTATGCACCGTGAAATCATATAAATATGCAATCACCACAACTATAGCATAAGTGTGTCATGTCTTTCTCTCGAACAAATGAGCTTGTATTCGTGTTATTAAACAATTTTTATTTTTTCTTTTATTAGCATGTATGAGCTTATCTCTTAAGGTTACTACTGAGCCTTTGCATTACAAGAAAGCACTAGAAATAAGTTAAATGTGACGTTGCATGTTATTAATGTTCATTGATGAGGATTAACTCTAAATGACAAGTATGGAATGCAAAAGGTGTTATTATTGACGTTATATGGTCGTGAAAATGTGGACATGGCAGGTCATTTGGTATGCTCTTGTAATAGAAATTTTCTCCATCTAAATTCACATATGAATTACCTTACTACATTATACAACACTTTTTGAAAATTTTCAGTTTAAATTTAAACCCATTCAAGTGTAATGTTAAAGATGAGTATTTTCATATACTTTTTCTTTATACGGAAGTAATGTATGGATTTGGCGATGATAAAATTCAATCTATTTTTGTTATTAGGTTAATTTTCGTTTCTTACAACTGCACAATTAATAATAACAAAAAACTACTACAACATCAAACTAACATAAAGATCATGACGAAGTAATCGGACAATATACATTTTCCACTTTAGGATTTGAATCACTAGTTTGATGGATAAGAGTTATTGCAAAATTCACTATATAATGACTGCATTTCTATTTTCCTATTTGTAGGCAATTAATTTTGTTTATTCATAAATAAACTCTTATCGTGAATTGGTGGTGGACAAAGGGACCCACAATAGAGAGTGAGCTGAGCTGGCGGTGGCCAACAAACCTTGGGTGTTATTGGTTGTGTTGTGTTAGTGGCAAAATGGTCAATTTGGTCCTCCCAACACCACCAGCCATCGCCACCAGACAACCACCGCCGACTTAACTTTCTCTCTCTTCCCAACAATTTATTTTTTATTTTTTTGTTTTATCCCAATCCACTAATAAGTAATAACCAATCCGATAATTAATATATATTCTCCACTTAAAAACCGTCAAGTCATATAATAACACCAAAAGCACGACCCTTATGGAATATGTAAAAGATTCATTGGTTTTAACTTTTTGGAGAAGGAACAACAAAAAGAGATTTTGACTGATGCTCTTTTTAATATAATTTTAGTCTAAGAACATAATTATTATTAGAGAATAAATTATTAAATGATAATTAAAATATTTTGTTTTCTTTTGCATACCCTTAGAGCACATACCCTTAAAATACCGAATTGATTTCTTTTATACTACCCTTAGAGCACATTTTGCTACCCTCAGAGCACATTTGGTATATCTTATTATATTATGTTATCTTATATTGTATTTTATTGTGTTATGCGGTATAAATTCATAAAAACAATGATAAAATAGTTTTACGCATTAAAATAGTAATAAAATCTCATACAAAGAGGTTTTTTTTTTTTTTTTTACTAGATAATGTTGGTGGGTACAAATATTCTCGATAATGACATGTAGAGAAGGCCCAAGCCCATGAGTGTGTTGAACAAACTCGGCCTATGTGCTCATCAAGTTTTTATATCTTGCGTGCTCACATACTTGTTGAACAAGCTCGAACTCGAGAAAGACAAATAAGGCTTGGCCTGTGCACCTACGAAGCAGGCTCTAGCCGATGAGGTCGGGCAAGCCTACGCTCAAACAGCCTCATAGCCGAACAAGGTCGAGTAGGCTCGCGGCGAAGCAAGACAGAGCAGGCTCGCGCCGGAGCAAGAAAGAGCAGGCTCGCGGCCGAGTAGGTTCACGTCGGAGCAGGACCTAACAAGTCGCGACGGAGCAGGACCGAACAGGCTCGCGTCGGAGCAGGACCGAACAGGCTCGCGACGGAGCAGGGCCGAACAGGCTCGCGTCGGAGCACGACCGACCAGGCTCGCGGCCTAGTAGACTAGCATCGAAGCAAGACTGAGCAGGCTCGTGCCGGAGCATGACAGAGCAGGCTCACGACCGAGCGGACTCGTGTCAAAGCGGGACTGAGCCAGCTCGCGTCGGAGCAGGACCGAGCAGGCTTGCGACCAAGTTAACTCGCTCCGAAGCAGGACCAAGTAGGCTCGCGTCGGAGCAGAACTGAGCAGCCTCGATCGCGATCGAACATGGCCGAATAGACTCACGTCGGAGCATGACCTAACAGGCTCGCGACGGAGCAGGACCGAACAGGCTCGCGTCGGAGCAGGACCGACCAGGCTCGCATCGGAGCATGACCGACCAAGCTCGCGGCCTAGTAGACTCGCAGCGAAGCAAGACTGAGCGGACTCGCGTCGGAGCAGGACCTAACAGGCTCGCGACGGAGCAGGACCGAACAGGCTCGCGTCGGAGCAGGACCAACCAGACTTGTGCCCGACTAGACTCGTGGCCGAGCAGATCAGAGCAGACTCACGGCCGAGCAGAGCCGACCAGGTTTGCGCCCGAGCAGAGCATACCAAAATTGCGTCCAAGCAAGGCCATGCAGGATTACACCTATATGTTCAAACAAGCATGAATCCGATAATATCCACAAGCAATTGTGGTCCCTATCACGCATGTCGAGTACGGACAAGCACTAACGCCGTACTTGTAACTGACAGCTGCACACACTAAAAGGACGCGCGTGCCTCTGCTTGTAGAAGGCAACTCCACCACTAAGTCCCAGCGCCTGCGAGAAGGACGATGCGGCAGGAGGTACGTCGAGTACAACGACTCTGAAAATGCCACGTGTCATAGAAGGGCAAACCGGGCACCGCGATCGATTGACGAACCCGACCCGCGAGGACTAGTATAAATAGGTTGAATTGTCTTGTATGAGACATGCTCATTTTACTTGTGCAAACTTGTATCAAGTTTTTAGCATCAACATTTGGCGCTAGAAGGAGGGCCCTCGTGAACACTTGTGTTTTTTTTCGGCTCTCACCAGCAACCCACGACGGCGCGCCGCGGGGAGAACCCTCGTCGAGAACGAACTACGAGAAGAGCAGACCCGCCGCCGCGTGCTTCGTCTCGAATAATGGTTTACGGGAGTCAAGTTCGAGACCATGTTCAACTGCATCAACAGCCACCTGAGGAAAAGGCAACGTCGTGCTCGGCCTAAGCTGCTCGATCTTCTCGTCGTCAACCACTCGATGTCGCGCTTGGCGATTTCCTGCTCGGCAAGCTTTTCTCGACTTGTCGATCCGCACAGCGTCGTGCTCGGCTTGGTCGGCTCTGCAATATCCTGCTCAGTAAGCTTTTCTCGACTTCTCGATCCGCACAGCGTCGTGCCCGGCTACTCGACAGGTGACGCTTACCGGCTGCTCGCTGAAACTTCTGCTCGGCTACCCGACTGCTCGGCAGGTGATGCTTACCGGCTGCTCGCTGAAACTTCTGCTCGGCTACCCGGCTGCTCGGCAGATGACGCTTACCGGCTGCTCACTGAAACTTCTGCTCGGCTACCCGGCCCTTGTGAACACTTGTGTTTTGCGGCTCTCACCAACAACCTACGATTGCACGCCGCGGTGAAACTTCTCGGGTGAACACAATCGGAGAGAACCCTCATTGAAAACCAGCCGCAAGAAGAGCAAACCCACCACCGCGTGCTCCGTCGCGAACAACGATCCTCTAGAATCAAGTTTGCGACTACACTACTACATCAAGTAGCTTCTCCAAGTGTAACGACCCAAAACTCCAAACGATATTTTAGTCTCGAAAAATACGGACAAATTTAAACTTTTTTTTTTAAAATAAGTTACATAATTGAGCTTTTAATAACAAACATAAGGATTCTCAATCCTCATCGTAGCCAAAATAAATTTAACTTAAACATTTATAAATATGCGGAATTCAAAACATTCTTTGCCAACGATTAGCCGGTAGTCCACTGAGATTTTACAGGTCGGTCCCGTATACACTCGCTGTTCCTGTCATTGTCGCCTCGCCCTTTTTGCATCGTGACAAGATACCTGCGACACGAGCACACTAGTGAGCTATTAGCCCAGTAAGTGGATTAGATAGATAAATTGCTAAGTCTGCAGGTAACATACAATCAAGAGGTATCACAATATTATAATTCAACAAATGGATAGACTCGACGATCGAGTCGTCGTAGTTCGAAGAGTAATCAACACTCTTAAATAATCTTGCCCGCGGAGTAGAATTCAGATATAATGTGCTAAACTTACGCGGGATAAAATACCTGCAAAGGAGTTGTGACATGTAACGAGGTCGGATTCAACGACCCATTAATCTCGATAAAGTTAATCTCATACTTTATTCTAATTTCACTCAAGTTCACAACTCTCTGACTTAGCTTATAAAAATATGTGTGCACACGGTTTACTATTTAAGAATTCTTGATTCTATAATATTAGGGAGGTCGCATCGGCCTTACCTCTTCTGTAGACCTCTCACGGGTCATTCCAAAATTTAATACACATCTAAACCCGTTCGCGGGTTGTTCTAGAACTTATACAAATCTGGACCCTCTACGGGTCATTCTAGAACTAAGCAACTCTGAACCCTCTGCGGTCGTTCGAGAAATAAACAACTCTGGACCCTCTGCGGGTCGTTCTAGAACTAAACAACTTTGGAACCTCTGCGGGTCGTTCTAGAAATAAACAACTCGGGACCCTCTACGGGTCGATCTAGAGCTAAACTCTGGACCCTCTGCGGGTCGTTCTAGAACTATACAACTCTGGACCCTCTGCGGGTCGTTCTAGAACTATACAACTCTGGACCCTCTGCGAGTCGTTCTAGAACTATACAACTCTGGACCCTCTGCGGGTCGTTCTAGAACTATACAACTCTGGACCCTCTACGGGTCGTTCTAGAACTATACAACTCTGGACCCTTTGCGGGTCGATCTGAAACTTCTCACGACTGGGGTTCCGTCGGACTGTTTCGGATTGATTGCGCAATCACCCCATCGGGTTAATTCGGGACATGCTATGGATCTTGGCCCCTCGGACCGTCCCGATATTCTTTATGATTGTGAGGACTCATCCTCCTTGGGCCTCTCTGCCCATTCCGAAACCTTTTACGGCCAGTGACCCCGTCGGGTCGTTTCGGAATTCATTATTGCACTTTACCCCGTCGGGCCGATCCGGATCGTCACATCATAAACTGTGGGGAGGGCCGTGGCTCTCCTCTCCAAGACCCCTCGGGCCGTTCTGAGAGGTGGTTCGTTGATCTCCGCGAGGTCCCTCGGGTCGCTCCGAAATCTATCATACAAGATGGCCCCGTCGGGCTATTTCGGAACCAAATCATGATCGCGGCCCCGTCGGGCCATACCCAAATGATCAAAGTAATGCGACAGAGGAAGGTCGTCCGCCGACCTCCCCAGGGCCTCTCGGGCCGTCCCGAAACGAAATCAGTGGCCCCGTCGGGCTGTTTCGGAACCGATCATGACTTGCGGCCCCGTCGGGCCCTACCCGTATACATACAATGCTTTCGCTCCCTTTTTCTTGTCTTAGAGTTTTCTCTTAGACCTGCAATAGTTTTATGCCTGTGGTCCCATACCCACCGACATATAAGTCATACTAACACATATACACACACAAACAGACACACACACCCTGCACAATAACCTGAACCACGAAGTTGAGTAGTTTTATGTCTGTGGTCCCATACCCACAGACAGATAAACATATACGTGAACACACAAGCCAATAAACATCTAGAAGGACACCACATATTATAACGAACCTATAGTCCCATACCTGCAGGCTCGTTGAACAAAACGAGACAAACATAGTCAAGAGCCCATACTCACGGCCCTAACTAGAATGGAGATTCACATAGTTTGACAGCCACAATTTTGGAAGCATCGAATGCTTAACATAATCTCAACATATGCACGATTAATTCAAGCAGGGTAAAGTATACTTGTGCCACAGTGGAGATCCACTTACTTGAGGTCCTAAGCTTCCCGACTTGGTCCTCGCAGTTTTCCTCAGTGGCGTCCCTCCTAAAAGCTTGATGCGTGGCACTTCTGTCCAACACGAGGATTAGAGGGTCAATGCCTATGCTTACTAATCATTCGCGAGAAATGAGACTTTAGGGCTCAATGAATCAACAGCAGGGAAGTTTAGACAGTGGGACGACAGACGGTTCGTCAAGAAATCCCTCTAGGGGTATTCTCGTCCCGAATGTCGTTGACTTAACGTTAACAATCAATCCAGACTATCGGGTCTTTCGTTTGACTAGATTAGGTGAGAAGTGAGTTCCTTAAACTAATCGGTTTTTGACTTTATTTCATTACGTATTAAATATTCGAGCCGGAAATCCGGCAGAGTTTCTCCTGTTTTTCGGATATCCCGGCCGAAGCCTTCACCTAATTTCAACCCAGCACCGAACTAATTTCGGTCACAGTCAATCATAACAACCACACAGGCAATTTTATCATTTTTCATAATTACTTTAAAAATATAATCATAATTCAATACCGAGCCCCAGTGGCTCGGATTCCTCACAAAGAGAGCGATATTGATACATTTGAAATTAAAACAACTTTCAAGTCGTCGTTGGTTCTCTTAAACCGAAAATTGCCTTAGGCCGCTCGCTTATACCTTTGGAATAGGACGGCGAGCGTTCGTGCGCCCGAACTTACTTTGATGATGTTCCTGCACGATTTTGACATAATAAAAAGATCGAATCAAGTTTCGAATTTAAATGCAACACGATGTGAAACACTCGGAATTGTGACCCGAATCGATAACTCATTTACATAAAAAATGGGCACAATTGTCAACATACCATCCAACAGGATTAGATTAACAAGAACGTGCACCATTTTCATTTTCTAAAAAGTTCATTCAAAACTTCTCAATTTTTACAAACTAAATCTTCGCGAGTCCGCTAAATCTCCAAATTAAACCTTCGAAACATCTCTTGATATATTTTAGATTTCCAAAACCACGTGTAAAAGGAGAAAAATTAATTTAAATCACGGTTAAATCTAGATATTCAACGATTACAAAATCTCCCTTTTTGAAAATTCTTTTTGCAAGTTTCTTACTTTGAAAGCTCCAACTCACAAATCATAGCTTTCTTAAGCAATTACTCAAGTTTGTACATTCACGATTTCCGCAAAACATCAAATTTTCCAAAACGATAATATTACCAAAAACACTAGTCTTAGAGAGTACCAATATCACCATTAAAGGAAATAAAACTAACCAATGTTTAATTCACCAATTTCAACGACCACCAAAAAAATTACCAAGAGTAGCAAACTCTTTTCACATATAATAGTTCAACTTATTACCGGTTTTCTAAGTCTCGGCTCAAAACCAACCCGTTAGTTAATTTAAGCTTTTAATGACTACAACACTAAACTCGACATAGCGCAAGCTTTCAAACTATAAATTTTCAAATTATAGATTATCCAACAAATCGCAAAGGTTCTAGTAAATGAAAACTTTATCCAAGTCAAAATGCCCAATTTCGCACGAACACAACCTTCCATTAATCCAATCATTCGCCACAACCTCGACAAAATAATGACAACAACACCTTTAGACACAAATAATATAACCCGAACACTAAGCGTAACGAGAATTATGGTTCGCGAATCTAAAACACACAAACAACACCAAACACTAAAAATGCGAACATAAACTATCGCCGGATTAAAAAAAATTGAGATCGAGGCTCACCGAGGAGAAGATCGTGTCGGGATTTCCAACGGCACCGTGAGGCTCGATGAGACAACGGCTGGCTGGTACACCGCCAGGGGCTCGGGGCGGAGCTCGAGCAGTGCGGCGGCACACGAATACCGCTGACGGTGCAGGGCTGTGCGCGGCGAGGCCTAGACCAGGCGCGCGGACGTTCCGTCGAGATGCGCAAAGGCCTGGGTCGGCGCTGAGCGCGCTCGAGGCAGCGCGAGGGAGGCTGGGCTCGTCGAGGTTGCTCGGGCCGGCGCGAGGAGGACGCGCGACAAGGCCGACTGCGCGCGGGGTCGCCGGAGTAGTGCACACGCACGAGGCCTCGCGGAGGGGTTTGGGTGCACAGCGCGGAGGTTCCACACGGCGACGCGAGAGCTCAGGGAGCTTCGCCGGCACGGGGAGGGGCGGGCTGATCGCGTGACGAGTGGCCGGGCCTCACGGATCGGGGTCGAGGAACGCCAGGCAAGGGGAGGCGGAGCTGGGTCTCACCAGATCTGGGGTGTCGCAGCTGGTCGCCGGCGCAACGAGTGTGCGCTGAGTCGCAATTGGGCGGAGGCGTCGTGGTCGGAGCGTCGGGCTGGGCTCGCTCGGCGTCGCGCGAGGGGCGTTGGAGGAGGCCGAAGCTGGACGGCGTTCGGCGTGGGCGGCACGCGTGAAGGCTGGGCGTCGGCCGCTCGTCGCCGACGGGAGTGAGAGGAAAGCGAGGGGGATGCGCGCGCTGGACACGCGAGAAGGAGGCAGCGCCGGCGGGGCTCGGGGGCGCGCGCGCTGGACACGCGAGAGGGAGGCAGCGCCGGCGGGGCTGGGCTGGCCGGCGGCAAGGGCGTGGAGTCACGGCGGAGAGAGAGGGAGAGAGAGAGAGTGTGAGGCTGAGAGATAGAGGGAGAGTGAAGGTGGCGGCTGGGAAGAAAGAAAAAAAAAAGGAAAAAAGAAAATAAAGCCCTAGTGGGCTTGGGCTCAATTTTGGCCAAAAAGGCCCAAAAAATTTACCAACGGGAATGGTAAAATTTCTCCGTGAAATAATAAAATTGCACACGTAATTTGGACAAATGAGAGTTAGGAATTTTAATATCGTTCTCGAAATAAAATAAACTCCTAACACATTAATTCGAAATTACAAAATATCCATCCAATTCCATAGTTTAAATCATAACTCCAAATTGACCAGATTTAATGAAACTGACTAATTTTACAAATTGGTCATAACTGAGGCAAAAGTACAAATTAATTAACTGTCACAGTGCTTTTAAATTCAGGTCATTGCAATCCTACCCCCTTACAGAAGTTTCGTCCTCGAAACTTAGAACAAGTGAGGGTATTTCTCTCGCATAAAACTCTCAACTTCCCAAGTTGCTTCTTCTTCGGTATGGTCACCCCACTGTACCTTGACCAACGGGATAGTCCTATACTTCAACTCCTAGTCCTCTTGATTTAAAATTTGTAAGGTCTTCCCTTCATAGGTGCCACTTACATGAACACGTGGTCATCCACATGGCTAGTTGTCTAAACTGGGCGATCCTCATGTGGCCCTGATTTCTTCGCAATGGCCAGAAAGCAAGTTCTACGAGTTTCGACCCGCAATTTCCTCTCTCTGACTACATATCGATGAAGAGGAGAACGACACTTTCGACCATAGAGAGCCTAATTGTCCCTTGGACACAAATCTCCGCCAACCTGCCTATGGAGCACGTCATTCACATAAGCAGAAAGTACGCTGACTTTCTGAGCCTATTCATAATCACCCAATAGTCGTTCCGATGAAACGTAAATCTATTGGTCCTTATGGGAATTTGCAACTATAAGGACGTTGTGAGACAGCCTTTGAGCTCATGAAAACTCTCTTCGCACACCGGAGTCCACGAAAACTTGTCATTATTTCGCGTGAGACGGGCCAACGGTGGTGTGAGCTTGGAAAACTTTTTTTATAAATCGACTCTAGTGCCCGACTATGCCAAAGGAATGACGATCTTTCGGGGCCGCCGTGGACCGTTTCCCTGAATTCACAACACTGATCTATAACGGATCCGCTGAAATTCCTTCTTCAGACACCACGTGACCGAGAAATGAGGCTTACCTAAATAAAGCTCATACTTATTGAGCTTTTTATATGGCTGAGGTACTAGTGAGTCCGAAGGACATCACCAAGAGCTCACAGTGTCCACAACTGGTTTGGAAGGCGGAATCGAGCATATATTCCTCGTGCCTTTAGTTAGAGATAGCCCGATTGTAAGTCTTTACCTCGAGAACTGGTACATTACACCCCTACTATCCCACGTTGTGAGGGATTGCGCGGCTTACGCTATCTTGCCTTTCTCTTGGCTCAAATGATTGTCACTGCCGCAATCACCTTTTTTTTTTTTTTTTTCGAGCAAAGATAACAGGTGTGGCTAACCCTATAGATGACCCTTTAAGCTCAAAGCTCTTAACTCATAATGTCATCAAAATTTCGCATCCCAAGAGAAAAGGAATCTATAAATAATTTACAGCCATTAGGTACACTTAAACTAACAGAAACAGTAGTATAACAGACACAACTAACCAAAGATAGTAATCACAGAGCATAACAAAGATCAAATGGATTAAATAATCACATCACATTAAGAAAGAGAAATTTATATTAATCAGGATATGAAAATTAGTAAGGAACAAGCTAACCAAGCCTTCGAGAGACTTGGATCTCTCCCACAAGATCTGAGTTCTGCAATAACAAAATTTTTAGATGACCAATACGCTTACAGCGTAACCCCTATCTTCCAATCATTCACATGAGCCAATTTAATTAATCACAGCACTCGATACATAATTCACACGCCAACACTTCTATTCCCTCTATTCTTACGCCTAGTATGTATGAAGTGAACCGGTGGCCTTCGCGACTCTGTGGTCTCATCGCCTGGGTGGAAGCCTCGAATGATTAAGCTTTCACGTCTATTGTCTAAACTAACCTCTTGACAACGCCCTTCGCGATTGGAGTGAAACGCCTTAGAGCCTACTAGCGCTAACGTAGTGATGCAAGCTCGACGTGGGTCCCAACTAAGTATCCTGAAAGAACCTTTAACTTCTCTTTAAGCATTGATTGCCATGCTTCCGCTGCGCGACTCTGAAAATCATAAAAATTATGGACATTTCCTCGCGGTTAGTGCTCGTGCGTCCTGTGAAAGACTGATAGTCGAGCGCTTATCTTCTAGGATACGACGGAATTTGAACGTCATCCAAGGATAGAGATCAAGCATCATAAAACCCATCATACAATGCTTTCAAAATCATTAATGGCTCAATCAACTCCTACAGGGCCATTTCGACTCGTCTCCCACTTTCGGTTTGTACCAAACCCAGGCAGTCACGCAGCTCCTCACTCCTCCACGATCCTTGAACGAGATCAACGGCCGAGACGGAGTGGAAAAGGACTCACACCTAAGGTGTTCTAGTGAGCAGTTCAGCGTTCTTGCCAGCTCGCAATGCCCACGCACACTGGGCCCCACGTTTTCATAGATTTAAACTTTTGCTATTAATGAGATTGGCCTTAGGATGATTACTAAGAAAAAGGTGGCAGCACGATGATTGGTTGCTTCTATCATTAGCTAGTTTTGTTTTGTTTTGTTTGTTTGTTTTTTTTTTTTTTTTTTCGAAGAGAGCCTATTATACTCGGCTCAAGCAAAAAGAAAAGTATTACGCTTTTGCCAAGTAGAGTCTAGTCGGCGCCTCAAAAGAGAACTCTAGTATGGGGACCATCTGTGATTGATGTGTTTTTAATGACTTTCGTTCCTTCCGAAAATAGCAATCGCGTTCCTTCGAGTGATCTCGACGACCAACAACGCGAGAGCTACACACCTTAGGAATTGATACTAGTAGCGAATAGCATCAGACCGACATTGGCCTACTCGAGGCAACACGGGTAGTCGAGAACTACCATTCAGAACGAAAACGTCTCTTAGACGGTCACGACGCGTCCCAAGTCTCGGTTGGATCCTCTCGTCTCATCTTGCTCATACTATTTAAGTACACCTGCAACTAACTTTACTAAATTAACATCTCATTGCTCGTGAAGCATAAGTAAGGGTTACTCACATTGGCGACAACGAAGGAACCACGCTTGTGCATACGGGGTTGTCTACAGGACCGGCTAAACCGTGGCTCTGATACCAACTTTGTAACGACCCAAAACTCCAAACGATATTTTAGTCTCGAAAAATACGGACAAATTTAAACTTTTTTTTTTTTAAATAAGTTACATAATTGAGCTTTTAATAACAAATATAAGGATTCTCAATCCTCATCGTAGCCAAAATAAATTTAACTTAAACATTTATAAATATGCGGAATTTAAAACATTCTTTGCCAACGATTAGCCGGTAGTCCACTGAGATTTTACAGGTCGGTCCCGTATACACTCGCTGTTCCTGTCATTGTCGCCTCGCCCTTTTTGCATCGTGACAAGATACCTGCGACACGAGCACACTAGTGAGCTATTAGCCCAGTAAGTAGATTAGATAGATAAATTGCTAAGTCTGCAGGTAACATACAATCAAGAGGTATCACAATATTATAATTCAACAAATGGATAGAATCGACGATCGAGTCGTCGTAGTTCGAAGAGTAATCAACACTCTTAAATAATCTTGCCCGCGGAGTAGAATTCAGATATAATGTGCTAAACTTACGCGGGATAAAATACCTGCAAAGGAGTTGTGACATGTAACGAGGTCGGATTCAACGACCCATTAATCTCGATAAAGTTAATCTCATACTTTATTCTAATTTCACTCAAGTTCACAACTCTCTGACTTAGCTTATAAAAATATGTGTGCACACGGTTTACTATTTAAGAATTCTTGATTCTATAATATTAGGGAGGTCGCATCGGCCTTACCCCTTCTGTAGACCTCTCACGGGTCATTCCAAAATTTAATACACATCTAAACCCGTTCGCGGGTTGTTCTAGAACTTATACAAATCTGGACCCTCTACGGGTCATTCTAGAACTAAGCAACTCTGAACCCTCTGCGGTCGTTCGAGAAATAAACAACTATGGACCCTTTGCGGGTCGTTCTAGAACTAAACAACTTTGGAACCTCTGCGGGTTGTTCTAGAAATAAACAACTCGGGATCCTCTACGGGTCGATCTAGAGCTAAACTCTGGACCCTCTGTGGGTCGTTCTAGAACTATACAACTCTGGACCCTCTGCGGGTCGTTCTAGAACTATACAACTCTGGACCCTCTGCGGGTCGATCTAAAACTTCTCACGACTGGGGTTCTGTCGGACTGTTTCGGATTGATTGCGCAATCACCTCATCGGGTTAATTCGGGACATGCTATGGATCTTGGCCCCTCGGACCGTCCCGATATTCTTTATGATTGTGAGGACTCATCCTCCTTGGGCCACTCTGCCCATTCCGAAACCTTTTACGGCCAGTGACCCCGTCGGGTCGTTTCGGAATTCATTATTGCACTTTACTCCGTCGGGCCGATCCGGATCGTCACATCATAAACTGTGGGGAGGGTCGTGGCTCTCCTCCCCAAGTCCCCTCGGACCGTTCTGAGAGGTGGTTCGTTGACCTCCGCGAGGTCCCTCGGGTCGCTCCGAAATCTGTCATACAAGATGGCCCCGTCGGGCTATTTCGGAACCAAATCATGATCGCGGCCCCGTCGGGCCATACCCAAATGATCAAAGTAATGCGACAGAGGAAGGTCGTCCGCCGACCTCCCCAGGGCCTCTCGGGCCGTCCCGAAACGAAATCAGTGGCCCTGTCGGGCTGTTTCGGAACCGATCATGACTTGCGGCCCCGTCGGGCACTACCCGTATACATACAATGCTTTCGCTCCCTTTTTCTTGTCTTAGAGTTTTCTCTTTGACCTGCAATAAAGTCTCAACAATAACAGAAACAGTTTTATGCCTGTGGTCCCATACCCACCGACATATAAGTCATACTAACACATATACACACACAAACAGACACACACACCCTGCACAATAACCTGAACCACGAAGTTGAGTAGTTTTATGTCTGTGGTCCCATACCCACAGACAGATAAACATATACGTGAACACACAAGCCAATAAACATCTAGAAGGACACCACATATTATAACGAACCTACAGTCCCATACCTGCAGGCTCGTTGCACAAAACGAGACAAACATAGTCAAGAGCCCATACTCACGGCCCTAACTAGAATGGAGATTCACATAGTTTGACAGCCACAATTTTGGAAGCATCGAATGCTTAACATAATCTCAACATATGCACGATTAATTCAAGCAGGGTAAAGTATACTTGTGCCACAGTGGAGATCCACTTACTTGAGGTCCTAAGCTTCCCGACTTGGTCCTCGCAGTTTTCCTCAGTGGCGTCCCTCCTAAAAGCTTGATGCGTGGCACTTCTGTCCAACACGAGGATTAGAGGGTCAATGCCTATGCTTACTAATCATTCGCGAGAAATGAGACTTTAGGGCTCAATGAATCAACAGCAGGGAAGTTTAGACAGTGGGACGACAGACGGTTCGTCAAGAAATCCCTCTAGGGGTATTCTCGTCCCGAATGTCGTTGACTTAACGTTAACAATCAATCCAGACTATCGGGTCTTTCGTTTGACTAGATTAGGTGAGAAGTGAGTTCCTTAAACTAATCGGTTTCTGACTTTATTTCATTACGTATTAAATATTCGAGCTGGAAATCCGGCAGAGTTTCCCCTGTTTTTCGGATATCCCGGCCGAAGCCTTCACCTAATTTCAACCCAGCACCGAACTAATTTCGGTCACAGTCAATCATAACAACCACACAGGCAATTTTATCATTTTTCATAATTACTTTAAAAATATAATCATAATTCAATATCGAGCCCCAGTGGCTCGGATTCCTCACAAAGAGAGCGATATTGATACATTTGAAATTAAAACAACTTTCAAGTCGTCGTTGGTTCTCTTAAACCGAAAATTGCCTTAGGCCGCTCGCTTATACCTTTGGAATAGGACGGCGAGCGTTCGTGCGCCCGAACTTACTTTGATGATGTTCCTGCACGATTTTGACATAATAAAAAGATCGAATCAAGTTTCGAATTTAAATGCAACACGATGTGAAACACTCGGAATTGTGACCCGAATCGATAACTCATTTACATAAAAAATGGGCACAATTGTCAACATACCATCCAACAGGATTAGATTAACAAGAACGTGCACCATTTTCATTTTCTAAAAAGTTCATTCAAAACTTCTCAATTTTTACAAACTAAATCTTCGCGAATCCGCTAAATCTCCAAATTAAACCTTCGAAACATCTCTTGATATATTTTAGATTTCCAAAACCACGTGTAAAAGGAGAAAAATTAATTTAAATCACGGTTAAATCTAGATATTCAACGATTACAAAATCTCCCTTTTTGAAAATTCTTTTTGCAAGTTTCTTACTTTGAAAGCTCCAACTCACAAATCATAGCTTTCTTAAGCAATTACTCAAGTTTGTACATTCACGATTTCCGCAAAACATCAAATTTTCCAAAACGATAATATTACCAAAAACACTAGTCTTAGAGAGTACCAATATCACCATTAAAGGAAATAAAACTAACCAATGTTTAATTCACCAATTTCAACGACCACCAAAAAAATTACCAAGAGTAGCAAACTCTTTTCACATATAATAGTTCAACTTATTACCGGTTTTCTAAGTCTCGGCTCAAAACCAACCCGTTAGTTAATTTAAGCTTTTAATGACTACAACACTAAACTCGACATAGCGCAAGCTTTCAAACTATAAATTTTCAAATTATAGATTATCCAACAAATCGCAAAGGTTCTAGTAAATGAAAACTTTATCCAAGTCAAAATGCCCAATTTCGCACGAACACAACCTTCCATTAATCCAATCATTCGCCACAACCTCGACAAAATAATGACAACAACACCTTTAGACACAAATAATATAACCCGAACACTAAGCGTAACGAGAATTATGGTTCGCGAATCTAAAACACACAAACAACACCAAACACTAAAAATGCGAACATAAACTATCGCCGGATTAAAAAAAATTGAGATCGAGGCTCACCGAGGAGAAGATCGTGTCGGGATTTCCAACGGCACCGTGAGGCTCGATGAGACAACGGCTGGCTGGTACACCGCCAGGGGCTCGGGGCGGAGCTCGAGCAGTGCGACGGCACACGAATACCGCTGACGGTGCAGGGCTGTGCGCGGCGAGGCCTAGACGAGGCGCGCGGACGCTCCGTCGAGATGCGCAAAGGCCTGGGTCGGCGCTGAGCGCGCTCGAGGCAGCGCGAGGGAGGCTGGGCTCGTCGAGGTTGCTCGGGCCGGCGCGAGGAGGACGCGCGACAAGGCCGACTGCGCGCGGGGTCGCCGGAGTAGTGCACACGCACGAGGCCTCGCGGAGGGGTTTGGGTGCACAGCGCGGAGGTTGCACACGGCGACGCGAGAGCTCAGGGAGCTTCGCCGGCACGGGGAGGGGCGGGCTGATCGCGTGACGAGTGGCCGGGCCTCACGGATCGGGGCCGAGGAACGCCAGGCAAGGGGAGGCGGAGCTGGGTCTCACCGGATCTGGGGTGTCGCAGCTGGTCGCCGGCGCAACGAGGGTGCGCTGAGTCGCAATTGGGCGGAGGCGTCGTGGTCAGAGCATCGGGCTGGGCTCGCTCGGCGTTGCGCGAGGGGCGTTGGAGGAGGCCGAAGCTGGGCGGCGTTCGGCGTGGGCGGCACGCGTGAAGGCTGGGCGTCGGCCGCTCGTCGCCGACGGGAGTGAGAGGAAAGCGAGGGGGATGCGCGCGCTGGACACGCGAGAAGGAGGCAGCGCCGGCGGGGCTCGGGGGCGCGCGCGCTGGACACGCGAGAGGGAGGCAGCGCCGGCGGGGCTGGGCTGGCCGGCGGCAAGGGCGTGGAGTCACGGCGGAGAGAGAGGGAGAGAGAGAGAGTGTGAGGCTGAGAGATAGAGGGAGAGTGAAGGTGGCGGCTGGGAAGAAAGAAAAAAAAAAGGAAAAAAGAAAATAAAGCCCTAGTGGGCTTGGGCTCAATTTTGGCCAAAAAGGCCCAAAAAATTTACCAACGGGAATGGTAAAATTTCTCCGTGAAATAATAAAATTGCACACGTAATTTGGACAAATGAGAGTTAGAAATTTTAATATCGTTCTCGAAATAAAATAAACTCCTAACACATTAATTCGAAATTACAAAATATCCATCCAATTCCATAGTTTAAATCATAACTCCAAATTGACCAGATTTAATGAAACTGACCAATTTTACAAATTGGTCATAACTGAGGCAAAAGTACAAATTAATTAACTGTCACAGTGCTTTTAAATTCAGGTCATTACACCAAGCCATCGAGAACAACGTTTCTCGAGAAGAAGCTCGAGAAGAATCGCGACCAATAAGTCTAAGAAGACTCGCGTCCGACAAGGCCGAGAAGGATCTCAACAGAGAAGGCCGAGAAGGCTAATGTCCGAGAAGGACGAGGAAGCTCGTATCCGAGAAGTCCAAGAAGGATTGCGTGCCCACCGAGCATGTTCCTACCGAGCCCGCTCAGTCCGAGCACGTCAGAGCAAGTACATGTCAATCACGTCATATCGTGCAAGTTCGATCGCGTTTGAGCAAGTACATACCGAGCAAATCCGAGCACGTTCCTGCCGAGCCCGCTCAGTCCGAGCACGTATCCGCTGAGCACGTACTCGCCGAGCAAGTCCTAGCAGAGTAGACCGGACTTGCGCCCGAACAGAGCATACTAGACTTGCGCCCGAGTAAGGCCGTGCAGAGTTATGCCCGACTAGACTCCCAGCCGAGCAGACTCAAGGCTCAAGTCCAAGAAGAACGAGGAAGCTCGCATTTGAGAAGAAGCTCGAGAAGGATCGCGTGCCCACAAGTCTAAGAAGACTCGCGTCCGACAGGGCCGAGAAGGATCTCAACAGAGAAGACCGAGAAGGCTGACGTCCGAGAAGGACGAGGAAGCTCGTATCCGAGAAGTCCAAGAAGGATCGCGTGCCCACCGAGCATGTTCCTACCGAGCCCGCTCAGTCCGAGCACGTATCCGCTGAGCACATACTCGCCGAGCAAGTCCTAGCAGAGTAGACCAGACTTGCGCCCGAGCAGAGCATACTAGACTTGCGCCCGAGTAAGGCCGTGCAGAGTTATGCCCGACTAGACTCCCAGCCGAGCAGACTCAAGGCTCAAGTCCAAGAAGAACGAGGAAGCTCGCATTCGAGAAGAAGCTCGAGAAGGATCGCGTGCCCACAAGTCTAAGAAGACTCGCGTCCGAAGGGCCGAGAAGGATCTCAACAGAGAAGTCCGAGAAGGACGAGGAAGCTCATATCCGAGAAGTCCAAGAAGGATCGTGTGCCCACCGAGCATGTTCCTACCGAGCCCGCTCAGTCCGAGCACGTATCCGCTGAGCACATACTCGCCGAGCAAGTCCTAGCAGAGTAGACCAGACTTGCGCCCGAGCAGAGCATACTAGACTTGCGCCCAAGTAAGGCCGTGCAGAGTTATGCCCGACTAAACTCCCAGCCGAGCAGACTCAAGGCTCGAGTCCAAGAAGAACGAGGAAGCTCGCATTCGAGAAAGCCGAGGATGATTGCGACCAATACGCAGGAGAAGACTTGCGTCCGAGACCAACGGGCTACGGCCTATGCGACTAAGGTCAAATCGGGACTAAGGTCCATCTGGCTTTAACCGATGAAGCGTGTTTCGACTAAGATCAAACCGCCACCAAAGGGCTACGGCCTAGACGACTTAGGTCGAATCGGGACTAAGGTCCATCCGGCTGTAACTGATGAAGCGAGTTCCGACTAAGGTCAAACCGCCACCAAAGGGCTACGGCCGAGGCGACTTAGGTCGAATCGGGACTAAGGTCCATTCGACTTTAACCGATGAAGTGTGTTCCGACTAAGGTCGAACCGTCACCAAAGGGCTACGGCCTAGACGACTTAGGTCAAATCGGGACTAAGGTCCATGCGGCTTTAACCGATGAAGCGTGTTCCGACTAAGGTCGAACCGCCACCAAAGGGCTACGGCCTAGACGACTTAGGTCGAATCGGGACTAAGGTCCATCCGGCTGTAACTGATGAAGCGAGTTCCGACTAAGGTCGAACCGCCACCAAAGGGCTACGGCCGAGGCGACTTAGGTCGAATCGGGACTAAGGTCCATTCGACTTTAACCGATGAAGCGTGTTCCGACTAAGGTCGAACCGCCACCAAAGGGCTACGGCCTAGACGACTTAGGTCGAATCGGGACTAAGGTCCATGCGGCTTTAACCGATGAAGCGTGTTCCGACTAAGGTCGAACCGCCACCAAAGGGCTACGACCTAGACGACTTAGGTCTAATCGGGACTAAGGTCCATTCGGCTTTAACCGATGAAGCGTGTTCCGACTAAGGTCGAACCGCCACCAAAGGGCTACGGCCTAGACGATTAGGTCGAATCGGGACTAAGGTCCATTCGGCTCCAGCCAACAAAGCGCGTTCCGACTAAGGTTGGGCCGCCACCAAAAGGCTACGGCCTATGTGACTAAGGTCGAATCAGGACTGAGTTCCATATGATTCCGACCAACGAAACGCGTTCCGACTAAGGTCGAATCGCCATCAAAAGGCTACGGCCTACACGACCAAGGTCGAATTGGGACTAAGGTCCACCCGGCTCCGGCCGAGAAGGCGCGTTCCGGCTAAAGTCAAACCGCTGTTGAGAGGCTAAGGCCTACGCGACCAAGGTCGAATTGGGACTAAGGTCCACCCGGCTCCGGCCGAGAAGGCGCATTCCGACTAAAGTCGAACCGCTGTTGAGAGGCTAAGGCCTACACAACCAAGGTCGAATCGGGACTCAGTTCCATGCGGCTCCGGCCAACGAAGTGCGTTCCGACTAAGGTCGGACTGCCACCCAAAAGGCTACGGCCTACGAGACTAAGGTCGAATCGGAACTAAGTTCCATCCGGCTCCGGCCAACAAAGCGCGTTCCGACTAAGGTCGGGCCGTCACCAAAAGGCTACGGCCTATGTGACTAAGGTCGAATCAGGACTGAGTTCCATATGATTCCGACCAACGAAGCGCGTTCCGACCTTAGTCGAACTGCAACCAAAAAGCTACGGCCTACGCGACTAAAGTCGAATCCGAACTAAGTTCCATCCTTCTCCGACCATGTCGCTAACAGCCACTTGTTACAAGGAGGCATTCTTGTTACTAGAAGGCCTCTTCGTTCCGACTAAGGACGGACTACCAATAAATGGCTACGGCCTATGCGACTTAAATGGAATCATGCTAAAGTTCCATCCGGCTCTGGCCAACGAAGCGCGTTCCGACTAAAGTCAAACCACCACTATAAGGAAACGAACCTGCATCCTAAAAGTCTCTCCATCGATTACTATCAATCAAGAGACTTGGGGGGCTAATGTTGGTGGGTACAAATATTCTCGATAATGACATGTAGAGAAGGCCCAAGCCCATGAGTGTGTTGAACAAACTCGGCCTATGTGCTCATCAAGTTTTTATATCTTGCGTGCTCACATACTTGTTGAACAAGATCGAACTCGAGAAAGACAAATAAGGCTTGGCCTGTGCACCTACGAAGCAGGCTCTAGCCGATGAGGTCGGGCAAGCCTACGCTCAAACAGTCTCATAGCCGAACAAGGTCGAGTAGGCTCGCGGCGAAGCAAGACAGAGCAGGCTCGCGCCGGAGCAAGAAAGAGCAGGCTCGCGGCCGAGTAGGTTCACGTCGGAGCAGGACCTAACAAGTCGCGACGGAGCAGGACCGAACAGGCTCGCGTCGGAGCAGGACCGAACAGGCTCGCGACAGAGCAGGACCGAACAGGCTCGCGTCGGAGCACGACCGACCAGGCTCGCGGCCTAGTAGACTAGCATCGAAGCAAGACTGAGCAGGCTCGTGCCGGAGCATGACAGAGCAGGCTCACGACCGAGCGGACTCGTGTCAAAGCGGGACTGAGCCAGCTCGCGTCGGAGCAGGACCGAGCAGGCTTGCGACCAAGTTAACTCGCTCCGAAGCAGGACCAAGTAGGCTCGCGTCGGAGCAGAACTGAGCAGCCTCGATCGCGATCGAACATGGCCGAATAGACTCACGTCGGAGCATGACCTAACAGGCTCGCGACGGAGCAGGACCGAACAGGCTCGCGTCGGAGCAGGACCGACCAGGCTCGCATCGGAGCATGACCGACCAAGCTCGCGGCCTAGTAGACTCGCAGCGAAGCAAGACTGAGCGGACTCGCGTCGGAGCAGGACCTAACAGGCTCGCGACGGAGCAGGACCGAACAGGCTCGCTTCGAAGCAGGACCAACCAGACTTGTGCCCGACTACACTCGTGGCCGAGCAGATCAGAGCAGACTCACGGCCGAGCAGAGCAGACTCACGGCCGAGCAGAGCCGACCAGGTTTGCGCCTGAGCAGAGCATACCAAAATTGCGTCCAAGCAAGGCCATGCAGGATTACACCTATATGTTCAAACAAGCATGAATCCGATAATATCCACAAGCAATTGTGATCCCTATCACGCATGTCGAGTACGGACAAGCACTAACGCCGTACTTGTAACTGACAGCTGCACACACTAAAAGGACGCGCGTGCCTCTGCTTGTAGAAGGCAACTCCACCACTAAGTCCCAGCGCCTGCGAGAAGGACGATGCGGCAGGAGGTACGTCGAGTGCAACGACTCTGAAAATGCCACGTGTCATAGAAGGGCAAACCGGGCACCGCAATCGATTGACGAACCCGACCCGCGAGGACTAGTATAAATAGGTTGAATTGTCTTGTATGAGACATGCTCATTTTACTTGTGCAAACTTGTATCAAGTTTTTAGCATCAACAGATAACATAATTTGTATTGCAATTAAGTTGATTTTGTAATAGAATAAGATGAGCTTATACTGTATACTAAATATATTTCTTATACTAGTAAAAGAGATATTTTTTTCTTTTTAATGATTTACTTATTTTATTTATTTACTATCTTTGACTTTCAATATCAATAGTTGCTATGAAAATTGAGAGAATTTCAAAATAAAGTCATTATTCTTGTCACTTAATAATCTATGTATTCCAAATGGTGTACGCCTTTTATTTTCACTTTATGTTTATAGTGTAAATTTTATGGTATAAATTAAAAATACAACACACATTGTGTCAAAAATTAGATACTCTTCAAAATCTCTCATGAAAAATTCTTTTGTAGCAAGGGTCTTTTTTCTTCTACAGTAAGGTCAGAAATCATAAAGAAAGTATAAAAAAAATTTAGAAAGTTAATAAACATAATTTATTTTCCCCTTGAAAATTTTATTTAAATCCAAATTTTGATTATAAATTAACATCGGAATAAAAATTAACAAACTGAATATAATCAAGTTCTTATTTAGAAATATAAATTTGGGTATTAAAATGTATCATTTTAGAGTCTGGATGTCAAAGTGCAATTGATCTTAGAATTCAAGGGCAAAAAATGAAATTAACCTCTTTAATTATTATCATTTTTTTCTTGCTGTGATACAAAATCTTCTTGACTGCCCAACCACAAAAAAAAAAAAAAAAAAAAAAAAAAAAAAAGCAACTACTAACAAAAATAAATATAATATAAATCACAACCCAAAATGGAGTGAGAAAGAAAAGGAAGAGAGAGAAGGAAGAAGAGGATCGTTTATACGTCTCTCTCTCAGCTCTCTTTCCCTTCTCTCTCTCATTTCCTTCTTTTGCTTCTCTCTTCGGTCACAGAGAGAGAGAGAGAAGCGAAGAAGGAAAGCAAAAACAATCCCACCGACGAAACTCAGTCTCTCCGACCTTGCTTACACATTCCATTCTTCTCAAAAATCCCATTTTTACCCAACTTTTTAGCTCACTTTGGGTTTCGGTGGTTTTCATTGTCGTTGGGTTCTCCAAGGTTCCCAAAACAAAACCCATAAAAAAGAGGAAAAAAAAAAGAAAAAAAGATGTTGGTAGCGAATAGCTTTGATTTGTGGCAAAAAGACACTTTCTTTTCGGCGGCTGAGGAGGTTCAAGAATCCGCTGATATGTATGTGACTTAATTTTATATTATTATTTGTTAACTTTTTTTTTTGGTTGGGATTATTGTTTTCCTTTAAACATTTCTGGGTATGAAGCATTTTTAATTGGTAATAGTTTATGGTTGAGAGATGGACTGTGCTGGTAAAGAATTTGCAGATGGGTATGTGACTGATGTTGGGATTACTTTTGACTGTATTGGAAGGAATAGTATGTGTTATTACAATTCATGGTGTATTTTTTTTTTTTATATATGTTGTTAGGTTGATCATATTAATGGTTTTTATTCATATCTGGTTTTAATTTGTTAGATGTATTAGTTTCTTCTTACAAGTACTCATGTAATTAGTTTTGTGTGTGTGTGTGTGTGTTTTTTTTTTCATAGTTCCTTTCTTGAAATATGAAAACTTGTTATGGCTTAGGCGCTTAGCTCACCTATTTGCTTATATTAGTTGGTGAGATAAGGGTTCAAAGAAAGATGGAATTGTGCAATTGACTTGAACTTGAGTTATTAAAAAAGTGAATATGGCTATTATTATCTTCTGTAATTATTTTGATGTCCTGATGAGTCAATGAGCCAGCTGAGCAGCTTATTTCTATTAGATTATATGCCAATAGGAAACACTTCCATGGAATTTGGGAGAATTTGGATTGGTTTGTTGGCTGAGTATAATGTCTCTTGAGATTTGTAGTGCATTTTCCTTCTTAGTTTTCTTGTGGACTATTTTTCATACTAAAATATGTAGAAGTAAAAAGCTTAGGATATTGATCGAATTTGGAATAGAGGTAATTCTTTTCTTGATTTGCTTTTCCAGAATGGAATCGGCATACAGGACATGGGTTAAAGAGAGGAGAGCGAGTCCTTCACCCGAGAACCTCGACGAGCTCTGTAGAGAGTTGCAAACTGCTTTAGGCACTGCTAAATGGCAGGTACAGCTAGTTTTATTCTATAAGTGTTTATCAGTAGTTACTGTTTTTCAATTTTTATTCTTAACTAATTGATAATGTTACTCGGGCTTCATTTGTGATACTTCCCTTATTCTTTTTCCTAAGAAACCTAAGATTTGGACTGTGTTTTGTGGGTTAATCTCAATTAAACGTCCAACTCAAAAATAATTTTTTTGCTTTATAGGAGGTTCTCTTTTTTCTCACTCTCGGCGAGAGGGAAACTTGATTTTGGCTTTTTATTTCCTTGTATGCTCTTAAACTGGAAAATTTGTTTTAATGTTAAGTAACTATATATATTTTTTACTTTACACATTTAATCAGTTAGAGGAGTTTGAAAGGGCTGTCAGAGTGAGCTATGGACATCGTGGTGAGGACAGTTCAACAGCTAGACACAGTCAATTTATATCGGCCATTGAAAATCAAATATCCCGCGTTGAATCAGCATTAAGAGAATCTTTTGTTGAAGAAGGAAAGAAACCTCTTAGATGGGTCAACCTGAATGAAGAAGAGTGTGATGATTTAGCCGCATTTCTCTCAGGAACTTCCCAAATCACGCATACTTCAAAAGATGAAGGCATTGGGATCAGAACTCCCATGAAAAGCACTCACACCCTTGAGGAAAATCAAATTAAGAGAAAAATTGCAACAAGTCTACAATCTAGTGCTTCAAGCAAAAGAGGCATTTACGATGAAATTGTATCTGTTAAAGAGGAATTTACG
The DNA here is from genome assembly GCA_018132145.1 of Boehmeria nivea var. tenacissima. Lineage (NCBI taxonomy): Eukaryota > Viridiplantae > Streptophyta > Magnoliopsida > Rosales > Urticaceae > Boehmeria > Boehmeria nivea. Next base: position 5,976,911 of record CM030885.1, on the reverse strand, counting down.
GCGAATCGGATGAGAAGTATGACATGGAACTGGGACTAAAAGAAGTTTATGGATCAAGGGACGACTCAATTTGTCAAGTAGACAAAACAGCTAATACAAGAAGAACATGGAGTACTCCAAATTTTGGTGATTTGAAGATAGTAATTGCTGACGAAGATGAACAGAGAAATCAACTGATATCGGACTTTGAGAGTACACCGAAAGAAAAGGGTTCAAAATTCATATTTTGGAAGAAAAGGTGTGGAGAACTTTCCCGGGCAAATGGAGCAGTTAATTTGTTCAACCAGGTAATTTTTTACGTGCTTGAGACATATCAGTTGTATGGAAGGTCCATTCACTTCATTCAAAAGGAAAACCTCCTATAATTTGCTGAGGGGAAGGGAAAATAAACATGGAAAATAGACAACCACCTGATTTGATTTTTTTTCCGTTTATTTGTGTGGTAAAAATGGATCAAGAGCTCTAAATAACTGGGAAGATTTACATGTGTGTTATCTGCAGCTTTTTAGTCGAGCTAATGGATCGCAAAGGCAATTTCATAATCCACCGCGCATGCAATATGGTTGTTCTGTTCAAGTTACACTTGCCTTAATGCTAACCATCTTTTTGATTGGTAAGCTATTTATTTCTTGTAACCTTCTTAATCAACTACCAGAACTGCATACTAGATAATGAACCTTTTTATGTTAGTCTTTGAACAGTTTAATTAAGTGGTCCAGAGCTTTATCTTGTATAGCATGCTGTTTCTTTTCCTTCCCATATATTGCGAATACAAAAATCAAGTGTAGGTAGTTGCATATGCAATCGTGTTAGAAGCCTGGAGCCTATCTTGTTCGAGTAAACCTCGGATTACACAAAACTTTTTAATTATAATCCTTAATGTTGTTTCTTTTCGTTCATGACTTAAGTCTTATGAAATATGTCATATTACACTGCTCCCAATTCCAATTTCTTCTGATTTTTCTGCAAGACCTCTGCTTATAAGCTATCTATTGTTGCTTATGTAGTTCAATATATAGGCTTGATGTGTGTGTTGAGTTATTTATCGTGTTTTTATTATAGTTTGATGGACATCAGTGTATTGTTGTTGTTATTGTTGTTTTTTTTTTTTTTTTCTCTTATAATGATATACTAATTTCTAATTAAACTTTATCACTGTGCAGTTCCATTTCTACTTTTCTCAAATTGAGATCAAGTGCTACATGATACTTTTTAGTACATCTGATAGAGAAGGAAGGTAATTGTTGCTATGGATTTTCATATTTACGTATTTAAATAAAGGGGTCTTTGATAATATTTTCAGTGCAAAATTCCTTTGGTCTGTCTTTGGAAGAATCTTATATTGGAGGCTTCTGAAAATGCATTGAAATTTTTCATACTTATCGCTTACATTGTTTTGACTACCTCGTGCATTTTCAGAAAACAAAAACCAGTAAAATATATTTTCATCGTATTCATTTTTTTCCTCCAATCTTCATCATTTTAGATAATGTTGTGAAAAGTTCCACTAAAATAATAAATAGGACTTCCAAGGATAAATAAAAAAGAGAAAATGCAAATTAAATGAGACAGAGATTTGTGGTTCAGCGACTTTGCCTACATCCACAGGCAAGGAGTATGACGAAGAGTCGAAGACTATGACAAAGAAAAAGAAATTAGAAACCAATTTCACTATTTGTCTCTAGCTCATTTTGTGAGAGCATTTTAGGCGTTTTGAGTTTGGTGAGAGTTGAAATACTCTTTTGTAATTTCCTTTTGTTATTAGTGAAATTTTTCATCGGAGTCTCCGCAATTATCAAACCACATAAATCTGTCTGCTGTTATTTGTATTGTCTCTCTTTTATTTTGTCCCAAAAAATCTTTCTTATTATTTTTGTAGCACATTATAACAACAGATAATTTCTCCACTCTTTAGTCCTGTCATTTTGTAGAAAATTCCTGTATTAAAATCAGCAGCCAAGAGAGCTGAACCTGTAAAATATAGTAATATTGACTTAAAACGAACATCCAGATATGCCAATATACAGAACTTTAGGTATTAACCATGTGCTTATCCTGCAGAAGTGGCCTAGAAAAAGATGATGTCTGTAGTGTCGAAGATAATCCTGGCTGTTCCGGGTGCGTAAACATCGCTGTTGTTTTAGTTACATTCAACTAAGCTAAACAACTTTACCCCTCAGAAGTCCCAAAGAGGGACGCAACAGGATTAAGGGAGTCGATTAAGATATCCTGGTGGCACAGAAAATGTAATTGTCATTCATATAGTTTCCTATCCATGAAGATTGTTTCCAAAGTGTTGACGATCAATGTCATATTTTGAGTGAGCTCTAAACTTCAGACATGCAGTTGGGTTGTGAATAAAATTGTTTTAGGAGTTATATTCACCCATTTGTATTGCACTGGCATTCTCTTCTTCCTGGCAAAAAAAAAGAAAAAAGGCTTCGATTTTTTCCTTTGCGCTGAATTTGTTTTAGCTTGTGCGTTCAATCCTTTATGGTACCTTTTGCTCTTTTTTCTTTTCCGCTTGGGGATGTATAATTGCGAAACAGGTCGGCTCAAATTCCTCTAAAAGTAGGGAATATATGATGCCAAAATCATTCTCCAAAAAGTTGTGTGTTTTGAAGTTTTGTTCATTTGTATGTCAGAGTTCCTCAAAACACCTGCAACGTTTTGAAATATATGTTTTGAAATTTTGTTCATTTGTTACAGAAAAAGAGCACGGGAGCAGGCGGGGACCCGTCATTGTAGGACTATACGTGGCTGTAGAGATACCAATTGATGATAAATACACTATTACATGTCTGTTAAATTTGTTCTACATTTAGCAAGAATTGGGAGTACAAAAAAACAAAACAAGAGTTAGGAAAGCTATTAAATCATATACTAATAACTCTAGAGAAATAATTACATGGGCAACATAGGTTGCCTACTAAACTTGTGATCTGAGTTTATCCTCCTAAACATTCCCATCCCAAACGTTTACAAAGGTTTACATGCTCGTTTTTGCTCATGTTCACCTTGGTGTCTGGTCATAATGCCAATTTCATCATATGTTGTAAAATTTGGCCACATTTTCGCTTGGTCTGATCAGGCTTGTTAATTTAATTGCATAACCCCTAAAACATCAAGAAGAAGCACGTCAGAATCAGAACAAGAAGCTAATAACAAGGGAAGTTTGTGCCCAAGATTGTTTCTTGAACAGTTAATATAGTCCCAATCAAATCAAACAATATATGAATTCTCAAACCCAAAAAAAAAAAGAAAAGAAAAGCATAAACTTAATAGTTAACCTTCAAGGTAAAACAACAACACCATACCTAATGCTTCATCCCCAAAAGAAAATATGCCTACATCAAGACTATCCACTTTACCTATCGTCCAACCACACATCCATAAACAATTTAAATTGAAAAGCTAGTTCAACCCCGAAAAGGCCTTGTAACTAGATAACAATCATAAAGCTTGATCGCAAATATAGGGCCTGCTGTCCTGTGACTTAAAACACTTTAGTTAATTACCCTTTTTATTTTATGTTATGTAACAGGAAATGCATATTTTAAACACACACGCGCATAAGACAGGTAGCTCTTATAGATAGTACTAACAGAGTTCAAAAGAATTTGATCAAGAGCAAAATCTCAGTATTTATTTATTTTCCATACAAGGTTCAAAACAGACTATAAAGAGACTCCACACAAACATAGTTGGCTAAAATGTCAGATTGTTATCTTTTTCATCCAAACATAGTTGGCTAAAATGTAAATGCCTACTTGAACGAATTCAAACGTCGGATTTGCATCAAACGGCCACAAGAATGCCATTTTATAGGCTATGATAGGCCAACACAAGGTATTCTTAAAAGCTCATTTTTAAAAGGTAGTCTCATGACAACGCGACAAAAATAGCTTGGTAAGAAATATGATTTTATACCTCAGCTGGTGACGAGACAATACCTTCCCTGCTAGAATTAAAATGGTCATTCAGAGTCCTGCATGAATACATAATAAGTAGGCTTACATATATATATTTCCATTGAAAGATGCCAATAATGACAAAAAATCACCTGGGCCTCTCAGATTTAGCGAGATGTTTTGACATGATAGATGCCTGAAAAATTAAACAATAAAAATTCATCTGAGTTTGAAAAAAAAAAAAAAAAAAGTCTAGCATCAAGCAAAAACTGTAATGACAAGCGAAAGAAACATAGTTTGTTAAGTGGAGAGCGATGCTTAAGGAAGTCAAAGTCAAACAAACTATGTACACACGTGTTCAACACTTCCACAGGAAAATTTATTGCAAGGAAAGAGATGATTGGAAATCCAGTCCAGATTTGTACTATAAAGCTTGACATTGGCAGTATGTAAAAACATAATATGCCAAATAATACTAGTCAAGTTTAGTTTTGGATTATCATATAATGACCCGTTAAAAAAGTGAATTCTCAGGGAGATTAAAATAATAAAGAATAAGAGCCACAGCTTTGACAATAAATTCTAAATGATGCACCATCGTAAAAAAAAAAAACCCGATTTCCAACTGGTAAAACAGTAAGTACACGACCTGCTCTTGAATTATGCTCCTTGCCTCGACAAGCTGAGCTTCAAGCTCAAGCTCCCTTTCAGTTGCTTCAGAAGTAACTTCTGCTCCTTTCTGCGCATCTTGCAATTGACCCATGCGCTCCTTCAATAATTCAGCAAATAAACAATACAACACCAATAGATATATTGTCAATCAGATGATTCACTAGACAAACACATAATTACGGGAAACCAACTACCTTTATGGAAGCCATCTTAGTTCGGAGACTTTCTTCTATTTGATCTCTGGCCATGTGAAATGGAAGGTCAAAGACATCCTGCAAAGTGAAAAGCATCAGATCAGCAATAACAATTGAGCCGCTGGGACTGAAGGATGGTACATAAATTAAAAGGTAACCCTACCGTCCTCCCACCAAATGGAGAGCGTGCCGGATCTGTTTCAAGTCCTTCATTGACAGCCACGGACTGCTTAGACAACCCATTTGGAGCATTGATGAAGTCACGCATATCCACCTAAACAAAAATTTTATTCAGACAAAACATTTGAGAATCAAACAAAATAAAAAATAAAAGCTCAATGTGGAAGCAACGAAAGGAAAAAAACAACTGGTCTTTCATAATGTAGACAACAAAGAAAGGAAAAAAGCACAGCAAATAAAGCAAGAGAACCAAGAATAGAATGAGCAACTCCATACTGCTAGAGATAACCATGAAAGAGAGCAAGAAAATGAGAATCAATTATAGAAGAGACAGTGATAGTAATAAAGCATAAATCTGGGCTGTTAAGTGAAAACGAGAACTAAACAAAATGCTGCCTTAAAAGCATATATGAAGTTAGGCGACAAAGTGATCAAGCTTCTTTTACAAAAACATGCCTAAAGGAGAGAGATTGATGTAGGGCATATTATTAAAGAGATTGATGTAGAATTCAACTTTCCTAATATGTCCTACATCAGAGATGACAGGCCATACACAGCCAATGGATACTCATACAAGTGAAGACTGAAGACCCGCATGAAAAGCCATTCACAGCCAGAGGAGAATATGTTACACTAAGAACCACATGAAGAACGTATCTACTATCCCCATGTCAGACAGGACTCACATTCAAATGTAGTGAAGTTAAGTTACCCCCATCCCTTAATGATGCTATTGAACAACAGATATTTTCCTAGACATTAGTCACACTGCAGATTCAATGAACAAACAAACTGAAGGTTACTGCCATATTATTCTAGACATTTCATCTATGTTTATTATTATTCTGGGAAACAGTTTTCATATAAAGTTAGTGAGATTTGACCGTAGTCAAACCAGAAAGCAAAACTTTATAGATTCTCTAAGTGAACAGAAGAATAAAAGAAAACCCAGTAGTCACAAAATTCAACTTTCAAAATTTTAGATATAGTTCAACATACTTGAAACTGTAGAATCACAGAAAGCAAATCAGATTATCTTAAAGAACCACAAGATAAAAGATATCCAGTAGTCACAAGATTCAACTTAAAAATTAGTACAGTTACACTTGATATCCTAGCAGTCACGGTAAGTAAATAAGATAATACACTTATAGACCCACAAGTGAAATGAACGATACCCTGGATTTTCAAACTAGTAGCCTAACAGATAGTAAGTAAACAGCCAAACATTACCTGCATTGATCGTAATAATGCCTTTAAATCAGCATTCTCTTGCATCAATTCTTGATTTTTTGCTTCATAAGCATCCACCTAACAACAGAGAGCACATGCATCAAGTTTCGGCCACAACAAAGAACAACTCGATCAAGGAGCATGCAATAATCAAAGAGATTAGCAAGCTACATACAATTTTTTTGTAAAAATCATTGTCAGCCTTCTTCCCATTCCACGTTCCTCGCTGACGCCCTTCTTTCTATAAAAAAATAATAATAAATTAAAAAATTAAAAAAAAAATAAGAGAGCTATCAGGGGAGAAATAAATATTTTACAGTTAGGATGCTAGATGTATAAATTAGATCTAGAATTCATTGTAATTAAAAATATAAAATATATATGAAAAAATAAACAACAAATTCAGGCAATTAATACCTGAAGCAAATTCATAATCTCCATGCCTGATCTAGTTTCCTTCTTTTTCTCCATTAATACTTGGTTAAGCCTCTCCTGCAATAAAAATTCAAGAATTCTCATTACACCACCATTACCTTAGCACACAGTTGTCATTATGAAATTACAGAAAGTGAAGAAAAGAAACAGTAAAATAACCAATATTTCTCTTTTAAAGATTAGCGTGCATATAGAAGAATAATTACCTGCAGTTTTATGTACTCCTTTTCTTTTTTCTTCATCTCATGTATTTGTTGAGTCCTTACTTGCTTCAGCAACATCAACATACATAATTGAGTTTAAAATACCACTACCAGTAACAGTAGGTACTAAAGATTTCTCTTGCATGGTACCAAAAAAAAAACACAAAATAGACCGAAATGTCCTAACCTGATTACCAATGACCATTCTTTGATATTCATCTCTCTCCTGCTGCAGCTTTTCGATTTGGGCCTTAAATGCTGCAGTAGCTTTGGCTTCCTAATGAAGAACCCAAAAAGATCAACTTAATAATAACACGATCATATACGAATACACTCTTTCAAATATCTACGTATATACATATCCTAACCGTTCTTGTAATCGTTGCTATCTCCCTATCTTTAGCTTGTATCTGCCCGTCAAGCCTCTCGACTTTAGCTTCCAATCTTGTAATGTCTGACAATAGCCTACAACATGAAAAGCAACAATGCCATTCCATTACAATTATAGAAATATTTACAGTATATAACCTCGTGTTGGCAACAACACTTCAATCGATTTTAAGTCAAAACAAGTACATAAAAACAAAAACAGACATGTCTGATAAAAACACAACAAATTGTCCCAAACGAACCATAAACACTACAGAACAGAACAAGAAATGCCAAAACTATACCGTTGTCTCTGATCATTCGCAGATTCCCGGAACTCAACATCACGCTGTCTCTGCTGAATCAAGGCATAAATGCAGTTGCAAGTGCGTGCGATTGAGACCTACAAAAAATCAATCCCATGAATTTATTTTTCAAGAACTACACAATCAATCAAATTTGAAATCCTAAAAGGCCATCGACCAATCGGCACAAACAGGATCGCTAGCGAAGAGATCGAGCGAAGCCGGAAAGCCAAACGTGACAAGCGTCTGGTTCAAGTACTTGAGGCAATGCTCCAAGTTTCCAACATCAGCGAACGCGTACTCTCTGAAAAAAAAACAAAAACAAAAACAAAAACAAAAACAAAAGACACAACAGTCAACACAATCCAAAACCCTAGACATTAGAACAAAATGCTCGAACCACATAAAAACCCTAGCGATCGAGGGCTCAAAGCCCCCACATTTTCCATTTCTGACCAAAACAACACTGCCGAAAGACGGAACGGAGAGGAATCGGAGAAAACTCACCCCATTCCGATGCCAGACTGAGACGAAGTCTGTGACGAAGCAAAACACGCAGAGAAAATCAGACACCAAAAACAAAAAATGTAAACATATATATATATATATAGAGAGAAAGAGAGAGAGAGAGAGAGCAGAGAGTTACTCGGAGATCGAAGTCGGTCTCAGTCACTGCCATTGTCGAGAGTCACAGAAAGCTCTTATCTTCAAGATCACAGAGAGAGTAAAAATGGCGATTCTTTCTTTTGTACTGTTTGTTTGTTTGTTTTTGGTTTTGTGTTTCTCAAAATCTCACTCACAGAGTCACACAGACAGATCTGAGCGCTGAGTAATTTTTGAAAACCGAAATTCACTTTTTGTTTTCTTTTTCTTTTTTTTTTCAATTTTTTTCTTTTAAACTTTCAAAATAGTTCCAAAGAAGAGAATAAAAGAGTCCCTAAAACGGACTTGTTTGGACTCAGGCGGGTGAGTTTTGGGATCTGGTGCGGCCGCGTTTAGAAAAGCTCGGATCAATGTCCGACGGAAATGTTTGTTTTGTGTACGTGGCGAGTTTTGATTCGATGCATGGGTAGTAGGAAGATTCTGTTGAGTATTAAGAAGGGGATATTTATGTAAGGATGGTCCGGTGGAATGGGAGCTGATAATGGCGCCACATGCTAATAACAATTAAGCATAATTGAAGGCATGTTTAGTTGAATTAGCATTATTGTAGCTTTTAAGATAGCTAAGGTTAGGTGCAATTTTGGCATGTATAGTACCGAGTAATTATTTACCCGGTAGAATTTTCGGGTAAATTATGGGTATTATTTGGATAGTAAATCTGGGTATATACCTGGAATTACCTGAAATGAAAAAAAATTTGGAATGTTTTACCCAGCTTTTACTCGGGATTTACCCGAAATTCTATTCCACATATAATATTTCCTTTTCTCTCATTCTCTTCCCTCTCTTATTCTGTGGACAAATTTTTTTTTTATATAAAATCTAGGTAATTATCCAGAAATTATTCCATAAAATGCCATGGAATGAATTGTTCATTCCATGAAATTTCTCATTTGCACGCCTAGCTAAGGTCTTCTTTTGAATAAATATATAAAAATAATTTGTACATTAAAATTTGAAAAAATTCTGCGGTAGAATGTCATAGAATGAACTGTTCATTCCATATAATGCCATGGAATTTCTCATTTGCACGCCTAGCTAAGGTCTTCTTTTGAATAAATATATAAAAATAATTTGTACATTAAAATTTGAGAAAATTCTGTGGTAGTTTATATCTACTGTAGGGGACAATTCTAAATTTGTAATGAGTGTTGATAAATATTATAGTTTTTTCTGTGACGTTATTTGAGAAATGTAAAGGTAGTATTACATTCTCTTTCTATCAATGAATTGACACATTCTTCTTCTCTACTAACTTTTTTAATTGAATCAAAAGTGTTCTCACTTTGTAAATTCAGGCATAAAAAATATGGAGTTTGAACCCTCTTAACCGCCAATAGGAAAAAAGGAAAAAAAGAAAAACGTGTATTTTACTTCGACTTTCTATTTATTAGATGGTATAAATTTCTCTAAAATGTCTAAATAATTTTTCTTTGATTTTATTCTATTTTATTGTGCTCAATAGACAATTAAGAAAAGTAATAAGATAAACCGGTGAATTTTATTTAGTAAATGATAACTTTTTACATTAATATTCAAGTTAGTAAGCTATTAGCCATAGTTTTAATAAGTTACCATTGTTTTTTTTTTTTTTTGCTCATTTGCCAAAGAGTGAACAATTATCTCAATCGAACTAGTATGTGGTCTCTCAATCGACTTAGATATCTGATCGTGAATTGTCCCACGACAGCTGCTTTGTTATCTATGTTCGCCATAGCCACAACCTTTGAACAACATCAAGTTCTCTGGCTCCACTCAATTCCAACAAGGAGAGCGTGGCCTTGTTAACAAATTTTGTTAGCAATATTCCAATGTCGTTTTATGTTTATTTCCAAGAACAAAATTTGTGACCGCTGTAATAAAATTTCTTTGTTGTGTTAATGTTCTTGTAACAAAAACCAAACTAGCCCAAAATAGGTGTCATATGAAAATTTTATGTACGTTATTTGATTGAAGGTCAAGATAAGATATGCTTTTTTATTTAGTTTAAAAAACTAAGATTAAATTCAATATTACCAAAAACTTAGAAAAAAAGAATAAAGTATTTTAACATAAGAGATCATTATATGTGTAATAAGTAAGGTGTTGTTTGACAAGTGATTAAACTTTTAACTTAGTATTCTTTTGACTATGAAATCTTATTTGGCACCTTTTGGTTCAAAAAATGAATCATTTGGATAAGAATTCAAATTGAAAATTTAACTCATTTTGATTTGAGTTATTATTTGGCAAAATCATGATTTCAAATTGACGTTTGGATTGAAGTATGGTTTAGTTTAAAATGAGGTTGTAAGAGAGAAGGTTTGAATTAGTAATTGAAAAAAAAAAAAATTGCTTCAACTGTAGTAAGAATACTTGAATTATTATTATTATTATTATTATTATTATTATTATTATTATTATTATTATTATTTTTTGTATTTGAGTTAAAAACCTTGGTACTATAGTAAGGGTATTTAAATCTAATTTTTTTTGTAGTTGAATTGTTATCCAAATATACCATATGCTATTACTATGAAAAAAAAAACACTTTTTCGAATTATAAATCTCAATTGAAATAGTGCAAACTAAACTCCTATCGAAATATTGATCTAAATTACAATCTACAAGATTTTACTTTTTAAACTCAAATCAAAGTAATCTTTTTTTTTTATTTAAATTACTTACGAAACAACCCGTAAACTATAAGAAAGAGAATTCCAAAATTGTACTAGGTTTCTCCTGTATCAAACCTTATAAATTATAACGAAAATAAGAAGAAAATTGGGAAAAAGTTCTTTTTTTTCCCCCTTACAAAAAGTTTTCTGTCCGAAATTTGATTGAATAAATTATGAGAAGGATAAATATTATAATTATTGAACATAGGATTCAGTGATCATTTTATGGTTTGAGGGCTGAACGAAATTGATTTTATAGTTCAGGGGTTATAAAAATAACCTTAAAAAAAGCGAGATATATTATGTGAATGGGCCATCTACTATAATAACGTATTTAATTTTCCTTGTAATTTTAGGTAATCCAAAAGTTGATGTGTATTCAATGTACTTTTGGGACATTATCATTGCAGAAAATCATTAATGGGGATTACCACTTAGCGACTACTAGTGGTCATCAAAAACCCAACTAATTATGGTTGTTGATGAGAACGAAATACTTAAACCACACGAGGAAAATGACAATCTTGAAGTTTTGTGTCCCATTGTAAATAGTTTGGTCTACTTCTATTCACTTTTCTTTGTTTTCTTTTCCCGAAATTTTTTATTTTATTTTATCATATACAAGCAGTTGGATAGAAAATAATGACAATAATAAAGTATTAAATAAATGAATTTCCATTTCCTTTTTGGAAAAAAAGGAAAATTGTATTACAAATCCCGAATTTTGAAATTTATATGTTATTATCGTTTTCAATTTGTTATGAAATGTAACTCTCTAAAAATAATCAGATTAAGCTACCAAAGACTATCTTTATTAGCTGGTACAGTCGTCTAAGATCATCTCTACTGCAAATGATAATGCTAATGCTAAATTTAGCAACAACAAAAAAAAAAAGGCAAAATGCTATATTTTAGATTAAATGATACAAGGTGTTTGTGCTATTTTTATGTCATTCTATTTATTTTATGTTTTTAGTAGAAAAATTAAATGTCATAGCCAACAATAAAAAAATTTAGTAGTAATGACTTTTTGAAAGTAGAAAATTTCATTATAACATTTTATTAAATGTTGAAAATCAACCAATCTATGAAGAATTTCAAATGCCAAAATATATAAAATAATAGGTGGACAATATACGAACTTGTTCATAAACTATTGCATATATTTTATAATAAAAATCTAACTGTGCACATAAAAAAAAAAACAAAAATTAATCATATTTTCTTAAATAATTCTAACACTAAACCATTGCTATAAATTCCAATATAAAACCACTAGGTTTAAAGAGGACAAATTTTTATCAAGATCCTTTGAATTTTAATTTATATCTATCACATGATTTCGATGGCTACTGGACTCAAGTACAGCTGGCAGATTTCCAAACATTGCTTCATATGCTATATCGTGCAGTGCATTATTTCACTCACATGTCATTAGTTGATTCTTCTCTATGAATACTAAATATCATATATCATATGCTCCTGTACAAAGAAAATTTTACTTAACCTCATATGTTTTGTTTGTCCTTTGGAAATGATTCAAGAGCTATTATTGATTTTTACTAATGTTGCATATTAACCAATGTGCTTCTCATCACACTTAATGTTTAGGAGGATTCACATTTGGGGAACAATTTAAAAAATAAACTAATGGGGTATAGATGATTGGCTTATAATAAGGATACATACTAACTACTATGATCCTTCTCTTACCTAATACTTATCATTTTTAGCAATCTAACTTATGTTGTTGATTGACAGCCAGCAACCCTTGATACGTTATCATTTTGGACAACTTAGCCATAATGTATACTTCCTAGAAGGGTTATGGCTTTGGGGTAAAATTCCGACCTTTGTTGCCCTTAACCATTGTCCAATGTTGGGTTTACCATAACGCTCGGGACGCGAATCTGAAAACACTACGACATCACGCCGGAGCCTTGAATTTAGTGGTTAACGATGTCAGTCTCATAATTCTCCCTTGCCCTCGGTCCGAGGACCTAAGACTGTTTAATCGTAACCGGATGTTTCATTGCAACAAACAAAGACATTATGTAATTTTTGCTCTATTCGGATTAACTATTGGGCCACAACCGTTATGCATTATTTAAGATGGGAAGAATACCGTTTTATCTTTATTACTTTCATTTTACCAGGTTTAAGCCTATTCCTTGCCTACAACCTGAATTTAAATATAAAACAACAAAACAATGGATTGCACACAAATTATTGGACGTAATGATGCAACACATAGCACATGTCTTTAGTTGTAAGTGCATTGTCCACTAACTCAGGTTGCTTGATCGTTGATCTGGGTCGTTCTATTTTTTAGGGTCCTATGCCTTCGAGTTCAGTATTTCTCCAAGTACCTTGACCAATTTAATTTAACCAAGTTTAGTCTATGGATCAACTTAAAATATACTAAAAAATTATCCCATTTTAAACTCTTTTTGAAGTGTGCAAACCATCAAAATTAAGAAAACGTACAAATCATGCAAATTTCGGCCTCATAAGGCCTATGGGCTCATTTGTAGGTGCTTGCCGAGCACTTGGCGTTTGTAGTGCGCAGCCCGCCTCCCGCTTGCGCAAGCTACCTGCTGCGCGTCGAGTACGCTAGTCACGCGCTCCATGCACTCATGTAATGCACAACGTGCGAAGCCACACGCCCACGGTACTTGGCAGTGCTGAGTTGGGCATGTGGTGGCGTGTCGCCACCAAACGGCGACATATCACCACCCAGCTTGTTCTTGGAGATTTTTTGTCCTTTTTACACTTAATCACAAGTAAACTCACGTTTAGTCCATTTTTCAGCTAAGTTTAAATTGAAACATCAAACTTGTAGGTTCATAAACTTGATCAAAGCTTGGATTTCTTAAAAAACAAACACCAACTCTAGCCATCCAAGTTTCCATACATTACAATCTACTAAAATACCAAATTTCCAAATCTCATAATTCTCAACTAATTCAAGCATATTTGTCAATGTCTTCCTTGATTATTCCAGCATGGTCTTGATAATCCAATGATACAATCTAATTTGAATTTACTACCTTTTCCCTAGCTTCATGCATGAAAAGCACACCACACACTTAGCTTGAAACTTGAAGTAGATCAAGAGCAACAAGGATGGAGAATAAGAGTTTTTTCTTACCTCTTGCTTCTTCACCTTTTCCTTATTCATCTTCTCCTCCTTGTGTTATTTTTCTTGCTTCCTTCCTTCTCTTTTTCTGCTTTTCTTTTCTCTCAAATTTGTTCAAGTGGTGACTCTCTTGCCTAATGCCTTAAGCAAGTATCATGTCACCTCTTGCCTTGCAAATGGCAACTCCTGCTTGATAATGCCACTTACAATCAGGAGGTGGCTAAGAATTCTTCCATTAAGGCTAGCTCTAGCTTGGCCAAATGGTGGAGAGACAAGATCTTGCTTACCTCTTTAAAAAATTTGCACCTTCACCTTAGTCCTTAGCTTCATTTTTAATCTTATTTTCAGTAAGATTTCTTGCTTGATTCCTCTTGTTCATCCAATCATAAGACAATCTAGAATTTGCAGAATATATGGGACCCATTAGATAATGTCCCCGGATAATTTGCAGGTGGTGGTGTTTAAGTTATAAGGTTTAAAGAAATTAATTTCTTTGCTATAATTTTTCAATTATGCGAGAGAAACATTGCCACAAGCCCTCTCTCTCTCACTCTCTCATAGTTGACATTTTGATTCGTGTTAATCTCAGCCTCAAGAGAGAGCCATCATCATTTGCACGAGGTCTAATGCCGTCACGTCCTTCGGCGTTGCCTCTTTCTCTCTCATCTGTGTTTGTTTGCTGATAGGGTTTAAGTCTTTAAGATGAGTGTTTGTATGATGATGATTTTTTTTCTGCAAGTCGTATCAAAGTGGCGGCTGAGACAGGATTTATCTCTCTTCAACTACAAATAGGCATTAGAACATTTGGGCTTGATGTTTGACCTTGGACGTTAGTCTTGGGCTTTACATTTTGGGCTTTGGAGTTTCAATTAGGGGAAATTGCAAAAGGAGATTTTAAAATAAAGTCATTCTTAATGCCACTTAATAACCTGTACTTTAAGTAGTGTACTCTATTTATCTTCACTCTATATTTATAGTATAAATTTTAGGGTATAAATTAAAAGTGCAACACACGTGGGGCGTAGATTATCATTGTGTCAAATATGGGGCATTCCTCAAAAACTCCCAATTGCAAAATAAGGTAATTCTTAATAATCTATATCTCAAGTAATGTGTTCTTTTTATTTCCACAATATATTGATAATGTAAATTTGGAACATAAATTAAAAGCGCAACACACACGGGGCATAAATTATCATTGTGGTAAAATATAGGCATTCCTCAAAATCCCCAAAATATTATGGGGATCTTGAGGAATTTTCATTTTGGACAATTTGGTAATATATGTCCAATTTGTATTGCACTTTTAATTTATATTTTTAATTTTTTTTACACTACAAACATAGAATATAAATCAAGTGAGCACACCACTTTGGACATATATTATTAAGTAGTATTTAGAATGATATTGTTTTGTAATTTTTGCTTCAATTATAGGGAAATTTGTACTAAAAAAAAGTCATATATTACTAATGTGTCAAAAAAAGGAGAATTCATCAAAATCTTCCAAAAAGAGGAGAATTAAAAAAAAAAAAAAGCCATTATAAGTGTTACTTAATATAATCTATGCCACATTCATTAAATGATGTGCACTCTTGATTTATACTATATTTTTATAGTGTAAAAGTGAGCACATATATTAAAACGTGCAATACAAAAGGGAATTAATCTGCCAATAAAGAGGCATTTCTCAAAATCCAAAAAAAAAAAAAAAAAGCAAAGCAAGGTCATTTTAAGTGGCACTTAATAATCTATGTTTGTGCAAAAGTAAGGGTTTATATAAAAGTGAAAGTGCCATGAGGGAATTGCCAACAAATACAATTTTAAGTGACGTTTAATAATCTATGTCCCAAGTAGTGTGCTCCACTGATTTCTACTCTATGTTTGTAGTATAAAAGTTGATGCATAATTAAAAGTGTAAAATAAATAGGCATAGACTATTAATATGTTCAAAAAGGGGGCATTCCTCAAAATTTTCGTATAAAAATTTATGCCCCAAGTAGTATGCTTATGCTTTACATTTATAGTATAAAAGTAGGGGTATAAATTAAATGTGTAACATAAACAAGGTATAAATTATTAATTTGTCAAAAAAAGATTAATGTGTAAAAAAAAAATGCATTAATCTAGATCCCACTATCATTATCAACTTTGATTTTTGGGCTTTCAACTTTAGTTTCATTTGCAATATATAGCTGAGATTATTTATAAAATATTCAACAGATTCGCCCAATAAGTCAAGCCCGACCCGATTGATCAGTCCCAATCCAACCCAACCATCTGATTGAATTGAATTAGGGCATTTAGAAGATTGGATTAAGGGCACCAACCTGCCAAGTCTAACCCGTGCTCATGCTAAGGGACTAAAATGTTGACGTTGAGGTTTTAATTTACGGATAATGTCAATGTATGTTATTTGATCTCTCCAAACTTTAGATTTAAACTGGATACCGCAAATCACTTAACTGACTATGTATTTATCATGAATTAAAACAGACATTATAAATGATCATGAAAAGACTGAAGAATACATAAAAAAAAATGATAGAAAAACTTGTTTGATCTTGTTGAACTCGAACCCATATGCGAATTGTAATGTTAAAGTTGTATCTATGCGATTTTTACTTTATTCTTAAGACCATCTTAGAGGGATAGCCTCCTCAGACAAGACAACCAACTAAAAACACGCACAATTTTTTCTCGCCCAAACAGATCTCCTTGAATGAATAAAACGATGTTTAGATCCAATCCACTTTGACGGGATATTATATATATATATATATATATATATATATGCATATATATAAAACAACTTTTAGAAATAAAATCATTACTTCTTGTATGTTCCTTTTCTATGTACAAAATAAGTTCATTTCGAATTTATTTAGTTTGAACTATGAAAGATGGATTAATTTAAAATTCTAAGCTTTTGAACTCGAGCAAACTAACCCAAATATTTTAAAATCTTTATCTAAAATTTATATATACGTTAACATAAAATGAAATATATGATTACATTATTTTCTTTAGGGTTTATCTTAAAAGAAGTCCTAACTTAACATTTTATATACTCACTCATCTTTTCTAACATTTTTTATTTCATTTTTTTAAACTTAAACTACACATCTATTTTCCATTTCAATTCTAATGTGTAAGTCATGATTTTGTCTTTCCATTAGTATTTTTCCCTATTTGATTATAGATATATAAAAATATAATTTTTTAATCAATTATTGTTGAGCTATTTGTTTCATTAACTTTGGAGATTGTTTTTTTTAGGATCTCGTCTAGCTTAATAGAGTTCCAGCAAATGAGATATAAATCAAAATTAGTAGTATCAATCCGACAACCTAACCAAATATACTATATGTACTACTTTCGAGTCACAAAACTTTAACCCGAGATTTTTAATTAGATTATAAATATCTCAAATCCAATCCAACGCATGTAGAGACCTAGATACATGACTAGTTAGAAAGCAATTATAAGGTCTTAGCGCCACTGGTATCTTTTTTTTTTTTTTTCCAAGAAAAATTCTCCTAATAAAATATAAGCTAAGAAAGGCGTGCGTGCCAACATTCAATGATCTCGTTCACTTGTAACATCGCTTCACCCTACCCTATTCTAATATATCTTAAATTAAAAGTTTGTTATTGTTCCCCTAAAAAAAAGTTTTATTATGCTTTTGCTTTTATTTTTTGAACGGAGAAGTGGATACTTAATATTAAGAACTTTAGGAACATCGATCAACTAAGTCGGCACTCTTCAAACTTTACATGTTCTATTAATCCTCGTACTAAATTTTATTGAAACTTAAGAAAAACAAGACTTTTTAGGAATTAAAATATCATATATATCCGTTGAGTTTTACAAAACGTCACGATTATACCCTTAATTTGCTAGTGATATCACAAATGATCACCTCATTTTATGAAAGCACGACACAAATATTCTTCAAACTATTAAATCATAACAAAAATATCCCCTATTATCAAGTTTTGTAATTTTTTTACAATATATTTTTTATATTTATAAAAACTATGAAAATTGATAGGTTGTTTTTATTGCATACCGATAAATACTAAATATAATAGTGGATGATATTGTCCTTCCTTATAGGAAAGCCAAAATGCTTGGCGCAAAACAAATGGAAACACCAATAAATAGCAGTCCCAATTCTTTCATCACACAGAGGAGACATAGCCTACTACAGCATCAACAAAGTCAGTCAACTGGGAAAGCTATAAAACGAATCCTTAGGTACTTTATATTCCTGTTGTATTAATATAAGCTGAGATAATTAATAACTTTATGTTCCTCTTCCATTTCTTTCGAGATGAAATTTTCTTAAGCAGAAAAATAATCCAGATCAAAGTCCACTTGTAATGTAATGACTAATGAGGTAATATTCCATTAGCAATTACATGACAAAATACAATGGATCAGCCTTTACTATACGGTTAGTTTATTATTTTTTTCTTTCTTAAATTCATGAATAGAAATATGTAATACAACCACTAGAACATAAATGCTCGACTAATATAGCCCTAAGCAAATAATAATACTTGTGAAATGAAACGAAAACGCTTTAGGCGTAAATGACGTATTCGGTTCCAACAAAAAAAAAAAAAAAAAATTGAACACACAAAAAACTCTTTCAACAACACATGATTGTGGGTGGAATGTTGCAGACCCCACTATTAGTTCAAGAAGAATCATTAGAGCAATAATTTAGTCATATTTTTATCATTACAATTTTCTATCTTTAGGAATTAGCCAACGTGTAATCTTTTCGCACCAACCCTTTCTGTGGTGCCACGTGTGCGTGCAGATGAAAAGAAGGGAAGGTTAAGCTATACATTAAGCAAGGCTCGCTCACCCACCTCCTTCACCTTCCACTTTCAATGATCAACACTTCTTTGATAACTTTCTCTATCAACATTTTGTGTTAGAATCCTAATAACACACGTGTCTTGAATCACACTGACAAAAATTTACCACTGCAAATGTTCTTAGTGCTGAAGAAATGCAAAAGTGAAATATATATATTTATATATATATTTTTTTTGATAGATAATTCATTTTTTAGATCATATTTAAAAAATTCTCACAATTTTTTTTAATTAAGCAAATGACTAATTTTTAGTAAGTAGACAAATTATCATAATAATTGAACGAAATACTATCATTTTTAGATGATATATTGTCTATTAATCATGATAAATAATTCATATACCATAAACGAATTTTTTTGGTAAATTGACAAATCACAATGGTAAGTGGATGAAATATAACTATTTTTAATTAGTAATTTATTTATTAACCATAGTTAATAATTTAAGTACCGAAAACGGACATTAACCTAAAAAACAAAAGTGATGTACATTTTTTTAAATATGTTAAAAAAAAGATCATTTTGATGAATTATTATGCAAAATGATTATTACGAAAATTCATAATTAGTACTAGTGTAATAATTTAACCATGTATATCATGGATATATAAAATTCTTAAGGAACAATTGACCAACCATGAGATTTGACGAAGAGAAGGCCTTCACGGAGGGCGAAACATTTAGCCATGAACGGAGAAGCAACTTGAGAATGAAAGTCTCTACCACTTTTCCACAAGCACCAACACCACCACCACCATGATAGTCTCTAACCATTGCAACTCTTTTAACAACAAATTTTTGAAATTTAGAAGACAAAGATCACCCATAGACCGAACGAAGCAGCTCCAATCAAGGGAAAGAAGAAAGCTAATTACAAACTAGTTTAGCAGCATAACATTACCAAATGGCATGAATAGGATCTTCAAAACCAGCCCCACAACAAGGGTAGTGATAGGAGCGAACCCTAAACCCTCCTAATTATACCCTTAAGGGAGAATTTCAAAATAAAACCATTCTTGATGTCACTTAAAATCTATATCTCATGTGGTGTGTTCTCTTTATTTCCCCTCTATGTTTGTAGCGTGAATTTTAGGGTATAAATTAACAGTGCAATACACATAGGGTATAGATTATCATTGTGTCAAGACGGGGTATTCCTCAAAATCTCTCTACTTTTAATCCCTTATTAGGAAATAATCTCAGCCCCTTATTATCATTATTATTATTATTATTACTATTATTCCCCTTACATCCTAGACTTGCGCCTCACCGTAAGTTTTAACGATCGGCGGTCTAACAGGTAGTCGACATTATCAATAACTGAGCGTCGAAAGATGATACTTTCTATGGGAATACAGTTATTGAAAGCCCGCCAAATAAAGTGCTTCTTCACTTTCCCAGGAATATATTATAGAGGAAAAAAATTTGTTGCAGAGAACCACAACATAACCTGACTTTAATGAATAATTACGACCCTCGCCTAAATGCCAACAAAGTCTATCTAATCATCCCGAAAACTGAGTGGAATATTAAGAATAACATGTTTGTTTAATTGGAAAGAAAAACTCAGCTTCCTTGTTGTTATTCTAGTAAAAGTTCTTGTTAGGAATGAAATCAAAATCTGATCGATCTGACCAATTTGAAGGAGAATGAAAAACGACCAAGATGATCAGGATGTTAGGAAATTTATATATATCCTAATATGCATGACAACATATTTATGCAATTATATTATTAAGTTATTTAATTATAGTGAGCTTTTATTAAGTGGTCTATTTTAGAAAGTCTATAGACTTTTATTGAGTATGAGCCTAATGAGTAGAGATCCAATACTAGTCTAATTAGGGTATAATGGGAGCCGTAATCAGATAGTATATAAAGACACTCAGGTTATGGTCCCCAATATACTAAATCATTATACATTTCCCTTCTTCCCATCTGTAAGAGAATAGACAGTCCTATTGAGGAACAAAGGCAATTTGGTTGAGGAAGACAATAACCTACTAATTGATCATCGAAATATTTCTGCACAATTGATGATTATTGTTTTCATGGATTCAGGTATTTATTCTGCTGTATAATGTTTGATAATTTGACATGAATTGATCCTAGGAATATTTTTGATATTCCAAGATTATAAAGAATTATGAATATATAGGATAAGAATTAATGTTAATCTAACAATTGGTATGAGAGCAATTATCATGCTAGATTATTGAGATTGATTCACGTTGATTTTCTCGTTTATTCGGAAATATTAGAGTAGAAAACTTTAAATACGGTGTGAATCGTGATTCCTGTTTAATTCTTTATGTTGAATTATTTATTAATTGATCCACAAAGATGCGGTGGGTTATTAAGTACTTGAATCATTGAGATTTTTGTTTTACTCTCATTGATATAGTTTCGGTCATGAAGTTTTTTTCGTTTGGGACCATATTTGAATTTTGGAATATCGTATTGGAAATGGCCAATTATGGGTTTTTTTAAAGAGAAAATCTCTAAATAATCCCTGAATTTTATCAAAGTTCTAGTTTTGTCTTGTGTTTTTTAAAATTCCTAAACAATCCTTTAGTTGTTCAAATCGTTACAAAATTGTCCTTTTGCATTGACTAATTTTATTTTTTTTTAAAATGACCAAACTACCCTAGCATAAAACAGATTCTTGACAAAAAATTAAAAAAAAAAAAAAAACGAAAACTTCTCCTTCGTCTTAATCCAAAGCAATGTCGCTTCTTCGTCCCTTCGTCGCGCGCGCCACTCCAACGCCGACGCCGGCGCCGGGGAAAGCGTAAGGTCATGCTCAGATTCACAAACAATCAAAAACCAAAATAGAAAACAACCCATAGTCATGCTAAGATTCATGAACAATCAAAAATCAAAATAAAAAACACCACAATGACGCTCTCAAACCCATAACTACGCCGTACCCGGTCTGCGACCCACAATCACGCCACACCGATCCGCACCGTCTTGTTTCCGCACCTCTACTCCATGTCGCTGCTAGCCAAGAACCCCACCGAGTCCCCGACGAAATTTCCGATTCACCGAGTCTCCGAGGTCGCAGAGGGGAGGATGGAGGTCGTGGGGGAAGGAGAGGTCAGAGGAGCACGCGGAGGAGCTGGGGCGCGGATGGGGGCTGAGGTCGCGGAGGCGGCGCGGAAGGGCGAAGGTCGCGAAGGAGGTGAGGTTGGAGGAGGATGCGGAGGAGGTCGTGAAGGAGGGCGCGGATGGGGGCAGAGGTCACGGAGACGGCGCAGAAGGGCGGAGGCCGTGGAGGCTGCACAGATGGGGGCTAAGCTCGCAGAGGCGGTGAGGAAGGGCGGAGGCGGCGCGGAAGGAGGTATAGCGGCGTGGTGGTGAAAACGATTCAAAAAACTGGTAAATAAATGGTGAAGAAAAAGATAAAGAAATGGGTATTTTTTTTTATTATTTTTATCATGGGTATTAATGTCATTTTACCAATTTATTTTGACCAGATTTGATAAAAAGGATTATTTTAGATCAAATTTAATAACTAAAGGATTATTTTGAAATTTTAAAAAACACAAGGATAAAACTAGAATTTTAGTAAAACTCGGAGATTATTTAAGAATTTTCACTTTTTGTATATACTCATTGTTTGTTAATTGGAACATCCCATGACTTTTGGGGTTTATATATATGGATCATATATGTATTATTTTGTTGAAATCTTCCAGTTTTCTTAAATTGGGTTAAGTTTTCTGTTGATGCGAATTTTATTTTTTGGCAATCATGATTAAAATTAGCCAAATTCCTGTTTCACTATATATATTCAGTTTGCGATTAGCACTCAATTTTATTATTATTATTATTTTTTTTTTTTGCATATAGATTCAAATTGAATTATATTATATTTCGTGAGAACGTTTATGTGCAATTGGATATATATAATTTGTTTGTAAAGTTATTTGAGTCGGCTGAAGTTTTTTTTTTTTTTTTTTGCTTCTAAGATCTTGACATTATTTGAGCATATATCATGTCTTCATCTGCTATATCATAGGGCTTTGCGGTTTTGCTGTGCATATGTAGAGAGAAATTGCACAATGCCCATGTTTTATTTTGCTTTATTCTAATATTATTTTTGAGAAATCTTGCATAAATCTCACATTCAAGAATTTGTGGGAGTAGATATATGCCTTCTCAACATGCAGATGCACAAGGGAGAAGATATACGCATAAAGAGAGAATGGAAAGAGTTGTTTTTTTTTTTTTTTTTTTGAATTTGTATTTTGTCTAGGTTTTCGGTTTTTCGGTAATAGTTCACCGGAAGCCGTATTTAACGTGCTCAAATATGCAATGATTGTATTTTGAGGAACAGATGCCCCGAAAATCTCGAGCACTGTCGGTGAGGAGGTGAATCAGTTTTAAAGAGTGACTCATGTATAACCTCGCTTTCTGTCAAAATGTTCCATCAACGTCGTTACCGTATTTTAGGTTTGCAGCTAATTTATATTTTTACAATTTAAGTGTAATTTTGTTCATGTATAATTTTGATTATATTTAATTTTCCTCTCTATTATTATATGTGGGCCACATCTGATCTACCTCTTGCTAAACGAGAAGGAGGGGATATCCGAGTCGCTCGACTCACTTCATCTATAACTACCGTAGAAATGATTTAGGAAGATAACTTTTGCCATTGAGACTTTCTCTGTCAAAATTTTATATTGGATTCGAGGAAATATCAATAATTGTTATACCAGTGTTGCAAGAAAAATTATGCGGGTACATTAAAAAATACAGATCATTAAAGGAAAACTGCTAACAACACACGACATAATCAAAGCTAACACTTCGTCATCAATTTGACCAAATGTGCCAAAAAATTTAATGTAGGAAGAGTTTTGCTCATTAATTTAATTAATATAATGGTTTGAGGACTAAAGTATATACATGGATTCTCAGGTGAGTTTTTTTTTTTTTTTTTGTTGGAAAACAATTCTATATTGTCATATTTACTTTTTTTAGTAGACCCTACATCTTAAAAAAATAAATCTAACGATCTAGAATTATTTTTCACCACAAAACTAATCTCACCAGAGAAACACTGAAGTATATATAATTCAATTACCCTAATTATAAATATGTTCAACTTACTCAATTTTATATCATCATGTCACCAATATTATTAAATTAAGATGAAATTTCAAGTACATTTGGTTTACATTAATCCTACTTGTGCTATTAATATATGAATTGCAATGCAATTTATTATACAATATTAATCTCTTTTTTTTTTGCATGTTTTATTTCAAGTTTATTTCGTATAATTATGTTTTATTGGTATAATTTTGAACAATTTTATTATTAGTCTATGCTTAAATAATTATTAAAAAAAACAATACATATGTTATAATATTTTTTAGAGATTTTTGGCTAAATGGTATGCTCCTAATTTTAATTTTAAGGAAATAAACTGAATTTGATATATTGATTTTTGGCTCTTTATTACATAAGGTAACAAATGTTACAGATTATAACGTAACAATTTCGTTACGATGTGTAACAATTCTAGAAAGTACAAAAACAAACCATACGAATTTTTTTTCCAAAATACGAACCAGATCTAGAAAATTCAAGCAAATACCAAACCAAAATCGCTGTCACTTTGGATTTTCTTAGTAGCCAAATAAATAGGAACCAAAATCGAGTCACGACGAAAGAGCTTCGGCTACCTTAAGGACCTTCTTCGGCTCAACGAGATCGACATCGTCGGTTCTCTCGAGCTCTCGTCAATGAGCCTGTAACCATAGAGATTCGACTTAAAACGACGACGCGATTCGAGTTGGGTGGCGAGACGTTGGGGCTTGGAACCTAGTTCTTCGATCTATCCAATTTGAAGAAGAAGAAGAAGAAGAAGGCATGGCCAAAAAGTAAAAGGAAGAAGAAGAAGAAGAAGAAGAAGAAGAAGAAGAAGAAGAAGAGGAGGAGGAGAAGGAAGAGAATTAAGATTGAGAAGAGAGAGATGGAGGAGCATTCACTACAAGAAAAAATGGTAATGTCGTCGCCGAAAGAAAAAAGTCGTCGCCAAAAAGTATTGGCGACTACAACCGTAGTTGTCGATTCTTTGTCGCTGTTGCAATTTGGCGACGACAACCGTCGTTGCCCGCTTCTGGCGACTTCTTGTCGTCACCAGAACTTCAAAACACCGTCGCAGAGAATTTGTCTATGGTGACGCGGTGATAGTTATCGGCGACGACGTATTTAAAAAAAGTTGTCGTTGCTTCTTTTTTATATACTAGATTTATATTATTAATTATATATTATATATTTTTAAAACTGTTGCAGCTTAATAATTTATTTGCTAGTAAAAAACATATTCACATACATTTTCAAACTAATATGTACAATTCAATATTGCCATTGCCATATTCACCAAATATTTCCAAACCGAACATATTTCATTAATCAATATTTCCAAATCATAAATCTACACATTTTCATATTCATTATTTTCATACTACAATATAACAAGCCAAACATAATACAACCAATAAATTTTAAAAAAATTATAACTACTACAATCCATAACTTTCAAAGAAAAAAAAAAACTAACGGCGAGAGGCGCGAGTGCGGCTGCGTGGTTGGGGGGGGGGGGGGGGGGGGGGGGGGGGGGGGGGGGGGGGGGGGGGAGGAAAGGTGAGCGGAGATGAGGCGGCGAAGGACTGGTGAGTAGGGAGGACAACTACAATTAAAAATTTTCAAAAAAAAAAAATCGTTATAATCAACCAAACCAAAATAATATTGCATATATTAAACGTTTACTGAAAAAAAAAACATATATGTACAAGTGTGGCAGGCGGTGGAGGAAGAGTGGACGGACGATGAGAAGGCAGAGGAAAGGAGGCCGGACGGTGGGCAGGCAGCGGCGTACGGTTGTGGGCATTGGAGGAAGAGTGGACGGTGAGAAGGCAGAGGAAAGTGAGAAGAGGAAGAGGAAGAGACGAGAGAAGACGAAGTGAAGAGGAAGAGGAAGTGAGAGACGGAAATTTAAAGCAACTTATCGGTGACGACATTTAGCATTGGCGACGACATGTTGTCACTGATGATAAATGCGAAAAGAGACCACCTTTTTTCTCGGAAACCCAAACGTCAATATGATTCGTCGCCGATGCTAAACGTCATTGCCGATATATTTTCGTACCAAATATGCTGGCGCCAAAAGACGAAAAAAAATGCGGCCAAATTTTCCTGCCAATTATC
The DNA here is from genome assembly GCA_018132145.1 of Boehmeria nivea var. tenacissima. Lineage (NCBI taxonomy): Eukaryota > Viridiplantae > Streptophyta > Magnoliopsida > Rosales > Urticaceae > Boehmeria > Boehmeria nivea. Next base: position 5,950,829 of record CM030885.1, on the reverse strand, counting down.
AGCAACGACACTTACCATGGGAAAAATTTTAACTCCCGCCAAGATATAGTGCCGACGACATGTTGTTACAGATACCAAAAATGACATTTGTCGTCGCATATAACATTTCTTTTTTTGCTAAGGAGAAAGGAGTGACAATTTGATCTCTTCAATAAATATAAAACTACACACTAATAACTTACTATTTAGATTTTTAAATCATTTGCTAAATACATAAAATTTTAAATGGTCATTTAGATTAAACAGAGATTTTTGTCCAATTTAGGCTGCTTCTTTTTTTGTTTTTGTTTTTTGTTTTCCAAACAAGGCTGCTTCTATTAAAGGCAAAGCTGCATGAATAGGCATGAATCGTAAAAAGAGGACAAACCGAGTACTACTAAATGCTAATATTAGTGGCTTACGAGATTTAACTTTTTATTTTGTCGCTTCTACAATCGCAATTTATATGTTTCAATAAACCTTTTTTGTAGTGCACTCATTTTTCTCATTTAATTTCATTTTATTCAATTAATTTTTTAATTTATCTCATTTTATTATATTTTATTTTTTATTATTTTTTTATTTTTATAAATTATTATATAATATATTTAAATTTTAATTATTTATACGATTTTAAAATTCGTAAAATTAAATCATTCTATGTTATTTTTTCAAATTATTTTTAAATTATTTTAAATTATTTTTTTATCCAAACAAATAAAATAAAATAGATAAAATAAATACCTCAAATAAAAGGTTTAAAAAAAAAGAAAAAAAAGCTTCGATCTTCTACGAAGTCCAGTCTAAAGGGTAGAGAGGGCACACACAGAAATTGAAGACAGTCAATCCCAAACAAATGGTCAACACCATTTTTGCGTGGCAAAAAACAAAAAACAAATGGTCAACACGTATATTGACCTTAACGTTTGATGCGGCTTGACACGTGTGCTTGTTCGTGTATCACTTTCTACTACATTTGATTTGACTGCTTTATATTCAAAACTGAACGTCTATATATATAATCCCATAATGACCTTGTGTTTGGAAAAATCATTCTAATCATTTTAGATCATTTTAAATAATTAAAAAATTATTTGAAAAATAGTTTGATTTTATAAATTTTGAAGTGGTATAAATAATTGAGATTTAAAGATAGGGTCAGTTAGGTAAATAGCCATTTTGCACTGTGTGTTTTCAAAAAATAGCCACAGTTTGAAAAAATTTAAAAACTAACCATTACACACTGTAAGAAATTTCTGACAATAACAAAACTACACATAAAATATGCTGTAAGAAATTTCTGACACATGTCAGAAATTTCTGAAAGGGCTAGTTTTTGAATTTTTTGAAACTGTGGCTATTTTTTAAAATTATTTTGTAAACAGTGGCTATTTTCTTAAAATTCTCTTAAAGATATTATATAAGGATTTAGAAAGTTGAAAAAAAATGATTGAAAAAATTGAAATAGAATGAAATGGTTAAAATTAGTGAGGCAAACGGAGGGTAAAATAGTAATAATAATAATAAAAGAAAATATAAAAAGCAGAGACAGTAGTAAAAGACTAAAAGTCCATAGCGCTAACGCTATTATTTTCAAATACTAATAATTTAACATAGATATAATATAATATATTATACTTATCAAATAAATATGATACACGTATATTATATATATAATATATTATATTTAATATAATATATTATATTACACGTATATTATGATTAAATTCTTAATTTTATGAACTATATTGACTAGTTTCTAAAAAAATATCCAAAAATTTGATTAAATCCTTAAAAATCTCTCTTTGAAATTTTATTTAACTATGTTTAAATAAATCTCACGTTTCAAAAAAATTAAGAAATGGGCATCATCCCTTAAAGTATTAAGGGCATATTCCTTAATTAATGTAAAAGTTGTACTTATTTAAGGTGCGCTTGTTTAATAATCTTTTTAGTTTTTTATTTTTAATATCTATATGAAACTTTTTTTTAGAGGATTAACCTAATTAGTAAGCTTCTATTTCCACCTACGTGTGCAAATTTTATTAGAATACGTTCATGTTGATGTTAGACCATTTAATTAAAAAAAATATCAAATTTTTTTAAAATTTTTTGTTTTATATTCTATTTTTTATTTTTTACAAATGCTCGACTTTTTAAATTTTTCATTTCATTTTTTCTAAAAAATTACCTTCTTTTTCCGGAACGATCGACAGGTTTTTGAGCGTGCAATTTTTTTCTCTTATTTTGTGCTACGATATTCTTTAGCATGACTAAGTAGAGTTGATGTTATGGTTATGTCGAGATACACCAACCTTTGAGTTTTGGTATACTTGAGCCTAAAATAGAAAATCGAAATACAAAAACAAAAATAATAAAAAATATTCAATTTTTAATACCTAATTTAAATGAATATCAATATATTTTAATATTTTAACAAAATATTTAAGTAATTGAATTACTTGTAAAGCGCTATCATGATATTGGTTTAACTATAAAAAATAGATAGATTATATATATAGTTACTTTAAGATGTCAACCATTTATTTAAGACATAAAGTTTTGGTATGTATTCATCCTTGTAGAAATTACTCTGAATTATGATGTAAAATAAAAGGTTTTTTTTTTGTTGTTGCAAATAATGTAAAATAAAAGGTTATTTGCATTTTTTTCTCAAAGCTGCATTACAAAATAATACTTTCTAAGGACCAACAAAATCAATAATCTTTATTTTACTTAATTGATTTACATGACTATAAGAATGTGTTTGGTATGGAAGCAAATTGAAAGGATGGAAAATATTAAATGTCAGTGTTTGGTTGTTAGGTAAGAAAGAAAATTGGAGGGAAAGGAAAAATAGAGTGGATGAAAGTGGGGCCCACAATATTTCATCATCCCAATACTGGAAGGAAAAGTGGAGGGAGATTTTGTATTAAAGCAATCAAGAGTAAATTACTCTTTTATCCATAAATTAATTATAAAAAAATAAAATAAATGGATAACATGGTAAATTTGTACATAAATAATTTTCTTTCCCTTCTTCTAGGATACTTCTATGATGGGTTTTTTTTTTTTTTTTGTGAGAAATAATTTTGGACCGTCAGATTCACTTTTTTGTGGGTCTCGCATCTTAAAAAGGTAAATCTTAAAAAGGTCTCGTATCTTAAAAAGGTAAATCTGATGGTCTAGAATTGTTTTCTACCGCAAAAAAACCCACTACAGAATTCTCCTTCTTCTATACCAAACAATAAAAAGAAAAAAAATATTTTCTCTCATTTCCTTCATATTTTTTTCACCTTCTATTTTCCTTTCCTTTTAATTTTCCTTCATTCTTACCAAACATAGTGTAAAGCAACGCCGGGGATCAAAATATTAATCCGCACTCCCAGTTTGACAGTATGAACTCACGTTTAATTGACAAAAAGCCATATACCATTTCTTTTTCAATCAACTAATACATGATCTAGAAAGAAAAAAAAAATCAATAAAGGTAACATCTAAACTAAGGGTTTCACCTTTTGTCTTCATTATTAATATGATTTTGCTTTTGATTGGGCTTCCCTAGATTTTTTATTATATATTCCTGATTGGTTTCTTACTTTTTATTACTATAAAAAAACACATTGTTTGAGTAGTTGAGAAGGAACCATTCATATTTCTTAGTGGAGAAATTCTTGCTTAAATTTTCAAAATCAGAACGTTGGCATTGACACGAAAATAACCGCTTAAATAATAATTTCTATTCTTATGCTGGTAATGACAGTCCTCATATGTTGTTATATATTACTAAAGTCAAGAAGGTGCATTAGTCCATAACTGGATACTAGTGTTGATTGTTGACTAATGATTTAATTAATAACGTCAATGTTTGAGAAATGTTATTGATAGGTGACCATTTCGGACGCCTATAAACATATAGGGCTATTGTGTGAACTTAAGTATAATTGTTGTTGTGTAAACTTTTCATACTAACACATTTAGCATATGTAACATAATTTGTCAAAGTTGATATCAGTAAAAGAATCATTAATATCAGTGACCTTATTATCGGCGATATCATTAAAAATTGGTCGTCGATAAGTATCAGCGTTAATATAGTCGTTGAAAGTTCGTCGCTAATAAATATCGGCGACCATTTTTTTATGGTCGTCATATTTTTTGTAGTCTGTCGTTGTGAATTGAATATGAATATGAACATCAATTAAAAATATATATGTGAATTTTACATAATGTAATTAGTTTAAAATTACCATGAAATAAAAATTACAATAAACCTAAAAAAAATAGGGCTCATTTGTTAAATAGTCACTTGGAAACATATGTTTTAAGGAAATGACCTAAGAATTCAAATATTAAGTTATTAGTCACAAAGTCTATTCACACCACTTTGAAATCTCATTTTTACCCCTCATCACTCTCATTCACCAACAAAAAAATAATAATAATGTGCAGACGTCTTCACCTTCTCCTCCCTTCTTCTTCTTCTTCTTCGATTCCTTCATCGACGCTTGCCTTCTCCTTCTTCTTCTTCTTCGATTCCTTCAATCCACCGGCCACGACCATGGTGACTCTTCTGGCGAGCCGAGCAGGCGCTTCGCCTGGGATCGGCGCAGCTTTTCTCTGGCCACGGCCATGGCAACTCCTCCGGCGACCACCTCGTCGAGCTCCTCAACCCGCCGCTCTAGCTCTCCGACACGCTGTTGTCCTCTACCGCATACATCGATCTCGATATTTTGGTTCAGTGCTTGTTTGCATTTTCTAGTTTTTTTTTTTTTGATTCGTGTTTTGGAAAGGTTAAAATTCGTGTGTGGTTCATGTTTGCTTTTTCCAGATCGTAACAAATTTTGTTACGATTCGTAAAAATGTTGTTACGATCTGTACAAATATGTAACTAAAATTATTATGATCTAGACAAATTTGTTACGAATCAAAATCGAAACAAAAAAATATTCTATTTTGTAACAAATGATGTTACAAACTATAACAACATTTCTTACGATCTGTAATAAAATATGTTACGATATATTGTAACAAATTTGTATATATGTCCAAAGCGTAACAAATTTTGATGCAATATGACAGATCATTATAAAATATTACAATGTGTATCAAATTTTGTTACAAAATGTGTAACAAAATTTGTTACAGTCTGTAACATTTGTTACCTCATGTAAAAAAAGTCAATACATATTGTCTAAAAAAATAATGAAAAAGAAAAATGGCTAATAACTTAATTATAACAAACTCATAGCAATTTCTTAAAACTAAAGTTAAAAACAGGCAATTTAGCTAAAAATCTAAAAAAACTAAATCCAAATCTAATCATATTCTAGTTGGCTAAATCTGTATGTATCTCGTCTTCATCCTCGTCCCTGTCCTCACCCTCGCCTTACCCACCACAGGAAAATTATCTACGAGAAAAAACTATATTAAATTATAAATTTTGTATATTAATATTTTATTGATTATGTTTAATTTATTAGTGTCTTTTCTATAAATAAAAGTGTTTATTATTATTTTTTGTTTTTTGAAAATGTGTGAACCATGTCATTTCACATGTTAGTGCCATTTTTGGATTTTATTGTAGTTTGCCCAAAAAAAAAAAAAGCAGTGTCGTTTTTCATTTTTTCAGCATTTTGACAATTTTTTCAAGGGTCAATTAGGTAAATAGTCATTTTGGACTGTGTATTTTTAAAAAATAGCCACAGTTTCAAAAAATTTAAAATATAGCCATAAAATTGTAAGAAATTTTTGACAATAACAAAAATACACATAAAAATATTGTCAGAAATTTCTGACACTATGCAAAAATATTGTTAGAAATTTCTTACATAGCTAGTTTTTAAATTTTTTGAAACTGTAGTTATTTTTTAAAATCATTTTATAAATAGTGGCTATTTTCTTAAAATTTCTTTTTTTCAAACCTTAAACATGCATTTATTCTATTTTAAAGTAAATATAACACATCAAAATTACCACACAAAAATAAAACATAAACAACCCGTAATAAATATTAAAACAATTAAGAGAAATTATTACTTTAAGCCAACTTATGAAGTCGTTCGACCACACTGAGCCAGCGACGACTGGCGTGGACACAAGAGAGAGAGAGAGAGAGAGAGAGAGAGAGAGAGAGAGAGAGAGAGAGAGAGAGAGAGAGAGAGAGAGAGAGAGAGAGAGAGAGAGAGAGAGAGAGAGAGAGAGAGGACCCTCCAAAACACTGGTGGCGAGGTGGAGGGCGGTTCGATAATGGTGGGGGAAGGTTTGGCAATGACGGGGGGTAGTTCGGTGACGAATGGGGGCGGTGGGGGCTAGGGGTTGATGATCAAATTAATTAGCATGTTGACCATAATTACTGAATTAGTATGCTGATCAAATTTAATGGGACAGCCAACCTCCATTCGTGGTTTAATCAACGATCTAACTTGTTATAAAACACGCAGACTGTTGTTTCTAATCCCTAATGAATGGTTAATTATCAAATTAATTAGGATGGTGACCATAAAAATGTATATACAAACATTACACTATTTGGTTTGGGTGTATTTTGAGTGCCTATGGTTCTAGCGAGTTGTATCAGTTTATATATACATGTGTGATATCGTTGATTCATATTTCTTTTTTTTTATTATTATTATTATTTTTATTTTTAAGATTTGGTTTTAGCCCTTTTAAGACTCATGTTTGAAGAATTTAGACATAGTTTCACGAAATTAAAGAATTAGTCATTATTTTCATATTGTAACAAAATATGATACTCGTGTAACAAATTTTGATACACATATAACAAAATTTAATACACATATGTAATAATTTTTGATACTCAGATAATAAATTTTAATATATGTATAACAAATTTTGTTATATAATAAAAATGATTAATTTTTTAATTTCGTGAAATTATAGCTAATCCTTAAAAAATAACTAAAAATTTAGCTTAAATTTTAAGAACATCTTTTATATATATACACACACACACACCCCCTCGCCATTTCCTTCCAAACCATCAACTACCCCATCATCTGTTTTTCTTTTTCAATAAATTTCAAAGCTTATTAATTAATAATATAACCAGATCACATTTCACATATACAAATCTTGCATAAAATATTGATACAGTTATTCAATTGTACTCAACAATTCTATCTAATGTTGTGCAAACAAGTTAATTTATTCTCAAATAATATTATATTTTTCGAACTATAAGCTAAGGGGATATAAACATAAATATAAATATAAATTTATTTTATAATTGTGTATGTTTGGTGCAAAATATTGTCTCAACACCTACTACTTGCTGATCTTGGGGTGTAAGGCAAACTCTAAAGAAGCTCAACTCAATAATCAATCCACACAAAATACACAAATAAATAAATAAAGTCAAATGCTTCAGAATAATTTAAACGAGGTGCATCCGATTAAATAATAGTTCGAAGTAAAACGTTCCTTTTGTTTTTTTTCAAATATATAATCTCTCCATATTGGCATAAAATGTTTACCACCGTTTGCCCCACTCATTCTAACCATTCCATTCCATTTCATTTTTTCACTTTTTTCAATCCTTCAAACCATTCCATTCCATTTCAAATTTTTCAACCATTTTTTTCAACTTTTCAAATCCCTATACAATATCTTTAAATCTCAACCATTTATACTACCTCGAAATTTGCAAAGTCAAACCATTTTTCAAACTATTTTCAAACCATTTGGAATGGTAAAAAATGACTAGAATGATTTTCCCAAACACAAGCTAATATTGATTAATATTCTAGTAAAATCTATGTTATTCATCATTTTATTTGGGTATATAATTGGATTTATATGGAATGGATTATAATATTTTCCTGTGCTTTGTAGTTTTCTAACCATACTGAATTGAATCTTAGATCTCTTTGAATAACTTCCATTTGGTCTTGGTTCTATTATTTTTTATTCTTTATAATTGTTTTATTTATATTTATCATTCATATTTATCGTAATTTTTCAAATAGAATTACTATTAAAGTAATATGGTAATCAGTGCACAAGTCTTCGTATGATCGATATTTTACAAATTACTTTATTATTTAAAATGAAATCATGCATTTGTGATTTCGCATAAAAGAAATCGTGGCGGCTTGTTCCCTCTATATTCTAGCAGCTTCTCATTCAAAATTATGTATTGGTAGCAGACCTGATTGATGATGAATTGATGATGGTGGGACTGGACTATATAAGCTTTGAATTATCATCTATGTCTGTGGCTGCACAATATGTACTAATGGATGTGTATTTTACACACTTATCTATCACATTTTCCAGCATAAATTGGTGAATTTTCTGCATTTTTTTTGAACTTATTGTGTTTTCTTCAGTGTTCATATGATATATTAATTTATCTGATTTTTGAAGGAAATTGGGTTAAACAATGAAGATTTGGTCAAGCTTGGTAATTTGAAATTTATTAGATGAAATTACAATTAATTTTGAGGCAATTTCAATCATTCTTGGAGAAAAAAGTAGTCATTTGAATCTCAAAAATGTTAATCGAGCATCAAAATTTCGTTACCCAAAGAATTACCCAAAGAATTTGCCACAAAAATTGCTCCAAGGGCACCCTGAGTGGTGAGACGTCGCCTTGCCAGCGATACATCGTTTGGCACGCGCACATAGCAGAAACATGGGCGAGACGAAGCACAGAACGGGGGCGCAGAACGCATCAAGGGCACATGAACGGGCAAACGAGCGCGCAGAGATGGTGTAAGGCCTAATCAACGTTGAACAGCGTGGAACAACAAATTAGGAGCTTTAAACCTAATTTTTGGTATTTTTAAGTCAAACTAGGAAAAAATAAATTTTGGGAAACAAAAAAACCCCATAATTTAATGGTTCATAATCCAATTTTATCGATCAACCAAGATTTACCCAAAATTAGAGCAAAAATCGAGAACTAAAGGAGAAATCAACGGTAAAATAAAAGGGGAGCCAATTCAAAAATACAAAACTTCGGCACTGGCTCTGGCAACCGATAACCTGGCTGAAGACCCGCCTCATAGATCTCTCTCATCTAATAGTCAATAAGGTCTCCAGGGTGCTCATCCACGATCATTGCTTGGGTGCTCATCCACATGGTGTGTGCGGCATGCACGCTGCGCACACAAGACATAGGCTACGCGTGCATGGGCCGCGCGCAGCAACTCGCAGCGCACACGGGTGGGTATGCCTTTGCAGAGCCTAGCCGCACTATAGTACTGCACGGACCATAAACGTGGAAACAACTTGGAGTCTTTGGACTCAAGTAAACAAGGGATGCAAGAGTAAGGATATATTTCCACAAACAAATGATATAAATGTGAAATTTAGCATAAAAAGAAACGATATATTTAGTATTTTCTCAAATATATATAATATTATTTATTTTTCTCAAAATTTATATTCATATTGATTTACTTCGTTGATAAATATTTGAAATAATAATAATAATTTATAAAATTATTCAATTCCATCGTTGTTTACAAATACGAGAGCTTTCCCAAAATTTCTAAAAAAAAAATTAAAAAAAATAAAAATAAAAAATAAAAACTTTGCCAATTGGGCAGTCTAGTTAAGAAAGTAGGAAACCTAACACATGTGTAATCCTGTGATGACATCTCCTCCACGTATGGAAGACGAGAGTGTGGTCTTGAGAAACTCTTGTGGTCCCTTTATTACGACACCAATGCCTTTTTCTCACTTTTCCCAATCAAAATACCGTCCCTTGTTGTTGTTCTCCTTGATTACCACAAGTTTCAATACCTGAGCCTTCAAAATAAAATGATGTCAAAAGAAAGAAAAAGATAAATCAAATATGTAACCTTATTAATGAGATGGATTTCCTATTCCTTTATTACATCATTTTCATTAAGAAAGTTATATATCGAAACATTCCCTTTAATAGTTTTAAGGACTAGTTAAGAAAATAGTCATTTTAAAGATAAAATTTGAAAAATTTGGTATTAGAATATCAAAATTAAGAAAATAACTAATAAATATTTTAATGGACGTAAGTATCTTGATAATTACTTTAAAAAATTGCCTAAATCAAATAAAAAATTATCAAAAATTCGGCTCTTTCAACTTAAAAAACAAACCAAAGCTATCGTTATCAAAATTTTTATCGATTATAATAAAATAAAAAATTAAAATGGCTAACTTGTTAAATTTTTAAAATTATGACTAATCTCTAAAAAATTAGTCTAAAGTTTGACTATATCCTTAAAAATCTCATTTTGTAAAAGGTAATAATAAAAACAATTAATTCGCACTTATTGCAACACACTAATGTAATGACTTTCCGTTTGAAGCAGTCTTTATCATTAGAGTAGTTCATGTGGATCGGTTCTTGGTAAGACTATGATGTGAATGGATGATTGTTTTTCTATCTTTTTTATATTTGTCAACTCCATGATTGTTTCTCTTGTTTGAATACGAGAGACTAAAACTTTTTTTTATTTTTATTTTCACTATTATATTATGAAGCTGTCTAGGCCGACTATGTTTTTGTTTGCTGACATTTTTGTATTTTATTTTCATAACAAAAAAAAAAATCAAAGAAAATATGAAGTCCCCTAAAAAGTATCTTTTTAGTTCTTTTTGGTTTTCAAAAAATTAAAAAAAAAATAATGTCGTAGAAAATTAACTTGTTTGTTTTACCTATCATAGTGGAACGGAAACATGTCCATTTTTTACTAAAAATTTTATTTGGACCATTTACGTGTATTGCTACAGACTATTTAAATGGAACTTCCCATATACGATTTCAATATTAACAAAGGTAAGCTTTTAAATGGTTATTCAAATAAGAAAAACTTCCCGAATAAAATCATTTCAATTGACAATGATCAATTTTAATTTCTTCCATCAAAATGACCAATTAATATAATGGTTGATATTGTAACAAAGGTGTATGGAAGACATATAGTTGAAGAAAACAATGTAATTGCTATGATAGATATTTATAAGGGAAATCATAAAAAATAATCATTTTTTAGGTGATTAAAAAATACAGCCAACGTTTTCATTTAGAATCGTCATCAATTGGTTATTAATGATAAAGTTTTTCTATGCATCTTATACTTGAATCATTACTATTTTTTTTTAATTTTTAAAGCATTGACTAAAATTTAAAAATTAGTTTCTAGAATAGTCTATTTTGCTAATTCACTAAATTTAAAATTAAAAGTGAGAAAAAAGAAACTTCTTATAATCGCCTATGAGAACTAATTATAGAGTTATAAGATATCTAAAAAGTGTGAAAATGGTAAATGTGAGATTTTTTAAATTTCTATTAGGAGTTAATCTAGTAAAAAATGTGCGGAAAAGAAAAACAGAAAGTGCTAATAAAAGCCCCATCCTATAATTATCACCCTAACAAAAACCGCCACAATTAAACCGTGGCATTTTCATATAACTATTCCCCAATCATAAAACGACAAGAAAGGGCATTCCCTGGAAACAAACAATTTTATTATTAAAGAAAAATAATAACAAAACCTCTTTGCAGCTCATTTACTCTAACGACTAACCACAAACTATATTTATTCTTTAAATAATAACAATAATAATAATAAAGAAATAAATAGAGCAAATATAGCAGAGACTAGAGAGAGAAAGAAAGAGCAAATGGTTTTTTGTTTTTTAAATTTTATTTTAAATGTGCTAACCATGGTTAAATGAGGTGTTAGGTGGGTTTGACCAGTCTGGTTTGGTAGGCGTTTGGTTCGATCACGCGCACAAAATCACACATATAAAACCCCTCTCTTCCATTTCTCATTCTCTTCAGCCAAACACTTTCTCTCTCTAAAACAAACCAACAAACACTCTCTCTCTCTCACTTTCTCTCTCCTCTCTGTTTTTCCCTCCAACCACCCCAACCACCACCAACCCAAACGCACCAAGAAACACAGAGAGAGAAGAGAAGAGAGGCACAGGGAGAGACACACGCACAGCCCAGCCCCTACAGTTCCGACCGTACGGTTCGCTAGGGGGTAGGATATGGAATCGTCGCCGTCGAGCTCGATGAAGCTGTCGCCGTTGGATCTGATGACGGCCATCATCAGGGGCGGGAAGCTCGACCCGGCCAACGCGTCGGCCGACTCCGGCGGCGGGGCCTCGGCGGCCGACGTGGCGGCGCTGATCCTCGAGAACCGCGAGATGGTGGCGATCCTCGCCACCTCCGTGGCCGTGCTCGTCGGCTGCTTCGTCGTCCTCTTGTGGCGGCGGTCCGGCGGCGGCGCCGCGGCGCAGAAGGCCAAGGCCGTCGAGCCGCCGAAGCCGCTCGTCGTGAAGGAGCTCGAGGCCGAGGAGGACCTCGGCAAGAAGAAGGTCACCATCTTCTTCGGCACTCAGACCGGCACCGCCGAGGGCTTCGCCAAGGTGAGTTTTTGTTTAGTTCTCATTGGATTGGATTGGATTGAATTGGATTTGATATTGTTGATTGTTATGTGAAATTTTTTTACAATCATTGCAGGCTTTGGCTGAGGAGGCAAAAGCTCGGTACGAAAAGGCCGTCTTTAAAGTTGTTGATTTGGTAAGGTTTTTTTTTTTAATTAATTAATTAATTAATTTTTTTTATGGTTGAACGATTCAAGTTTTTGCTTTATTTGATTACATTTTGACTTTTTCGCTGGTGTTATGATTTTGATGGAATTCAGGATGATTACGCAGCCGACGACGATGAGTACGAGGAGAAGTTGAAGAAAGAGAGCTTTGCTTTCTTCTTCTTGGCTACGTGAGTTTCAATTGCTATGCAATATCTTTATTATTTATTATATTTTTTTTTGTTTTTATTAAAGCTGTAATTTACCTTTTTTTTTTTTTAGATATGGTGATGGTGAGCCAACCGATAACGCAGCAAGATTTTACAAATGGTTCACGGAGGTATAGTGTTTTTTTTTTTAATTTTTTTTTAAAATTTTTGTTTGGCTAATTGAGAAACGTAGTGTGGATTTGTGGGTTATTTATAGGGTAAAGAGAGAGGTGAATGGCTTAACACTCTGCAGTACGGAGTGTTTGGTCTTGGAAACAGACAGTATGAGCATTTCAATAAGGTCTGGACTTGTGCTTAGCTTTTCTTGATATATTCAATTCTTCTACTTATATGTTTTTGGGTTTTGTAAACCTTGATATTGTCTTATGTTTTTATGTGCTTGTGTGTTACAGGTTGCCCATGTGGTTGATGATCTACTTGTCGAGCAGGGTAAGTTTTGTTTCGCGATTTTGATGAACAATTGTAGTAATCTTGTAATTTGTGTTTGTTTAGTTTGCTATGGTAGTTCTTGCATTTAGGGTTTAGGGTTTTGGGTAAGTTTTGTTTCGCGATTTTGATGAACAATTGTAGTAATCTTGTAATTTGTGTTTGTTTAGTTTGCTATGGTAGTTCTTGCATTTAAGTGGATTTTGACTTTAGAGACCATTTTGTGCAACTTATGTTTACTTTTATATTGTTGTTGAATGAAATTTGGTGTCTTAATTGCGACTAATGTTTTCTGTGCACAGTTTTTGGACTTTTGTTTCCATCCCATTTAGTTCAGTTAATTTGATCATCTGTTGGCACTTGCAGGTGCGAAGCGCCTTGTCGAAGTGGGTCTTGGAGATGATGACCAATGCATTGAGGATGACTTCACTGCATGGTATCGATAACTGAAAATTTCATTTACCTTTACAACACACAATGCAAGTTTCCTTCTATATGTTAGTTGAAAAATAACATTCCTTACTGCATTGAATGATTTTACAGGCGAGAATTGTTATGGCCAGAGTTGGATCAGTTGCTTAGGGATGAGGATGATGGAACAACTGTTTCTACTCCATACACTGCAGCGGTGCTGGAATACCGTATAGAATTCCATGACCCAACTGACACATCGCTGGAGAAAAAGAACTGGGCTAATGCAAATGGTCATGCTGTTTATGATGCTCAGCACCCATGCAGGTATTGTATTTTGGATACTCGGGATGTGACTTCTCCTATATATTCGAATAATTTACGACCTCACATATTTGTTGTTTTGATTCGTGAAGGGCTGATGTGGCTGTTAGAAGGGAGCTTCATACTCCTGAATCTGATCGTTCTTGCACCCATCTGGAGTTTGAAATATCTGGCACTGGGCTTTCGTAAGTTTCTTTGCCAGATAGACTTGCGATAAAGATGCTAGTGCACACTAGTGCATTGGTTTAATGAAACAATTAATTGAAATCTTACTTACTCTTGTTCTATTTTTTTTTATTTTTTATTTTTGTCTCAGCTATGAAACAGGGGACCACGTTGGTGTTTACTGTGAGAACCTTCCTGAAACAGTAGAAGAAGCTCTCAATTTGATGGGCTTGTCTCCTGAAACGTACTTTTCTATTCACTCCGATAAAGAGGATGGAACACCACTTAGTGGAGGTTCTTTGCCACCTCCTTTCCCTCCCTGCACCTTAAGAACAGCTCTGGCTCGCTATGCCGATCTTTTGAACTCTCCCAAAAAGGTTAGTTTATATTTTTAATTTTCATTGTTTTTGGCTAATAATTTTTCGATAGTCAATTTGGTAATTCATGTTGTAACTAGCAGTTACTATTATTTTGTTTTCCAGTCGGCCTTGCTCGCTTTAGCAGCTCATGCTTCTAACCCAGCTGAAGTTGATAGATTAAGACATCTCGCATCACCTGCTGGAAAGGTTTGTTGGTTTCGTCTACCTTTCCATATTTGCATACCACTTTCTTTACCATGAATTTTTGTAACTTTATTGCACCATATTGCAGGATGAATATGCAAATTGGGTGGTCACAAGCCAGAGAAGCCTGCTTGAAGTCCTGGCCGAATTTCCTTCAGCCAAGCCCCCACTTGGTGTATTCTTTGCGGCAGTAGCCCCACGCCTGCAACCTAGATACTATTCAATCTCGTCATCCCCAAAGTAAGTGGTCTATCCCCAATCGTGAATTCTCTCTTTTTGCATGTTGCGGAAAGTTAATTATTGGAGGCATGCTCGGAAATGTATTTTGGTTACTCATGATGGATGTTCCATCAATTTTAAACCCACTTTCATTGATTTTATGCCATAAACTGAATTTTCTATTATGGACCCTTGTTTTCGTCGTCCATTTTTTATTAGTTTTTGTATTTTCTTTCTTTCTTTTCTCTTCTATGTTGCCTTTGTACTGACCTCTCTCTCTCTCTCTCTCTCTCTCTCTCTCTCTCTCTCTCTCTCTCTCTCTCTCTCTCTCTCTCTCTCTCTCTCTCTCTCTCTTCAACAGAATGGCTCCTTCCAGAATTCATGTTACTTGTGCTTTAGTCTATGAGAAAACACCCGCTGGACGTATTCACAAAGGAATTTGTTCTACTTGGATGAAGGTATTCCTTCATGACCTTTCCAACAACTTTTATACAACTACTCTTGATATGTATGCGTATGTGATATATTTTTATTTCAAAGGAATTTAATTCTTTTTCTCTTTGTGGTATTTGCAGAATGCGGTACCTCTTGAGAAGAGTGATGATTGCAGTTGGGCACCTATTTTTGTTAGACAGTCAAACTTCAAGCTTCCTGCTGATACTAAATTACCTATAATCATGATTGGCCCTGGCACTGGATTGGCTCCTTTCAGAGGATTCCTTCAGGTTCCTATCTTCATACTTTATGCTTATAAACTTTGTTGATTTTTCTCATATAGTGCACGATATCTAAAGTTTTTGCGGATTGAATTTTTCAGGAAAGATTAGCCCTTAAAGAATCTGGAGCGGATCTAGGTCCCTCTGTATTATTCTTCGGATGCAGAAACCGTAGAATGGTATGTCGTGCTCTGATTGGATTTTTAATAACTATGCACATCGGGGCGATTGATGAGTGGGAGGAGAGTATATGAATAATTCAGTTGCTAAGTTTGTTTACTCGTAACATTTGCAGGATTATATTTACGAAGAAGAGCTGGCCAACTTCGTAGAAACTGGTGCACTTTCTGAGCTGGTAGTCGCATTCTCGCGTGAAGGACCTACCAAGGAATACGTTCAGCACAAAATGATGCAGAGGGTAATTCCACCTATTCTAACTACTATTATTCTTCAAGGCTGAGATTTGTCGGCACCTGACTTTAATTTTGGAGTTCCTCAAAATTTGACTGCTCTGTGTTTTGCTTTGAATTCAGGCTTCAGACATTTGGAGCATGATATCTGAGGGAGCTTACATTTATGTTTGTGGTGATGCTAAGGGCATGGCTAGGGATGTCCACCGAGCTCTACATGTTATTGCGCAAGAGCAGGTTTGTTTATCTGAGTAAATGTTTAAGGTTTAAGTAATAGTTAGATATAAATGATGGTGAGACCTAGGTTTAGGAGATGTTAAGAAGTTGTAATTAAGTAATTGTTAGATATAAATGATGGTGAGACCAAAGGTTTAGGAGATGTTAAGAAGTAATTTTCAACTCCTCTAGTGATCTTGTTAAATACTTGTCAAAAAAAAAAAAAATACAAGATAGCGAGACAGATAAACAGGGAGTTTTTAAATTTTGTTTTTACAATATTTCAGATAATTTGTTTGAGTATATCAGTTGGATATCTATGAATCGGAGATGTCTTCTAAATTATAGGGTTTTTTTATTATTATTATTATTTTTATTTTTTTATGGTTCATTTTCCTTTTAGCTTGTACTAATGCACTGTTCTATTTGATTTCAGGGATCGCTAGACAGCTCGAAAGCTGAGAGTATGGTGAAAAATCTGCAAATGAATGGCAGGTATCTGCGCGACGTGTGGTGATAGTTTTTCGTAACCGTTCTGAAGAGCAATTTAACATTATCTGCATTGAGCAATGGCCAAACCAGTGATGGAAAATTGCGTGGGAGGGCTATTATTTAAGATGATGCCCTTCTATTTGCACCCTTGAATGGGTAAACTTGCTCCTATGTTGCAAGTATAGAACTGGGTTCTGTGATTCTTTTGACTCTCTCCATTGTGAAATTTTTTGGTTCTTGTAATTTATATTTATATATAGATATAATAATTATTTTGTTTAGGCGAATAGTTTATGGACACTCTAATATTGCTTGTATGAACCATCAATAAGGTTCAGACAATAGACAAATGGTCTTGTTTTGCTATATGTAATTGTTTACATGGATATACCATATTAAAATTTGGTATCTAAGATATTCATCTCCTTATTTCTTTCATTCTGCCAATTGTCTATGGATATACCAAACACTCGTGAAATTTTTTATTTTACACAAAAACATATCCAGTCCCATACTGAACTTGCAATCAACGAAACAACATTTAAATATGACATGGCCAACGCCAATTTATAAAAAAATTATTCATTATGTGTTGATCAAACTCGCAATCAACGAAGCAACATTTAAATATGACGTGGTCAATGCCAATTTATTAAAAAATTATTCATTAGGTGTTGATCATTTCGCATATGTTTTGTTCGGTGAAAAAGAGAGTAGGAAGGATGCACAGTGAAGTATAGAGAATTTGAAGGATCGGATGGGATTTCAATAATCTTTTAAGTTGTTTGCTAGGAATGATAGAGATTGAGAATGATAGAGCATAGTTATATGTAATTAATTACTTTAGAGGGCAAAATAGATTTTTTATTGATTAAAAGTGATTGAGAGAATTCGTGGAATGATGTAATTTGATGTACCCGCGCGGAAAGCATCTCCTTTCATCTCTTTTCCTCCAACCAAACAAAACAATTTGATTTTAGGAGATTTTGAGGAATGACCATCTTTTATCACGTTAATAATTTATGCCCCCTTTCGTATTGAATTTTTAATTTATACCCTCAATTTTACACTATAAATATAAAATAAAAATAAAGTGAGCACATCACTTGGGATATATATTATTAAGTTGTACTTAAAATGACCTTAATCTGCAATTATCCCTTTGATTTTTTTTATTCATATATTCATCGATACAATCAAACACACTTTTAAATATAACATGATCAATGCAAATTTATAAAAATGAAAAAAAGAACTTTAGTTAAAAGTTCAAGCAATCGAAAATACATTCAAAATGTCTTATAAGATCCCTCTTGACATAAATGACAAAAATGTGATCATTCCAATTTTTTTTTTTTTAAAAGAAGTCTATAATGGTGTATAAATTGTACATTACTGATGATTTACACTTATAATAGCTTAATAAAATATTCAAAAGTATAAATTTTTATACACATTAACACATTACTTCTTTTATTTAATATTACCAATTAATATTTCAAATTTAATGTCAAAACTATATCTAACGAATAAATAAAAAAAATTTATTTGTTTTTCTTCTTTCTTTATTTTAATCCGAACTGAATATAATTAATATTTTTAATTTAATAATATAAAAATAAAAAATAGAGTTTTTTAGGCATTTAACCAAATTTTTGGATAATTTTTTAGGATTTAACCATAGTTTCACGAAATTAGGGATTTAGCCATAAAATGTAACATTTTTTATTACATGAAACATATATACGTGTAAAAGTGTAACATTTTATGTTACATGTTACAAAAAAAATGTTACATGCTATGGCTAAATCTTTAATTTCGTGAAACTATGGCTAAATTCTTTAAACTTTACCTTTAAAATGGCTAATTGCTTAACTGTTCATAAATTTAAATGATTTTTTTCCAAAAAATTTATTATTATTATTTAATTTATTTTTTTAATTTCAATTATATTTGAAATGTACAAATAACTAATTTTTAAAAAAATATCATTTATGCTTGATTAATGATAATTTTAATACAATGACTTAAATAATTTATCATTTAAAGGGTAAAAAAAAAAAAATTGCCCACGCCCATAAAAGACACGCGCCAAGTTTTTTTATTTTTGGTTTTCTTCTTTTTCTTCATTCTTTTTTTTTCCTCTTTTTTTATTTTTATTTTATTTTCATTTGATTCTTTCTTTAAATTTAATTTTTATTGCTTTCAAATTTTTATATATTTTTTCTCTCTTTTTTAAATTTTAAGTCATTTATTATTCTAAAAAATATGGAACCACAATAAATTTAAAATACGTTTATATATGCATTTGAGTTTTGAATTATAAATCAACAAGTTTATAAAATAGAATTAAATTATGCTTAACGTGTGCAAAGCACGCTAATTAAACTAGTGTTTAATAAATCAACGAAGATCACAATTTGATACGGAGCACAGGCATTTTTCCATGCCACTAATAAGTGTATTAAATTTGAAAAAATGGAATAAAAAGAGAGAAAAAGAAAGCCATTTCTTGGTGTGTTAACCTATCAATTCAATTAAGGGAAATTGTAATAGATAGGCAAATTTTTTTTACGTTTTTAAATGTAGTCTATATTTCAAAAAATTAAAAAATAGTCATATTACGAATTGTATAACAGAAAAAGTATTGTACAAAATATTACATATTGTAAACATTTGTAAGCTATTTTGTAACACTTTAACTTTTACTCGTCATTTTTTAAAGTGTTAAACAATATCTACAAATGTTTACAGATGTGTAAATATTTGTTTGACATTTTTTGTTATAAAATTCTTTACAGTAGCTATTTTTTTTTAGTTTTTTAAAACAGGTGCTATAATTTAAAAGACACATTTAATTTTGGCATATTTTTGCAACTCACCCTTCAATTAATCTATAGATTTTGGAATTACCATTTTGACATCCGGTTCATTTCCATACGAGGAATAACTATGCAAGTTTGTGATGAGTTTGATAATACATAAAGAAAGTCAAGGGGGTTTGAATTTATAATTTGTGGACTATTATAGTTAACCCGTTTATTTTTAAGACCAGTTAACAAATTAGTTATTTTAAAAACAAAATTTGAAAGATCTAATTTAGAATGTCAAAATTAAGATTTAATTATAATATACGTGTAACGTAATATGTTCTACATATAACATAATATGATACACGTATAATACGTGTATCATATTATGTTACACGAATATTATGACTAAATCCTTAATTAATAAAATTAGGACTAATTCTTAAAAAGTTAATAAAAAATTTGGTTGAATCCTTAAAAATCTATTATTTTTATTATAAGATGAGAAATTAATTGAATATTTTTCGGTCTACGGATTCTTGCACGGAAGAGATTCACATGGAGAAAATTTATTCCCTACCACAACTAATAGTTTGTAATCGTTACTTGCCACAACTTTCTCCACTAAGAATTTTCCCTTCTTACACTATCAAAACCACAAAACAATTTGCGTGCAAAAAAAAAACCACAAAACAACAATCTTTTGTTAAAAAAAAAAAAATTCCATCAACTACTTTAGACCAAGGAAAGTACGAGAATCAAAGATGTAATTTGTGAACCACAAATTAAGAGCACGTACCAAAATCTAGGCCACGGAATGGACCAAATCATTCCAACAAAGCTAAAAGGACAGTCTGATTTCCTCTCTGATTGAGAACTTGGAGGTATTCAATGAGCTAGCAAAGTCCTATTCAAGAAAATAAAAAATAGAAAAAAAAATCAAGCCTACCAAAGACAACACAAGAGGCACTAAATAAAAGAAAGAAAAATTATAAAAAAAAAATGGCGGTTCTATTTGAATGATTTAAAAATTTGGCTAATATTTTTCATCCATTCATCTTGGTTATTTTCTAAATTGTTTTTGAAACATAGGCTACAATTTAAAAACTCTCGTAGAAAATGGGTTATTTAATTGTTACGCTCTGTAATAAATGTAACAACTCGTTATATTTATTACAATTTGTAACAAATGGCAAAAAAATTAATTTATAATGTCTAAAAAAAACTACGATTTTTATATGAAATAGCCATTCATTTATGTTAGTTTTAAACATTCAGCCTATGCTTATTTTTATTAATAAAATAGCCACACATTCGCGTCTGAATTTTTGAGACTGCTGTCATTATTTTATTATTTTTTTAATTCAATTTTTATTGTTTGTTGCAAACAATATTGTCTAAAATTTTGTCACAAATTTTATTTTTTAGTCATAAATTTTTAGATATTAACCTGATGACTATTTTACTAATATTTCAAAACATATGCTATATTTCTATAATACAGATTGCAAAATGGCTAAATTCTTAACTGATCCTTTTGAAAATATCTATTTACTCAATTATCTCTAGGCATAATTCTACCTCACCTATTATTTCGAAATGAAAAAAAAAAAAATCTAAGTGTCACTTAATGTTTTGTGCCCCTAGCTACGTGCTCCATTAAATTTTACTCTATATTTATATTTATAAATGAGGGTACAAATTAAAAATATAGCACAAACACAAACATTACATATATATTATTAACATTAAAAAAAAAGCATTAATCTTAAAATCCCCCATTTTTTAGGCTGTTGTCCTCGACTTAAACTCATTTGAAGAAATTACACAATCATTCAAATTATAACAACATATTACACACTACGGCAAAAATACAAGTATTATCACAGTAATTCAATAAGCTTATGTGGCAATTTTTATTGGACTATAATACCCCTCAATTTGTTGTTTTGGATCAACCCAATCGGGTTTATATTTGTTTATGGATATTATTTTTCTTATTTAATGTACTAAAAAAAACAAATAAGGGATGTTGATGAAAAATCGGTGAAAAAAGAGGAATATCAGATGAAAAACCTGAATATCATATTCAAAAGTGAATAACACATATTTATTGAAAATGAAAAACCGGACAGTTTGATATGTTAAAAAAAATAATACTGAAATATCATATTCAAAATTGAATATGTGTATTGCTTTGATATTTCATATTCAAACACTGGATATGCTTTTTTTTCATATAATTAATTTACAAATAATCTTATATATAAAATACGTATCTTTATATCAATAAATAAAATTCTTCACATATTACCGGATTTACAGGATCTATTATATTTGAATATTCAAATTTAGAATATTTGTACATATTGGATTATTTGGTATTATACATGAAAATATTGTAATATGATATTCAATATTGAATATGTTTATTGCTTTGAAATTTCATACGTATAGAAACACTGAATTTTTTTTATACGTGTAGTGATAGGTGTAGAGATACGTGTAGAATATGCGGAGTGATTTAAAAAAAAAATTGAAATCCCTCAATTAATTTTGAAAAAAAGAAGAATTTTTTTTTTGTTCACCCTTTCCGTTTATGGATCTGGATTGTTTAGCCTATTAGCCCATCAAGGGTACTATTGGTACTGTTAATTAGTGTTTGAACTGATTTAAAATATCTTACAAATCTTGAATTAATATGTAATATCTAGTCATATCTTGAATATATATATGTAAATAACCCAACTCATTTTGCCACCTCAAGAGAGCATAGGCCCAATTGAACTTGAATTTAGTTCCGGCGGCCAAGAATAAAATTTGTTGAAAGTTTTTTGGGACTACATCTTGGCCCAATGACATTAAAATTCTTTCCATATTATGTGATAGGCCTGAAAATGGATATACGCACATTGTGAAATAGGATAATTGCAATATTAATCTAATTAGTCCACCGTTTAATCATTTATACTCAAAGTGATACACGTCTTTGATTTTTTCTCTATATTTTTCAGTGCAAAAATAAGAGTATAAATTAAAAATAAAATACAAAAAGAGCATAAATTAATTTTGTTTGTTTGTTTGTTTTTTTTTTATTTTAAAAAGAGCATTCATCAAAATCTTTCTATGAAATATAGGATTGGGAAGCCCGTTCCTTTTTCCGGTAATTTGAAAAATATGTCCTCAATTGATTCACTATCATAATTTATACCACAACTGATGTGTTTCTTTTATTTTTACTCCTTTTATATTATAAAATTAGAAGAGAAACTAAAAGTGCTACACAAAAGAATAGAATTTAATAGTGTAGCAAAACATTGAGCATTTTTCAAAATCTCTCCGGCTTTTTCTTCCCAGTTTGAATACTTTTATTTAAAAAATAATTTTGATAAAAATTTATGATATATATATTTTTTCTCTACTCTCATGTGATTTCTACACTAAGAGCTCACACGAAAATGCATTTTGGATTTAAAGTTGTTAATTAATTATTAGAGCTAGAAGGACGGCCTGATAGAAAGCTTGAAATATCTCTGATCTTGTGGTCATAAATTGATGCCATTCGACAATGCATAGGGGCCGGGCTTGAGCCTACCGTGGGAGCCCGTTACCGGCTGGTCGTGACAGTTTAACTCAAAATTGGTGACTGAAATTAGGGATGGCAATTCGTATTTCGTATCATATTCGTGTTGTGTCTTATCATGTTGACATTTTTTTGGACCCAAACCCGACTTGATCCATTTAGTAGTATTTACTTATCGTGTCGTGTGTGTCTTGTCGTGTTACCCATTAACGACCTATTTAATAATCGTATCTTAATAGTAATATATAACATATATTAATGGTATTACAATCCATATACGACCCATTTAAATTTTAAACTCATTTCTGATTCATTTGCGACCTACATTAAATAAAAAGATAATTCAACACATTAAATTAAATACAAGAAAAAATAACAAAACTAACAAGAGTGTGAGTCCAATAAAAAAAAATAACAAAACCAATCAACAAAATATATAACATGACTAAATCAACAAAATATGTTGTTTTATTTTATAAGAATGAATATAAAATTAAAGAAGATATATATATTTTAAATAAAATTTTATTAAAAAAATTTTAAACATATTAATATTAAAAACTATTTATTAATCGTGTCTTAACGTTCTTAATCGTGTCTTCGTGTTCGTATCGTGTTCACCCATTTAATTATCGTATTAATTGTGTCGACCCATTTAGGACCTAGACCCATTAAGGGTGGACCCAAACCCGTTTATTTCGTGTCGTGTCTCGTGTCCGGGCCTAAATTGCCACCCCTAACTAAAATTCATTGTAATTTGTAAGTCTCTGTGATTGATTAAAAATCTGTGATTCTAGGGCTTGTGATTGTTGTGTTGCTCTGGTGAGTAATTTTGATAGTAAAAAGGCTAATTCATGTTGATTCTGTTACTTTGAAAGTCATTTTGTTGATTTTGAAAGGAGGATTTTGAGGAATGCCTTATTTTTGGCACAATAATAATCTATGTCCTATGTATATTGCACTTTTAATTTATATCATGAAAGTTACATTATAAATATAAAGTGGAAATAAAAAAAAACATACAACTTAGGACATAGATTAGTAAGTGACATAAAAAATAGTTTTATTTTGAGATTCTCCTATTTTTTGAAATTACATATGGTCTCTATAATTACAAAGGTGAGCGTGCTACTTTTTATTATTATTTTTTTTTTTCATTTGATTTGCAAATCTACGACCAAAAAAATTTTTCCCAATTTCTTCATCTTTTTTCATCCTCAATTTTTTCCTCTAAATTCCTCCTCGATCGATAAATTAATGTTTAATACAATTAACTGTAAATATATATATCTCTCTCTCTCTCCAAATTAACGCGCATTCTCTTACACATGGACACTATACTTTTCTTTTCTTTTTTTTTTCTTTTTCTTCTTTCACATGATACACATTACTTAATTATTTAAAATGATAAAATGGGAAAGAGTTAACACACGTGCCTGAGCAATATAAATTTAGTTTAAATACATAGGGGAGAGAGAGTTCCATTTAGATTTCACCATCTTCTTAGTTCCCACGATGAACAAGGTGATCTAATACCAAAAAATAAAAATAAAAAATAAAAATCATGTTTAAAATGGCACGAAAATAGAGAGACAGCCTAAACGATGATCCCAATATGGGAACTTTTATTGCTGAGGAAGTCACCTGAGATATCGTTGCGCTTTTACACTAAAACAGGTCTTTTTTTTTTTTTTTTTTTTCACAGCCTAATATTAAATTGGTTCAGTTAGTGGTCCTATGAACCCAATCGTCACCCAATTTAGTTCTCTTTTTAAAAAGTTTATATCCAATACCATTTTCAACTAATGGTTTTGATTTATACTCTCTTAATTGATTGCCATTAGCCATGTAGCGCTTAGATTTTTATTTTTTATTTTTACTACCAGATAATATTAGAACCTTGTGGATAGGCGTGTAATATTGGAATGCACAGTAGCCGGGCAAAATTTTGCCCGGTAAATTTCCGGGTAAAATCCGGATAATTACCCGGATTTTACCCGGTGCTTCTCCCGGGTATATACCCGGCACTGTTCCAAAAATATTAAATAACATTATTTTGCCCGGTTTTGATGCATTTTACCCGGCTTTACCCGGTTAAAAAAATTTTGCCCGCTTATTCCAACATTTACCCGGCCATTACCCGGTTTTGGATGACTTTTTTTAGTCACGGCACTTCAACTTCAATGTATCTCTATGTGACAAATTTTATTTTTTATGGCCAATTGTGTGTGGCGTGCAGTGAAGGCAGTGGTGCGCAGTGGCGTGCAGTGAAGGCAGTGGTGCGCAGTGGTGCGCAGTGAAGGCTGAAGGCAGTGGTGCGCAGTGCGCTGAAGGCTGAAGGCAGTGGTAGGCTGGTAGCTGGGCAGGCGTGCACGCCTATGAATGACCATTCAAGAGCATTCAACGCTTTAGGCATATTAAAAACAATATTTGAACATACACTGAGTCTATAAATTGAGTTTTTGGCCTTCAAAACTCATCCGGTCTTAAAAAAAAAACATTCACTCCTAATATTTTTGTTGTGCTCTTTCATTCTTGTTCTGCAAGAGCTTTTTGTTGTGCTTGCCGGCGTCATTGTGCTCTTCTTCATTGTTTTTCTGCTTGCCGGCGTCCTTCTAACGTGTTATAGGTAAGTTTGGTTATTTTTAACTTTACTATAGTATAATAACTAATAAAAAACTTAGTTTTATGACTAGTTATAATATTTAGTTTAATAACTAATAATTAGTTATAATATTGTGTAAAATTATGTAATATTTATTTTCATAATTAGTTAAAAAATTCATCAATATTTAGTAGTTTAAATTTAGTTTAAATTATTATGGTAAAAGTTAAACAAGAAGTAGTTGTTATTTTAGTGTTTACATTACTAGTTATTATAGTTTTGTTAAATGTTACTTAAATTCTTTGTTGTTGTTTTAGTAAAATTTTACTTAAATTAGTAGTTTAGTTAAAATTTATAAAACTAGTAGTTTAGTTAGAATTTATAAAACTAGAAAATTATTATTTTATTTATTAAATTAGTAGTTATTAAATTTTTGTTAAATGCTTATTTTTTATTTTAGTTAAATTATTACTTGTTATTGTAGTAAAATTATTATTTGTTATTTTAGTAAAGTTACTAGTTTAGTTAAAAATTAGTTTAAGTGTTAGTTGGTAATTGTTATCGTACTGTTATTTTTGTTAAGTTAAATTATTATTTGTTCTTTTAGTTAAATTTTAGAATAAAAAAATTAGTAGTTTATGTTGTTGTTATTTGACTTGACTTTATTTTTAGTAAACTTAATAGTTGTAGTCATTTTTTTACTAATATTTTAGTTAAAATATTTACTTACAATATTGTAGGGTTATTTAGGTTATTTTATTTATTACATATAACTAGTTATTATAGTTTTTGTTAAATGTTAGTTAAATCATTATTTGTTATTTTAATTAAATTAGTAGTTTAGTAAATTTTAAGCAATTTTATTTTAGTTAACTATTTTAATTGTTCAATTAATAGTAATGTTAATGTTAAATTATATTAAATTAATAGTTGTTATTTTATTTTAATTTAAGTTCATTTAGTAGTTGTTAAATTACTAGTAGTTTTTATTGTAGTTAAATAATTTAATAAATATTTTATTAATTTGTAGTTGTTATATATATATATATTTATTTATTCATTTTTTTACTTCACCTAATACATCTTAAATTAGGGGTCATATTCTTAGGTATTTGTAAGAAAATTAGTTAATTGTTTTTAGTAATATTTGAAGTCATATTTGAGTACTCTTTTAATTAATAATTTTTCTAACTTATTTTTATTAATTGCTTAGTTGAATTACTTGTTTGTATTTATTTGATGCTAGATATCGACAATGTATCCATACCAAGACTCGCAGGCGCAATACAGCGACGACGATACGCAGGCAACCCACATAAGCCAAACGCAACAAAATGACCCGTGGATTGAGGCGATGCGACAGCAGGGGAATACATTCTTTGGTGCCCCACAGATCCCTCCGAACACATATACAGATAGTGCGCTCGATCGCGCCGGTAATATATTGGGTGCTCCTTCGACGGCTCTACGATTGGCCCCACAGACGGGACGGGGCGAGACGACGTCTGAATATCTACCGACGGGCGTTTATTATCAGGGGATGCCGACATTTGCTCAATTTTCGGGGGGGAGACCAGGATTTGTTCCGAGCGGGATGCAGTCGACTTTCCCTATACCCCCGTATACCGGGCCAACACCAGTCCTGGGCATCCACCAATGTCCACCACCAACAGCGCGGACCTTATTCGGACCTGAGATCGGCGGGTCATCAGACAGAGTGAACGTCGGCGGGTCATCAGATCGAGTGAACGTCGGCGGGTCATCAGACGGAGTGAACGCTGCCGGTTCATCAGCCCCAACCCAGCATGAAGAGGGCGAGGACGAGGACGTCGCTGAGGTAACGGAAGCCCGAGCTCGGCAATCGAAGCGAAAGAAGTCAGCCGTGTGGAATTCTATGACAGAAGTGCGAATACAACAGGGGGACGGCACTTTTAAAACTTACGCGAAATGTAAAGGGTGCGGGAAACTATTGAGTGGTCATTCCAGTCAAGGGACCAACCACCTAAAATATCACATCGACAAGTGTGAGCAACTTATCCACGGTGTACCTGTGGGTGATGCGGCGGCGAGATCTGCAGCCGGGTCGTCCTCATCGTTCGACCCGGCTGAACATCGACGAGACCTTGCAATGTTTATCATGGCGACAGGCTCGCCTTTGAACTTCGCCGACAGTCCAGCTTGGGAACGACTGGTACGAAGATCGTTCCATAGCCAGTATCAGCGCCCAAGTCGGACGACTACTCGGAAAGACGTGATCAAGTATTATGAGTGGAAACGGACGGAGATTATAGGGCAGTTTGTTGAGTCAGGTCAACGAGTGGCGTTGACGAGTGACGTATGGTCCAGTGGGGCATCTCACGACTACATATGCATTTGTAGTCATTTCATCGACAAAGATTGGACCGTTCAGAAGAGACTCATCGGGTTCAAAGTTATGGATGAAGGTCATAGCGGAGAACAAATCGCTGATAAAATCTTAAAAGCGATCAACGACTTTGGCATTACAAGCCGGATTATATTCATCACCATGGATAATGCATCCGCTAACGACCGAGCTGTCAATATTCTCCGACGGGAATTGAACCCGATGTCTGACCCATTATTCTTCCACAGTCGATGCGTCGCCCACATCTTGAACCTAGCGGTTCAAGATGGCCTGAACGAGCTTCAGTCCTCGCTTAAAGAAATTCGGAGGGCCGTGGTTTATTTGAACGGTTCGCACCAACGCGAGGAAAGATGGAGGAGAGCGTGCAGCGCCATCGGTTTGGAGGCTAAGATGATAGCCTGGGACATTCCGAGTCGGTGGAATTCCACGTACTTGATGCTGCAGAGTCTTATTCCGTTCCGCGATGTGTTCACGGTTTGGTACAATAACGAGAGGCGACACAATGTGCTTACTGATGAGCATTGGGACGACGCTGCCGTGCTATGCACATTCCTTCAGGTATTCCACACGGCGACAACAAATCTATCCGCATCATTGCACCCAACATCTCCGCTTGTGATGCACGAGCTGATCCTCCTTGGCGACGTCTTCAAGAGGTACAAGGATCACCAACGACTCGGGACGGCCGTCGATGCTATGGTATCGAAGTTCCTTAAATATTTTTATCCCTTACCGCATCTCTACGCTTTCAGTATTTTGTTAGATCCTCGAAGTAGAGTTCCTGGTTTGAAGACGTTTTTAAAGTTGTTGAAAAGACAACTAGGTCCTGATTATGTGAGCGATCTGGAAGGCCACACAAATGCATTGCAAGAGGCCTACAAGGTTTACGAGTTGCGGTATGGGGGAACGACAGGACAGGCCCCGATTGCACAGACGTCGCCGGCATCAGCTAGTTGGAGATTACTTCGCGAACAGAGTCAGTTGGAGGACGACTCGCCGTCAAGAATGAACCCACCAGTACGACCCGAGCACAACGAGTTAAACGTCTTTCTGAATGTCCAATTCAACGACGTGACACACAACAACCTAGATCTCGTAGCTTGGTGGCGGATTCATTCAGGACAGTTTCCAGTGCTTACTCACTTGGCGCGTGACATCTTATCCATTCACGTATCAACAGTGTCTGCCGAATCTGCATTTAGCATGGCGGATAATATTATAGATCCTCATCGAAGCCGACTAAGTGCAAAGATGGTTGAGATTCTCACAGTGGGCAAAGATTGGGAATTAGCGGACCTACGCATGCAGGATACGATAGAACAACACAATACGGAGCTTTTTGAACGGGTTCAAGAGTGGCGCTGGAGTGACGTCGGCCGGCCCCCTCCCTCGAAACTAAACACCTCATAATGTCGGCGGTGGTACCAAGCTATGTAATATTTTTTTATTACTTGTAAAAATATTAAATTTCGTACTATTTTGTAATTATTAAGACAATTGTTATTCATAATTTATGTCATTTAGGTAAGACAATTGTTATGCATAATTTAGGTAAAATTAATTTTATAAAAATAAACAAGTTAATTAAACCTTACAAGTTATAAACAATCAAATTAAGTACAAAATTTTCTAATTATATCAATAAAACTAACACATAATCAAAATAAATTTACAACTAATAAAATTAAACATTACTTGATAATTAACTTATAACTCCTAATTTAAACTTCAAAACTTATAAATAAACCTAAACAATAGTTAATTTTAAAAAACTTACAAAAACTTATAACATAATTATCAAACTTAATTTAAACTTACAAAAATAATTATCAATATTAATTATTTTTACAAAATTTTTTATTAAAAACAATATTTTAAAAATTTATCGAAAAAAAAAACTATTTCCGGGTAATTACCCGGTTTTACCCGGAAATTACCCGGCATTCCAAATCATTTTACCCGGGTATATACCCGGACAAGTATTCCGAGTAATTTCCGGGTAATTACCCGGAAATTACCCGGTTCTCACTCCATGGAACAAGTTGGAGTTCCAACTTTGCACGCCTAAATTAACTTGTTTATTTTTATAAAATTAATTTTACCTAAATTATGCATAACAATTGTCTTACCTAAATGACATAAATTATGAATAACAATTGTCTTAATAATTACAAAATAGTACGAAATTTAATATTTTTACAAGTAATAAAAAAATATTACATAGCTTGGTACCACCGCCGACATTATGAGGTGTTTAGTTTCGAGGGAGGGGGCCGGCCGACGTCACTCCAGTGTCCACTCTTGAACCCGTTCAAAAAGCTCCGTATTGTGTTGTTCTATCGTATCCTGCATGCGTAGGTCCGCTAATTCCCAATCTTTGCCCACTGTGAGAATCTCAACCATCTTTGCACTTAGTCGGCTTCGATGAGGATCTATAATATTATCCGCCATGCTAAATGCAGATTCGGCAGACACTGTTGATACGGGAATGGATAAGATGTCACGCGCCAAGTGAGTAAGCACTGGAAACTGTCCTGAATGAATCCGCCACCAAGCTACGAGATCTAGGTTGTCGTGTGTCACGTCGTTGAATTGGACATTCAGAAAGACGTTTAACTCGTTGTGCTCGGGTCGTACTGGTGGGTTCATTCTTGAGGGTGAGTCGTCCTCCAATTGACTCTGTTCGCGGAGTAATCTCCAACTAGCTGATGCCGGCGACGTCTGTGCAATCGGGGCCTGTCCTGTCGTTCCCCCATACCGCAACTCGTAAACCTTGTAGGCCTCTTGCAATGCATTTGTGTGGCCTTCCAGATCGCTCACATAATCAGGACCTAGTTGTCTTTTCAACAACTTTAAAAACGTCTTCAAACCAGGAACTCTACTTCGAGGATCTAACAAAATACTGAAAGCGTAGAGATGCGGTAAGGGATAAAAATATTTAAGGAACTTCGATACCATAGCATCGACGGCCGTCCCGAGTCGTTGGTGATCCTTGTACCTCTTGAAGACGTCGCCAAGGAGGATCAGCTCGTGCATCACAAGCGGAGATGTTGGGTGCAATGATGCGGATAGATTTGTTGTCGCCGTGTGGAATACCTGAAGGAATGTGCATAGCACGGCATCGTCGTCCCAATGCTCATCGGTAAGCACATTGTGTCGCCTCTCGTTATTGTACCAAACCGTGAACACATCGCGGAACGGAATAAGACTCTGCAGCATCAAGTACGTGGAATTCCACCGACTCGGAATGTCCCAGGCTACCATCTTAGCCTCCAAACCGATGGCGCTGCACGCTCTCCTCCATCTTTCCTCGCGTTGGTGCGAACCGTTCAAATAAACCACGGCCCTCCGAATTTCTTTAAGCGAGGACTGAAGCTCGTTCAGGCCATCTTGAACCGCTAGGTTCAAGATGTGGGCGACGCATCGACTGTGGAAGAATAATGGGTCAGACATCGGGTTCAATTCCCGTCGGAGAATATTGACAGCTCGGTCGTTAGCGGATGCATTATCCATGGTGATGGATATAATCCGGCTTGTAATGCCAAAGTCGTTGATCGCTTTTAAGATTTTATCAGCGATTTGTTCTCCGCTATGACCTTCATCCATAACTTTGAACCCGATGAGTCTCTTCTGAACGGTCCAATCTTTGTCGATGAAATGACTACAAATGCATATGTAGTCGTGAGATGCCCCACTGGACCATACGTCACTCGTCAACGCCACTCGTTGACCTGACTCAACAAACTGCCCTATAATCTCCGTCCGTTTCCACTCATAATACTTGATCACGTCTTTCCGAGTAGTCGTCCGACTTGGGCGCTGATACTGGCTATGGAACGATCTTCGTACCAGTCGTTCCCAAGCTGGACTGTCGGCGAAGTTCAAAGGCGAGCCTGTCGCCATGATAAACATTGCAAGGTCTCGTCGATGTTCAGCCGGGTCGAACGATGAGGACGACCCGGCTGCAGATCTCGCCGCCGCATCACCCACAGGTACACCGTGGATAAGTTGCTCACACTTGTCGATGTGATATTTTAGGTGGTTGGTCCCTTGACTGGAATGACCACTCAATAGTTTCCCGCACCCTTTACATTTCGCGTAAGTTTTAAAAGTGCCGTCCCCCTGTTGTATTCGCACTTCTGTCATAGAATTCCACACGGCTGACTTCTTTCGCTTCGATTGCCGAGCTCGGGCTTCCGTTACCTCAGCGACGTCCTCGTCCTCGCCCTCTTCATGCTGGGTTGGGGCTGATGAACCGGCAGCGTTCACTCCGTCTGATGACCCGCCGACGTTCACTCGATCTGATGACCCGCCGACGTTCACTCTGTCTGATGACCCGCCGATCTCAGGTCCGAATAAGGTCCGCGCTGTTGGTGGTGGACATTGGTGGATGCCCGGGACTGGTGTTGGCCCGGTATACGGGGGTATAGGGAAAGTCGACTGCATCCCGCTCGGAACAAATCCTGGTCTCTCCCCCGAAAATTGAGCAAATGTCGGCATCCCCTGATAATAAACGCCCGTCGGTAGATATTCAGACGTCGTCTCGCCCCGTCCCGTCTGTGGGGCCAATCGTAGAGCCGTCGAAGGAGCACCCAATATATTACCGGCGCGATCGAGCGCACTATCTGTATATGTGTTCGGAGGGATCTGTGGGGCACCAAAGAATGCATTCCCCTGCTGTCGCATCGCCTCAATCCACGGGTCATTTTGTTGCGTTTGGCTTATGTGGGTTGCCTGCGTATCGTCGTCGCTGTATTGCGCCTACGAGTCTTGGTATGGATACATTGTCGATATCTAGCATCAAATAAATACAAACAAGTAATTCAACTAAGCAATTAATAAAAATAAGTTAGAAAAATTATTAATTAAAAGAGTACTCAAATATGACTTCAAATATTACTAAAAACAATTAACTAATTTTCTTACAAATACCTAAAAATATGACCCCTAATTTAAGATGTATTAGGTGAAGTAAAAAAATGAATAAATAAATATATATATATAACAACTACAAATTAATAAAATATTTATTAAATTATTTAACTACAATAAAAACTACTAGTAATTTAACAACTACTAAATGAACTTAAATTAAAATAAAATAACAACTATTAATTTAATATAATTTAACATTAATATTACTATTAATTGAACAATTAAAATAGTTAACTAAAATAAAATTGCTTAAAATTTACTAAACTACTAATTTAATTAAAATAACAAATAATGATTTAACTAACATTTAACAAAAACTATAATAACTAGTTATATGTAATAAATAAAATAACCTAAATAACCCTACAATATTGTAAGTAAATATTTTAACTAAAATATTAGTAAAAAAATGACTACAACTATTAAGTTTACTAAAAATAAAGTCAAGTCAAATAACAACAACATAAACTACTAATTTTTTTATTCTAAAATTTAACTAAAAGAACAAATAATAATTTAACTTAACAAAAATAACAGTACGATAACAATTACCAACTAACACTTAAACTAATTTTTAACTAAACTAGTAACTTTACTAAAATAACAAATAATAATTTTACTACAATAACAAGTAATAATTTAACTAAAATAAAAAATAAGCATTTAACAAAAATTTAATAACTACTAATTTAATAAATAAAATAATAATTTTCTAGTTTTATAAATTCTAACTAAACTACTAGTTTTATAAATTTTAACTAAACTACTAATTTAAGTAAAATTTTACTAAAACAACAACAAAGAATTTAAGTAACATTTAACAAAACTATAATAACTAGTAATGTAAACACTAAAATAACAACTACTTCTTGTTTAACTTTTACAATAATAATTTAAACTAAATTTAAACTACTAAATATTGATGAATTTTTTAACTAATTATGAAAATAAATATTACATAATTTTACACAATATTATAACTAATTATTAGTTATTAAACTAAATATTATAACTAGTCATAAAACTAAGTTTTTTATTAGTTATTATACTATAGTAAAGTTAAAAATAACCAAACTTACCTATAACACGTTAGAAGGACGCCGGCAAGCAGAAAAACAATGAAGAAGAGCACAATGACGCCGGCAAGCACAACAAAAAGCTCTTGCAGAACAAGAATGAAAGAGCACAACAAAAATATTAGGAGTGAATGTTTTTTTTTTTAAGACCGGATGAGTTTTGAAGGCCAAAAACTCAATTTATAGACTCAGTGTCTGTTCAAATATTGTTTTTAATATGCCTAAAGCGTTGAATGCTCTTGAATGGTCATTCATAGGCGTGCACGCCTGCCCAGCTACCAGCCTACCACTGCCTTCAGCCTTCAGCGCACTGCGCACCACTGCCTTCAGCCTTCACTGCGCACCACTGCCTTTACTGCACGCCACTGCGCACCACTGCCTTCACTGCACACCACACACAATTGGCCATAAAAAATAAAATTTGTCACATAGAGATACATTGAAGTTGAAGTGCCGTGACTAAAAAAAGTCATCCAAAACCGGGTAATGGCCGGGTAAATGTTGGAATAAGCGGGCAAAATTTTTTTAACCGGGTAAAGCCGGGTAAAATGCATCAAAACCGGGCAAAATAATGTTATTTAATATTTTTGGAACAGTGCCGGGTATATACCCGGGAGAAGCACCGGGTAAAATCCGGGTAATTACCCGGATTTTACCCGGAAATTTACCGGGCAAAATTTTGCCCGGCTACTGTGCATTCCAATATTACACGCCTAAGTTAATTAAACCTTACAAGTTATAAACAATCAAATTAAGTACAAAATTTTCTAATTATATCAATAAAACTAACACATAATCAAAATAAATTTACAACTAATAAAATTAAACATTACTTGATAATTAACTTATAACTCCTAATTTAAACTTCAAAACTTATAAATAAACCTAAACAATAGTTAATTTTAAAAAACTTACAAAAACTTATAACATAATTATCAAACTTAATTTAAACTTACAAAAATAATTATCAATATTAATTATTTTTACAAAATTTTTTATTAAAAACAACATTTTAAAAATTTACCCAAAAAAAAAACTATTTCCGGGTAATTACCCGGTTTTACCCGGGAATTACCCGGCATTCCAAATCATTTTACCCGGGTATATACCCGGACAAGTATTCCGAGTAATTTCCGGGTAATTACCCGGAAATTACCCGGTTCTCACTCCATGGAACAAGTTGGAGTTCCAACTTTGCACGCCTACTTGTGGAGAATGAAAAAAAAAAAAAAAAGAACCAAAGATTCTTAATTTGAGCAAATTATAGATGTATTAAGTAAATTAGTTTTAAAATAAGATAACATTGAATATATTGGTGATGAAGTACTACTAATGGTTTGAAGTTAACATTATTGGTCAAAAAAATCAAACCGATGTTGTGTTGTTATTAGGCCAACAAACATTTAGCTCGAAAATAACAAAAAAAAATGTACGCTCAACGAAACAAATTTAAATTGAACACGAGAAATGTGTTTTAGTTAGCTAAATTGCGTAAAAAGAAATTTGGAATAATCTGTCTGGTCAAAGCATGAAAATGGTGTGATTAATTATGAGAAAGTTGGTAATACAGTTTCCTCTTTCTATAGTCCCATTTCGATGGAGCTGTAAAGTTAGGGATACCAATTTTCTCTACGGGGATGAATATCCGTGGAGATCCGCTGTATTTATTTGGAGATGGAGGGTTTGGCATGGAAAATATAGTGGGGGTGGAGGTAAAATTTATCCTCCAATAGCTAAATGGCGCAAGAATGGAAGGAGTACTATTTGCTCTATAGAGCTCCATGTATATATATATATATATATAAATGTAATTTAATAATTCACTTATACATATTTAAATATTTTAGAATTTCTTCTTAATTAGATTTATTTTAAATAGAATTCAAATTTACCTATTTGTTAGCAAAACAAGAAAATTATTTATATTAAATAAAAGTCGGCTTAAGTTTTCACAAGACTTATGATATTATACTGGTTATTTTAGAATTAATGTTTCTTATAATTTTTTTTACTCGTTAATAGAGCGGGGATGGATGTATGTCATCCAATGGAGATTCTCCACCTCCATCCCCAATACAATTTAGATGGGAATAGAGCGAGATGGAGGATAATTTTACTTATGGATATGTAGGTGGAGAATGAATATCCAGTCCTATAGAGTTCCATTGACATCCCTATATATATAAAATGCAAGTTACTACCATAAACCTAGAAATTCTGACTATTTTAGAGTAATTTAAAAAAAATAATTTTAATATTTTCCATACAGAATAATTTCGTTCAATTACCAAATACGCAATTCAATCACATACATATTTTTTAAAAAATGTAACCAACTAGCCAAAAGTATGTGCAAGTAATTCACTTAGTTACCAAAAGCATGTGGTGGTAATTCACTTAGTTACCAAAAGCATGTGCAAGTAATTCACAAATTGACTAGAAACTCAATTACTTCAAAAGTTTGGGTATTTATTTTTATTGTTATATAAATTCTGGGTATTTACCTACTTCACCCATTTTTAAATTATGTGTCCACAATATTGAGTACTTACTACCATTCGGAACATAAAATCCAGTACATAGTACAATTAATTGGAGTTCCAATCTACAATTTCTTTAGTTTAACATGTCATTAAATTACTATTTCACCTCAAAGTATTAATGAATAAAAAAAATGTAAATCCTACTTTGTTCGATTTGACAAAAGTATTATTTATTGAGCTTATCAACATTATTATAACATGTAATTGAATTAATAAAACAAAAAACTTTGAAACATGACACTCTATACCGTATGTTTCAACTAATGTAAAGTGAAAACATTACTTTAATTAAACACAATAAGGTAGTTTTGTCAACTTTCCAAAAAATTGTGGCAATGCAATTGCCACAAGCTTGAAATGACAATGGTAGGGACAGAATTGTCATTGTATTGAAAAAAACGGTGCCCCAATGCATGTGGTAGAGTAATAAATGGTTATAGGGTATTTAATAGTAAAGTGATTATTAAATTCATTTAATTGCAAGAAAATGACGTGGCGTTCCGACCATCTTAGAGTCAAAGTAGCGAGCCGTTCGGCGACCGTAGCGCGGTCGTCACCACAGCCCATGCATATCAATTTACAAGGCTAGCTTTTTATTATATTAAAAAAAATGGTAACTTTTTTTTTTAAAAAAATTTCTTGACAATACCTATCTTACGCAATGCAAATACCAAAAATATTTATATAAAAAGTTAAATACTATTTATGGTGCACTTGGATGGAAGGAAGGAGTGAAAAAAAAAATGATAAATGATTCGGTATTTTGAATGGAGGAAAACAAAGGAGGTGATGACTTTTTCTTGTGTCGATGGGTATGAAAAAAATTTAAAAAAAAATTATTGTATCTTGTTTGTTATGAAAATAAAATATAATGAATGGAAAAATCATAATCGTAAACAAGTAAGTGTCAAATATTTTGTTGAATTAGTCTACTTCGCCGGATTGTTATTATTATTTTTAGTTTTACTCGGACCTGAAATTTGTTAGAATATGGAATTTTACGAGTGATGCCTTGTCCAAAATTCTCTCTTATAATGCTTACCAAAAAAACTTAACCTACCAATATCTACTAGTTTATGAAATAAAATCCTTCGACTCACCTCTCTTTTATAGCTTTTCCTCGGGTCTATTGGGTATTTAACGATTTTATAGTTAATATTTTAAGAAAATGAATGTTTTTAAAAATTAAAAAACTAACCATAAGTCATTTATAAAATTATAGACATAAATGTAACATTATACTATCAAGTAGTGAAAACGACTATTATTAATAAAATTATTGATTATTTTTTAAAAATATCAATTAAAAAATAAATATTTGTTTAATAATCTCTTTTTCCTCTCTATCAAACACACCCTACGGAGAGGGATACGGAGAGGGAGAGAGGGACATGAAAAACTTTTATTAGGCACACATTAAAATTAAACTATCTCTTTTGCATTCACAAGCAAACATACCCCACTCTAGCTACTTTCTCTCTCACTCTATATATATCGTACCCACTTGCATGTCCTGGCTAGACATTACTAGAGTTGGTTGTTATCTCTGTAGATATTTATGTATTCTAAATTAATTTTGTAAGCA
This sequence comes from Boehmeria nivea var. tenacissima, assembly GCA_018132145.1. Classification (NCBI taxonomy): domain Eukaryota; kingdom Viridiplantae; phylum Streptophyta; class Magnoliopsida; order Rosales; family Urticaceae; genus Boehmeria; species Boehmeria nivea. Next base: position 5,912,598 of record CM030885.1, on the reverse strand, counting down.
CTAGAAATTAAGGAGTTTGAATTATATAATTTGGGACCTCAACGCTAGAGATTGTTTTAGTAGTTACTAATTCGTAAGTTATAGTATTCCATAGGGTGATTTATTTTAGCGAAAAGCCAATTTATTTTTGTCTAGTAATAGTTTCAAACTATAGAGGTATATTTGAAAGAGCGTGTGTAAATATTTAGTGTTAGAACATCTCTAATGCAATGCTATTCTAGGAGTGTTAATGTTAAAATTTGACAATTTTATTCAAAAAAGTATTCTTCAATGCAATACCATAGTAGGTATTAAATTTGGCTACAAGTATAACATTATGCCAAAAATTTAGCATTTGATCTTAAATCATTGATTGATTGGCTTTTCAATTTGTTTATGAAAAAATTATGATGACTCTAATTTTATATTAAATAAATTCTCTTCCATCAAAATGTAATTATAGTAGTCTTCTTTATAATTGACTATGATATTGACCTATTTCGCAAGAATTAATAAAATAACAAATAGTATTTAGAATAGCACAAACGTATTGGAGCATTTAAAATTAAGGAAAATTTTAAGAATTAACCATTTCAAAGCCTAAGTTTAAAGGATTTAGCCGAAGAATGTTAAAATTGAGAAAATAACCAACCAGCCCAAAATAAACACCTTAATAGAAAGAAGTATCCATTATAATTATTCAAAAAAACTGCTCAAATAATGAAAAATCCCCAAAAATTAAGCTTCTTCAACAAAAAAAAAAAAAAAAAAAAAAAACCAAAACCGCCATTTTCAAAACCTTCATCGACCGCGATTAAAAAAAAAAGAAAAATGGCTAGTTTCTTAAAATTTTCAAACTAAGGCTAATTTAAAAAAAAAATTAGTCTAAAATTTGGCTAAATCCTAAAAAATCTCTAAAATTAAATATGATATTTTAAACTTTTTTGGTGCAAAATTTAACATTAACATTGAAAATGATCATTTTTTGTGGTCTTTTATTGGTTTGATACCTACGAATATTATATAACTAATTTATTATGATAATTATTAATTAATGTAATTATCAAAAGTAAATTTATTTTTAAATGAATGACTGTATGCACAAGATAATTTGCACAAGCATAATTTATTATTCTTCTAATTCAATATTTCACTTTAAAAAAAAAAATCGGATAATGTTATGTGGAAACTACGTAATAGAGGGTTGAAGTCTTTATGTTTGGCTAGCAAAATAAATATTTGAATCTCTCACATTTCTGCACACAAACTGGCTTCTATGTCCACTTCTCTGGTCCGAGCAATAGACAATGGTGGTTTAGTTATCCGATCGGACAAACGTTAAGAATCTTATCAATAGAGATATGATTACTTTATCTTTTATAAGTTTAGGAACTTTTAGTTATCTTCGATCATGCACTCTTTTTATTCTATAGGATTTTTCCTCGCGATTTTTTCTTTTAAAGGTTTTTAATAAGACATTATTGCACTTTAGGTAGATTTAATAGTATAAGTTGTTTTATTTTGAATTTTTATTTTTATTTTTTAGCCTTGTTGGCTGGATCGTTCTTTATTTTGTATTCTCTTTCTTTTTTATTTGCAAATTAGAAGAATCCTTAGCCAAAGATCAATCAAGTTGGTAGACTGTTAAAAATTGAGGCGTTTATCAATTTATTAAGATGTCTTCTTAATTACTCATTTCCTTTTTTATTACAAAAAAAAAGTACAGTATTTCATTTTGGTCATTTTTTATTTCGATTACCCAAAGGACTTTCTTTGTATACTCATTTGATTACGAAATTTCCTTATAATTTTCCCACCGTCGTAATTATGAAGTGAACATGTATAGAAAAGTATAAGGAAAGGTCTTCAAAGCCAATAAAGGGTAAGTGCTTGTTATTAGCAAATTACGATTAAACCGGTCATTTCACAATTCACATCACAATACATAGGGAAAAACCCATTTAATAGCTTGGAAATGGAAAAAGATAACACGAGTTTAGAGCCTATTTTAGACACCTAGCTACCAAACCTTGCCCGACATTTGTGCTCTCTCGAACTCTCTCTTTCTCACATTTTTGTAATTTTTATGCATTTTTTGGATGGACTAATTTCTATGCATTTGTTTTCTCAATTAATATTATATTTTCCTCCCATTTTAATTTACACATAAAAAAAGATTATTGAATAATAAGAAGACATGCGTATATCCCTAGTATTTTAATAAGCAAATATAATTTTCTATATAAAATTACGTAGATCTCGCACAATAATTTATGAGCAACATTGGAATTCGTATCTTTAGTTTGTTAAAGGTTCGATCATACGAAACTAGATTGTCTATAATTTATTTTTTGTTCGATCATACGAAACTAGAATTTTTAATCATTTTGTATTATTATATTTTAAAATAATTATTTTTGTTTGTATGTTAAAATATGATATATATATAAGAGAACATAGAAGGAAAGGAGGAAAAAACGAAACGATCTGGATTTTAAAATACTCGTATAATTACTCTGTAAATTAAAAATGACAGCTGTAATGAAATATATATGGGAGAATTTTAGTTACTGTACCTAATTAGTACTCGAAACCTGTAAAAGTTGGGATAACCAAAGGAAAATAAAAACAATTTTCATTTTCACTAAACTTAAAATAATAAATGTTTCATATATACATTTGACTATAGAAATCGATCGTATCAATACTGAGAAACCCTTACAACGAGTGTGTTAATGTTGCTTTCAAGCACAGTACTTCCACTAAAACCTAGCTATATATATATCTATATATATATAATACCCACTCTTTACGAACACACGACTTGAGAAGTTTCTTTTCAACTCTCTCTCTCTCTCTCTCTCTCTCTCTCTTAATTCTCTCTCTAAACCCCACAAAGTACCAAACTCTTTTCTGTTTCCCCACTGGCAAGAGAGTCCCTTCTTTTCCTTTCCCTTCCCATAAATCCCAACCAAACACCAAACTTTTTCCTTAGCTTCATAGCTACACACACACACACACACTTTTTTATATTTCAACGTAAACAAAGGCAGAGAGAGAGAGAGAGAGAGAGAGAGATCCAAAATGAACGGCTTAGATCATTCCCAAAGGCAAGACTACTTGTCGTTGAAAAAGAGATCATCATCATGGCAATCAGATGATCATCATTACCATCACAATCACCATCACCACCATCATCATCAAGAGATGATGATGATCAGACGATCCATGTCACACCACCAAGTCATGAGCAGCGGACTCGGTGCAAGTGCAACCACCACCCCAAACCCTAGCTCCCGCTTCCCCGCCGGGGGGCTTCTGGACCGCCGGCACGACGACGCGGTGGCTGCGGTGGTGCCGGCGGTGACGGTGGTCCTTGAAGGGCGCTCCATCTGCCACCGCATCAGCCTCCACAAGCACGGCAGCTACCGCAGCCTCGCCAAGGCCCTAAGGCAGATGTTCGGCGGCGGCGGAGGCGGTTTCGGTGACGATTGTGGTGCGGATGAGAGCTGTGGCGGTGATGATCTTGATCTGTCCAATGCCGTTCCTGGCCATCTGATCGCTTACGAGGATATGGAGAATGACCTTCTTCTTGCCGGTGATCTTGATTGGAAGTAAGTGTATAATAATTAATATGTATTTATATATATATATATAATAGAATAATTAGTGGGAAAAAAATATATGTGTATATATAGTCGTTTGTCAATTGTCGTGTTGCTAATTTGTAATTACCTTTGTGAGTTCTTGGTTTTGTTATTTTATCATCAATAAAGGTCATTCTTTAGTGATTAATATTAGGGATAATTACCTTATAAGAGAGAGAGAGAGAGAGAGAGAGAGAGAGAGAGAGAGAGAGAGAGAGAGAGAGAGAGAGAGAGAGAGAGAGAGAGAGAGAGAGAAAAGAGAGAATTCGTATCACTTGAGATGTTAATATACGATTATTAAACGCAGCTATACGTTTGAGATTCAAACTCTGATTCTATAAAATGGGAGACTCTAAATAAATAAATAAATAATTGTGCCTTTGGCTCAACTTTTTCATAAATATACCTTTTAAAAAATATATGTAGCCCTATAAGATTCATATATTTATTTAACACACGGAACTGTGCAAATATTATAAAATCTAATTACATATAGCTCGATAATTCTCAAATATAATAGTACTTGATTTTTTTTTTTTTTTTTTCTGATCTCTGATGTTTTGTAAATAAGAAGATTTTTCCCCTTTCCATTTGAACATGGCTACAGAAAGGTCTGATGTATAATTGGCATTTCACTTTTTCCCCTTTTGATTTGAATCTACGACGAGAAATTATTCAACTGAATGACAAATTTTCATGTCAATGGATATCTACAAGAATATGTGTACATAATTATTCCCAGGCCTTAAAAAAAAAAAAAAAAAATTTGCTCAAATGCGTTCCTCTCGAGCAAAATTATTGTAATATATACATACAGGGACTTCGCTATTGTTAATTACTTAATATATAAAAGGTTTAATTATCAAATACTAGTGTTGTTTGACCTTTCTATTCCTATCTCTTTCACTTAATCTGTGCGTGCATTATGCGTGTGTGACAGGGATTTTGTACGCGTCGCTAAAAGAATCAGGATATTGCCTGCGAAGTCAAATTCAAGGAAGGCAAGATCAGAAGGCGTATAATATATATATATATATATATATGTATTTGATGTTGTATTAATTGGCAGTTTGTGCATAATTTTGGCGAGGAAAGTCAAGGAAGTTAAAAGAATTTATGTACTATAATACAATTAGTTGAGGGAAAGATAAGGCTTCATGAGTGTGGTGGGAGTTGAATTTATAAATGAAACAGTTTTTGCACTCGAATTTAAAAGCCTAATTCTTGATGGATTAATTTGGCATCATGTACTATTTATTAATATTAATGCTTCAATGGAACTAGTAGTTTTAGATTTGAACTTAGATTGCTTTTGTTATTAGCTACTTTTGAATAAAAACAGTTTCGAGACATTGAAATTCGTACTTCAGATTGTTCCTTGTTTCTATGTGTTAATCCTTGTGATCTAGAGAGAGGTTTATGTCTAAATCGGTGGCTTTACAAATATACATATGACTTTATTGTTTGATGTATTTATGCAATCTCAACCTTCCTAATTTTGATACTCAAACCCTCGTCATTTATTAAAAGAAAAATAATCTAGATATTATTATTCTTCGAAGATATAACCACATCGATCTTTAGGTTTCAACTTTGGTTTTGATTAATTATAATCTAAAGAGAAGAAAACTTCTTTTTTCTTTAAAATAAGGCAATGGGGGATTTTGAGGAATGACCTTATTTTAACACATTATTAACTTATGTCGTTTTTGTGTTACATTTATACTTCACTCTCTCAATTTTATCACTATACACATATAATAAAAAATAAAGCACATCACTTGAGGCATAAGTTATAAAATGACACTTAGAATAGTCTGCTTTGTACAACAAATATTATTATTTAGTGATACTTTGAATAGTGTTTTTTTTTTTAAATTTTTAATATTCCCCAAAGTCAATTGAGATTAAGAATACATCTCAACAACATTGGGTACAAAAAGAAAACCTACCATTTGAAGGAGCTATAATATTGAGAAAACTAAGGAGTTGTTTTATATTATATTATTAAGTAAATGGCCATTTTTTAGATTATATATTTAAAAAAATAGCCAACATTTTTATTAATTAAGAAAGTAATCATTTTCTCAATTAAATGATGGTGTGATGTTACCTTGCTAGTTTCTTAATTTTTGAAAACGTTGGCCTTAAAACATGGACTAGAAATGGCTAAATATCATATAGACCTCTTAATAAATTAGGTAAATAAGGATTTATTGTATGAAAATATTTTTTTTCCTATTTCTCCTCTATATGCGGCTACCTTAGTCGAAATTAGGTTATGAATTGTTTCCACAATTATTAATTTGAATACATAAATAATTATTTGATAATTATTTATATTCTTAGGAATAGATTTTTCAATATTTTCTATTTTGAAATTTGAAAATTTTCCGAAGGATAAATGCCTATCATGGCTAAATTCTTACCCTACCCTAGCCCTATAATTATATATGTCCTCAAGTAGCACACAAAGCAAGCTAAGTGATTCCAATTTTTGGTTAATTTACAAAAAAATCTCTATTGTTCTCTATAGTTTCTTTTCAGAACAGAAAATTTTTCCCTCCTATTTCATAGCAAAACTGCCGTCCCTTATAACAAGAGAAGATAATTTTTTTTCTTCTCTTGTTTTGTGTGAGAAAAATAGTGAGAGCATACACTCAAGTCATTGGCTTGATCTGAGAATTAGCGTGAAAGACTTTGGTATCAAAAGCATGACCCATAAACTCATTGTGAGCGTAGGAGAAAGCTAGCCCAACCTTGGCGGTCTCATAACATACGGTGACCACATCAAGTGTTCGATGATTGAACTATTTGATTGTATAATTTTTTGTTCTTTTACTATTTAATTGTGTGATAAGTGTTGTTAGAAAATTTTTTGTAGTGCAATATGTAAATGAGATCCACTTTACTAGTTTTGAATAAATTATATAATTGAATTACCACATTATTTCTTCTGCTGCACATACCCTGATTACTTAATCAAAATTGCAAATTTTTTATTCATAAAATTAAATACCCTGCAAGTTTTGGAGTAAGCTTTTGGGGATTTCTATTGGCACCCCTATTTTTACTCTCCACACATCTCATTTAAGTAAATATTCTATAACCTAAAATAGATTCAGTAAATTACAAATTATAATTATTTAAGAATAAATTTTGAAATCACCTCTAAGAAAAACCTTTTAATGTAAGGAGAGTGTGTACACAATTTAAGAGACCGAATTGGGTTGTTGTATTACTGAGAATGTGTACATAATTAAGAATGTAATGCCATTAAGGGTGGAGAATAGCCATAAAAAAGGTTGTAAGTGTTAAAGAGTGTGAGTAGTCTAATTAATGAATAAAGAGTAGTAGTCGCACCAAGAGCGCAAGAGAGGAGAGAGACACGAGAAGATAATTGTGTGAGCGTGGGAAAGATAGAAAAAAAATGTATCGAGTTTTTAGGTTAGTGAGAGATTCAAAAGAATTTTAGTATGTAATCTCTACATAATTAATAATGAATTGCTTAGTCAATCTGTCAAACCACTTAAGTAGCTTCTCTATTTTTATTGGTTATATTTCCATTGTGTGTATTCGCATGTGTGTTTTTCCAACATTTGGGTACACGGTACTTATCTCTCTTTCTAAACATCTTAATAAATCTGCACATGCCATGGAGTAATTTGGGACAAAATTTTATATATGCAACACCCTAGTTTTAGCTTTGCCAACATTTTTTAAGGAAATTAATTTCTGCACTTTTTTTCAATTATTGGCCGTCCATGCTGATCAACAAAATAAATAATCATACAGTGTAATTAGGACCATCTGCATGAAAAAGATAAGGAGAGAAAAAGTACTACTATTTAATTTATTTTGGATTTCTAATTATTTTAATATATATATATATATATATATATATAGATATATATAGTTAAGAAGTGTGGACCTTTTATAGGTGATGTTAGTTAAGGCATATATACCTATTGTCTCTTTATGACAGGGACTGTTGCAAAACATACAACATTAAGTCTCTGTATGACTATGAATTATGAAATATGTCATCGTAATTATAATTCATGACTCTTTCAGGCCATTCGTTAACTATATTTTTTCGCACTTTTCATGTTTTCTGTATTCTTTTGGTGCCCATTAAATAAAAAGATTAAAGCAAAATTCAATCTTCTGAATTGTAAATACATGGTCCTTGAAGGACCATGCTACTAATTAATTTTGCCAACCTATAGGGTGTGTTTCATATATCATGCAACTTGGTGTCCTTTATGCCCAATACCTTTATTAATAGTCCTAAATACAATTATATATCAAGCACTAAAGGGTTATGAGTTGAATCAGTTTCAGGAAGCAAAAAGAGGTGGAACACGTTTTTGATGCTCTTTGTGGGAAACGATCGAGCACTAAAAATTTATGGTGAAATAGTAAGAGGAAAAAAAAAAGTCATAAACTTAAATCCACTGCTTTGTTATCTTATCGAATCAAATATTTTAATTTGTATAGATTATGAAACATTATCAGTAAAAATCACAATATCAGCTTCGGTAGTTTCAAATTTTAAATGATCTGTATGTTGTATTGATTAGATTGAATTCATCAATTAGACTAAAGAATTTGAATATTATTAGCAATGCTACATATGATTAGAATTTTGGGCGAGAAAAAGTGGCCAAAATAATATGGCTTAGGCGCATTTGTTACAAAACACAATTATCAGCCTGCTTTTTTATTGAGATTTTTAAGGATTTAGCCAAATTTTAGACTAATTTTTTAGAGATTAGTCATAGTTTTAGAAATTTAACATATTAGCCATTTTTATTTTTTATTTTATGGTAATGGTAAGTTTGGTTTGCTTTTTTAAGTTGAATTAGCTGAATTTTTGAGAATTTTTTATTTGATTTGAGCGGTTTTTTATTTGAGTAACTATCATGGACACTTAGTCTATTAAGATAATTAATGGCTATTTTCTTAATTTTGACATTCTATGGCTAAATCCTTCAAATTTTACCTTTAAAATGACTAATTTCCTAATTAGTATACCAATATATGATTGTCTCATTATTCTGACCAATCTTTCCTAACTATTTTTTTTTACCATGTATCATTTATCTTTATATATAATAATTTAATACATAAAAAAAGTAAATTTCTAAAACTATATATAGCTAATTTCTAAAAAAATTAATCTCAAGTTTGCTAAATCCTTAAATATCTCCTCTTTAAATGACTTTTTAAATCATAGCTCATGTTTCAAAAAAAAAATTATTTAAAAAAGGCATAGTTTACTCACAAGATCCACTCCATCTATTATAATTACTTGATAACTATTTTTTTTATTAATATTGAAAATATTAGCCATATTTTCAAATTGTGTATTTCTTATAATTTTCCTATAACTTTTGGGATTGACGCTCCAATATTAATCGTTTAAGAGATGTTGTAATAATGTGCAAATGCTAATTATAATATATCTTGTTAAAGGAAAACCAATATTGCCATTGGCTTCCACATAAAACTTAAGTGACAACTAGCGAAGTTATGACTTGGAAAATAACCATCATTAAAGAGAACGACCTTAATTAGCTACATGGTCAATTTGGATCTTGTTGAAAATAAATTTATCAGATATTATTTATACCATGATCGATGATTTAAGTGTTTGTCTTATATTAACACATGAGAATGTGTGACTGGACAAAGTAACTAACGGTATGGTAGTGACAAACATATAAAATATTATAGCATTGATAAAATATCTTCCACATAGTTTCGCCGAGTTAAGAAATGGTACACACATGATGGGGTTTATGACTAAATCCCAAAATACTTGATGTTCCTCATCAAGAAGCCCTCTGAATATTTTCAGCAAAAAAAAAAAAGCCCTTTGAATATGCCTAATAATATGTTTATGCCACACTTGTTGGTTGGCTGATTCTTTTATGTCCATTTAATATCAAGTTTAAGCACTTTTTGGAAAAAAAAAGGATATTGTTTGAGAAAAATAAATTAGTTATACAGTAACAACTTAATCTATATATACAACAATTAAAAGATTCTCCAACTGGACGTTTCGTTCATGCTAGGATGAAACATTTTCGCCCTCTTTTTCTCTTAAAGAAATAAACGCGCAAAAACCACATTGTTTCGGGGAGGTTATAGAAATGTTTTTAACAAATTGGACTACAACATAAATTTATAAAACTTTGACGACCAAAATATTAAAAAAAAAAAAAAAGATTGACTACATTGAAAAAAAAGGGGGACCAATAATTTGCAAAACAAAAAAAAAGGTTAGATCTAACGCAGGCCTAACAGTGCGTTAGACACTCCACCAGGTCCTCCAACGTGCCCAAATTAACGTGTGTATTCTACACATTTAGGGCTTTCAAAAAAAAAATTTAATCTTATTTTACGTCATTTTTCCTAAAAATATTTTCTAAATCTTATTTTAATTTTTTCTATCATGCTTTTTGTTTTGATTTTGTAGTTTTTACTTCTATTTTGGGGTTTTTTTTTTCAATCTTTGCTTTTTACTATATTTTTCATATTTTTTAGAAAATCTAGGCTAAAATGTAAAGTTCTAAAAGTTTAAAGACCAAAATATAAATAAATAGGGACTAAATTAAAAATAAGGGGAAACAATTTGCAAAATAAAGGAGCCTAATGTGGGCCTAACAATGCTTCAGACCTTGCACCAAGGCCTCTAAAAAACTCCCAAAGACACGCGCATGGCGTTTTCTAAAAAAAAAATTAGGGCTCATTTATTAAATAGCCACTTGAAAGTTTATATTTTAAGAAAATGGCCTAAGAATTTAAATATTAAGTTATTAGCCTCAAATCTTTATGAAATCTCATTTTTATCCGTCATCATTCTTCTTCCAACCTCATGTATCAAAGGGCAAAAAAGTCAACACATATTGTCTAAAAGCTAATAACTTAATTATAACAAACTCAGGTCAATTATTTAAAATTAAAGTTAAAAACAGGCCATTTACTTAATAATCTCAAAAAATTAAGATGCTTCAAAAATCTTATTTTACAATTTTTTTCCTAAAAATATTTCTCAATATTATTCTTATTTTTTTATCATGTTTTTTTTTTCCTTTCCTCCCTTTTACTTCTTTTTTGGCTATTTTTTCAATCTTCGCTTATTACTACACTCCTTTTTTTTTTCTTCACATTTTTTAGAAAAAAATTAATGATAATAATAATTTATATATTAACGCAGTCAACTTTTTTTTTTAATTTGGTTGAACGGAATTTAATAAATTACTTATAAATAAACTAAATTAGATATTTTTAAATTATAAACAAACTTGCATATATAATTTACATAATAAAACAATTAGATATTTTTAAATTATAAAAAAATTGCATCTATAATTTACATATAAAAAACCAAAACATTTTTAAAACTATATAGTTTAAATTTAAAATTATATATTTCAATCCTAATAACTAAATTATGATGAAATAGTTTTAATGAGTCTATTTGGATGTTTTAAGGAAATTGCAAAGTTTTCAAAAATTAAGTTATTAGTCATTTATACATAAGAGAACTAAGGGCATAAATGTGAATGCATATCATCATGTAGTTAAGAAATTGCTAATTTCTTAATTAGTCCAAACGTTGACTATTTTCTTCAAATATTATTCAAAAAATAATTATTTCCACAATTATCTCTAATTTTATTTATTTATTTTTGCTAAAATAATTTTATTTATTTATTTATTATCAAAAGTCGAAGCGCACATAAAGCGCACCTCAAAATAAAGTAAGAATAAAAGTTAGCTGTGACATGCATATTGTGTATTTGGATTGACTCGGATCGTCTTCATATTTCATTTTTTATAAGTTATTTTCTATATGTAAATATCTTTCATCAAATACGTATATATAATTTTCATAAATATAGAATAATTTGGCTTCTGTCGCATCATTTTCAGGGAAGGGGAGCTGATGATTTTCTTATCATGATATTCTGCCCAATTTAGTATCAACGTGCATATAATTACAACCAATTATACTTAAAAAAAAGAAGGTTATTTTGATTAAAAATACATAGCCGTTTGATAATAAATTGTATTTTTTTAATTAAATTGCTATTAATACATGAACTTGAATTTAAGTGTAGTATAAATGAATTAATATTGAAATACTTGCTATTTCGTAAAATCGCCCTTTAAAAATGATCATTTCCTTAAAATTTCCTTTTTTTTTAAAAAATTTAATAAAATTCAGCTAAAGAATAAATAAAAGATGAGAAGTTAAAAAAAATAGTGCCAACATAATTGACAGTTTATTAAAGCTATCATATCGAATACTAGGACCGACAATTTGGATCCAAATACAATACATAACATGAACAACACGATTAAATAATAGGTGAACACAATACGAACACCATAATATCCATTTTGGTGAAGGACATTGGAGCCTAGATGCTTTACAGCATGCCCAAATGGGCAATAAAATTTTGTCCGGCCCCCTTGCCCGGTGAACAATACCGGGCAAAATCGGGTAATACCCGGCTTTTACCCGGTTTTTTGCTAAAAAAATTTACAAGGGTATTACCCGGCTCTTTACCCATTTAAATTTTGTTTTTTTCTTCAATTTCGGGTAAAAAAATTAAAAACCCAATTTAAAAATAAATTTTCAAGTAATTTTTGGGTAATTATTAGGAATTAGCCACCGAGTAATACCCTATATTTCGGGTAATTACCCGATAAATTATTTCCGGGTAATTACCCGAAAATTACCGGGTTGCGGGTGACCGGGCAAAATTTTATTGCCCGTTTAGGCATATCTACTTTACATGGTGGAGAAAGCCAATTCTTCGATAGGGGATTTGAAGAAGTTGGGCGACGAGATTTACTTACTCAAGGGAGTAATGGCCAGTCTTCCCAACCGTACTAAGGGCAACACCTCGAAGATCAAGTATCTAGAACCGAAACCTTTCAATGTGTAACAGAATGCTAAAGAGTTGGAGAACTTTCTTTAGGATATGGATCAATAACAGAAAGTGTGATTGCCCGAAGCAAAGTGGTTATGGTGACAAGTAGGGGTGGCAATTCGTGTCGTGGGTCGTGTTCGTGTTGTGTCCTATTCGTGTATATATAATTTTGACTAGACCCAGACACGACCCATTTATTAATCGTGTCTAGAATGAAGACCCAGACACGATCTATTTATTTTTTAACAGACCCAGACACGACCTATTAAGACACGGTTACTATTCGTGTCTAATCGTGTCTTAATGGGTCGTGCATACCCACGAACCCATTTATTTAAATGGGTCACACAATCTATTTTTAAATGGATTTAAACGGGTCTTGAACCCATTAAGACCCATTTATCCCAAAATGAATTAACTATATAAAACACTTAAAAATTAAGTGATTAATACACCAAAACATAATTATAGTCTATCAATATTAAACATAGCCAGCCACAAGTTAATCCCTTAAACATAAATAAATAAATAAATAACTAACAATCCATCAAGCAAAACCATAAAACATAAAACAATCCATACAATCCATCAAACAAAACCATAATCCAATTTAAGTCACAGCAATCCTGTAACCCCTACCCCCCGGGGTTATCCCTCACGGTACTTTTCTGACAAACGAGTTAGTCGTTTTTGTAATTAACGACCCTTCGTTAAATTAATCATATCTCGTCTTGTGATTAGAACTCACTCCAAACATTGCTTGATCCAATTTATGATTGGAATATATGTGCTTAATGTTTTAATGGCCATTGAATTTGAAATCGACTCCTTAAAGTATAAAATTGCACCGCGAGTCCTTGAACTTTCAAGAAATTACAAAATTGGCCCAATTTAGAAAAACGACCCTTTTTGGGTTGTAATATGTTTTTGAGGTTACATTATGATTTATAATCATATAATTAACCTTGGTTTCAATTTGAAACCATTCCGAGTTAAAACGAAGCCGAAACGGCTTAAACTCGAAAAGTTGAGATAAACCGTGCAAACACGGTCAAAGAAAGGGAACGAGCTCAGAACGACTACGTATAATTTGACATTTGACTTCTAAACAGTATTTTAGAAGTTTCTAGTGATATAAGAAAGTCTCGGGTTAGACGAAATTGGCATTAGGTCAAAACTCCGACCGATGGTTCGGAATAGGGGCGTTTAGGCCTCTTCGAGGGAAACGGGCCTCGAGAAAGGTTCCCGACCCCTCGGACCAGCCCAAAACCGTCCCTAATGGACCCTTAGTGGGCTTGGTGTGTAAAGAAATGATTCTAGGCCCATTTCTAATCCCAAAACCGTGGGCCCAAGTGAGATGAATTGGTTGAGTGTTTAAGTGGTTTAAGTGGGATAAGTGATGGACCAATGAAATAAATCCAAGGATTTTTCATTGGTGGCACGTTTAACTCAACCAATCAGAAAAATGGTCATCATGGGCGCCATTTTTGAAGAAAGAGAAGGGAAAATGAAAAGCCTTAGTATTTTTACTCTTGTTAAATCCTAGCCTTAGGATTTAAATCCCTTAACCACCAAGTTTGAATCAATGGCCAAAATTGATTTGGAATTATCAATTAATTAGCATTATTGGAATTAAAATCTTGGAGAATATGCATGAATGATATCCGGCCATTGAGGTGAAGAGAGAGAGTGGGACTAGTCATTAAGTTGCTTGGAGAATGCAACTTAATGATGAGGGCCTTGAAAAGTGAAAAGTTTCCTCTTGTTAAATCTCAACCGTAGGATGGGTTGATGGAAGAGATTGAGGGCTAGGATGAGACTTGAAACTTATCAATTGGATTTATTGAGGAATTAAAATATTTGGAGAGGAGAGAGAGTGGAAAATTCGGCCAAGAGAGAGAGAGAGAGAAAGACTCAAGTGAAACTCTCTCTAAAAAACTCACCTAAGTATAAAAGAGTTTTAGACCCTTAAGCTCCCATTTTTGCTTTTCCTTGGCAAAATTTTGAGAGAGAAAACCATAGGAAAGGGAGAGAAAAGAGAAAAGAAATAGAAAACTTTGTGAGAAAGAAATCAAAGAAAAGAAAGACAAGGTTGAGAGGGAAAAAGAAGAGCCGAGCAAGGAGAAGAAGAAGCAAGGAAAGCTTAGACGAACCCTAGTTCGTTCTAAGGTAAAAACCGTGACCTTGCTCTAGTCTTTTGTACACTTTTATACGGCAAAATACCTAACCAAAACCTCCATTACATTCTGCTCTAAGAGTGAGAAAACCACACGTGGTGGTTTTGGAGGCAAACTCTAGAGACAACTCGGCCAAAGTAAGAGCACATTGAAGGAAAGCTCAAAAAAAAAAAAAATCCGAAGCTAGGTATATTCTCTAAACCCTAGAGTGACGTGAGGTTCTTTCCTTCCCTTAAGCTCTTTAGTTTAACCATGGATGTAATAGATTTGAGTTGTAAATATTTTGCATGTCCTCTTTAAGGTTTAAGTTTGCCGAGCACGAGTTTAAGGAAGCTAGATCGGCTAGCTTCCGGATATTTCAACTCGTGTTCGGTTGTGTTTTTGTTGTTTGGTTGGTTTGCATGTTTAGGGTTCGGATTCCTTGTTTTGTTTGTCTTTTGATTTCTTTGCATGGCTGCTCATTTGTGTTTCGAACGTGAAAATGTTTTCAAAAACGCCATGCAAACGACGGTTTCCAACGGACCGAAGTGAAACCCTTCAAAAGATAAAAATTGGTAAATTTCTCTTGAAAAATCCGAGCCTAAGTTTGTAAAAATTATCATGGTTTGTTTATTTGTTCTTTGGATGTTTAACTTACTGTTTTTTTTTTATCGGATGTCCCCGAACGCAGCAGGGGCGTTTGTGAGACCAAACGACATGACTAAGAACTCGTAGTGCCCATATCTCGTCCTGAAAGCCGTCTTCGGCACATCCTCTTCTCTTATCTTTAGCTGGTGATAACCGGATCGTAAATCTATCTTAGAAAACGTAGTGGATCCGGCCAGCTGATCGAATAGATCATCAATTCGCGAAAGCGGATACTTGTTCTTTATGGTTGCCTTATTCAGTTCCCGGTAGTCGATGCACAGTCTCAGCGAGCCGTCTTTCTTTCTCACGAAGAGAACCGACGCTCCCCACTGGGAGTGACTGGGTCGAATAAGGCCTTTATCCAACAGTTCTTCCAGTTGCGCCTTCAGTTCTTTCAGCTCGGCAGGAGCTAATCGGTACGGGGCCCGCGATATCGGCGCGGTCCCGGGGATCAGTTCTATACAGAACTCGATTTCTCTGTCCGGGGGCAACCCTGGGAGGTCTTCCGGGAATACGGTTAAGTATTCACGTACTATCGATACGTCGCTCGGTACCGATTCTCGCTCCTTCGTAGTATCTATGATACTGGCCAAGTATCCTCTGCATCCGCCATCGATTAGTTTCTTGGCTTGAAGAGCAGAAATAGTCGGTATCGACCGACCCCTTAGAGTACCTTGGAACTCAAATGAATTGGCGTTCGGAGGAGTAAAACGCACGCGTTTCCTCCGACAATCTATCACTGCGTAGTGGGTGGTAAGCCAATCCATACCAAGGATGACATCGAAATCATACATCTCGATTTCGATTAGGTTAGCGAAGAGGGAAAAATCTCCTATTCTAATGGGCACGTTCTTAAACCAGGACGTTGATTGATAAACATCGCCGGCTGGAGTAACAGTAATAAATGGGTTGTTCAGGGTTCTCCTGTCACCCTCGAGTCTATCGACAAGTCGTTTTGCTATAAACGAATGAGTTGCTCCTGAGTCTATGAGTGCATATAAGTTGAGGTTTGAGACAGGAAGCTGACCTGAGACCGACGTAGATGGTCCAGCCTCGACGTCTCCCTCGTTGAGGCTGTACACTCGGGCATTCGTACGTCCTCGTGGTGCCGGCTCAGCTGCCTTGGCTGGTGCGCTCCTACAATCTCGCGCAATATGACCTTCCTTGCCGCAGTTGAAACACTTGCGGCTAGTCCCAAGGCGGCACTCTCCGGGGTGAGTCTTGTGGCACTTGGGGTATTGTGGCACCAACGCCGCCTTGTCCCTCTGGACTTCTTCCCGGGGCGTATATCGCCCTTTGGCACTCCGGTTATCTGGTACATCAGGTCTTTTCTTACTTCCTCCTTTGCCCCTATTCTCATACCGGGGTCTTGGTTCACCATAACCATAGCCTTGTCTCTTGAAACTGGGGCGGCTGCCCTTGTTGAAGTTCCTTGATCGGAACGAAGATTGTCCTCCCCTCCCATAATTTCCTTTTCTCTCCTTCCCTTCTCCTTGGCGAGTTGTCCGAGTCTCGACACTTTTATCCTCTGGCCTGTCCCATCCATCGTAACGCAGGGCTCTTTGGACAACATCGGCATAGGATTCAGGTCCTTCCCTGCCACTGTCGATCTGTTTTGCAACTTCCGGGCGGAGCCCGTGCATGAACTTCATCTTACGTGCATCGTCGGTAGGTACTATAGTGGGGGCGAACTGAGCTAGCTCATCGAACTTGCCCACGTACTCCGCTACCGACATCTTTCCCTGCCGGATACTCAGGAATTCCCGGACTTTTCCTGCTAGGCGGGCCTCGCCTAGATATTTTTCTCAGAACAGCCTAGTGAAGCGCTCCCAAGTAACGGCAAGGAGGTCCTCAGTCTGACCTACTACTTCCCACCAATACATGGCCTCCTTATCTAATTGGTTCACAGCGCACGCCACTTTCTCAGCGTCAGCGAGTCCCATGTATCCGAAGATGTGCTGGAGGCGCTTGAACCATTCTTCCGCCGTAGCGGGATCATGAGTTCCATCAAATCGAGGCGGCTTCTGACGCCTGAACCTCTCATATACAGGTTCGCCAACCTGATTCACAGCAGGAGGCACCTCTTGTGCTATCGGGTTAGCTGCTTGGGGAGCCGGTTGTGCGGGAGGAGGAGGATTCTGTGCTGCAGGCACTGGCTGTGCGGGAGGAGGAGGATTCGCCATCTCATTTAGGCGAGTCAACAACTGCTCGAGAGTCGCCGTCTGGGCTCGAGCTTGGTCATCGCGTTGGCGGGCGGCCTCTTGCTGCTCCGCTAACCACTCTCGAACTCCATCTATCTCTCTGCGGACGACAACATGAACGTGTCTAGGCGGCATGTCGATCTTCGCGATTATCGTATTCCTACAGTTATGCACATTAAGAGCCTTTAGTTCTATTACACTTGAAGCCCTTTTTTTTTTGTCTAAATGGATTGGATAATTTCAAGTTTAACTTCACATAGTTTGGACATGCCAGGCACATATATAATATCAATAGTCTTTATCATTTATGTATAGATTTCTCACAAGTCATAAGTGTTTCAAAGATGAACACAATATCCAATCACAATAATGATAGTTTCTGAGGTTTCGTGAGCAGTACAAATGAAAACATCGCTTCACGAACCGAACAATATCCAGTATATAAGTATACGGAAACAAAGCATATAGATAACAAAATATAGCTTCAAGTGAGCGGTCTATCAAGGCGTCCTAATGGTGTTTCTCGAAAGTAGGTCCAAAATATTCGAGAACACTAAAACTCTAAGAAAAGACAGGAGAAGGTCTGTCAACCATCGTGATCGGGGTCGAGAACAATATCAGACGCGTCGCTCTCTATATCCATGTCCGACTCACTCTCGGGATCATAGCCAGAATCGTGGCTGCTATCGGAGCTATCGTCGTCCATGTCTACAAACTCTGGGGGCATCTGGGGAAATTGGTCGTGAGCGGCGGGAGCGGGATCGGGAGCTGCTATAGGATCTGGTTCGGGCTCGGGATGGAGACTATCAGCGTGGTCCTGATAAGCCTGGATCATGCTAAGCAGGGTGTCGAAGGCAGGCCGGGGGTCTGGAAGCTGAAAGTATGGGTGGACTCCGCGGGAGTAAGTCTGCATAAAAAGCAGGTCGGGATCATCGGCAAACGGATACGTGCCTACTATGACACCGTAGAAACGATCGATATAGGCGCGGATGGTCTCCCCCGGGTGCTGGCTAAAACTGTCGGCTCTCCTGTTCCATACAGTTCTTCGATCAACTTCATCGAAGAATCCCACCAGATCAGCCGTAAACGCGTCCCAATCGCGTTCGTGACCTAATAGCTCCTCTCGGTGATGCCAATGGTAAAGCGCGGTGCCACGAAGCAGGGTCTGGGCTAAATCGACACGATACTGATCAGGGACTTCGTACGATCGCATCCAACCCAGCGTCAACATCATTCACTCTCGAAACGGCGTAGTCTCGGGCTCACCGGAATAGGTAGGCGCGTTAGGAGGAATCAGACGCATATACTCAGCAAGGGTGTGAAGCGCGGGAACGGGTCCAGCTACGCTATGCTGGGCGGAATCGGCGGAATGGTCCCCTGAAGGCTGATCGACCTCGGACATCCTACAACAAAATCCCATTGTTGTCAAAATCATAAATAACGGATAAACAATGTAAGTAAGATAGCCACTATTTCTATCGCTCGTCTCTCAACTACTTGCTGGTGAGGAGATGTGTGTGGCGAGTCTACAGAATCGGCTAAACCCGGGCTCTGATACCAAAAACCCCGGTATGAGAATAGGGGCAAAGGAGGAAGCAAGAAAAGACCTGATGGACCAGATAACCGGAGTGCCAAAGGGCGATATACGCCCCGGGAAGAAGTCCAGAGGGACAAGGCGGCGTTGGTGCCACAATGTCCCAAGTGCCACAAGACTCACCCCGGAGAGTGCCGCCTTGGGACTAGCCGCAAGTGTTTCAACTGCGGCAAGGAAGGTCATATTGCGCGAGATTATAGGAGCGCACCAGCCAAGGCAGCTGAGCCGGCACCACGAGGACGTACGAATGCCCGAGTGTACAGCCTCAACGAGGGAGACGTCGAGGCTGGACCATCTACGTCGGTCTCAGGTCAGCTTCCTGTCTCAAACCTCAACTTATATGCACTCATAGACTCAGGAGCAACTCATTCGTTTATAGCAAAACGACTTATCGATAGACTCGAGGATGACAGGAGAACCCTGAACAACCCATTTATTACTGTTACTCCAGCCGGCGATGTTTATCAATCAACGTCCTGGTTTAAGAACGTGCCCATTAGAATAGGAGATTTTTCCCTCTTCGCTAACCTAATCGAAATCGAGATGTATGATTTCGATGTCATCCTTGGTATGGATTGGCTTACCACCCACTACGCGGTGATAGATTGTCGGAGGAAACGCGTGCGTTTTACTCCTCCGAACGCCAATTCATTTGAGTTCCAAGGTACTCTAAGGGGTCGGTCGATACCGACTATTTCTGCTCTTCAAGCCAAGAAACTAATCGATGGCGGATGCAGAGGATACTTGGCCAGTATCATAGATACTACGAAGGAGCGAGAATCGGTACCGAGCGACGTACCGATAGTACGTGAATACTTAACCGTATTCCCGGAAGACCTCCCAGGCTTGCCCCCGGACAGAGAAATCGAGTTCTGTATAGAACTGATCCCCGGGACCGCGCCGATATCGCGGGCCCCGTACCGATTAGCTCCTGCCGAGCTGAAAGAACTGAAGGCGCAACTGGAAGAACTGTTGGATAAAGGCCTTATTCGACCCAGTCACTCCCCGTGGGGAGCGCCGGTTCTCTTCGTGAGAAAGAAAGACGGCTCGCTGAGACTGTGCATCGACTACCGGGAACTGAATAAGGCAACCATAAAGAACAAGTATCCGCTTCCGCGAATTGATGATCTATTCGATCAGCTGGCTGGATCCACTACGTTTTCTAAGATAGATTTACGATCCGGTTATCACCAGCTAAAGATAAGAGAAGAGGATGTGCCGAAGACGGCTTTCAGGACGAGATATGGGCACTACGAGTTCTTAGTCATGTCGTTTGGTCTGACAAACGCCCCTGCTGCGTTCATGGATATGATGAACCGAGTCTTTGAGTACTACTTGGATAAGTTCGTTATCGTCTTTATCGACGATATTCTAATCTACTCCAAAGATCGAAAGGAGCATGCCCAGCACTTAAGATTAGTCTTACAGCGACTATAGGCTAAGAAACTTTACGCCAAATTCAAGAAGTGTGAATTTTGGCTCGAGCGAGTGGTTTTTCTTGGTCACATGGTATCAAAGGATGGAGTGGCAGTGGACCCTGCCAAGGTCGAGGCTGTTCTGAACTGGCCACAGCCAAAGAATGTGACCGAGATAAGAAGTTTCTTAGGACTGGCTGGGTATTATCGTAGATTTGTGGAGGGATTTGCGAAGATCGCTAACCCTATGACGGCATTAACCCGTAAGGAACATAAGTATAATTGGACAGAGTCTTGTGAATAGAGCTTTCAGGAGTTGAAGAAGCGGCTGACCACCGCACCCGTCCTCACTATACCGCAAGGTAGTACCGGGTTTGCCATATACTGTAATGCCTCGAAGTCCGGATTAGGAGCTGTGCTCATGCACCACGACAAGGTGGTTGCGTATGCCTCTCGACAACTGAAGGATTACGAGACTAGATACCCCACTCACGACATGGAATTAGCTGCTGTAGTGTTCGCCCTCAAGACTTGGCGACACTATTTGTACGGAGTTCACTGCGAGATATACACAGATCACAAGACTCTTAAGTATCTATTCACACAAAAGCAGTTAAACGTGCGTCAAGGACGATGGTTGGAGCTTCTCAACGATTACGACTTCACAATCAACTACCATCCTGGAAAAGCGAACAAGGTCGCAGACGCACTTAGTCGAAAATCCGCTGGCAACGTGGCAATGTTGCGTGGACTCTCTAAGGAATTGATTGAAGAGATAATGGATTTCGAGTTGGTTATAGTGAGTGGTAAACTGTCAAGCCTAGAAGTACGCCCGCTAATCCTAGAGGGAATAAAGGAGGCACAACGTAAAGACGTGGAGCTGATCAAAGCTCGAGAAGAGGTAGAAAGGCAGATCTCAACAGATTTTAAAGTTAGTCCTGATGGGACTCTATTGTTTAAGGGACGCACATGCATCCCTGACATCCTAGAGATTAAGAAACAACTGCTTGAGGAAGCCCACCAAACACCATATTCCGTGCACCCTGGTGTCACAAAGATGTATCAAGATTTGAAAAGACGATATTAGTGGCTAGGAATGAAGAGGGATGTCATAAGATTTGTGGAGAAGTGTCTCACTTGCCAACAGATTAAGGCTGAGCATCAAAGGCCCGCTGGAACCTTACAGCCTTTGGAAATCCCAAAATGGAAATGGGAACAAGTAACGATGGACTTTGTTTCCGGATTACCCAGGACTCGTCAAGGGCACGATTCCATCTGGGTTATAGTTGATCGTCTCACAAAGTCGGCGCACTTCATCCCCGTCCGCACCACCCACACCATGGACAAACTCGCTGAGCTATACATTCAGAACATCGTGAGACTCCACGGAGTGCCATGCTCGATCGTTTCCGATCGAGATAGCCGTTTTACCTCGCGCTTCTGGAAGAGTTTGCAGCTCGCGCTCGGGACAAGGCTCAAATTCAGCACAGCTTATCATCCACAGACAGACGGACAGTCTGAACGGACGATTCAGATACTAGAAGACATGCTGAGAGCCTGCGCATTAGACTTCCCAGGATCGTGGGAAGGTTTCCTCCCGCTGGTCGAGTTTGCTTACAATAATAGCTATCAGGCTACGATTGAAATGGCACCGTATGAGGCACTCTATGGGAGAAAGTGCCGATCACCCGTACATTGGGATGAGGCTGGAGAGAAGAAATATGTCGGCCCCGAATTAGTGGAGCAAGCTTCCGAAGCAATTCGGAAGATCAGGCAGCGAATGAAGACCGCGCAAAGCAGGCAGAAGAGCTACGCCGATAAGAGAAGGCGACCATTGGAATTTGAAGCAGGTGATAAAGTATTCCTAAAGACTTCTCCTGTGAAAGGAGTGATACGTTTCTGCCAGAAAGGCAAGCTGAGCCCCCGATATGTTGGACCATTCGAGATTCTCGAAAGAGTCGGCAAGGTTGCCTATAAACTGGCATTGAGACCCGCGATGTCAGGATTGCACGACGTGTTCCACGTATCAATGCTGAGAAAATACGTCGCAGACCCCGCTCATATTCTGAAGTACCCAGAAGTAGAGATCACTACGGATCTCAAACACGAAGTTCGACCTGAGAAGATTCTAGGTCGAAGTGAGAAGCAATTGAGGAACAGAGTCATTCCTCTTGTTAAAGTCAAATGGGAAGGCCATTCCGCTGAAGAGGCCACCTCGGAGCGAGAAGACGAGATTCGAGAAAAGTACCCAGCTTTACTCTAAGTTTCGAGGACGAAACTTTAATTATATGTTAGGGAATTGTAATCCCTACCCCCCGGGGTTATCCCTCACGGTACTTTTCTGACAAACGAGTTAGTCGTTTTTGTAATTAACGACCCTTCGTTAAATTAATCATATCTCGTCTTGTGATTAGAACTCACTCCAAATATTGCTTGATCCAATTTATGATTGGAATATATGTGCTTAATGTTTTAATGGCCATTGAATTTGAAATCGACTCCTTCAAGTATAAAATTGCACCGCGAGTCCTTGAACTTTCAAGAAATTACAAAATTGGCCCAATTTAGAAAAACGACCCTTTTTGGGTTGTAATATGTTTTTGAGGTTACATTATGATTTATAATCATATAATTAACCTTGGTTTCAATTTGAAACCATTCCGAGTTAAAACGAAGCCGAAACGGCTTAAACTCGAAAAGTCGAGATAAACCGTGCAAACACGGTCAAAGAAAGGGAACGAGCTCAGAACGACCACGTATAATTTGACATTTGACTTCTAAACAGTATTTTAGAAGTTTCTAGTGATATAAGAAAGTCTCGGGTTAGACGAAATTGGCATTAGGTCAAAACTCCGACCGATGGTTCGGAATAGGGGCGTTTAGGCCTCTTCGAGGGAAACGGGCCTCGAGAAAGGTTCCCGACCCCTCGGACCAGCCCAAAACCGTCCCTAATGGACCCTTAGTGGGCTTGGTGTGTAAAGAAATGATTCTAGGCCCATTTCTAATCCCAAAACCGTGGGCCCAAGTGAGATGAATTGGTTGAGTGTTTAAGTGGTTTAAGTGGGATAAGTGATGGACCAATGAAATAAATCCAAGGATTTTTTTCATTGGTGGCACGTTTAACTCAACCAATCAGAAAAATGGTCATCATGGGCGCCATTTTTGAAGAAAGAGAAGGAAAAATGAAAAGCCTTAGTATTTTTACTCTTGTTAAATCCTAGCCTTAGGATTTAAATCCCTTAACCACCAAGTTTGAATCAATGGCCAAGATTGATTTGAAATTATCAATTAATTAGCATTATTGGAATTAAAATCTTGGAGAATATGCATGAATGATATCCGGCCATTGAGGTGAAGAGAGAGAGTGGGACTAGTCATTAAGTTGCTTGGAGAATGCAACTTAATGATGAGGGCCTTGAAAAGTGAAAAGTTTCCTCTTGTTAAATCTCAACCGTAGGATGGGTTGATGGAAGAGATTGAGGGCTAGGATGAGACTTGAAACTTCATCTGTTCTAGCTCACCATTGAGATCACTTTGACTCTTTTTACTTTCAGCTAATTCACCCTTTAAGATGTCAACCTTCTTCAAATGGTCATCCTTCTCCATGTTGAGTAGAATAACCTGCTTGTTTAGCTTCTCATTGACTTGGAAAACCTACAACCACTTCTGATACATTATCCTGTAAGATTCAATCAATGCTTCATCAGTCAATTCTTCTTTGTCATTGCTGTCAATGTCATACTTCGAGACTTCGTCACACTCGCTTGGTTGAACATCCTTTGAGACTAATTGGATTTATTGAGGAATTAAAATATTTGGAGAGGAGAGAGAGTGGAAAATTCGGCCAAGAGAGAGAGAGAGAGAAAGACTCAAGTGAAACTCTCTCTAAAAAACTCACCTAAGTATAGAAGAGTTTTAGACCCTTAAGCTCCCATTTTTGCTTTTCCTTGGCAAAATTTTGAGAGAGAAAACCATGGGAAAGGGGCTGTGTGAATGCTATACTTTTGTGCTGTGTAGTGAAATAACTAATAGCCAAAAGAGAACCCTAGCATGAATAAATCTTGAATAAAACGTCCATAGGTGGAAACGATCTAATATTTAGATTAGATTTCCATAAGCCTCAATAAAAGAAAGTAAGCTGTAATGAAACTCATCAGTGCGAGTTTGCTCGCACTCGATCTCCACCGAGTTTATAACTCAAGTGTGAGTAGAAGGTCGGCTCTAAGCCGAGCCTATAAATTAAAGAGAAACATCTTAAAGATAAAGAAAACGGCCATGAGCCGCCAATGACAACTAAGGCTGTGAATGCCAAAGTAGAGGCTGAATCTTCGATTTACTATTAATGAGTAAAGTATTAAGAATAAATACTTCTTGAAAGATTGTGAAATTAATTAGATATCGATCGCCGAGGTCGGTAAATCATCAATATTAATGGCACAGCCGGGTTCTTACCCGTGCACTATGCCTCACGGACTGTGGTCCGTCAGAATAATCTTGTAGGGAAAAACCTACCCGGCCTATTGTATGTTTGCTGTGAACCCCTCGAACGATTGAATAAAGGGTCTCGTACCCAAAACGCAAGAGGTCAAAGTGTGGGACTCGTGAGTAGTCCATCAATTGATGTCTGCAAAGATAAATAAGACTAAATAAAATCTAAGGCCTCTTGCAATATCCCAGTTTCCTAAACCAGTTAACGAGGGGATAAATAATGTGAAAACCCCAGTCTGCTGTGTGATCTGACAAAGGGGTTAAAAGATACTAAATCCCAGTCTGTTGTGTGATCTGACAAAGGGATTCAAACATACTAAATCTCCGTTTGCTTCGTTATCTGACGGGGGAGAGTATATCAGATTTAAAAGTCTCGATTCCTCGGTAAACAAGACGGGAGGGACTGAAAATCTGAAATAAGCCTCAATCCTCCGACAGGAGTCGATAGGAGGTAAACGAATTCAATCTAAATATTGAAATAAAAGTCGATGGTACCGCTCGGCTCCGAGAGAGAGAGCCCTGCTCCCTGAGGGTGAGCTTATTCCTCACACAAGCCGGCCAGTTGAGTGTGAGACGAAGTCTGCGTGACTGCCGGGAGATTGATCCTCTCCCCGCCTGCGCGCTAGAGAAATCGCGGTGACCATCAGTGGATCCCAGACTTGATAAAAATGTCGAGCTCGATAGATTGATTAATGAAATGATTTCTATGTGAAACCATTAAGTCCAGAGAGAGTCTAACGAGACTTTCCTCCAGAAGGACTATAAATAAGCGTGGTGGGTCCATAACCGATCACGAGGCCTTGACGATACGAGGAGCGAAGCTGTGTGCAAGAGACTCGCCAATGAAGTCGAGTTGTCTCCTCAGAGCAAGGTGTATCATGGGGGTGATCCGAGTATGCTTAGTGCAACGAGATAGAGTTACCTTACGTAGGAAGCTCGATTGTGCGAAACGAGTATGAAATACTCGGTTATGAAAGAGTGAGAACTTAAGAGACATGGGAATACGCAAGGTTAATAGGACAACTTTGATGCATTTGTTGTATAAAGGGGTGTTAGTCGGTATGTGACGGATAATCCCTCTCTGGGTGATTGTTGTAATATGTGAACATGTGATGCATACCATTTAGGGTAGACTAGTTCGCCCTTACTGAGTTTTTCAACTCATAGGTTCTCGGTGTTGTAGGTAAGAAGCCAATGAAGACCGACGAGTAGGAGCTGGCGGAGATGGTGTGTGTGGTACCCGTTGAAGAGAATACCCGTGGCAATATATTTTCCGCACTTATGTTATATTACAAACAATTTATGTTTTGATGCCGGGACAAGATCCCGAGGGCTTTAAGATTGTGATATGTATTATCATGTTGACAAATGACTCTATGTAAGTCGTATTTTATTTTGAGACCAGGACGTGATCCCGAGGACTCCTATATTACAAGTATGTAATATTATGGCAGTATCTATGCGCCATTAAACTTATTATGTTTTAAGTTGATTTACGATAAAGACTTCCGCATTTAAAAAAAAAAATTTACACAGAATTTCCGCTTGAAAGAGTTTAAAGGAGTTTACAAATGAGTTTGTACTCTCCTGTCGCGGCAGCGGCCGAGCCGGCGGGTCGTGACAAATCCATCAAAGAAAACTATAATCAAACCTAAGTCATAACAATACATCAAACAAAAGCATAATCAAACCCATGTCACAACAACAATAAGATAATTAGATAAATAAAATGCAAAAGAAAATAGGCGCTCGAAATTGAAATTAAAAAAAAATAAAAAATAAAAAGAAAAAAATACAAAATAGTTAAGAAATATGATAAAAAATATATATATATATGTTTATATATGGGTTTAAATGTGTCGTAATCGTGTCTACCCATTAAGACCCGTTTAGTAAACGTGTCTTAATGGGTCTTATTGGGTCGTAATCGTGTCTACCCATTTAAAACTCAATTATTAATCGTGTCTAATTGGGTCTAATCGTGTTTGCGGGTTCGTGCCGTGTTCACCCATTATTTAGTCGTGTTAATCGTGTCCGACCCGGTTAGATCCAGACCCATTAAAAGAGGACCCAAACCCGCTTAAGTCGTGTCGTGTTCGTGTCGTGTCTCGTGTCTGGACCCAGATTGCCGGCCCTAGTGACAAGCATGTATCTCACGAGTGATGCCAAACTGTGGTGGCGCATACACAATTTACATGTATTTAAAATTTATTTATTTTTTATCTCAAAATTTTCATCTACATGACATAAGAATTATTGTCCTAACAATATGTCTTATCAAGACTAGGCCTTTGCTAAGATTTTTTTTTAAAATTTTTCTATTTTAATAATACAAAATACAGTTAAAAATTTGTTGATTTCAAACCAAGTAAAGTTAATTGGGTCTAATAAATATGAGTGTAACTTGATCCATTTATGCCCAAATAGACACGACTTCTAAATGGATCATAATTAGGTGACACGATTAACACGATATTTAATTAAGTCATTTGTTCACACTCGATTTTAATTGGGGCAGTTCTAAGGTCTAGTCTAAATTTCTTAGGCACGATTAATGTAACGACCCGACTTTCTTTACTTACTTTTCGTATCATACTTGTATGAATAATTGAATTTTTTTTTTATAATAATTATAAAATGACATTAGTTTAAATCCTCATAAACGATAATTAAAATAAACAAAGTCATTCAAAGTCGATCTTGAAACATTGTAGCTCGGCCGTGATCTAAAACATAACATTAATTTGTCATAATAAAGGAAATATCTTTTTGAGAACCCTATAAACTAAATTTATGAAGATATTTAGTGCAAAAACATTTGATTGTTTCGCTCTATACCCATGCCTCGTCTTCAAACACTATTGCTGTCTAACCCATGATAATTATACCTCAAATTTTTTACCTACAATACGAACAAACATGCGAGCTAAAGATTGAGTGAAATACAACTGAAATCTCACAAAATATTTGATAATGCAAAGGATGAGTGTTTATTCTCCATTAATTTTTTATCCATCTATTACTAGTCTTTAAATCGGCTCAAGATAACGGCATTCTAATATATACCTCACTTTAAACGGTGGGACGACACATTATAACTATTAATCTATCTGCTACTTAGTTATTAAGTGTCGACATGCATTATGACACGAACATATAGCATAGCACATAACATATTGTAAATTTATCATCATTTTATTATCGTCATCATATCATCAAAGCATATCATAGAATTTTCTTTTCAAAACTATTCGTATTTTAGGTGGGATTATGCTCATGTAGACTAAATGAACGTCTTTGATAATTTTGATTGAGCTTATGAAAATTATAAAATCAAATGAAAGTATATATAGCGAGCTGGGTATCAACCACCTTAGAGGGTACAATATCATTTCAATGAGCATGCACAAGGTAGGTCAAAACAACCAACAAATCCTGTCATCTCATGATAATGTCTATTTATGACTATTATCAACCCTCGTTTTCATTCGTGGCAAAATACTGTAGCACAAGGAATTTAAAACCAAAAAAAAAAAAAGTTTATAAAAGGAACACAGTTAAATCTCTATCAATGGTAAACGGAATTGTTATATATATACAGTGGTAGAGCTAGGACTTTATCTCAGTGGGGACACATTTAAAGTAAAAAAAAAATTTAATTAGTGGAGATATGTCTATAAATTCATTCAATTATTTAGTAAATTTAAAAAATTTTAATTTTTATAGGAAAAAACTCATAATCTTCTAAAAATTTATGGTATAAAATTTAGTTTTTAAAATTTAGAATGAGGGCAAATTTTAAATTTTTAATATTTTATGAGGGAATACTTATAATTTTTAAAAAAAATTGTAGTATAAAATTTAATTTTTAAAATTTGAGTGTGGGCAATTGCCCCACTCGTCACCACCTCCCATTAGATATTCGGATTTGAGCTGATTTACGCGAAATCATTTTCTACCAAAACTAGATTGACTTGATTATTTCAAGAACAGGTAGTTTCTGTTAGCCTATCATTAGAGTCAAGACTGAAATGTTTTAATTTGAGTTATAACTTGTTTGAATTCATGGTTCTCATAATTATTAGCACATGCAACTAGTAAGGCATGGGTGTTTTCTTTAATTAAATTATAATTCTACACGCAAACTGTTAATCTTATGTTCTACGTGCAGCATAATTGCAAAAATTTTATAACAGGATCAAGAACAATTTTAATTACATTCAAACATCTTTAAATACAAGAACATAATAGGATAAAAGGATAATAGGATCAAATCAATTGTAACAAATTTGTAATGTTAAATTATAATTAATTCATGCTCATATTGTGATATTTAAAAACAATAAAAATCATCATATAATTTGAGGCATAAAAATTTGACAATCAGATTGACAAATTTACCAAAATTATCAATGAATAATTTTGCTACTTCACTTGATATTATGATATGCTATGAGACCATCGTAGTTGGGCTAAAATGTACGCTCGAAATGAATTTAGCGGTCAATTGGAACGTCTTTAACAACCATGACCTACCACGTCTAATCTCCATTCAAAATAAGACAAAAGAGTGGGCTCGCTCTTAGGGTTTTCTCATACAACAAAAAAGAGGAAAAGTTTCTTCATCCTTGCTATAGAGCCAACGATTATTGAGAGAGAAAAATAAATTTCTTAGAATAGTTTTGAGTTTTGACAGAGATTTGAGAGAGAACTTATGAAATGCTTGAGATGATCTGTGTGTGTTACAATAAATATTTATTAGGTAAGGAAAACTCTAGGCAGCTGACATACCTTCCCCCTTTCAAGTGGTTCTTCAAATTTTGAATCTCTCAAAATTAGAAAATATCACATTATTTGTATTTTTAAAAAATACGAAAATTATCTAAAAATTATATAATGAGTAAATCAGATTATATGAGAAAAATACTTTCCTATTTTTATCATATAGTGGTCGACTAGGGCGAATTTTGTGGTATTTATTTAAAAATAAAACTAAGAAACTTAGTCTCATAATTATCTTGTAGTCAAAGTACAATTAATTGTGATAAAAATAAGGGTGAAGTAGGAAAATACTCAGAATTTATATAACAATAAAAATACCCAAATTTTTGAAGTAATTGAGTTTTTAGTCAATTCGTTAAGAGAAATTATAGTTAATATCCAATTTTTAAAACTTAATGTAAGTTATTACCCAATCTTTTGAAAACTGTAACCAACTATCTAAATGATTCAATTACTTACACAGCGGTAAGTAGTGGTAATTCACTTAGTTACCAAAAGCATGTACAAGTAATTCACAAATTGACTAGAAACTCAATTACTTCAAAAGTTTGGGTATTTATTTTTATTGTTATATAAATTATGGGTATTTGCCTACTTCACCCATTCGTTAATTACTTGCACATGCTTTTGGTAACTAAGTTAATTACCACAACTTACCACTGTATAAGTAATCGAATCACTTGGATAGTTTATTATATTTTTAAAAAGATTGGATAATAATTTAAATTAGATGTTAAACATTTGTGTCGAGGACAAAGTCATTGCAGACATATAATTATAGATGCATAGGATGTCCTAAGCTGGCCATTAGGAACATGTGGAGATATCAGCAATAATTTCACGTTTTATGTTCTTTTATTCGAGTAATCATTATTCACGTGGATTATTATTTTATGAGAAAAATAAAGTCCTTTCGGAGATTTACCCGCTCCAAATGAGTAGACCTTTAGCTTTAAAATCCACTTTCAATACTCTAAGTAATAATCATAACATTAGGTCCAGGGGCATTTCGTTCATTCTCAATTAGCTTAAACGGGTAACAACTCATCTTTCTTTTTAGTTAACGGGGGAGTTGGAACCATTATTTGTTGTAGACTTTCATCGGGCAAGTTCGGCCTACAGGCTAATTATTGTCAAAAATCAAGCATATCAAGAAAACATCAATAAGGCAATAAATACAGCACAAGGCATAAAATACACAACAACATTCATAAGTAGAGCATATCCTCCTTCTTATTTGTAGGTGCCGGTTCCACTTACAAGTTACCGATTCGGGCAGTGGTGGAGCTAAGACTTTATCTCAGTGGGGGCACATTCAAAGAAAAAAAACTTGTATTAGTAGAGATATGTCTATAAATTCATTCAATTCTTTGGTAAATTTAAAATTTTTAGGAAAAAACTCATAATCTTCTAAAAATTTATGGTATAAAATTTAGTTTTCAAAATTTAGAGTGGGAGCATATTTTAAATTTTTGATATTTTATGGGAGAATACTTATAATTTTTTAAAAAAAATTGTAGTATAAAATTTAATTTTTAAAATTTGAGTGTGGGCAATTACCCCCACTCGTCACGACCTCTCTCCGCCACTAGATTCGGGGGTCTCAAGGTTCAATCCAATCTCTAAGCCATTTTTTCAATACCGGGCCTTAAATTCCTTATAGGAATATTTATAGATTAGAAATTTTCGCAAATATCCCAAAATATCAAAACTTGGGTTTCGATGCTCAAATGGTTCAAAACGAGCCTAAACAGCTTGGTTTAGGAAAAAAAAAAGGTTTAATTTCCCTAATGAGCCCATGGAAACTCGACTTGACACGTTGGTTGGGCGAACATCATGCCCGTCATGTTCGCTAGGCGTGCACTGCACGTAGGCGTGGGCTCGGACGGGTAGTGGTTTAGGCTTTTCTAATTATTCCAAAAATGGCCCGAAATAAGGAGATCCAAGAAGGGCTTCAAACATGCATATTTTTAACCAATCTTTCAAAAATCATTTCTAATTATAGAAAAATCATTTTAGGGTGATTCTTTATTATATGGAAAGCTTAACAAGTCTAGTTTTAAGAAAAAAAAATAAAGTTAAAATCAAAGGCCATCCAGAACCGGGTTGTAAATTTTAGTTTTTGCCACTGATTCGTCACATACGTGTCGATTTGGTATTTTGCTTGACAATGACCAATTTGTCCATATAATAACCACACCTAACTCAATATTTTATCTTTAAAAAGGAACATACTCATAAACAAAACTTTATCAAGTCTCAATCTTCCATTCCTACATCATTTTATCAAAAATCTTTCATGTAATGACACATGCATGGAGTTTCTTAAATTCTTAAATGTTATAGAGCACGTGCATGACTTCAAGCTTCAAATATCTCAATCAAGTATGTCGCTCAAATACCAAGCCATGCACTTTAGTGTAAAGATCTATCTTGCCGTCCAACTATGCATTCTCATGAAATCTTAAAAATTTAACCTTTAGATGTGGATTTTACCTTAGCTTCCTGATGGCTTGGATTTTCCTTTGTTGGCTCAAGATTACTTACAAGCTTCACACAAGAAAGTACATCGAGGTGACAACAAGGGAGATGAATGAACACTTGATTTTATAGCATAATGCTAAATTTTAGCATTTGAAAATGAGCATTTATTGACTATTGTTTTCATCATTCAATATAAAAGTAATTATGATTATAATTATATATTTTAAAAATATATTTTATATCAAAAAGTCATTATTACTACATATAGTATTTCTTACTATTTGTTAATATTTTTTTTAGTGAGTTGTGAAACTAAATAATAATTAAATAAGCATTTAAAATAACACTAGTGCGTTGAAGTATTTTATGTCAAATATAACATTTTTATCATTTTTTGTGTCAAATTTGATACTGACATTAGGATTTACATCAGAGATAGTCTTAGATACGAGCGGGGGATGTTTTCTTTGACATTGTTTTGCCGGAGGAAAAAATGTGAAAGTTAGATCCGTCTCAATTGTTATGAAGAATTATGTAAAGAAAAAAAATATATATATATATATAAATATAGAGTAACTATATCAATAACAATATTGTACATCATATTTAAATGGATTAGTCTACTCCACCCAATAATTTTTTTGATTTAAAGAGACCTAAAATCCATTATATACGATTTTTTTTTAATCTTCTAATAGATCTACTTAATCCCCTAGTCTTTCGTATCAATTTTTTTTTCTTTCTTTTATCAAAAAGGTAAGAGAGTGGCTCAAGGCCAAAATTATTTTTTTTTTCCTCCTATCTTTCTCAGAATTAAACCTAGAAATGTACAACTGTTAATATTAGCAAACACACTTGGAGCTTTCATATCAAACAACTTAAAACCATCTCCAATGCTTGTGCAGGGGCGGAGCCACACTATGCCCAGTGTTGGCTTGAGCCCACACTGAAATTTTCAAGCCGATTTATTCTTTCATTAGTTTTTGTTCTATTTATCAATTTAGCCCACACTCGATATCGTCACAAATCACCCCTTCGTGACATCAAACCTCACAAAAAAAATAAATAAATAAACAATAAACAATAAAAGGGCAATTATTGACTTAAGTGAGAATGAAAATAAATAAACAAATAAATAAATAGAAAGGCATAGAAGTCTTTAACGTTTTTATGGTGCACTTTTGATAAAAGTCTAGGCCTATGTACCTTATAAGTATAACCTATATAAATTACTATTAGTTTTGTTGATATAGGCGTGAATTGGTGTGTTGTGTGATTAGAGTGAAATCGCAAATTGGAGTTTTGCCCTGTGAAGAGTTGACCATGCACATGAAGACCAAGAAAAGTGATAGAGAAAAAGAGAGATAAAGAGAGAAGAATAAGGAAAATAAATTAAGGTGTTTTGTGGTGTAGTCTACATTGAAGAATACAATATTACCGGCTAAAAAATGTGTGTTTAGTTATTCTTAAATAATATTGTGATTTAGTTTGCAAGCTTTGTATTTTGATTATATAGTATTTTTTTGATCAAAAAGTACTTTGGTGTAATACGCCCACACTGAATTTGACTGCTGGCTCCGCCACTGTGCTTGTGCTATACAACACGTCCATGCTACGTTTTAGCATGTGTAAAAAATAGTCTCCAATGCAATGCTAAATTTAGCATAATTTTTAGCACCCATCCAAGATAGCATATGCTAATTATAAAATGTGATACTAAATTACAATTTCACCTCAAGAAATATTAATCTTATCACCTACCTCCACCAATCATGCATATAAATAAGTTTCTTTTTTTTTTTTCTCATTTAACCTCAATCATCTATCACCTTCAAAGAAGAAAGTAAAAATCTCTCTGCATAATGCTATTTAGTTTTTGTTCTTTTTTTTTTTTTCTCTTTGCATTTTGAAAAAAATTTAAGGACGTGGAGGAAAACGTGGAAATTCACACATCCGGGCAAGAAATTGAATTTGTAAAGCTTGAGCAACTATTACTCAAGATCCTATCACCGGTAATTTTAAAACTTCCCATTTTGAAGTAAATTTTTTGTTCACAAAATGAGAATTTAATTTTATTTTATGAAATTTATATAAAGGGTCTATTATTTATTGTGCATTACTTAAATAAAATTGGGTAAATAGCCAAATAGCATTTTTTTTTTCTAGAATGATTGAAGAACAACAGAATATTAGACCATCTCCGATGCAAATGTCAATGTCAACGTCAAATTTGGCACTCAAAAATGTAAAAATGCTATATTTGACATTTGATGCTCCAATGCACAAATGCTATTTTAAATGCTATTTTGTTATTTTATTATTTTTTAGTTGCTAAAACCAATAAAAGTAGTTGATGATAACCAATAGTAAATAAGACTACAAATAGTCATAATGGCTTCTTGGTAAGAGAAATTTTTTTTTCAATAAAATATTAATTTTTAATTAAATGCTTAAAAGTTGACCAATCAATGCTCTACTTCAAATATCAAAATTTGGCATTATGCTATACTTAGTGCCAAATTTGACACAATGTATAATATTTGCCAAATTTGACATTGCATTGGAGAATGATTTTTATGCCAAAATGCCAATTTTTGACATTGGCACACAAATTTGGCATTGCATTAGAGATGCTCTTAGCGTGCTAAATATAGCATTTTGGTACTTAGCGTGCTAAATATAGCATTGACTTGCCTCTTACATTGGAAATGGTTTAACACATCAAAATCTACCCACAATCCTTCTACCCTTCCCCCTCCCACTTTTCTTTCCTATCAAACGCTCTTAAGCAACTACTCAATGCTGTTCACAGATCAAGTTCTGATTCACTTTCTATCTTCATAGAAGTTGATACATGAATCATCAAGAAGTTCTTACTTTTCATATTTGTAATTAGTTTCCATATTAAGAACATGAATAAGGGATTGATACTCATCAAAATGACACAACAGTTTAGAAAGAAAGGATCTAAATGAACACAATTGTAGATTTTCTTTCTTTTATCAATGATACAGGAAAGTTCCTGACCTTCAAATTAAGTCAACAATCAATGGTGTAAGTGTCACTTTATTGTAGGAATCGAATCCCTTTTGATGGATGCATTTGCCTAGCTTGTTGGATCATCAAACGGAGGTAGTCCCCACTCGCTTGGACTGAAATCCAATAAGGAGTTCAGAACTTGATCTGCATCCCCATGGAGAGAGCTATCGAGCCTTGGATCGGGAACCATGACAGCCGACCTGCATAGGAAATGCAATCAAGTTTTAACAACCAATGACAGAACAACAAAGGCTGCGAGTTTTCGATTAAGGTCTTTGGCATGTTTTTTACCCAAATTCACCAGCAAGCACAAGGATGACTTGAAAATAAGAATTGATTTTAGTTTTATCATGGTTTTGAGTTTTACTCTTAATCAAGATAAACGCTTGGCTAAATAATTGAATTCTAAATTCAGCCAAGGACCTAGACTCTTACAAAACGGAAATTCAGGAGGCTCTGAGAAGTCCAACTAATGAGCTACAATCCAGAGGATAAACATTTCAATCAATACAGAACGAATAGATAAGACTTCTTTTAATCGTTTTTTGTCTCAGCTGTCAACAGAATAACATGTTGGCCTAAAATGAATACATACCATTGTATCAGCTAAATGAAGAACAGGTAACAAGTGAGTACATAAACTGTAGGATTTATTAGTGAAAAAGAACAGGAAACAACAGAGAGATCTTAGAAAGTGAAAAGGCCAAGGACAATGTCAAGTTAAAGCCATTGGACGACGTCAAGTTAAAACCATTAATATAGGATGTTGAAAGCAAGTTGTACTGCAAAACATGGAAATTCTTCTGAAAACAAGATTAGAATCAAATTAGACTAGGTGAAATTACCATTAGAAAAACCAAACGAGTCATTGAGCAATAGCATCACTGCTCTTACTCAGAGAAACATCTTTCCATCTGTAGCGCAGATCCTTATCCCGAGCACTTGCCCGAAAAGGCTTTGTAATTCAATCGAATCATTCCCATAACAGTTCATAATTTTCACATACTTCCGATATTAGCTCTGGGCTTCAGAAATCGGTGTTTCGGTAATATTGCTTTATATACCTTTCTTACGTTCTGAAAATTAGATCTTTTAGTCTAACTGTAGTCAGAGTATCTTTTAGCGTATAGCTGTCTGAATACATGGCATTTTAGCATTGCCGCTAATAGTTCAAGAAATTAATACAATTTTAGAGAATTCGCACTACGATGAAAATGGATCATTTGCTCTTGCCACAGAATCCAAATAACTAGTACCTAATGTGGGGTCGTTTTGTCGCCAAAATTCGACCCAATTTTTGAGTCCTTAAACTAGTTGTAGTTTAGCTTGAATCTATTTTTCTTTTTATGAATCACAATAGAATGAAACGGTAGTTCATGGACAACCTTGATTCTAGCCATCAAATCATATACCAGTTAGTCTTTGCTAATGCAACTCACATGCAGTTATGACTTTCCAAGTCCATTTTAGCATTACAGATTCACAGATTCTTTTTGGCACCATTGTTCATGTGACCCAGCCAAATAATTTGACTCGTTCTCATATAATCAGAACTTTTTGTTTTGTTTTGTTTGTTTGTTTTTGTTTTGTGCTTGTTTTTTTTTCATATGTTATTGTTTTCACGTGCCATATGTTCTTGTCTGGAAGGCATGTAATGCCATAGCCATCACTTTAAGCAATGTTGAGACAGCTTACTGACTTTATGTACAAAAGATTTATATTTTCAAACGACTCATTTTTAAGTCTGCATTAACTATTGCGAACTAATCTCTCAGGTTACTTCATGTGCAGTCTAGGTATCATACTTTATATATAAATATTTGTTATATTTCTAAAGCATATGCAGGCTACTTCAATCTTTTGCAACCAATTCTCTTAATAGTTAATTCAATGTTTTTCTCAATATATAATTCTATAATTCACAAAGAAACATGCACACAACTATTTCCACCTAATACTTAACTTTATATAAAAGCCACAAAGAACCTTCAATCAATAATCAAAAAATAAAATTAGTACAGTGGAAGAAAATTAAAAACCCTATTTGAAGCTATCAGGATGAAAATTTTAAAGGTTAAATAAGTGCACTTACATTCCAGCATTCTTTGCTCCTAGAACTCCTGTTGGCGCGTCTTCAAACACGAGAATGTTTTTTGGATCAATTGGGCCTCCCTGTTGATCCAAAACATGTAATGAGCCATTACAACAATTATCTATTCTCTCATTTTAACATCAAGTTTGCTGATCAAGAAGAAGAAAGCTAATAAACAAAATAAAACCATGTATGGTAAACAGATCCTTCTTTCAACATCAACTAACTAGGAAAGATAATGGTTAACCTCAAATCGCTTGGCCGCTACCAGGAATACATCAGGTGACGGCTTGCCTTTTTTGACTTCTGGATCATCACCAAGGACGACATGATGCATCAAAGAAAATAGGTCGCCATGTTGTTGTGTCTTCAGCTGAAAATGCCGTTTGTGCGAGCTGTGAGAAATAGCTTCATGTAAGATAAGAGGAATTACAAATTCTTTATGGTAAAATGGTTATTTTTTACCTCTTGAAATTTGCATCAAAATTTTTGTGGATATCATATAATTCGTAGAACGATGATGCAAACATAGGTTATTCCACATCACTCACCATCCCGTGTATGTTGAACTCAATATATAGTAATTCTGACACCAAAACTAAACCAATATAAACATGATCCACATCTCAGAAACAAACCTCAATATATAGTAATTCTGACACCAAAACTAAACCAATATGAACATGATCCACATCTCAGAAACAAACCAAAGGAAACAGGAATATTGGAATAAATAATTTTCGTGCTAGAAGCAACATTCTTTTGGGCTGAAAACTAACCAAATTGATTAAGAAGGATCCTTATACTAGATACAACAAACAAAAAGGAAAAGCCAATGATCACCAGCTTATATCAAGCAAACTTATAAAATAAAATGGAGTTGGAAACATTTTACCCAGTAGCCAAGCAAATTGGTACTCCTTTTGCATGAAGATGTCTAATCAACCGGCTAGCCCCTTAAACAGTTTCAGAAAATAATATCAATACGATAACCAAAAAGAATTTTGAATCTTGTTTGACGCAAGTTTCTTGAAAACAAAAAAACAAACAAACAAACAAGTAAATCAAAGTATCTTGGTATTCAGAGCATTTAAAATTATGTTTCATTGGAAACTTGGAATTCCTAATTTGATAGACTAAAATACCAACAAACCCACAATTTGAAAGTTTAAACCATGTTTCTCGTGGATTCTTGATACGTGTTAACTGAAATAAAAGGTTGCCTCAATTTTGGAAAAAATGGGGCATACAAGATAAACCAAGGAGGAAACAGATTGAACTAAATAGATGAAAACAAATTAGAAATTTAAGAATCTACATTCCAGAGTACGGAAAGAAAACATAACTTCAACCACCAATTTAGCTTTATCACCACCAAACTAGCTTTATCATCAAACATAAATTTAGCAAGAAAATTATCCTCATCGTCCCTTTTAGATACGCAACAAATCTATCTCTGAATGCCATGTTCTGATTCAAGTTACCGAACTTTTAGAAAATGTACCCGAGGGAACTTTCACTATTCAAGAGGTGAGCAGGCAAACCATTATAAAAGATGACACAAAATTGGAACCTTTAAGAATATACTTCGAATAAATGTAAATTGTTCTAACTTTTGCTAACCAAAACAAAAAAACCAAGACCAGTAGACCACCCTTGATTTACTTATTCGAACTGACCAAGTAAAGAAATCGGCAAGTATTCAAATCACATCCTATTCAAGTTTTCCCCACTAACAACAAAAGAGGTAATAGTGTCAATGGATTATCCTCAAGTATAAAATTTAAAGAGGATTTTTATTGATTCCAAGCAATGAACGTTACATATAAGACATTAATAAGGATGTTTAGATATGAACTTACAAATTACAATTTGTAAAGAAAGGAAGCAAGTGGCTTACCAGCCCACAATGCTTTTATCATAAGGAAGCAAATAAGCCTATCCTCTATATCAACTTTATTCCAAATGATTCTAAGCACAAGAATAAAAAATACAAGCTTAAGAGAACAGACATTAAAACGGCTCTTAGCATTCGAGAAATCAAGAAGATAATAATTTCTATGGACAGGTAGACGAAATCACCTGGCATGAGTTCGCTCGTCGGGAACAAACTCTGTAGCATCGCCTCTCTTTCAACGAGAAACTGCTCCGCCGTAAGGGAGTCACTAATCCCGGTCTCTTCGACAAAGATCCGGGCAGCTTCAATTGCTTTCCTTCCCATCATTTTGGCCTTCAGAGACCAATCGAAAGTCTTATTAAATCTAGCAAGAATAGCTTCCTGGACTTCAGTATAGAACTTCTCAGTGTCTGCACCCACAAAAAATCCGTTAGACCACCGGATTTACATCTCGTTTATAGAACTTCTGCCATAAAAATTTAGCATCACGCTATATTGGGTGCCAAATTTGGCACATAATTCATGGGAT
The DNA here is from genome assembly GCA_018132145.1 of Boehmeria nivea var. tenacissima. Lineage (NCBI taxonomy): Eukaryota > Viridiplantae > Streptophyta > Magnoliopsida > Rosales > Urticaceae > Boehmeria > Boehmeria nivea. The sequence goes on along the minus strand of CM030885.1, from coordinate 5,872,696 downwards.
TAATCTAAAATGACAAATTTTAGCAGTGGCACTAATATAAGCATTTGCCTTTAAACTATGTTTTGTTACTCTAAAAAACCATATTTAAATACTGTTTGCTCAAATAATCAATAGCAACACTTTTGCTTAGCTTTTCGAGACACGCATTCATAAAATTAACATAAGAGGATTGAATTAATCTCTGTTTCATTAGAGTTTCGTTTCATCAACAAAAAAGCACATCCTTTTCGGTCCTCGAGACGATAACCATCTCCATGAATTTGTACTTTCAGCCTAAGATCTCCATGGAAAACTAGAGTGTGGATCGGATGGAAAAAGATGCGAATGAGGTGTTGGACGACATTACCGAGCAAAAGACCGTCCATGTCGAAGATGACGTGAGAGATGTTTCGCCCGGAACCAACGGCCTCAACGGGATTCGCCATTTTTGGAGGCTTGTTGTATTTGCAGTGCAGAGCCAAAGAGAGAGAGAGAGAGAGAGAGAGAGAGATCTGATAGGTGTTTACTGTTTAGTGTTAGGACTTTGGAATTAGTGAGAGTTAGTCACGTCTGTGCGACTTTTGAAGAAAGTAACCCGTGTTTGTTTACTTCATTTTACCTATTTTATTTTATTACATTCCATTTTTTTTTAACCCGTCTTGCAATCCATTCCATTTTATTCATTATTTTCTACCATTTTTCAACTTTTTAAATTCTTATATAATATCTTTAAATCTCAATCTTTTATACCACCTCAAAATTCATAACGTCAAACTATTTTACATTATTTTCCCAAACTATTTTTCAAACCATTGTTTTCAATTCCAATAATAAAATGAAATAGATGAAATGGATTCTCCAAACAAAGGGTAAAAAACAAGAGAAAAATTATAATGAATACCAATTTTTAATACCTAATTTAAAATAATACCCAGTCTTTTTAAAAATATAACAAAATCCGCAAGTGATTGAATTACTGATATAGTAGTAAATTGTGGTAACTAACTTAGTTACCAAAAATATATGCAAGTAATTAACGAAATTATTAGAAGCTCAATTACTTCAAAAATTTGGGTATTTATTTTTATTATTGTATAAACTTAGATATTTCTCTACTCTATCCAAAAAGAAAATAGTCGAAGTCTCAAATTTATATAACAATAAAAATAAATGCTTAAACTTTTAAAGTAATTGAATAACTAGTCAATTCGTTAATTACTTGCACATGTTTTTGGTAACTAAGTTAATTACTACTAGATATTACTATGTAAGTAATTGAATCACGTAGGCATTTGATAACTCTATGAAAATGGAGTTATTTTTTTTTATTCCTAGACATAATATTCAAGAAAAAGAGAGTGACTGGATTCAATAAATATTTATTGGGGTTATTTTCATGTTTAATTAGAGCACAACTTAACCCAATGTATTTTGTTAATTTTAGGAGAAAAGAAAAAGGAAAGAAAACAAAAAGAATTGAAGGAATTTGCAAAAGGGGGCTGGTGGCAAGTGCCAGTTGGATTTTCTTCGGTCAATTTTTATCAAAACATACTTGGAGGGTGCAGATTTTACCTTTGGGTCAGATTTAATTTGGGGCTGCCAGGTGTACTGAGGAAGATTGTACCCTAGCAGTAGAGAAAGAAAAAGGAGCAGCCAAAGAAGAGCACGTACGCTGCAGAGTAAGGATCTTTTTTAAGGTTGCTGGGTTTTGAAGAAAGCTATTGGAGAAGGAGCTTTGCTACGGCAAACTTGAGCTGGGAAACTTCATCTTGCTCTATTTTCAGTCGTTCTCTCTTTTTTTTTACTAATTAATTTCTTCCTTGAGCTTTTATTTAGTAACAATGGTTGATTTGTTTTGTTGGATTTTTGTAACCCTAACCATGAACTAAGTTTTCCTTAGCTAGGATTGATGATGAACCCTTGGTTGTGACTTGTTAGTTTGCTTACGTACTTAGTCATGAAATTTGTCCATGCTCATTCAAGTATGCTTTAAGTTTAATTCTTGTTTTTGTTTGGCCATCAATTGCAAGATAACATGCTGATTTTTGTGTTAGAAAACATGAACCTTGGTAGATTTAGCTTGAATGATGCTAGTTCATATATCTCTTTCTTGGGTTTTTAATTTGTGATGGTATAAGAATATATTATTTACCTTGCATGACTCATAGAAATAGATACTTTCATTCATGTTCTTGAACTTAGATTGGCATAGGAATGTGTTTAATCTATCTAAAGAACTTAAGTCATAGTGAAATCGGAAGATTCATATGCACTAAATTGAAATTTCTAGTCACTTGGACAGATTATGCTACTTCATTGTCTTTCACTAGAACAATAATGCTATAGCAATCTGACATTAGTAAACAAGGGGAATTCATTGATCCTAGCTTAATATTACCATTGATTATCAACTTCAAGAAGAAATTTCGCTACCCTTCATTTATCTTTGTTGTTTTGTTTTAGTTTACCACATCATTAATTTCTTTATTTAATTAAAACTCCATTATCTCTTTTGTAATTTGGTTCGTAAGTGATTATTACAATTAACTACCAATATCTAATCCCTGTGCAAACGATACCCAACTCACTACTCTATTACTTGTTCGATTACGTGCACTTGCATAGGATTAGATTAATACATCAATCTATTAATCGCAACAAGTTTATGGCGCTGTTGCCGGGGATTGAGATTAGTGAAAATTCTTATAGAAATCACTAACTTGTAAATACTTAATTTTTATTGTGCATTTCGGTGTTCTTTTCAAGTGATAACTATCTTGTATGAGTGGAGTACGTGAGGCGTCACCTGTCCTTTTTGATCCCGAGATTGAACGGACATCTCATAGGCGAAGAAGAGAGCGACAAGGGTTGGCCGAAGTTGAAGAAAAGGCCGACTATGGGGCTGCTCATAATGGGCAAAATGCTGCAGCATTAGAGGATGACCCGGATATGGCCATTCGAGATTATGCCGTGCCCATTTTGCAATGACTCAACCAGGGCATCATTAGGCCATAATTCAAGCTCCGCAATTTGAGCTTAAGCCAGTTATGTTTCAAATGCTCCAAATGGTGGGGCAGTTTGGAGGTTTAGCGACCGAAAATCCGTACTTGCATCTCCATCTCTTTATGCAAATGAGCTATACATTCAAGTTACTGGGGGTGACCGAAGAAGCTTTGAGGCTTAAACTCTTCCCTTATTCGTTGAGAAATAGAGAAATAGCTTGGTTGAACTCACTACTCCCCGACACGGTGGCTACTTGGGATGATTTGGCGGAGAGATTTTTGAAGAAGTATTTCCCTTCAACGAAGAATGCTCAACTTTGAGTTGACATCACTTCCTTTAAGCAAATGGAAAGGGAGTCTTTGTATGAGACTTGGGAGTGCTTTAAAGCAGCATGTCCAGCTTTGGTATCAGTTTTTGAAGCATAGCTTGATGCCAACCTCGCATATGGAGACGGTCTCGTTCGATCACTTGATGTTGCTCTACTCTCTCATGACCTAGAAATCCATAAATGTGGGGCGCGTCATCAATGAGGCTTTGCGAGCATGTGCTCCAAGGGACAAAGGAAGTTTGTACTTACTTGGTCTAATCACTCAACTATGCCTCATTACTGGCGTACCACAAAGAGGAGATGATGAGTTAACTACAAACTGCTGGCCAATTAACAACCAACCTATTGGACGTATCTTGCGAGAAGCCAAAGCCGCCAATAGCCGTCATAGCACAGCGAGAGGCCGAAGCCGCAGCCTGGGCAACCCCAGGCAGCCAGGAAAGCAATGATGCAGCAGCAAAGGGTGTTGGTCTAACACACTTTCAACAAGAATTTCAACGTCTCAATGCGCGCTTAGACCAATACGAAGTCCAACAGCAACAAATTATGAGTATGCTGCAGCATATGGGGCAGCAACAACGTCACTATTGGACTTATGCTCAGGGCCGTGATGAGGCACACAGGCGCACTCTCCAGCGAAACTTTACCCGCCCGATGAACAACTTCCCAAATTTTCTAGCAGACATTCTTACACCATGGGCACCAACCAACAACCCAACACCAGCCAATGATGAGGAGGATGAGCAGAATGATGAAGATGATGCTTGACTAGAAGAGGAGGGAGTTTCTATGTTACTTATTTTTCTTATTTCTTGCTTTAGATTATTGCTTCTGTCTTGTTATTATATGTCTTATTTTGAACTCTTTATGGTTTATGGTTCTATTATGCTAGTTTTGTGCAGTGAGGCCACCGTTTCTCTTCTAAGTTTGGGGGGACGCGTGTCTTCACATTGGGTTGTTTGCTTGTTTAAATAAAATATCTATGATATGTGGTGTGTGTTTGATGTTTTATGACATGTTAATTAGTAATCTAGCTAGTTAACACTTTGTTGATTTGAGGAAGTTCTAAGAGGATTTAATCGCTTGGAAATACCTTGTTAGGGGAATGAATTGATAGGAGTTGCTTGATAGGTAGGTTCCCATATGCACTCCATGTTGGTATTCGCATAACATGAAGCCTTCATGCACCCATGTTGATTGATAGGAACACGAAGCCTTCATGCACCCCATGTTGATATTCGCGTAAAACAACTACATGAGGTAAGAGTATGTTGTAGCATCTCAGAGTTGTGACAATGCAGAGTGACCCGGAGTCTTCATTCACCCCACATATTGATATTTGCATACAAAGGCATTTGTGACACTTAGAAAACTCAAAATTGCAAAAAAATAATAATAATAAAAAAGAAAAAAAGAAAAAAAAGAGAAATAAATAAAAGACATCAAGTGCGGGTGAGATGTGACTAAAAAAAAAACAAGACAAAACAAAAACCTCTTAACCCCCCTTGGTGCCTAAAATATGAATGAAATAAAACACCTTTTGATTCCTATGTGTTTTGGTGGTCATGCAAGAGCGGAGAGAGGTTGAACAAGTTGTCCTATGAAATCATTGATTAAGTTCTAGGAACTAGGTTTATTGTGACTTAGGTAATTCTGGAATTGCTAATCATGGTTTGTACACACACTCGGGAAAGACTCTAGGTTTAAATGAAGGTTTCGTAGTGAAGTGAACTTGATGGTGATGGATGTCAACTCTTGCATACTAGCTGGGGACTTAAGGAGCAAGTCTGAGTACTGAGAATCAACCATGCTACCGACGAAGCTAAAATTTGTTTGTATGTTTTCTTTATATTGTGTTGTTGGTTGTATGAGTCTTATAATGTCTTTAATGCCATCAGTTTTTTTTTTTTGGAATTTATTCCTTAATCCTCCTAAGTGTAAGGTTTCCTAGACGTTCGCTATTATTTCTCAAGGGACTAAGGCTAGCATGTTTCCCCCTTTTTAGTTTCACAAATTATAAAACATATCCTTGGTTATTGGAGTTGAGCTCTACTAATTTGTCATACGCTTTACCTACTTAATCATAATTATTAAAAGAACTCAAACTCAATTATAGTGAATATCCAATCTTTTGAAAAATATAATAAAATATTTAAGTGATTCAATTACTTTTTTTAAGAGTAATTGAATTACTTACATAGTGATAATTGGTGATAGTTGACTAAAGTACTGAAAACATGTGCAAGCAATTACTGAATTGGCTAATTACTCAATTACTTTGAAACATTGGGGATTTAGTTTTATTGTTATATAAATTTTGGGTATTTTCCTACTTCATGTCACCCACATAGTTCATATGAAGCAAAATTACTTTTCCACATCGGCGATCGACATCTTCGCTTGTCTCTCAACGGCCAACGCTGGTCACCGCCATCGTTGTTGTGCCAGCTCCTCCTTAGGAGGTGATCATGAACAGGTCTCCAATGAGCGGCGTCGAGAGGAGAGGAAAAGGAGAACGCAAAACTGGATGCGCACAAGGTAAAAGGAAGAGAACAAAAGAGATTTCGATATCAGATTTAGGTACTTTGTAGACATAATCGAGCGATTAACGAGAATTTGGGCATTCGTGGTTCCAAAATTTAGAGGTTTTCCGTGCGAGAGGGTTTTGGTCATGAATGTGGAATTTTAATGTTGAACGGGATTGTTTGTAATGTTTTCGTTCGTGTTTGTAATTTTTGAATGGGATTCCGTAGTAGTGTGAGCGGACGTAATGGCTAATTAGTGAATATTTAGATTCGTGGGCCATTTTTTGAAAACATGAGCCTCGAAAATGGCCATTTATCTAATGCCTCATGGAATAATTACAAACTAATCCCGAAATTGATTGATACGTAACTCTTTAACTAATGGCACCAGTGATATTTCTAACATTATTCTTATAATATTTGAAAGCGGATTATACAAAATATGAAAAGTTTCTACTTCTAGACACAATTATTATAATAATAGTACAGCTAGTTAGGGTGGTAAATTCACACGGCCCAAGGCCGGCCCAAGTTAGAAAGATCAGGTTCGAGCGAGTTCAGGCTCGGACTTATATTATAAATTTGGGAGATTTTGAGGAATGCCTCATTTTGGGCACAATGATAATCTATACCTTATGTGTGTTGCACATTTAATAACATAGAAGGAAAACAAAATGAGTAAACTATTTCGGATATAGATTATTAAGTGGCATCAAGAATGACTTTATTTTGAAATTCTCCCTATAAATTTTGAGGTCAATCCGGGCCACACTTAATAGAAATCTAGGGGGATTTTGAGGAATGGACATTAATAATCTATGCCCTATGTGTGTTTTAATTTATGATCCAAATATTATACTACAAATATAAGTGTAAATAAAGAAGGAAAAAAATTACATATACAAGGCTATTTTCATAGATTATTATATATATAAGTTATAGATTAGATAATATTATATATATAAGGAATATACTGATGTGTACTATTTTAAATACAAAACTACCCTTATAATTTTAAATTTTTATTAATCAAGTATAAAAAAAAACTATTGAACCAAAAAAAATTCATTAAAGCGTATGTTTTTTTTTATGGGTGGTTTAATTATTTGTTTAAAAAAAATTCTAGAAACATTTAAAGAATATACATGTAAGTGGCTAACCATTTAGGAGAAAAAAATGAAAAAAATAGTTTGAGAATATTATATAGCTATTTTTGTGACAATTAAATAGATTTTTAAAACTTTTCTATTTGTTCACGTGTGTAACTCCTCCCCTTATTATGAAATATAAATTATACCCTGGAATATAAACTATATTCTAAAATGATATAAATTATATCCTGAAATATATATTATATTCTATCATATTTGAATTTTTTGTTTGAAAAAGATTTGCTATGAACATAGGACCTGTTTGTAACAATTTTTTTCCCTTTAAATATTCAATTCATGCACTTTTTTTTTGTTCTTAATAACTTATATTACGAGAGAGAATATATATTATATGGTGGAGCTAGAATTTTATCTCAATCGGGGCACATTTAAAGAAGAAAATTTAATTAGTGAGGGCATGTATATAAATTCATTTAATTATTTGACAAATTTAAAAAATTTTAATTTTTAAGAGACAAACTCATATTCTTTTAAATATTTATGGTATAAAATTTAGTTTTCAAAATTTTAAATCGGAGCATATTTTAAATTTTCAGTATTTGGGTTGGGGGGGAGGGGGGGTGGAGGGGGGGGTGAGTATTTATAATTTTTTAAAAAAGTAATATACAAATTTTGATTTTTAAAAATTTGAGTGTGGGCGATTGCCCCCACTCGGCTCCACCTAGCTCTAGAAATATAACTATATTACGAGATAGAATATATATTATATCCTAAAATATAAGTTATATTGTGACATTATATTATATCTTAGAATATAAGTTATATCCAAAATCTACGATATTAGCCAAACCATATTAGGAGATTTTTGGATAAAAAAATTTAATTTGAAAACAAATCGCCGAATATAATGGAAACTAATGTGAAATATATATATATATATATATATATATTTTAAATGGAATACCAATAATTGGCGCATAAGCCTATAAATGTTCCTTTTTTTTATTTCATTACGTGAATATATATATATATATATATATAATTAGGGTTATAAATGTATTTTTACTTACCCTACCTTATATCTATAATATTATACACCTTATAACTTATATCTGCAATATTTTATGAAAAGTTGAGATATACACTAAAAATGGCCTTAATTTGCAATTTCCCCTAAAAAAAATGTCCGAAGACTGTGTTCAACTTAGTGTCGTATTTTGGGCTTTTATCTTCAAATGTAATTGGGCTTTGGGTTTTTGAAGCCCGAACAAGATAATTAAATAACAAATAATATTATAATAGAAAAAATACATAAAATAATCTACTTAAATTTATTTTCAATCTATTAAATAAACAGCTAACTCGTAAATTAGTTTGTTTATGGTTTTACATATTTCGACTTTCAAATGAATTAATGTGTTTTAAAAAATCTATTATGTAGGGTGAAATTATGAATAGGACAAAATTAATAAAAAATTATTTTAAAAATGAAAGTATAAAGAAGGATTATCTATACAAATGCCCCCTAATGTTGTGCTATTATTGCAGTTTGCACCCTAATATTTAAAAACTGTCATTTTTGCCCCCTAAAGTATTAAAAACTTATAGATATGCCCCCTCTGTCATAATCTGTAACAAAAATGGGTTAAATTAATTACGTAATATTAATCTGTTGGTGCCTGTACAATTTTTTAAGGGTATGAATATAAAATTTTAAAAGATCGAGGTGCATTTTGAGAAGAAAAGACGACATAAGGGGGTGTTTGTGAAAATAAATATAGAATTAATTACTATAATTTTCTTAATTTGAAGGCAGTTGATCTTTAAAAATTGTACATGTGCCAACAGAATAATGTTATGCTATTAATTTAATCTATTTTTTTTACAGATTGTGACAGAGGGGGCATATCTATAAGTTTTTAATACTTTAGGGGGCAAGAATGATAGTTTTTAAACATTAGGGTGCAAACTGCAACAATAGCACAACATTGGGGGGCGTTTATGTAGATTGTAAAGAGCATATCCCTTTTTATAGTAAAAAATAAAGTATTATGTTAGAGATAAAGTACTGTTTGACTGTGACATTTATCATATTTTAGAGTATTAGGTTGGAGATGACCTTACATAAAACTATAATTATTTCACAAATAAAATCCTCAACGGCTACTTTTCTTTCTATATCTTTGAGTATTAGAAAAATAATCTCAACGTACCATAACTCATTGAATATTTTATCATAAATTATGGATTATCTGTTTGTTAACAAAAATTTGACAAAATTTAACTATTGATTTTTCAATAAAGACCATCACATTTTGACAAATTTATATACATAAAAATATGTCCAATAAAAAGTAGACATATTTTCATATGTTATATAAAATTGACATAAACTCGGGCTTATATTATAATTTTTACTTGGGAGAATTGCAAAATAAGATCATTCTTAATAGCATTTAATAATCTATGCCATAAGCATTATATTCTATTTGTTTTCACTCTATGTTTGTAGAGTAAATTTTGGGGTATAAATTAAAAGTGTCACATAGGGTATAGATTACCATTGTGCCAATAATTGAGTATTCCTCAAAATCTCCCTTTTTACTTTTACATATTTTTGAATTTAAAGGTATGTTTTAACGAGCTTCGAGTTTGGTCTTCGGCCCGAGCTCATAGGAAAAATCTTAAGTCCAAGCCTAGCCCTAAGGGTCTGTTTGGAACCCAGATTTTGAGAGGGAAAGATTTTTTTTTTTTTTTTATGGATTTTGATTTTATTGGAGTTTGGAACTAAGAAAATAGGCGGAAAACTTTTTTAAATGAAATTGAGGAAAATTTTATTAAGAAAATGTAGATTTTACTTTCCCTTAAAAAATATGAGAAAAACAAAAATTCTTGGGAAGGAGATAGAGCAAAGAGCATATGTTTTTCGTCAGCGGCTTCAAATCTTCGGCCGTTGGAACCGCCACTGACCTCGGCCTCATCATCATCGTCCTCCGCATCGCCGTCACCACATCATTGATAGTCGGCCGACCGATCCGACAGCATCGCCGGAGGACGAAGCCGATGACGAGGACGTCGCTCAGCAGCCACACGGCGGCGCATGTGCAAGCACGTCGCTCCGCTGCGCTTCGTCGTTGGAGAACGCACAACACGCCTGAGAATTGTTATCTTTTTCCTTCCTTGCTGATTTTGAGTTCCAAATACCAATAAGAATTCTTATTTTCTTTTTACATCCTCGTTTTCTTTGAACTTTTATGTCTTCCCCCAAATTTGAGTTCCAAACATACTCTAAGAGTATTCAGGCTCAAACAGGGCTCAAGCTTTTTTCAATCTGAGTTTTTCTTCAGATTATAACCAATTAGATTTCAGGCTTCTAAGCTTTTTTTTACACCCATATGGTTAGAATAATTTTGAGAAAATTTGTTCTCGTCACCTTTAAAATCAAAGTTTACAATCTCTACCACTATTGCAAATCATGCGACTTTTTTTTATTATTAAAAATTACTATTTTGCACCCCCTCTTGTCTTTTTCATTTGTAAAAGAAATAGAAAATTTTGATTAAATTCATTGCTAAAAAGTCACATATAATTGCAATTTTTCATTCAAGGTGGTAATTTTCAGAACACTTTGCCCAGAAGTAGCATATTTCAAAATTTCCCGAATAATTTGTTTCCATAGCCAGCCTATCTTTTTCTCAATAGAGAAGAAAATGTTTCCTAATTGCTTTCATTATCAAGTCAACATTGCATAAGTCCATAACAACTAGAAATTGATGAGCAACTAGCTAACTAGGGTATATTAACTACTAATTTATTTTGTTATTCACGGTAATACTCCCTTCTCGCGTTTCCTATTATTCTTAATAAGGAATTTCTATAAATAAATAAAAAATCCAAATTCAGATTAAAAAGGAAAAAAAAAAGGGGAAAAGAAAAAGAGAAAAGAAAAATTATACACTAAACATGGAAGGTAGAGAGGAGCTTTTATAATAGCGACCACATGACCAGTGATTTGTTGTGTAGATGGTAAAGTGAAAACTAAAAGAAGTGCTAAAATTAAAAGTGATATAGAAAGACTTGAAGATACAGTAAAATGTGATTTGAGATATCACATGACATTATTCATTGGTGGTGCTGGTGAGGACTTGTGACCTTTTTAAATCTTAATATTCGTGGCCTTCTCAAAATCATTCCTTTAGTTGAAAAACAAACGATTTTAACCACCAATATATAACTAACAACAGTTGTGTTTTTTTTTTTTTTTTGTGGCTTAGATTTTGGATTATATAAAGAAACTACTTGGTTTAGAAACAAAAAAGTAAAGTTCTTAATCAAATATTCGTACGTGTACTTTGCTTTTTTTTTCTTTTCTTTTTCTTTTTTTCGTTTATCTGGCTAATTAGATTGCTCAATACTTCAAAATGCAGTGTTAAACTTGCTAATGCTTAATATTTTGTTGGCAGAATAAATAGGAAGACATTAAAAAAATAAAAATAAAAAAGCATTTTGGTTCGATGGAAATATCAATGATCATCACCTGTAAGTTCTAATAAAATTTTCGGCAGTCAAATTTTCATGATATACATATATGGTTGATAAGAGTAATTATAAAGGTTGGTTAATTCAATTTATTGCACATTTTTGGCACTTTACTCCATATATTACACAGAAATTAGCACTGAAGAGTGAAGTCAAAACTATGCAAACTTTGTTTCTATATGCTTTTGTTTCATAGTTCTTATGCTGCTATATTTGATCTTCAAAACTGAAAAAATTGCGCTTAAACATCTGATATTTACAAGTTTTTGGTGCTTTATTTCCTTTATAATAAAATGAAAATTTTGTTACCACAAGAACCTTATAATAATAATAATAATATTGAAGGGTTAATGAAAATCTAAAGCCTTTTAATTACAAAAACAAATCTAGTCATCTTGAATAATACTTGGTACCGTTTGTTTTTAATATTCTCCCATACAAAAATCCCGATTTAATTACCTTTTATTGTCCCATGTAGCGATCTTCAAATAAATAACTCTCTTGTCTCTTTTCCTACATCTAGATCTCCATTTGTGTCTGTTTTTTCAGATGCCTTTTCTTATATCACTCAATTATTTCCCGTCTTAATTTCATTCTAGAAGAAGCCATCGACAAGGAAAAGAAAAAAGCATCATAACCTCCCCAACAATATAATAAATACACAAAAATTAAAAACGTTTTTAGAGTACCTCTCCAAAGAAAATTCCAAACATATTTTCTAGACAAAATTTCTCTCCCTATATTTACATACACGTATATACATTATATATATAAATACATAACATCACATAACTTAATTACCTATATATATATTTACATATATGTCCAAATAGTCTCACCAAAGAAATTCCCAACAAAGGGAAAAACACACAACCAAACAAACAAATTCCCATTTCTCTTCTTCCCTTCAATTATACCAAACATGGAAAAAAATGAAACTAATAATACTAGAATTGATCAATATCATGAAGAACATCAAGATCATGATCATGATCATCAAGAAGAAGAAGAAGAAGTTGATGAAGCTCTCTCTCTCTCCGAGCTTCCTCTACACGACGAACAATTAGCCCTAAACCACCAAACGACGTCGCATTCCAACAACAGCATGAGCTCCAACCGCCGGTCGTCGTCGGAGCCGCAGGAGTTCTTCGAGTTCTTCGGAGACGTCGGCGGCTCCGACGTCGACCGCCGCGGCAACATGTGCTCGGCGGAGGACCTCATCTTCTGCGGGGGGCTCTTCCCCTACGGGGAAAACCCTCCGGCGAGATTCGTACCGGAGCCGGAGCCGGCGCCGGTGCCGGCGCCGGCGCTCCGCCGGAGGTCGGAGTCTCTGTCGGAGCTGCAGAGCTCGTCGGGCGGCTCGAAAGCCGGGATGATCATGAGGATCAGCCGGTCTTTGGACTGCCAGAAGCTGCGGCGGGCTTCGAATTACTACCCGGTGGCGGGGACGGATGCGAGGAGAGCGGAATTGGCGGTGTCGCCGAAGAAGGCGGCGAGGCCGAGGTGGCCGGCAATGCTGGTGTTCGGGATGGTGAAGCTGCCGCCGGAGATGGAGCTCGGCGACATCAAGAGCCGGCAGGCCCGCCGGAGCGCCGACGCCGGAGGGAATTTTCCGGTCGGCCGGAGCAGCTCCGGCAAGGGCTCCGGCGGCGGCGGCGGCGGCGGCGCGTCGTGGAGGCTGCTCAAGGCGTTGAGCTGCAAGGACCATGCAAGCGTGGCCGTAACGGCGTCGCTTTGTGTGCCTCAAGTGTGAGAGGTTTGTGGTCACGTGACGTGCACGTGATACACGGCGAAACGACAACGACACGCAAATTACTGAGTTAATAGGTTTGAGTTTGTGTTTTTTTTTTTTTTTTAATTTGGAGTTTGAGGGGCAAAACGGTCAGAAGATAATTTTGTGAGTTTGCTTGGATTGTTGGGCATGATTATGTATCAGTATGAATATGGTGATTAATTATTTTTGTTGAGTATATATTTAAGACTTTACGTAGAAGTTAAGGTTGTGTACAGTACAGTGTTGAAATATTATTCGAAGCCTTAATTATTATTATTATTTTTTCGCTGAATATTTCGAAGCCTTTAATTGATATCTGATTCTGATGATTGTTATGAATTATGATAATGTTTTATGATGATCAGTCTCTTTTTTTCTCTTTTTTTTTTTTTTTTTTTTCTCTTTTTTGAAAATAGTATCGACTTTTCTTTGTCAGCTCAATATAATTAATTGAAAGTGAAGGCCTTTGATTTTGTTAGTTGGACGTATGAATGAAATCACGAGAAATCTGAGTGTGACGTAACAATGCATGTTTTTTTTTTTTTTTAAAGAATATTTTCCCTTTTTGTATATCTATTATTAGCTTTCTTTGATAATTGATACACATATAAAATATAGTATATTGTATTACATCATAAATATTATTTTGAAATATCAGTCATCTGATATGATTTCATCCCTACGCATTTATACGTTTGTTTGCATGTTTGGTGGATAAAATTTAAATATTTAGACACAAACAATAACTCCACATTGATTAATGTTATTGATCAATAAATATACATACACAAATATAGACACTATAATTTTAAATATTCACAGTACTGTTTATAATTAACTTCATTTTTGTACAGTGAGTGTTGACACAGCATAAGTTAAGTTACATGAACCCTAAAATCAGCAAATTATATATATATATATATGTTATTTGTTTATATAGTTTGATATCTACTCTATTGGATTTTAGTGTGTTGGATTTGGGAATAAGTATGGCATCTTTTACACGAAAGAATTAATGTTGTTTTTCTTTCTAGAAAAAGTTAAATCCAATAGTTGATCATTACTAGTACGCCAAGGTTACACGGTATTATCTATGTCCATATATGATATGATCTATGGTGAATGAATTAAAATATATAATTATTATGTCACCTATGTGGTGATTTTCCTCAATGGTTGTGTATGACCACTGTTGACCGACAGTGTGGGAAATATCGTCATTATCACTATAATCAGCAATAATTTATGGTAAATGATAGATTAGTTGGTTCTTAAATTATGAGAAATTATAATTTGAATATATTAGCTTTGATTGTATTATTGGTCAGTTGTTCTTCTTTGAGGCCTTGAGCTAAGTTATAAGATGAGCTCAAATTCGTTAATCTTCACAATAAAGTACGGCTTAAACGATTGAAAAAAATAATAATAATAAAATGAAAGACAGAATAAGAATTTGCAAAAAAACTTAAAAATTTGCACAAAAAAACCCCTAAAAGAAGCCTCTTTTGCCAAAAAAAAAAACGAATAAAAAAGAAAAAAAAATTAAAAAAGTTTTGAGACGCGCGCATGGGTTCACATGTGCGTTCAATGAGCGCATGTATGACACACGCATGGAAAAAATAATTTTAGGAGGGTTGGAACGCGCATTTTAGTCGAAAATACTGTTCTAAACCCCATTCGCAAATTGTATATTAAGGATATATTATACATATTTATGTGTAATATCTATACCAATGAGTGTGAGTGATAGAATTTGTATTGTGCCTCTGAACAGTTAGTGGAGAGAGAGAAGGATTATCCAAATTCAATTCAACAACAAACGTTATTTTTGAAGATTACCTATTTGAATCAAGTTTTAGCACAATGTTGGGGACGGTGAAAGCAATGTCCCAATAAGGCAAATAACTTCCTAATCCAACCAAATTAAAGGGGAATGATTATAGAGGAAGAAACAAGATTGTCATGCTAAAACACATTATCACAAAATCCTCATGCTTAACCCATCATTATTGTAAATGCCGACCAATATTTCTCATTAGTGGGCTTTATTGAAAGAGCAAAGAGAAGAAACTTTGTGGTCACAACTCTTTTAGCAAATCATCATATTTTTTAGAGCTTGTGTACTGTTTATTTGTCTCTAAAAATTCTTGCCTTGGAAAAGCAGAGTTTAACTCCGAAGATATAATCAATTAATACATATGACTTTTGTGATAATTATTAATTACTAATTGTAATTGTAATCTTACTAAAACTTGAATGGTATTATTGCACTTGCTTCTTTTCAACATGAAAAAGATTTCAAGGCTAGCTGGTACGGTAACGCAAGTTTGAGCCTTAAATTATAAGTTTTTGTTGCAAACTTGATCACATTCTATCGCATGCGAAGCAAAGAAATTATTTTAATAATAAATAAACTATCGATTTTCTTTCTTTTTTTTTTTTTTTAAATCATTGCATTAGTATTATTGTGCCAAGAATGATAAAATGGTAATGGAGAATGAAATTTAAGATAGTCCAGGAAATTATGAACAATTGACGTGGAAAGTTTTTAGTTGAATCTTTTTCACGTTGAAATGAAGCAAATGCAATAACACCATCCAAGTTTTAGTAAGATTACTATTAGTAATTAATAATTATTGAAAAGTTGAAAAGATAGAGAAAGATGGTGGCGAGAAAGAAGATATAAACCTTATAATACCCGCCATTTTTAGAAAATAACAAATTAATTTTTTTTATAATACCCAAATATACCTTATGTTTATCAAAATAGATCGTATTATGTTTTTCTATAATACCTATAAAAACTCAATATTTTCCCATATGAGTCATAAATATATCCTTTGTAGATTTTTTATATATAAAAAAAATGTGTAATCTTGCATAAGAAGTATAATATTTTTTAGACAGGACACAAATAATTTTTTTTCTCTTATATCTGTTTAATAATACAAATTAAATAAGAGAGTTTTAAGAACATACCTATTTTTTAGAAAATAATTTTAAAAAACTAGCTATAGTTTCAAAATTTTAAGAAAATAGTCATTTTAAAAATTTATTACCTTTTAATAAATTTCTTACAGCAAATTTTATGTGTAATTTTGTTGTAGTCAGAAATTTCTTACGTGTGTAAAAAAACTTTTTATGGATAGTTTTTAAATTTTTTAAAATGTGGCTATTTTTAAAAAATACACGATCTAAAATGACAATTTACTTATTTGACCCTTAAAATAATATAATTTAAATTTGAAGAGAGAGTGGGGACAGGCCCTGACACGCAGGGCCTACGTGCGCAGACCCACGTCAGGGGCTGTTTTTTTTTTTTTTTTTTTTTGCGGCCCGTGTGTCATGGGCTATTTCTTTGCGTACAAGTCCATTTTTTTTCATTCTAGTCATATTTAATTGTATTTTAGTCCTTATTATTTTATTAAATCATATAATAACCCAGTTTTTGAAAAAAAAAATTCATTTTAACTCTTCGAATGAAAAAATGCCAGAAAACAGAGGCCGAAACATTTCGGCCTCTGGTGGACGAAATGTCCGGCCTCCTTGATTATATTAATTGTTTATAGATATAACTGGCTATTGAAAAGGATGCATACAAGCTACCGTAGACATTACCACATCTAACATTTTTCCTTCTTCTCTTTCTCTCTCTTTTCTTCCACGACGAAGACACAATAATAGCTACCCTTTCAACATCTCCGACGACGCCATAGTCGGATGCCAACCAAATCCTGCGTTGGTTTCGAAGGTCGAGGAACTGCGATGAGCACGTCGTGTGGAGCTCACGGCTCTGGCCCTCAAAGGTCGAATGATGTGCATATTCGGTATTCCTGATATTTGTGTTCAAGTAAAAAGTAATCTAATCGTCCTTGGAATGTTTTTTGTGTTACACGTTTTGTTCTTCGTGACTTTTTTTTTTCCATTTTCTTTTAGAAATTTTTCAATAATGATATGATCTAGTAAGAAACACGATAACTTTCATAAACTCTCTTTGATAACTAGTAAGAAACGTTTCCCATAAGTGGGTTTTAAAAAAGGCTTTTTATTCAGTGCACCAACTGTATTTGTACATCAAAATAATGAATTGAAAAGATAAATAAAAAAAAAACAATTAGATGAGACATTATAATAATGTATATTAAACGTGTTTTAATATGTTAAAATCGCTTTTGATTCTATTACTTTTGTTTCATAGTGTACTAGTACACGGGCTGTACCGAATAAAGATCCTTTCTAAAATTTTCCAACAAAAAGTTTCCATTTTCTCCAAGAAAGAATGATTATTTGTTGAAATGCTAGACCAACAGTTCTCCCATTTATTGGTGGGAAACTAAATTTGTTTGATTTTGCGGGAAGACTGCGTTGGGGTAAAAACAAAAACAAACAAAAAAAAGACAAAAAAAAAAAATCCCACTGATGGGAACAAATTTAACAATCTTTATTGGCTCTCAAAATTGGTGAACACAAATTTAAGTGATTTTTATCACACCTAATCTCTCTCTCTCTCTCTCTCTCTCTCTCTCTCTCTCTCTCTCTCTCTCTCTCTCTCTCTCTCTCTCTCTCTCTCTCTCTCTCTCTCTCTCTACACGAGCAATGATCTTCTAAATTTGTCAATTTTTTAATTTGTCTCCTTAACTTTTGATTTGCAGCATCTAAAGAAGGTGTTCTACGTAAATAGCCAACGAATTTTGGCTATATTTTTCCCATCCCGTTGATTTTGAGTCGTTCTTATTTATTATAGATGGGTCCCAAATTTATTTTCTTGGACTCTAATTGTAGACTTTAAGACAGTAGCTGAATTTTCTACAACTGAAGTTCTCTAAACTACTTGAGCTAGGTCAAAATTTTATTTATTATCTGAATTTTACAATTGAAGTGTGTTGGACATGTTAATTAAGACCAAGAAATAGGACACTCAATTCACATTGAACTCCTTTGCTCAACAATATTATCTGATTTTTTTTTACTTGGCGTTATTTTTTAATAAATTCAACATTTTTAAAGAAGATGGTTAATATATGAGGAAGAATATTGTATCATATGCTTGGTTTGGTATCATGTGTAAAGTTGTATTCCATCAATTGACATTCATTCATCTAATTGAAAATTTTTGTGTTCAAAGTTAGTGCTTTGAAAAATCATGAATGGTACAATTTGTTAATAATAAGCATCTATTATGATATAGATGACGAGTCTTCGTATAGCCTTATATGTTACTTAACTTCTGCGAGGTTTGCCGAAGTTATTATAACTAATCACTATTATTGTTATAAGGGTTTGGGATTATAATTATTGTTACTATTATATCATATTTTGAAACCCTTTTTCGGTGCTCTCTTCTTTGTTCATGGAAATTTGTTACTTTTGACCAAAGTAACTAAACTTGAAATGCAAGTCTATTGAAATCATGTTGAGGAACCTGAGAAAATAAGGGAAAGGGAAATGATTTTTACTGGACCCATTTGTTATCCAGGTAAAGTAGAGAAATACCTAAACATTATACAATAATAAAAATAAAATCTCAAAATTTTAAAATAATTAAGTAGTCAATTTAATAATTATTTGCACATATTTTTTACGATTTGGTTAATTACTACTAATTATTATTATATAAGTAATTGAATCACTTGAGTATTTTGTTACATTTTTCAAAAGATTGAATACTTATTTAAATTGAGTTAAAACTTGAGTATTTACTATAATTTCTCTCGTTGTTATCCTATCATTTTGTATGTAAATTGTATTTTAACAGTGTACACATTACACAACCACAAAAGATTAATACAAAATCATACCATATTGCAATATTAGCTCGCATTTTTCTTTTTGCCCATAACAGGCTGTAACGGGAAGGATAAGAAAATCATATTTGAGATTGCGGTCCCAAAGCAAAGTTAAGTAATTTGAGCCTGGATCTTTTTGTCTAAAACTAATACCCCGTTTATTTTAAATATTTTAATGATTCAAAATTATTTATAATCATTTGATCACTAATACTATTATATAGTCAAAATGATTTTAAACACTAAAAAACTATTCAAATATTTTAAATAAACAAGATATAAATGTGATACACCCTAGCTTCTATACTATTTTCTTAATTGTTAAAATAGATGATTAGTTAGTTAATTAGTCTTATTAAAGCTAACGACTATATAAATGTGTCAATGCATTTTGAATTGAATCATTAATGAATGAAATGAATTTAGTTTCTCTGTCTCTCTCTAGTCTCTTCATCTCCCTCTAATTTCTCTAAGAGTTCACAATCGCTCGAAGAGTGCCTATCCCCTCGACTACCAGAAAAATCACCAGAAGTCATATCAATTGGTGCTTTCATTGAGAGATAGATAGAGAGGATAGAGAGACTAAATTCATTTCATTCATTAATGATTCAATCGAAAATACAATTACACATTTATATAGTCTTTAGCTTCAATAAGACTAATTAACTAACTAACCATCTATTCTAACTATTAAGAAAATAATATAGAAGCTAGGGTGTATCAAAATGAGTCCAGGGTTATTTGATGGTTGATACCCCTTGTGGACTGCTCTGAAAACCAATAAAGATTGTGTAGAGATTGTCTAAGCAACCTCTACGCATTAAAAGAGCTTTTGGTTTAACCGGGCAGTTTTGGGTTGAGGTTTATTTTCGTTTCGCTTGACCCACCGGCTCGAAAATCCTAATTTATTATTATTATTTTTTTGAATTAAATGTTGTGTTTCCAACTGTTTTGAGAATATGGTTCATAATATTTCTTGTATTGTATGGTATGAAATCTTGCTTGGTTGAATCTTACATTACATTAAATATGTCAATATTTTGAAGCGTTCTAGAGCTTTACTGCAGCGCCAGCCGACACTACGCATTATTTTTTCAAAACGCCTTCTTAAATCTTAACCATTTAGAGTTCCACAGATTCTTTCAACACTTTGAAGATGAATTCAAAATCAACTTGGTAAGCATACAAAGTATGTATATATTGTCGTTAATTAAATTTATTATTTGTTTGGTTGGATCATTCCAACCGTTTCGTTCCATTTTTATGATTGGAATTACCCTTTTCTTAGAATGGTCGGAGTGATCCGACCGAACAAACCATTAGAACTCGTTAACTAAAATTAGAACTCGTTTGGTACTACGCTTCCTGAGTTTAAAGACGACTACTAATAACAACTCAATTCCAACATTTTTTTTACTTTATTTATAACATATTAATTGCTAATTTTTCTCTCATCAAGCTCTGCTAACAAGTAATCGCAAATAATGTCTGGAAAGCCATAAAAAGCCTAATTTTTAAACCAAGAAATTTATAAAATATCATCACCATAACATATGAATTGAATAAAATGGTTAAACACAAAAATTAAGCATAAAGCGACAGCTTAAGCGCTACCGGTCGACCTGTGAAATTAACAGTGGTTTGTCTACGGCGAGCTTTCCTTTACCTTCAACAGCTCAAATCTTAAGCAATCGAGTCATTAGATTATTAATGTAACACATCTTTGATACGAACAAGAGATCCAAAGTCCTACAGCTCATCTATCAACTCAAATCTAAGAGGTCGTTCGATAAACCATTCAAATAAAAAAAGTCAGACTATTTTGATTTGAGTTATTGCTTGGAAAAATTTTGTAACTCAAATGTACGCCTAAGAGTTCGGTTGTAGAATTTGAATTGAGAATGTAAGAGAAAAATATGCATTGAGTAATTGAAAAAGTTGCTTCTCACTGTAGCGAAAGTATTCATTAAAATGCTGTAGAACGAATAGTTAAGTTAAAAAGTTTAGGACAAATTTTACGTTTGCCCCCTAAATTTTGGGGTCAGTTTCACTATGCCCCCTAAACTTCAAAACGTTAGATCCGTTCCCCTTGATCTTTGAAATTTCGTAAAAATGCCCCCTCCGTTAAATATTTAACGAAAAATGCCTTAAATTCATGTTTTAAGGTGCTTTGAGGTTAAAAAAAATATTAAAATTAATGTTTAATCTTTAAATTATTGTGGGGTAGTTATATTTTAATAATTTTAATAATATTTATATACAAAATTTATAATTAAATTCATATTTATATGCAAAATATCATATCTTAATTTTTTTGAGAGAGAAAAAATATGAAT
This sequence comes from Boehmeria nivea var. tenacissima, assembly GCA_018132145.1. NCBI lineage: Eukaryota > Viridiplantae > Streptophyta > Magnoliopsida > Rosales > Urticaceae > Boehmeria > Boehmeria nivea. The sequence goes on along the minus strand of CM030885.1, from coordinate 5,851,314 downwards.
TTAATTATAAATTTTGCATATAAATATTATTAAAATTATTAAAATATAATTACCACACACTAATTTAAGGATAAAATAATAATTTTAGCCTTTTTACCAACTTTAAAACACCTTAAAATACAAATTTAAGGCATTTTTCGTTAAATATTTGACGGAAGGGGCAAATTTATAAAATTTCAAAGATGGAGGGGAACGGATCTAACGTTTTGAAGTTTAGGGGGCATAGTGAAACTGACCCCAAAGTTCAGGGGGCAAACGTGGTATTTTGCCAAAAAACATTAGTACCGTAACAAGGATGATTGAATTGAATAAAAAATTTCTGCATCCGAATCGCTTACCAAACGACCAATAAGTCATGCATGGCAAAATCTCCATCTCATGAACACAACTATCAGAAAGAACTTGATAATAAATCATGAACACAGTTTTGACAAATCCAATTTTTTATAAATATCGAAACATCCGAGCCACGGAGGTAGATTACAAAGCAAGATCATGGTCAAAGGCTAAAAAGCCTCAAAGAAAGTGTCTGATTAATAGAGTGATTAACACTTTAAAGTACAGTATTCTTCAGAGGATGATCTTTTTCCTAGGGAACTTTGCTTAATACGTTTTCCAAATAGCCGGGTTCTAAAATTCAAGGCCCTAACACTTTCTTATGATCAAAACCAACAGCTCAATTCTTCAAATGATACCTAAAAAACCAACATGGTTTAACTAAGTTTGTATACAAAGCACCTAGAGAACAATTAGTAAGTTGATTAGAGAATCTGAGAACATGTTTTGACTAAACCATCAGAAGCTCCAATAGCATTCACTAATTTAGGAGTTCACTACAAAACTCATTAAAAAACTCGGCTTCATATTTCAGAGCTTGAAGAACTATCAGTGAATCTAACTCCACTGTTGGAGATTGAGATCAACAATCCTCATCTATTGCTGAACGTATCTATGGCAATTCTTTTGGTTCCTTAAAAGGCGATCATATTCACTCAGATTGGGACGTTTAACATTGCACTTCCGACATCGTGTGGGTTATAATGAATCGAATAGACAAAACATGTATTGGTTATTAACAATATTCACACAATGCACGAAAAGAAAGAAGGGGATGGAAAAAAAAATGCCAGCAAAAGTAACAAACCCAACTTTCAACAACTAGTGCTCCAAAAAAACATGTATATATCGAATTTTATGTACTATCCATATTCTTGAAACAAAATAAATACTCATCAGCAAGAAATTTTATTGAGTTCCAACTCATTTGTAACAAAAAAAACCATATGTTATTGATGAAGATCAAGAACCTAAAACGAAAGACGATAAAGAGTTCACTTAACCCACAAATAGGCCATTTTTACACAATGCAAAACAGACGCTGCAAACACGTCATAACAAAAGCCCTCCATTAAATTAAAACACTATAGCGTACTATTTAGAAGATTATTGACTCATGTTCTGATGGTATTTCTATCTTATCTTACCTAGACGCGTTTCTTTTTTCTATTGTCAATCATCGTTTAAATCACTAGGCCTTTCTGCTTTCTTTCATAAAATCTCACTCTTCTATTATTCCCTTGCATTTATAATGTTCCTACGTTTAGACCTAATCTCCCTAGTCAAGAGCAGCCTAGCATTCAAACTATGGAAATCTAGTCAAATCGAAACATGCCGTTAATTTGCTGATTCAGAAAACAGAGTTGTTATCAACACTCATACATTTACAACTCCCTGCCTATATGGAACCATAATCTTTTAACCGTTTATTTGCGTAATTGATCAGAGCCTATGAGAGCAATTAGGTGTGACAGTAAAGGTAATAAACCAAAAAAAAAAAAAAAGAGAGAGAAACAAGGCGTCCCAAAAGCGGGGAAAACATGTATTCAATTGACAGGTAATATTCATTACAATCTCAATAACAAAAACAAATGAAAATGCTACAAACACATGATATCACGAAACCCCCGGAAATGAAAAATGGAGAAGAATAAAAACCACCAACAAATCTACAATCAAACAGTCATTAGATCATGTAATTAATTGCACATATACACTCCAGTCTCATACCTGTGATTGACCTCATAAAAGTCATTCTTTCCCTCCGTGGCAGGCCGTAGAGAAATCCCGGACAACGATCTCGACCCTTGTACTGAGAATTTCACATAACCAACAACTTCCATCTCTTCATCGCCATCTCCGTCGCTCGAATCCACTGGCATTCTCACCCTCAACTTACCTGGAGAACCCTTCGCTGGAATCTCCGGAATGTGCCACTTCAACTCCCTCTCACCCCTATTCAATATTGCCTTAGGCGAAACCTTCAACAACGAAGGATCAACCGGTAGTTTCAGAACAAATGTCACGTCGCTCAAGGGCACAGCCAAATCAGGGTTCGACACGTACTGTATCATCACCGAGAGCAAGGTTCCACTGTGTCGTTTCACGAGGCGAACCCTCAATGGCAACGGCGTGGACCGAGGAAGCAAACTGTACTTCAAAACCGGCAAGGGCTCCTCGGAGGCCTCGGTCCTAACGTGGAACAATCCATTGCCTAGACTACTAACGCGAGAGCTCTGCATAACGAATCTCTTAACAGGACTTGTGCCCTCAACTCGGAACGAGAACTCAGTTTCCTTATTGTCACCAGACGCCTTGGGAGGCAAAGTTTTCAAATAAACAGTGCCCATCAATCCTGTCCTAGCAAGCAATGACTCTCTAAATTCGGCATTAATCTGTTCCACAATGTACATTTCCGGTCCTTTCATTTCAGTCGATTTCACAAGACTATCAAGAGGATTATTACCTGCAGCCCCGGCCGCAGCAGGGGCATCGACTTTCGGCGCATCGGGTCCGGTCTGCAACTGCTCAAGCCCTCCAAGACCTTCCTTCTTCGCAACCTTATCCGGCCCGACAAACTCCGACGCATCCAAACCCCCACCCCAAGCGTCGCTGAAGCCCTCGAAAGTTTCTCCCAGGGAAGCCTTCTCGGTCCCGAACTCGATCCCGCCGTACTCCCCTTCGAACCCCTCCACCGCAATGCGCGTCGACTGCGTGGCCTCGGGGGGCGGCAGCGTCGTCACCTCCAGCGTCGCCAGCGCCTTCGTCAAGTCCGTGGCAGACGGGTCCCTCGTCTTCTTGAATCCGCTCACCAGCTCCGCCGGCTGGTTGATCTTATCGCTCGCCGCAAAAGGATCCTTCTCCGCCTCGATCTCCTCCACCTTCTCCTCCTTCTGCCCCTCGGGCGGCTGCTCCGCAGCCGCCGGGGCGAGCGCCGCGGCGACCTCGTCGCCCGCGGCAATGGTCTCCGGCGGCATTTCGAACCGGGCATTGGAGAAAACCTCGACATTGGAGAGGTGATCGACGGAGCTCCCTTCCATGGCGGCCCAGCCGTCGGCGCCGCGGATCTTGTTCTCGGTGTCGAGCGCGGAGTGGACCATCTTGGCGATGCTGTCGCCGTGCATCGAGCCGAGCATGGCGGCGAGGCGGATGTTGCTGACGCCGCGGAGGACGATGTCCAGCGCCATGTAGATCTCGGCGTACTTGCGGCCGAGCTTCTCGGGCGTGACGTCGACGCCGCGGCACGCCGCGACGACGACGCTCACGGCCTGGTTGACGACGTGGATGCACTCGAAGACGTTGACGGAGCCGTCGTGGTCGGCGGTGGTGATGCCGAGGACGTAGATGGAGTTGACGAGGCGGTACACCACGCGGTAGCGGCTCTCCACTCCGACGATCACCTGCCCGCTGGAGGCGGCGAGTGGGTCGTCGCCGATGGATTCCACGGCGGCGTCGGAGGACTCCGCTGCGGCGGCGGCGGCGGCGGAGGAGGAGGTGTGCGCGTGCTTGGCGGCGGCGAAGGCGAGGCGGGTCTGGCGGAAGGAGGAGAGCGCGACGAGGGCGCGCGCGGGGGGGAACCACTCGCGCGTCTGGAGGAGGATGTCGGACCCATTGGCGGGTTGGAGAGAGAGAGCCAAGCACGACATGGTTTTGGAGATCTGGGTTTTTTTATGGACTGTGGATTTTTGGAGATCTCAAATCGAGCGCTTTGGGAGTCGAGCTCTCAAGTCATGGCAGGGATCGGATGGGCAATGGGAAGAAGGAGTTTCTGGTTCTGATTGGATCTTTTGGGATCGGAGTTGAAGATGGAAATAAATGTGTGTTTGATTTGAGGAAGAGACTCGCTGGACTCGGGCGAGTGGACTCGGTGGAGGAAGACAGTAGAGTAGAGAGAGGAGGAGAAGAGAGGTTTGGGCAGCTAATGGGCCGAATTTTGAATGCGATATTGGGTCGGGCCCCTAAGCCAATAGGGGAAATTTCCTCATATGTTCTTGTTTTAACTCTTTGTAGCGTAAATTTTAGAGTATAAATTTAAAATGTAATATATATGAGGTCATTGAGGTAAAAAAGGGGCATTTTTTATAATCTGTCAGATTGAGAGAATTGTAAAACAAGGTCATTTGAAGAGTTTTCTGTCGTTAAGCATTTATTATCGTTTGGGAGAGGAAAACGACATATACCTTTGTTGTGCAAAGTATTGTTGTGGTTTAGAAACGACACGTCGTTCTTCATTTAGAAGTTCACCATCTTAAAGAGAAGAAACAACACACCATCTTTGATTCTCTGGTTTTTAAGTTGAGGACTAGGAGAGGGTGGGGTTGCAGCTACTTTCAATGTGTTCAGATGCTCTTGACTCATCCAAGGCAGGCATATCAACTGCAGATCTTGTGTCTAGTGCCACTTAATAATATATGCATCAAGTAGTGTGCTCCTTTATTTCAACTTTATATTTATAGTGTAAATTTTGGAGCATACATTAAAAGTGCAATACACAAGGAGCATAATTTATTATCGTGACAATGAGATTTTTAGGAATGCCCTTATTTTGAGGCCCAACAAAGACAGTCCATGTTAAAGCATACCAAAACAATCATAAGAAGAGATTTATAATAAAAAAATAGAAACCATCCATAGGTAAATATAATCAAGAGTCATGGTTATGATCCAAAATCATTAATCAAAGTTCATAATTCACAATAAAAAACAACCAAACTCTATAAACTAAAGGAAACAAAATGACCATAGTAAATGTCCAAAGCAAAGGAAACATAAAAGAAATGACTAGAAACATTATAAATAGACAAAAGAAGCTCCATACGAATGAAAATCAGCTGTTCCAATAGCTGTCCCACAAATTAAATTTAGACAACTCAGCCACTCATTTATTATTAACTGATTGACGAAAACTAAAAAAGCAACGCTGTTAGTCTTTTTTTTTCGTTAAACACTAATGACTGCTAGTTTTTTTTTACTTCTTTTATTTTATTTTCATGAATATAATAATATAAGGTTTTTAATTTAGAGAAGGCCAACCTCTCTGCAATCAACAGATTTGATACTCATTCTTCATGATTGATAAACTGATTGATAGTATTTTTGTTACTTTTCACTTTTTTATTAGAATATGATTGAATTTATATTATATTATATATTTTACACTACTTTTTTTTTCCGCCAAAACTGCTCATATTATACCAGTTCATTCTCTTTCCCTTAACTCTGATCACAATTCACATGTCACTTTCGTTTTTGTCTTTTAAGAATTTTATGAAATAATATTTAGATCTGTACTCAAAGTTATTGCACAAAACCACACATTACCCTTTTTTTTTTTTAATCTGTACTCAAAAGTTTTTATATATACTTATTAGCATATTCTGTATACTCCAAATTTATGTCATTCATAAGTATATATGAAAATCAAACTGTGGGTTTAAAAGGTAAGATTTTAATTAATTTATTTATGTTTCCATTCTAACTGATTAAATACTTTTTTTTTATTGATAAAGGTAATGGATAATAGCAACTTTAGTATGGAAGAACTTCAATCACGAAGAAAATTAGATTTTGAAAATGCGGCGCTACCTTCCAGCTGTTGGAATTTAATGCGAAGCGGAAGCATAGATTTAAAAAAAAAATTCTTAAAACACGAAAACCATATCACATATGAACATATAGCATAGAATTCACAACAAAGCATAGGATCGAAAATTCATATAAATATGTAAAATAAAAGAATTAAGAGAATGAGATTTATACCGAGAGGATTGGTCTAAATATGGCTCCTTCAAAAATCCAAACGATTCTAAATCCTTCCAAGCTCCTTGATTCAGAATCGAATTACATGATGTTGGTGTAGATCGAAACCACAATCTTCCAAACCGATCTCCAAATCAATAAAGAACAAAGGGTGGGCTTTGTATTTCATACACACACCGGGAAAATAATTTTCTAGCCCTTGTGGGAGGGGATGGGCGAATTTTGTGAGAAGTTTTTCTCTGAGAAAAACTCTTTCTCTGATAGCTCTCTCTCTAGAAAAAAATCTTAGGTCTGATTGAAAAACCAAGGCTAGGGCTTTTTAAATCAATCTGAGAGGAGTGGGTTGTGCCCACTAACCCTTGTAAATGGCGCCACTTAGGAGAGATCCTTTTTTTTTAATTACGAATTTTAATTTATTTCAAAAATAAATTAATTAGATAATTATCTAATAATTATCTTTAATCGAAATTAAAACGAAAATACAATATTTAAATCAAATTTAAATATTTATATTTATTCATATGATTGAATCAATCTCATTAATTAAATCATGTGCACCATTTATAATAATTATTTAACACTTAAATAATTAAAATAAAATAAAATAAAACTCCTTTTATTTTATATGTAATAATTCGTCCTTGTGTGTGATCATATAATTAATCACATTAATTATAATTTGCTTTCTTTATTAATTTGTTCGGAGTCGGTCCGGGGACCATGGACCCGATAATTCAAGCTCCAATAAATTAACAAATTCAACTAAAGCTCTTTAGTTAAAAATCTAATTTATTAATCCCGAGGTTACTCCACTATAAACCCGAGATTGAACTCTTGAAATTATCAGAATAATTTACTCGATGAGTACGTCCACTGATTTAGTCATTACATGAGATTCAACCCTCCAGATTTGTTCATGTCTTGAGCAGGCAAAATTACCGTCATACCCCTCGAGTCACATTTATTCCTTAAGTACCGTTATTTCACTATTGAACGATTCATTTACAATCTTATTGTAAATGTGCGCGCAACCATTCAATTCCAGAAACAACACTTAAGTGAACCAATATTAACTTCTTTTAATTAGAAGCTGGATTCCGTATCTGCAAATCCCAATCCTCAGTGATCTCGCCTCAAGCTCCCAAAACGCAAGTATTTGTCCCATTGCGATAATCGTACTTAACGAACGAATCAAAGAACTTGTAAACGAGACCTAGAGGTCTGTGATCGCTCAGGATTGAGATCGATTCTCATATGACCATCTTTTGACAACGAAACAAAATGTCGTAACGGTTCTTAACGACACTTTGTAATGAGTCGGTCCTAGCCGTGTACAGTCTAACTACACATAACGCTCCCACTATGTGTCACTACACGATTAGTGTTTTGCGTATATGATTTCCAATCAAGTAATCTAATCTTGATTAATCACCGACTTAATTTTAAACGTGTCAATTTTATAATTCGATATTTCATAGGACACTTATAAATATCGAAATAAAACTTTTTAGAACACGTTAAGGATTTAGATGAATATTCGTATAAAATAATATTTCAAACAAAATAATAAAAATGTCTTCTCGTTTTATTAATCAAGCAAAATAATAATATTACAAATAATATTACAAAAACCCTTTTCTAGGGCAACATCCAACAATCTCCCACTTTGCCCTATAGCAGATGAGGCATCTCTCTCAGACCCATTCCCTCTAAGTGTTTGTTGAATTGCTTCTCAGTTAGAGTCTTGGTGAAGGGATCTGTTAGGTTTTCCAATGTCGGGATTTTCGTCACGGTGACATCTCCACAGTTGACGATCTCTCTGATGAGGTGGTACTTTCTTTCTATATGCTTTCCTCTCTTGTGGCTGTGAGGTTCTTTTGAATTAGCCACAGCACCACTATTATCACAATAAAGTGTGATGGGCTTATCCATATTTGGAACAACTTCCAGATCACTCAAGAAATTCTTGAGCCATACCGCCTCTTTAGCTGCTTCTGAAGCTGCTATGTATTCAGCCTCCATAGTAGAGTCAGCAATACTGGATTGTTTGATACTTCTCCAGACTACCGATCCACCACCAAGAGTGAACACTGATCCTAAAGTTGACTTTCGGGAATCTTTATCCCCTTGAAAATCGGAATCAATGTATCCTAGTAAATTCAAGTCCCCACTCGAATATACCAGCATATAGTCCCTCGTTCTCCTTAGGTTCTTGAGGATGTGTTTAACTGCCATCCAATGTTCTGGACCAGGGTTTGATTGGAACCGACTAACTACTCCCACTGCATAGCAGATGTCCGGTCTAGTGCATAACATAGCATACATTAGACTTCCAACTGCAGATGCATATGGAATCCGTCTCATGTCGTCCTCTTCTTGCGGTGTCTTCGGACACTGCTGTTTAGAGAGAGAAACTCCATGTCGGGTCGGCAAGAGACTTTTCTTGGAGTTTTGCATCGAAAAACGAGCGAGCACCTTATCAACATAAGCTGCTTGAGACAGTGCTAGTAGCTTGTTCTTCCTATCCCTAAGGGTTTGGATTCCTAGAACATAGCTTGCATTTCCCAAATCTTTCATTTAGAATTGCTCGGCCAACCAATTCTTCACATCTGACAACTTTGCTACATTATTTCCAATAAGTAGAATGTCGTCAACATAAAAAACTAAAAATACCACAGTTTGATCCTTGATGAGTTTGTAAACACAATGCTCATCAGGGTTCTTTTCGAAACCATAGGCTTTGATGGTTTCATCAAACCTTAAGTTCCAAGACCTAGAGGCTTGCTTAAGACCATAAATAGATTTAAGCAGCTTGCAGACTTTCTGCTCTTGGCCTTCCTTTATAAACCCGTCTGGTTGAGACATATAAATCTCCTCTTCAAGATAGCCATTCAAAAACGCCGTCTTGACGTCTATTTGCCATATCTCGTAATCAAGACTGGCAGCTATAGACAGAAATATGCGAATGGATTTAAGCATGGCAACAGGAGAAAAGGTTTCTTCATAGTCAATCCCTTCCTTCTAGGTATAACCCTTTGCCACCAGTCTAGCCTTATAGGTTTCGACCTTTCCATCGGCACTTCTCTTTTTCTTGTAGATCCATTTACATCCAATGGGTCTGACATACTCAGGTGGGTCTACAAGTTCCCAGACAGAATTGGAGTACATTGACTCCATCTCTTGGTTCATTGTTGCTTGCCATTTCTCCTTGTCAGAATTGACCATAGCCTCTTCATAGGAGACTGGGTCATCGTCATTCGTATCAGATACAACAACATTTGCCTTATGTTCCTTTCGATAGCGAACGGGTAATCGTATATCCCTCCCACTACGTCTAGGTTCCGAGGGTTCCTGACTAGGAACTGTGGTTTCTCTTTCTTCTCTCAAATCAACAACCCTTGTTGATCTAGACAAAGAAGATTCTGCTTCTTCACCTCCCAATCCAACAACTCTAAATGGTTGAGGAGAAGACGTGGTCCCTAACATTTCCTCGAGTATTACTTTGCTTCGAGGTTTGAAGTTATTCATATAGTCCTTCTCAAGAAAAGTGGCGTGCGTCGACACGAACACCTTCTTTTCTTTTGGACTATAGAATATACCTCATCTTGTCCCTTTCGGGTATCCAACGAACAGAGACACTTCTGTCCTTGATTCCAATTTTCCCGCCTTTTTCTTCAGCACGTGTGTTGGGCAACCCCATATGCGATAATGGCGCAAACTGGGTTTACGACCATTCCATAATTCCAAGGGTGTTTTGGGAATAGACTTAGATGGCACGACATTCAAAATGTCAACAGCCGTCTTTATTGCATAGCCCCAGAAAGACACTGGCAGCGAAGAATAGCTTATCATGGATCTAACCATGTCCAACAAACTTTGATTCCTTCTTTCTGCAACTTCATTGAGTTAAGGGTCACCAGGAGTCGACAATTCTGACACAATTTCATTCTCAATGAGATGGTCAGTAAACTCAGTATCTAGGTATTCACCTCCCCGATCCGATCTGAAGGATTTTAGAGTCTTACCTAATTGCTTTTTAGCTTCTGCACGAAATTCTTTAAACTTTTCATAAGCTTCAGATTTTCGTTGCATTAGGTAAATATATCCATATCTTGAGAAGTCATCAATGAAACTGATGAAATACTCATAGCCACCTTTAGCTTGAACATTCAAAGGTCCGCAGACATCTGAATGAACGAGCTCCAAAGGTTCTTTGGCTCTTTCCCCTTTACCCGAGAAGGGTCTCTTGGTCATTTTGCCCTCTAGACAGGACTCACAGACGGGTAGAGAACTAACTCTTAGTTCTCTCAAAGGACCATCCTTTGTCAACCTGTTTATCCTGTCTAGACTAATATGACCAAGTCTAAGATGCCATAGATATGTTTGATCATCATTAGATACTTTCTGTTTCTTGTTAGATATTGGATTAGCTATTCTAAACATTTCAGTGTTAAAAGAATAAGATTCAAAAGGTCGCAAAACATAAAGCCCATATTCCAAGTGTGCAGAACAAATATTCAAACCGTTGCGAGAAATAACAATCGCATTATTATTTAACGAAATTGAAAATAATTGTTCACATAATCCAGAAATTGAAATCAAATTTCATCTGAAACAAGTAATGAAATAAACTGAATTTAAAAACAAATATTTATTCTCGAATACGAGCCGAGCTTCTCCCACTGCTTTTGCTGAAACAGACTCTCCATTTTCCACGGTCAGTGTAAGCTCTCATTCCTTAAGCTCTCTCCATGAGTTAAGTAGCTGCAAAGAAGAACAAACATGATTAGTCGATCCTGAATCAACTATCCAGGACGAGGACAAATCCTCAGCTACATTAGCCTCTAAAACATGTAAGTTTGATAGTGGTACATTACTAGCGTTTTTCTTCGCTGCTAGCTCTGAAAGATAAAGAGGACAGTTCCTCTTCCAGTGACCTTCCCCATCACAATGGAAACACTTTCCCTTTGCAGTAGGTTGAGCTTGAGGTGGTGGGTTTGTATTCATGGGCTTTTTGCCTTTCTTATCCCTTTTGTTGATTTTCTTCTGGACGCCCAGCGCGGGACCCTTCCCCTTAGACGTTCCAGCTTGCCCTTGTCCTTTACCTCTTTAGGCGGGCCCTTTCCTCTTTCGAGGATTAGCTCTTGAGGTGGAGGCCTTGTCATCAATGTTTACTGACCCAAGCTTCTTCCCCAGCCTTTGGATCGACTCAAAGGTTTGCAGCTCATTCAGAAGCTGTGTTAACCTATATTTCAGTTTATTCATTATGTAGTTCGAAGTAAATTGAATGAAGTCAGACGAAAGGGAATTCAGAATAATTCCCACTTGTGTGACCTCATCGATCTGAGCCCCATGGAGTTCTGCCTCCGTGAAGTAGTTCGTCATCATCATGACGTGGTCCTTCACAGGCGTACCCGAACGCATCTTAGCACCAGAGTACTTGTGCGTAAGCTCAATCCGAGCTTGTTCACTCTGCTTCCCGAACATTTCTTGCAGAGTGTCGAGCATTTCTACACCAGTCTCCTTGCCCTCCAACTTGGCCCGCAACGCATCAGATATGCTTGCTAACATATAGCCTATGGCCTTGTTGTTAGAGGTGACCCATCGGTCATATTTATCCTTAGCTGATCGCGAACTATTCGCGGTTGGCGCAGGTGGACGTACCTCAGTAAGCACAAATCTAATGCTTTCCAAGACTAGGACTACATTGAGGTTAGACTTCCATTTCTGGAAGTTTTCACCCGTAAGTACGTCCCTAGACAAGAGGGCGGTGATTGGATTTCCCATAGACATTGGTTTTGCTGATAAAATAAGAAACATAATTAAAATTTGCTTGAAATAAAACATTCATCATGATTTCGGGAATTTAAACGTGAAAGCATGAATGCAACGGAAAAAATGCTTAGAAAAAACCTTTGTTTAAAAATCCCTCGATAATTCGATTAACCATAAATGCAGTGCCGCCGTAGGGTAGGTCACTACACTTACTTAACCAAACCGAGACGTTATCGATTAATGGATACGACCGAAATAACTCTTATTTCCATATCTACTAAAAACCGATACAGGACTTGGCCAGACGACTCAACATTTGATCGTCTTGTGAATCGACCCATCGTTTTGATTCATTCGGCTTAACTCAAATATGCCGTCGTAGGATAGGTCATATTTGAAATACACCAAATTAATCTATCATGTGAATCGAGCCTTAGTATTGGGCAAAGAGAACACCTTCCGTAGGGGGACGTTTAAAAAACGCCACTAGGCCCCTCTCAACCCTCACGGTGCTCGATAACGATGGAGACCTAAGATTCACTATTCAAATAGCATTTTTATTACTAGTTCAATTAACTAGGTTAAATTCGTTTTTAAGTTAACTAATCTCATTAATAACTTAAATTTGAATTTAGGTTATTCTAAGCTACCCATTTTAAACTTGCTTAGAAATAGTACTTTTCGTGATATACTAATTGAAAAATTAATCATCTCATGTTTAATTAACCTAATTAGTACTAAGTAGTTTTACTTAGAGTCTCACTTCACGAAAAGAACTTCCAGATTAAAGGAGGGCTGTCGTCCGCTTAAAACCCGAAAACCTTAGACCTCTTATCGGTTTTTGTGTCAAAGTCTTTCCGATCCATTCAACTTATTCATTAAAAACTATCCTAACAACTTAGATAATTTTCACAAGAATAAGCCCGCAATATAAGGTTTGTTAAAATATATCAATTAAATTAATCAAACCATTATTAATCATATTCCAAAAATATCTCATAAAATTGAATATGAAAAATAAACATGTGAATGCGGTATTTGATTGAATGGCACTAACTATATTATATGACATGTGATAATGAATGACATGTTATAAAGCATAAATAAATAAATAGAATAATATAATTGGTTGGCCGGGTCCCCATGATTTATTTAAATTACAACCCATGAAAAATAATATAACTTAAACTAAATAAGAAAAATAAAAAAATAATAATAATTGGGCACATCCTGGACTAAAACCATCACGTGGGATATATAAAAAAAATATTCATCAAAAGCCCAAAATGCATCACGTGGGCTTTCTGTTGCATGGTTATTTTTTTAAAAAAATTCAACTTCCACGTGATCTTCTTCTTCGCTGCAACACGCAGTGTGAAGTCTAAGGAAGATCCGCCAATATCGCTCGAAGACCGGGTGATCCTCAACTACCCCTTGATTGTTTCCACGTTTCTCGGCCACAACCTCTCAGCCGAGTGAAGATCGCGTGGAGTCCGAAGAATCCGCGCTACGTTCGCCGAATTCTTCGCACGAAGACCAGGCCGTGCACTCCCACGCCGCCGGAGATTTCACATCTCAACGTCTCAGCCGATCGCCATCGTCGAAACGCCGCTGTGAATCGCCCAACGGTCATACCGCCGTCAATCCGTGAAGCGCCGCCATGTATCGAAGAGAAGCCGACTCTGCCACAAGGTCGCCGCTGCCGTCGAACCTCTTCGACTATGCGGTGGCTTCCACTGCGACGTTGAGACCTCTCGCGGATGCTCCCGCGGCCACACCATGATCCGGAGGAATCACGGAGTTACCGACATGTCTGCCGGTCACCACCGCTGACACGCCGCACGGGCCGTGCTTCTATGGTTGCTGTGACGTCTCCGCAGAAGTACGATCACCACCTCTGTCACACCACTGTGAACACGCGGTTGTTCTCGCTCCCCCTGCGAATTCCGACGTCGCCAAGCCGAAACTCGTAGTTGAAGCTTCTATGCACGTGTTCCGGAAAACGGCCAAGCCGAGGCAGTTCAGAGGTGGTTTCTGCTGCCGCTCCTCAGTGGCGATGCAGTCACCGCCACTTCCCCGCCACCGACCCAGACCTACTGCCGGATCCGCACCCCGTCGCCGTCATCGTCGGATCCGAAAATATATGAAGCCGAGAAAACCAACGCCGGAAAAATTGTTGGTGAAGAATACGTATTTTACAAAATTTTGCATTAAAAAAATAAAATAAAATAATGCAAAATTTACAGAAAATTCCTAACCCAATTTTAGGGCGAACAAAATTCTAAAATCATGGAAACCATACAATTAACGACCAACCAAGATTCATTCATCAAACATGAATAAAAAATAAATTCACATCAAATGCAATTCATTTACAGTGCCATTCAATCATGCAACTGTTCAAAAAAAATATTTTACATGCGAATATGAAAAATCGAGAACCTAAAGCTCTGATACCAATTGTTGGAATTTAATGCGAAGCGGAAGCATAGATTTTAAAAAAAAAAATTTCTTAAAACACGAAGATCATATCACATAGGAACATATAGCATAGAATTATAATAAAGCATAGGATCGAAAATTCATATAAATATGTAAAATAAAAGAATTAAGAGAATGGGATTTATACCGAGAGGATTGGTCTAAATATGGCTCTTTAAAAAATCCAAACGATTCTAAATCCTTCCAAGCTCCTTGATTCAGAATCGAATTACAGGACGTTGGTGTAGATCGAAACTACAATCTTCTAAACCGATCTTTAAATCAATAAAGAACAAAGGGTGGGCTTTGTATTTCACACACACACCGGGAAAACAATTTTCTGGCCCTTGTAGGAGGGGATGGGCGAATTTTGTGAGAAGTTTTTCTTTGAGAAAAACTCTTTCTCTGATAGCTCTCTCTCTAGAAAAAATCTTACGTCTGATTGAAAAACCAAGGCTAGGGCTTTTTAAATCAATCTGAGAGGAGTGGGTTGTGCCCACTAACCCTTGTAAATGGCGCCACTTAGGAGAGATCCTTTTTTTTTTAAATTACGAATTTTAATTTATTTCAAAAATAAATTAATTAGATAATTATCCAATAATTATCTTTAATTGAAATTAAAACGAAAATACAAGATTTAAATCAAATTTAAATATTTATGATTTAATCAATCTCATTAATTAAATAATGTGCACCATTTATAATAATTATTTAACACTTAAATAATTAAAATAAAATAAAATAAAACTCCTTTTATTTTATATGTAATAATTCATCCTTGTGTGTGATCATATAATTAATCACATTAATTATAATTTGCTTTCTTTATTAATTTGTTCGGAGTCGGTCCGGGGACCGTGGACCCGATAATTCAAGCTCCAATAAATTAGGAAATTCAACTAAAGCTCTTTAGTTAAAAATCTAATTTATTAATCCCGAGGTTACTCGACTATAAACCCGAGATTGAACTCTTGAAATTATCAGAATAATTTACTCGATGAGTACGTCCACTGATTTAGTCATTACATGAGATTCAACCCTCCAGATTTGTTCATGTCTTGAGCAGGCGAAATTACCGTCATACCCCTCGAGTCACATTTATTCCTTAAGTACCGTTATTTCACTATTGAACGATTCATTTACAATCTTATTGTAAATGTGTGCGCAACCATTCAATTCCAGAAACAGCACTTAAGTGAACCAATATTAACTTCTTTTAATTAGAAGTTGGATTCCGTATCTGCAAATCCCAATCCTCAGTGATCTCGCCTCAAGCTCCCAAAACGCAAGTATTTGTCCCATTGCGATAATGGTACTTAACGAACGAATCAAAGAACTTGTAAACGAGACCTAGAGGTCTGTGATCGCTCAGGATTGAGATCGATTCTCATATGACCATCTTTTGGCAACGAAACAAAATGTCGTAACGGTTCTTAACGACACTTTGTAACGAGTCGGTCCTAGCCGTGTACAGTCTAACTATACATAACGCTCCCACTATGTGTCACTACATGCTTAGTGTTCTGCGTATATGATTTCTAATCAAGTAATCCAATCTTAATTAATCACCGACTTAATTTTAAACGTGTCAATTTTATAATTCGATATTTCATAGGACACTTATAAATATCGAAATAAAATTTTTTAGAACACGTTAAGGATTTAGATGAATGTTCGTATAAAACAATATTTCAAACAAAATAATAAAAATGTCTTCTCATTTTATTAATTAAGCAAAATAATAATATTACAAATAATATTACAAAAACCCTTTTCTAGGGCAACATCCAACACCAGCATCTTTGCAACATTAGAAGATGATAAAGTAGATTATAGAAATCGATTCGATGGTAATGAGAAGATAAATTCAATGCATGAGACTATTGTTGATGATGCGGTGCCAAATTATTTCCAGCAATAAGATGTTGGTAATGTTAATACAATCAATTATAACAATTATGCAACTATCATGGTGTTCATGAATTGTTTAGTTATTTTAATTATTTGTTGTTAGACTTTCTTTTTGTCAATCATGAGTTAACTTGGTTAAATTATTCTATAAATAAATTTTTATTAGGTGATTTTTTTTTAATATCAACTTCTTGAATGATTGTACATAATTTTCATTATTTTTGCTGCAAACAATTAATAGTATTCGTTACCAAATAACTGATTTATAAAAAAAAAATGGAGTTGTCAAATACGTTGAAATGAGAATATGGGTATTAAATTTCAGTTCATATTATACGTGATATAGATATGAGGTGAATAGAAGGAAGTAATACGTTTTTGCTAAAGGAAAAAAAAATTTGTGATTTATATATTTATTTTTGCTAGAAATGATGATTCAAAGTGACCAGAGCTTGACTACTTGGTCATGTGGTGTACAACAATAAAGAAAAGTTATTTTTTTCTTTTAAGAGATACAAAATAGTATATTAGTTATTCAAAGGTTAAAAGACTGACAATTGTTAACGAAGAAAGATTAACATCATTGGTTTTTTTTTTTTTCTTCCGTCAGTTAACATAAATAAGTGGCTGAGTTGTCTAAATTTAATTGGTAGGACAACTTTTGGGGACAACTAATTTTCGTTCGCTCCATATATGTCACTCGGTCAGTGATGGTGCTGATAGCGACATTTGCAAGCATCGGCACATATTATCGAATAATGTTTGTTAATCAATCGACATAATGTTGACGGTGGAGGTGAGCTCGATGAAGTGCGAATCAAAAGTCTCGAAGCGAGCGTTCAAATGCCTCACTTCATCATGCAAGCCATGATAGCCTTCGGAGAGGGAATCAAAACGCGCACTTGCATCATGTTGTAGCGCTCCTTGGTAAAGTGAAAATGGCTTTTCTGTTAAACCTTTTCACCCATTAGAGATCAAGCGACACACGGCCTTGCAACGCCACATCGAGCCCAACCTTGTATCTCACGATTAAGAGTGTTTGAGTTGCTACTGGTCGGGCTTGTTAAGGACTATTTTTTTTTTTAACTAATGTTGTTCTAGGATTACGAATAATTTGTATCGGTAGAGATGTCGAGTGTCCTCTTCCAGTCCCAGTTTTGACTTCTTTTTCGATTTACGTCTCTCTCTCGTTCTCTTTCAAGAGTACCAAATCCAAACCCTGACAACATTATAAAAATGCCCATGTAGTTTGATTGAATGATCATTAAATTTCCTCTCAATGAGTCCAAATTCCAAAAGTATACGTTGCTTTGTCATTTTCTCTTTTAAGTAACGAAAATATCCCATGAATATTAATGTAGTAACTATTTAGGAATGTCGTGAATCATTGATCATTTTGTTATGTTTTATTATTAGTACACAAATGTCATAGTGATGATGGAACGAACAAGGGCCCGCCCAATGGACATCTCCAAAGTGGCCTATTTAAGAATTTTAAAATTTTTTAGTTTTAAATAAATGTATATTTTTTGACATATTTTTTAATTTTTACTACCAAAATAAATGAACAAAAGCACACTATAAGACATATTACTAGATAAAAATAATATACAAATGTTAAAAATAATATTAAAAATATAGAAAGCACTTAAAAAGAAATGGAACTCTAATTGTATGAGGAATGAAAACAAACGATAATTCTCTCACTTTCTTAAATGTTCAAATGATCATTAATATAGTTTAAAAAAAATAGCAAAATAGAGACGAATAGAGGAATAGTAAAGATAATTTAAATTAAAAAAAAAAAAAGAGAAATGCTAAGGACAGACGCGTCGTGACCGTCCATGGACGTGGGCCCCACGGTGGGACCACGTGGGTCCCATTCCCACGGACGGCCACGATTCGACAGACGCGTCACCCGCTTCTGTCCGTAGCACAACCCTTAAAAAAACTTTTTTTTTAATAAAAAATATATATACAATATTGTTTCCTCTAATTAGATTAATGTTCGGTTTTGAAAAAAAAATTAGATTTGCTCAAAAAAAAAAAAGATTAGTGTTTTTTTTTAACTTACTACATCAATATTCATGGGACATTGATTAGTGTTTCTACTCAATTAAAAAATTAGTAAAGATTAGTGTTTCTTTAGACGCATAGCAATTTTCAATTTTTAATTAAATGTCGATAATATTTTTTGGGTTAAAGGTGATATAGTTCGTTTAAGAATTTCTAAGTTAATGAAATTCTTTCTGTCCATTATTCAAATATACATTTAATTTAAAGTAAAAAAAATAGATTGGCTGTAAGATTTAAATAAAGTAGTGGAATGTCATTATTTCCCTTTCATAAGACTTTATTGATCTTCAAGTATAAATTTTCCCCCCTTAAAATCAAGACTACTTCCCTTCAATGGTGGCCAAGACTCAAAGGGGGGCCTTAAGCCATGGCCTAGGTGGCCTTACCTTGGGCCGGCCATGGAACGGACGTACTATAAATCCTTCTTGAACGTGTATTGTGTCTATAGCAGCGTCATTGAGTAGATTTAGCATGCTCAATACGATTAAAGCTCAGAAAAACGTAATTGTTTTTCGAGAAAATAGCAATGCAATGAACTACAAACCTATTTACATAGGCACGACTCGTATCTGCAAATTGTCATCTAACTACTTAGAGCGTCGAATTGAACTTTTTTCAACCAAATTTAAGAAATATTTGATAGAATCCACCTGATTGCTTAGCACAAATGGAAATTGAAGCTGAAAAATTCTATGATCGTGTTGAAATTTGGCGGCAAAACAAACTACTTGAGATAAAACGGTAAAGAATTCGAGAACCTTGCAATCTCTCTTCTCTTCACTTCCTCTCGAAATTCATCACTGATCACTACAAGCCTTGACTCACGCCTTCGATTCTCAATGATATTTTAACCAAGTCATTCCCTTCCGAATCGACAACCAACAAAATGAGCCATTTCAAATTTACCTCCTCCATCAATGACCTTGGCTGCCGAAAGAAATTTCTACCTTTGCTTATTCTCGCGTCACAACTAATTCGGATGGATTGGGGGGCAGGCTTTTCGATGTTCCCGTGCCATTTGATATTGCCTCTGCTACGTTGACTCTTCTTTTGTAAAACTTCTTGAGTTATTCAACCAAACTATTTTTCAGAGATATACTTAAAATGATGGCTGAGAATACAACAACAGGCCTTCACATTTCGGATAGAGCCAAGCAAATAGGTCATTAGAAACATTGACACTATCACTACAGGCACAGTTTTCTTAAAGAGATTCAGTATCACAGCACTTAAATCATCATAGTTAGAATTTCTTTTGCTGGACAAAAATGAGATTGTTGAATATCATACTTGCTTTTTTTTTTCCCTTGGTACCTAAACTAATTTGTATTTCATAACTTTGGGTGGATCTAAACTAATCCCGCGTAATCAGAATTCAGAACTAAAATAATAATTATGGTAACGTAATTAACGCAAACCAATCTGCAACATAAACACCCATAAAAACCATGAAATCCATAGAAGTAAAAGAAAATTACCTCGCATCCTACCAGATCAAGCAAAAGTACCACATGATCTCATAATAAAACAGAATTGGTACTACAAAGAAATGACCGTGAAATTAGCATATCAATTGACATCAAATTGCTTCATCTCAGACAATTCAAAAGCAAGTCACAATTCTCTGTTGTAGGCTCGTAGCACATGCTATTGCTAGCTTGCATAGTATTCAGAACATCAGATTTTAACCATACCTATACATTTATTTTTCTTCTTATATCAATCAAAAAATGAATCTATGTATTCTGATCCGAATGGTTCTTTTCTGATTTTGCTTCTGTAAAAGTACAAGGATAGCAACCGGTCAGAACATCTTCCAAAGAATCGGCGCAAATTGGAATTATGGCATTCCAATTTACACGTCTTAATCAGAATGAAGAAATATCGACTGTTTAACAATACTTGGACACAATCCTTAATAATTGGCAAGAAAATGAACTTAAAGAAACGAAATGGTCCTACATTATGTATGTACCAATTTATTCACCATCAAAAGTAGATAGCAATCCTCTAATAAATTAGCTCTATAAACTCTCCTAAAGTGATGGAAGTGATTTTTTTTTTTTTTCCACTTGTGAAAAGAATCCCCAATTGAACCTGCAATGCCCATGTAATTCAGAAACAAAATAATTCAACAACAGGGCCACCCAAAAAAAAAAAAGCAAACAAACAAAAAGAATAATTCTCTCTATAAAATTTCCTGTTTCTGTAATTCAAAATGACTGCACAACTTTATTTCATACCTTCCTTGTTCAAAACGTTTCTTATTTCATTAAGAAACTTTGAATAGCTCGAAAAACCGAGTACGAAGGAAGATATAAACTAGAAAACTACAGCCAACGACCACTTAATTTACACACGAATCTACATTGTTTGTCAATCAACTCCGAAAACCCCTTCTCTTCGGATAACAAACTCGGTCGAGCATTCGGGCAAATGAGGCGCAAAGAGAACATGAAGCCGCCTCCTCGTCCGCCTACGGAGACCATCTTCATGTTCCGTGACCACCAAGCTATCGTCTTCTCGTCCAACAACCTCCTCGTCCCGGGACAAGAACAACCTTGAATTCACACAATTGGCCCACGCCAGTCCTAGAGCCGGACAAACCCGCCGCCCCGAAGAATGCAGCGCTCTCAAATTCCCAATCCTCAGCCCACTCATCCCCCCATTCTCGCCAATGAAATCAACCACCTGGTTCGTCACCACGACCGCCAAACCGAACCGCTTCGCCAGCAGCCTCAACTCCGCGGAAATCTTGAAAAACAGCGACGACCTCCGCCGGAGATCGGCCGGCGTGTTGTCGAATTCGGACCGGAAGAGCGCCGCGATCGAGTCTATGACCAGCACTCTCACCGGGAACGGGGGCTTCGACGCGGCGACGAAGGACGCGATCCTCGGCATTTCGTCGAGCAGCTGGTCGGCGGAGCCGACGGCGCGGACGAAGACGTGGTCGGAGGGGTCGGAGGCCGGGAGGATGGTGGGGTGGGCTCGGCGGAAGGCGAGGGAGAGCTGGCGGAGGCGGCGGGAGGGGAAGGGGAACTCGGTGTGGAGGTAGAGGGAGGCGGCGGAGAGGCCGCCGAGGGAAGGGGGGAGCTGGGCGGAGAGGGCGAGCTGGAGGCAGAGCTGGGTCTTGCCGCAGCCGCTCTCGGCGACGAGCTCCGTGAGGGAGTTGCAGGGGACGCCGCCGCCGCCGAGGCAGCGGTCGAGGACGGGGCAGCCCAGCGTGCATCTGTCGGCGGGGAGGGGCCTCTGAGGGGCTGGGATGGCCATTGGTGTTTGGGAGGGATGGGACCTGTTTGAAAAGGGCCGGGGGCGGGAGGGAGTGGAATGAATGTGACAAGAGTGAAGTTCTTCTGCACTAATATTAAAGGGGATTGAAAAAAAAAAAAAAAAGTTCATTCCAACTTTCCAAGTTGAATCGTGCCAGACATACAAACTATTTTATCAACTTTTTAATACCAACTTATGTGTCATAATATTATTGGTGAGTGTTTATCACTTTTTCAGAAAAATTTTATATTCAATCAATCGAAACATAACACTCCAATTGTCATATCAGTTGGTATTAAAATATTAATAAAATAATTGGTATGTCTAGCATTATTCTTTCAAGTTTGATTTAATAATTTAACAATGAGTTAATTAGGTAGATAATAATTTTAGAACAATATATGAAGTTATGAACGTCTAAAAAATTTCATAGGCTTTAAATGAACAAAATATTATCAAGCTAAACAACTTCTCCAAAATCGAAGCACTCTTGAAAGCAATACTTGTCTTCACCTCCCACCTAGCTTGGAAAACAACAACCAGCCCCACTGGCACGGAAATCCGAAGAAGTTACTACAGGTAAGCCACATAGATAGCAGTTAGATCTATTTGTCTGAACATAACGAAATAAGAGAGCGAGAGTCACTCTTCTTTTAGAATCAAGCATTCCTTTGAAATCTACTAGTAATTTAGCCTATTCCAAGCTATCGGGATTTTAGTCTCCAAGCAAATAGTCCCCTCTGATTCAGAATATTGTGGCTTTGATTTCTTGAAATGATAAGAAATCAAAAGTTGTTGATGCCCGTCAACAACATAGGGTCACAACAATAGTTAATCATAAAGAGTCACATATAGACACAAGCAGGAAGGGAAATATAAGTAAGAGAAAAGGATAAAAGACTTTTGTGTCGATATTACCCCAACGTGCCAATGGTGGTCCGTCTCGTACACGTCTATGACTCCTACGAGCTAACTACAGTAAATGATCAGGCTTGATGGACTATGGCTAATACAGTTATTCTGAACCAACGACTTTTGTAGCAGGTATGAATATGAGTCAATTGGGCCGGGAGATTATCTCAAAGGAGGAACTAGTGGGGCTAGCATAAAGAGAAAATATAGAAGGCACAATCAAAAGGATTCCGAACACAAATACAGTAGAGGAGCGGTCAATATCAGTGATAAGAAGAAGATGTTACGTAAGAAGACAAAAATACTTAGAGGATA
Source organism: Boehmeria nivea var. tenacissima (assembly GCA_018132145.1). NCBI lineage: Eukaryota > Viridiplantae > Streptophyta > Magnoliopsida > Rosales > Urticaceae > Boehmeria > Boehmeria nivea. The sequence goes on along the minus strand of CM030885.1, from coordinate 5,828,478 downwards.
ATGAAATGATAAACAAATTAATTTATATGAAAAGACTACCTGGTATGTGATAGTCTCTATAATTGTTAATCATAGGTTAGATTGTATGTAATTCGCCTAGCTTAAGACGAACGAGGAAGATTACAAGAGAGTACTCTTGCATTAAAATCCTATTTTGGGTTGCTTTGTATCTTGTTATTATGTAATGGTATAAAGTACTAAATTAGTTTAGCACTTGCTGAGTTTAGCACATCATCAGGTTCTTGGTGTTTGTTGGAGTCAAATTCGTGCTAAGCGCAAAGAGCGACGTGTTAGCACCCAATCGAGCCACGTGACGAGCAAGCAACCTCTCGTGCGCATAAATTATTCTAGGCGAACTGAGGCTTAGAGGAGCAAGCTGTTACTTAAGGTCGCACTAGCTAGTATATACATGACTAACGTATCTAAGCACGCTGACGAGCTGGATGGAGTCAAACAAATTGTTTGAAGATAATGGCACGTGGCGAGCAAGCTGAAACGCCACGTGGTAGACGAGCTGAGTCGACTAAGAGATAATTGCAATCAAATACAAGCTGTCCCGTGAATCAAGGAAACAATCGGCCTGCGGATCAGCTCGTAATCGGGTAATTATCCTAACCCCCAATTTGAATTAATAGATAAGGCCGAAAGTCAAGGAAAACCTAATTTGGACGAGCTGACCTAACGAGTTTCTATCAGGTTATAAATAAAGGTACGTAGCTCTAACTCATACACATTGCCACCGTTGCGACCTAAACGTACTCGAAGAGAAAATACCTGCTCTGACTGAGGCAGAGCTACCTAATCACTTCTTTTTTGCAGGTTCCCCCTTTGACGTAGCTCGTAGGAGTCCACGCGTAGATCAGAGGTTTCACCATCATTAACAATCACGTGACGGTAGATTTCCCACGTCTACAGTTTGGCGCCCACCGTGGGGCCTTTGATTCTACGTCACTCCTTAAATACGTCAAACTAAACAATCCAACACGATGTCGTATTCGACACCCCGTACGACAGACGCAGAGCAACACCACGACAACACACGGCAAGAGCAGACCTTCGGTGATGTGATGTATGGCGCGCCGAACCTGTTAATTGAAGACCTGATTCGCAGCATGCAGGAGCAGGAGAAGCGCCTGGCGGAAATTATGAGCCTCGCACAAGCAACAAGGGACGACAATGTTGCGATGAGAGCCGAGAATGCAGACCTTAGAGCCCGATTGGTGGTGCTCCAAGCGGGAGATTATGAAGTCGATGGGTCAATCCGCCGGATACGACGAACTGATGGAGGCCTCGCAAAACACCCCGTTGCAGCCACACATACTAAACATGTTTCCCCCAAGCAAGTTCAGCGCGCCAAACCTTCAGAAGTATGACGGATCGACTGACCCTCACGACCATATTTGTCAATACAAACAGGTGTTATTAGGATGTAATATTCCTCCAACAATGATGGACGAGATACTTTGCAAACTATTCTCACAGAGCTTGAAGGGGCCAGCGCTTAGATGGTATTGCAATCTTCCGCCGGGTAGCATTGGGAAGTTCGAGCAACTCAACAAGGTGTTCATGGACAACTACGCGGTGCACATTCATTCTGGGAAAACGGCAGTAGACTTGTGGGCTGTCGTGCAGGGGTCGAGCGAGACATTGCGCTCATATATCAGAAGGTTCACAAAGACTCTGTCTGAGATGGCTCGCTACGAGGATGGAGTAGCGCTAGAAGCCCTCAAGCAGGGATTACTACACAAATCACGCTACAAGATGCACCTTTACACTTTCCCTCCGGCTACAGTCCAACAAGCTCTAACCACGGCAAGAGGTTTCTGTGATTGTGAAGACGAGGTGTTACGCGTAGAAAAAGGAAGGCGAGAAAAAAGCACCGCAACAAACACTTCTACACCTATAGCTGGACAAGTGAGCAAGTGCGAGCAGCGTAGTGGGCCAGACCGAGAACACCATTACAGGGATAAGCGCAAGGAGAATTGGCCAGATTCACGTATTAGCAAGAAGTGAGATCGATCGGACCGACCACTTCCCCCTCCTTACGCGCTAAACATAGATGCTGACGAGCTGGTATGCTACCATCTGAAGGGCAAGGATTTTGTGCATTGGCCAGAGCAGAAGGACGCTGGGAGAGACCCTAACAAGTATTGCGAGTTCCATAAAGGGCCGGGTCATTCAACGGAAACATGCAGGGCTCTACGCGGCGAAATTATCGAGATGCTAAAAAGGGGCCATCTGAGAGAATTCCTTAGCGAGCGAGGAAGAAAAACATATGGGTTGGACGAAGAAACTAAGTTAGTAGAGACCTACCATGAAGAGGTATAAGAGCAAGAACGGACCCCTTCGCCACCGCCAATTCATAGATCGATCGGGATGATTAGTGGAGGATCTATTTTCAGTGGGGAGACAAGCTCGACATGCAGAGAGCATACTCGCCGAGCAAAGACCGTTGTCCCTAGGTGCTCTCTAGGTGACCTCGAAGATGAGTATTGTATTGCGTTCAACAGTGACGAGATACGAGCAGTGTGCAGGCCGCACGACGACGCACTGGTTATCACCCTACCTATCGCTAATTGTGAAGAAAAGAGAATTCTAATAGACAACGGTAGCTCTGCGAACGTTTTGTTTCTTAGCACACTAAAGGAGATGGAGTTGGATGAATCAAACATCGAGCACACAGGCATCGTGCTAACAGATTTCAACAGGGAGTCAACTCGAGCTGTAGGAACTCTCAGGCTGCCCGTGTATGCTGGGGGAGAAAACAAGCTGACAACCTTTCTTATTATGGATTGTCCATCGGCATACAACATAATACTTGGAAGGCCATGGATTCACGACATGCGAGCAGTCCCCTCGACTTACCACCAAGTCATCAAGTTCCCCACGAAGAGGGGGATTAAGGAAGTGCGCGGAGATCAAGCTCTAGCTCGCGGATGCTACTCGACCGCGCTACGATTGAGGGCACCCCGGGACTAGCAATTACAGATGGCGGTTGATCAGGGAAAGTTAAGAGTCCGAGAGCCGAGTATTGAGCAAGTGAACGAATACCCACTTGACCCTGAACATCCTGACCAAACCGTCTTTATAGGAGCACAATTGGAGCCTGCAATGCGCGATGAGTTACTTGAGTTTTTGAGGAAGAATAAGGAAGTTTTTGCATGGACATACGTGTGTGTGTCGACTTCACAGACCTAAACAAAGCATGCCCCAAAGATAGCTTCTCTCTACCCCACATAGATAGGTTGGTTGATGTCACAGCAGGCCACGAGCTGTTCACCTTCTTGGATGCGTTCTCAGGTTATAATCAGATTTTAATGCACCCTGACGATCAAGAGAAGACCTCGTTTATCACTGAGCGAGGAACTTATTGCTACAAAGTAATGCCGTTTGGTCTAAGAAATGCTAGAGCAACTTTTCAACGACTTGTAAACGAAATGTTTGCTGAAAAGCTAGGGAAGACAATAGAGGTCTATATTGACGATATGTTGGTGAAATCACTAAAGGCCGAAGACCACATAGCGCACCTAGGCGAATGTCTCAGATTAATCAGAGAGTATTGTATGCGCCTGAACCCAAAGAAGTGTGTGTTCGCCGCTGTGTCAGGCAGATTTATGGGAGTCGTAGTCACTATGCGAGGAATCGAGGCGAGTCCAGAACAGCTGAAGTCCTTCATCAACATGCCAGAGCCCAGGACAAAGCGTGACATCCAACGTTTGACGGGGCGTATCGCAGCACTAAATAGATTTGTCCCGCGCTCATAAGACAAGTGTCGGCCTTTCTTCAAGCTACTTAAGAAGAAAACACCTTTTGTATGGAACGATGAATGTCGAGCAGCGTTTGACCAGTTAAAAGAGTACCTCAGTAGCCCGCCTTTGCTCGTTAAACCTGTTGACAAGGAGCCACTAATGCTTTATCTTGCTGTATCCGAGATAGCCCTGAGTGCATCACTTGTGCGAGCTGATGGAGCGATAGAACAACCAGTTTATTACCTGAGTAAAGCACTTCAAGACGCTGAAACGCGGTACCCAATGATTCAGAAGCTGGCGCTAGCCCTGGTTGTGGCAGCAAGGAAACTACGGCCTTACTTTCAATGTCACCCTATCGTCGTGATGACCGCGTACCCGCTTAGAAAGGTGCTACACAAGCCTGACATATCTGGTAGGCTATCGCAGTGGGCTATGGAACTGGGGGAATTCGACATCATTTACAAGACACGTACATCGATCAAATCCCAGGCGCTAGCTGATTTCATAGTAGAGATGACACTTGAAGAGCTGGTTGAGTTGCATGATGGTGCGCTTGAGGCTCATGGAGAGTGGACACTTCAGGTAGATGAGTCATCCAACACACGAGGTAGTGGAGTTGGTATATGCTTGCAATCGCCATCAGGCGAAGTAATTGAGCAGTCATTTCGGTTAGGCTTCAAGGCTAGTAACAACGAAGCAGAGTACGAAGCGGTAGTTGCGGGTTTGCGTCTAGCCAAAGCGTTAGGTGTAAGACAAGTGAAAGTCTTGAGCGACTCCCAACTCGTAGTCAACCAAGTGCTTGGAGACTATGCAGCTCGAGACAGCAAGATGGTCGCCTACTTGGAGCTTGTTAGTATGTTGCGAGCAGAGTTTGATAGTTGCACTTTTGAACAGGTACCGCGAGAGTCAAACAAGCAAGCTGATGCGCTAGCCACATTAGGATCAGCTACAGAGAGCGAGTTTAGGCAAACTATACCAGTCGGGTACCTTGACAAACCGTGCACCGAGGAAGAACATGAAGAGATTGTGGAAGTTAGCTCCCCCAACGACTGGCGAGGACCCATCTTACGGTACTTAGATTCTGGAGAGCTACCTGAAGATCGAGCTGAAGCAAAGAGAGTGCGCCTTAAAGCAGCCAAGTTTGTTGTCATCTATGGGAAGCTATACAAACGATCTGCCATGGAAGCATATTTGTGTTGCCTCGATGATGTAGAAGGCAACTATGCATTACGAGAGACACACGAAGGAGCGTACGGCAATCACTCTGGTGGAAGGTCATTGGCCCAAAAAACACTGCGACAAGGCTACTACTGGCCTACCTTGCTCGCAGACGCGGAAGAGCTAGTTAAGAAGTGTGACAAGTGTCAGAGATTCTCGCCAATCATTCACCAGCCCGCCGAAGATATGTCGTCTGTAAGCTGCTCTTACCCATTCATGAAATACTCGATGGACGTAGTAGGACCTCTCCCCACCGCCCCTGGTCAGCTGAAATACATGCTCGCATTGACTGATTACTTCTCAAAGTGGGTTGAAGCTGCTGCGTTTTCAGAGGTAAAAGAGGAATATGTTGAGAGCTTTGTATGGAGAAACATCATATGTAGGTATGGAGTCCCTAAGGAGATAGTGACAGACAACGGATCGCAGTTCATAGCCAAGAAGTTCAAGAACTTTTGTAGCGCATGGAAGATCCACTTGAGCTTCTCGACGTCACGTTACCCGCAAGGTAACTGACAGGCTGAGGCAACCAATAAGACAATCATGAACAACCTAAAGAAGAAGTTAGAAGCTCACAAGGAAAAGTGGGCCGAAGAGCTCCCTGCTGTACTATGGGCTTATCGTACTACACCAAGGAAAGCCACCAGAGAGTCCCCTTTTTCTTTGGTCTACGGCGCTGAGGCCGTAATTCCTGCCGAAGTTGGCATGCCAAGCTTGAGGACAGAGATTGCGTGGGAAAATGAAGATAGCAACAGCGAGCAACGACGAGGCGATCTGGACCTTATTGAAGAAAGGAGGGATCGAGCACTTCTCTGACTAGCCTGTTACCAACAAGCAGCAGCCCGTTATTATAACAAGAAAGTTAAACATCGACACTTCCATGAAGGAGACCTCGTATTGCGCAAAATATTCCAGAACACGAAAGAGTGGAAAGCCGGAAAGCTTGGCGCTAATTGGGAAGGACCCTATCGGGTCGAGCAGATCATCAAGCCAGGAGTTTATAGGCTCAAAGAAATGGATGGCACAGGCGTGCCGCGCAGCTGGAACACCCACCACCTTCGAAGATACTACGTGTAGCACCTCGTTTAGCCTTTTCGATGTCAACTTAATCTCGTACTTTTATGTAACATTAGCTCGTTCATCTTAGCGCACTACGCAGCGCATTAGCTTTCTTTTGTTTATTATTCATGCCATCATTTTAGCCAATTTTATATAAGGAAATTAGGATTGTTAATCGAACTACGTTCAAGCTTGATCCCTAAACATGGGTACGTAGGCAGCTCGTAAAACTATAAATGGGTGCAGCTATTTTTTATAAACCATTCCTATTGTTTCGCAGGTGAACAACGAAATAAGTACAGCTTATCAAGAACGAGCCCATGATACTATATGGCATGTCGCTTTACGTCAGGAAGTAGTCGCTCTCCGGCTATCTGGCAAGCTTGAGGTATTACACCTATTTCCATAGGCTCGTATACCTGCGCACCGTTTGCCTGGCTCGTGTACTCGTGCACCGTTTGCCCGGCTCGAGTGCCAGCGCACCGTTTGCCTAATGTCGGCTCGAGTGCCCGCGCGCCGTTTGCCCGGCTCGAGTGCCAGTGTACTGTTTGCTCGGCTCAAGTGCCAGCGTGTCGTTCGCCCTTTTTCTTTTATTCTCGGCTCGTACACCCGTGCACCGTTTGCCTGGCTTGTGTACCCGTGCGCCGTTTGCTCGGCTCGAGTGCCAGCGCACCGTTTGCTTAATGTCGGCTCGAGTGCCCGCGAGCCGTTTTCCCGGCTCGAGTGCCAGTATACCGTTTGCCCGGCTCGAGTGCCAGCGTGTCGTTCGCCCTTTTTCTTTTATTCTCGGCTCGTACACCCGCGCGGCGTTTGCCTGGCTCGTGTACCCGTGCGTCGTTTGCCCGGCTCGAGTGCCAGTGTACCGTTTGCCTGGCTCGAGTGCCAGCGTGTCGTTCGCCCTTTTTCTTTTATTCTCGGCTCGTACACCCGCGCGCTGTTTGCCTGGCTCGTGTACCCGTGCGCCGTTTGCCCGGCTCGAGTGCCAGCGCACCGTTTGCCTAATGTCGGCTCGAGTGCCCGCGCACCGTTTGCCCGGCTCGAGTGCCAGTATACCATTTGCCCGGTTCGAGTACCAGTGTGTCGTTCGCCTCCTTCTTTTATTTTCAACTCGTACGCCCACGCACCGTCTGCTCAACTCGAGTGCCAGCACGTTGGAAGTTTAATGCACCAGCTTGTTATTCGCCCTTTTCATCAGCTCGTATACCTGCGCACTATTCACTGCCAGTCGCACGTCGACCCGGTTAACTAATCTGATATACAACTCAAAATTTATGTTTTTCAAAATTTCAAGTGCATGCAGGGTATATTGAGTAAGTCATCAGCGGTACTGCTAATTACAGAAAGTACTAAAGTACAACAGCAACAAAATGTACATCTTGCACCAAATAGCTCATATGTAAATCAAGGTGGATGAACGAGTCGATCCAACTAGACTACACTGAAATCTAACAGTTTTACAAGATAAACGAAGGTGGCTTCCTACGCTAAGCAAACGAAAAAAAAGAGTAAAAGTAACCTTCTCGGCACAAGCTGCTCAAATGAAATGACAGTTCGGTTCGCAAATTGAAACCTCACTCAATGGGCTGATTTGCTGAGGTTGCTACCTGGTCGCCCACAACAATTAGCTGCTCGCGATAGTTACCATTATCTCGAGCAGCCATGGTGACAACGGCCTCCTCGCCATGTTCGTCCTCGCTTGGCAATCTGTCATCGGCCTAGTGATTCGCCACCTCGTCTAGGTTGCGCTCAAGGTCAGCAATCTCAGCGCAATAATCGAACTGATCACCTCTCTGGAGTTGCTTGAACAAATCAAGTCGCCCTTGGAGCACCGCGAAAGGCAACTTAAAATCTACCTCTGCCTTCAGCACCCTCATGTCTTCATTGGCGAATTTGAGAGCCTCATCGCTCCTAGCAGCAATACTCCTCCATTGGGCGGCTTCTTCTTCTCTCCTTTTCTTCTCTGAAGCCAGTTCTGCGAGCTCACCCTTGTATGTTGCAAGCTCATGCTGCGCCTCCTGCAATTGATGGGCGAGCTCTCGCTTTTGTCTTCGTAGCTCTTCAATGAAGAGAGTCCCAGCCATGGTGTCTTGAGCGGCCTACAAAATAGATAAATTTAGAAACATTTAAGACGAAACCAAGTCATAAGTTTGAATTGAGAAAGAGGAAATGACATATACCCTGATCGAAGCCACCCTCATACGTTGGACCATTGTCGCTGAGGTCAGATCGGCGTACCTACTTTCATCTCCTGGTATCATGAGCGATCTCGCAAACTGCTCTACAAGTTGGTCGTCGGTCCAAATAGAGCTTGAGCGAGAGAATGTCAACTTCACCTCGTGGAGCTGCTCAGTAGTCGCACCTTCATTCTCAACAGGGAAGGCGGTTTCAATCCTAAGTTTGCGGAAGCAATCGATGTGATGGGCACGCCAGTTGGAAGGGCACGAGAAGGTGGACCAAGCTGAGATAGCCTGGAAGAGCTCGTGGTCTTTCTTTTCTTTTGAAGCATAGCGTTAAAGGCCCTCATCGCGTCGTCGGTCGAAGGTAGGTGAACCGGCATGTTTTCTAACTGAGGGCCTGCAAGGGCGGCCTGCTCATCAAAAAGCGGAGGGAACATCGTAGAAGGACCGTACAATAGGTGGAGCGCGCAACGCAAAACATGAATCCAAGACTCGGGTCGAGGAATACCTGCTGGACCGAAAGCTGTATGTGTCCACAGGATAGACTTCCTCAAGCTCTCTGTAGATAGAAGTGCAGGTGCTGACCTCGTTTGTAAACTTTCGAGGTGATCGAAGAATACGTAGCTATCCTCCTCGAGTGGAAGAGCGTCGTATGCTCGGCGACCTGTAAAAACAAGGAGGGTTAACACGAGTTAGAGATATCAAACAATCAAATAAAGAGTGAAATGAAAGCTCACTGGGGATGCCAAATGTGGCAGGCAAAGGAGAATCTGATCGATAAAGTTCGGCCCTAAACACATTCTCAGCACGCATCATAATGTAGTAATTCTTCCAAAGCCTATCTGTGTAATCTAATTCTGTCACTAGCTTGATTGAGCCACGTGGAGATATATAGTGTCGGGCCCTATCTTGCGAGTTCACTTTCAACACGTAATAAGTCAAAAATTCTCTAAGTGTAAGCTGACGCCCCACCTCTTCACCCAGCATCACGCAACACATAACTATCCGCCAAGCTTTGGGCATGAGTTGTGTAGGTGCTAGATTGAAATGGAGTAATATCTGCCTCGCCAACTCGGGAATCAGAAGGCGAAGTCCCACCTCATAAAACAGCTCATAAAATGCAACCCATCCATCTTGTGGGCGGTCAGCTCGCTCGAACTCGGAGGGCACCCGAACCTCAATGTCTACGGGGATAGCATAGTCATTATACATCTGATCAGCTCGGCGTCGCGTAACTGCGGACGGCGGGTTGCATCTTTCTTCAAAGTGGTCCGAAGCGTGTGAACCCGCGTAACCTCGCCGATGAAGTTGCAGATCTTCCTCGAGTTGAGGGGTAAACGAAAGCAGCCTGGAATAGTCTTTAGGTGACTGGCGATGACACGGGGCTGTAGCATTAAAAACACAATTAGACGGCTTAACCGAATTGATGATTCCGGAGCCAATGCTCGCATATGAACGGATACCAACAATGCGAGACAAGTGAACTCGATGGGCCTCTCGACGCGGAAAAAATGGGTCTAAGTCGTCATCGTCACTGTCGCCTGAATTAAGCGTGGAACGCTCAAGGAGCCGAGCGTCGAGACAATACTCGCGGGGGGGTAGGCCTAACGGCCCCACTGTGGTCCCATCGGTCATAAATGCCGAGTCACTATCAATCGTGAAATGTCGCTCCAAAATTTCGTCGTCAACACAATCAAAACGGCAATGACTCGGTGAATGACAGTCCGGCATTCCAATAGACAACAAAATCTGTAAATCAGAGTCCCCTGAGTCCAAATATGCTTGGCAGTGAACCATGAACCAAATAAAGAAAAAAAGCAGACCTCAAAGTCGAGCAAGATCAAGTCATAGCGGCCGATTACACAACAAAACGGATAAAATGGCGATACAAAGAAGAACAGCTCCTGAAACAATACTTGAAGAAAGCTTTGAGGGATTACTCACCTCGAAGAGTCGTGCCCAGTCTTCAAAGAATGGAAAAGCTAATAAAAAAATAAAATAAAAAAAAGAAGGGGGAGAAGAAGAAACTTAGGCGTTTTAGTAATTCGCAGATACACCCATAAAGATTTGGAAGAATAGAACAACACCGAATAGAAGAAAGTACTTACCTTGTGGTTTGATAAAGAACTCTTGATGGAAACGAAGACGAGAGAAGAAATGGAGATCACTGAAATAAAAAAATGAAGGATGAGAGGCCACTAATGGTCTGTGCTATTCTGGGTAGAATAGTAAAAAATAGAAGATAAAAAAAATGAAACCATTTCTCTCATGCTGTCAGGAGTCCAAGTATTTTTGGGAATGGGATTTGCATTGTAGCACTGACACAGAGTGTCCAACACGCAAGGTAGCCCTTTATTTAGCTTGTCCACTAAATATAGCGAGCTGGAGTCCAATAGCGAAAATGATTTTGGCAAGTTGGTTTGTCAAGCTGATTTTTACTTAGAAGGATAAATCACGTGGAGTCATTTAAATAAAAAAAGGAGGGTGGTCTGAGCATGAGCAAAAGCCACAAAACCATAAAAGGCAACATTTTTATATCAGCAAGTAATATATATATATATATATATATATATATATATAAATAAAGAGGAAGTCAAGTTTATTAGATGAGATGGCTTTGGTTGACCACTATTTATCCAGCTGTTGCTAGGCCTGAGCACAAAAACCCGTTACCCAAATTACCGCCCGCCCATTACCAAAACCGCCCAAAAAAATGAAAAATTTGGGGCCCGAAAATTTTTGGGCGGTTTTGGTAATTACCGAAACTTTTTTGGGCGGTTTTTGGTTTTAGTAAATTGAATTTTAGTTTATCGAAAACCGCCCAAAATAAGAGATGTGTTAAAATATATATTTTTTCAATAATTTTTAGACTAATAGTGGCGTGGCCCCCCTAGGTTTTCTTCCCAATTCCCACTTCACTTTACAATTCAATTTCTTTATATCTTATAATATATTGAGCTATTTAATATTTACAATCTTTTTTTTTTTTTTGCTAGAGATCGTTTCATCATCTATAGCTAAATCTTCAACTTCGATAGGACCACCTCCTCCTCGACCACCAGGATTTTAGTTTACAATTTATTTCTTTTTGAATTTGGATGTCTTATGGATTTGAAAAACTATGATATAGTTTGATAGTTTATGTGAAACAATTTATGGATTTTCAGTTTTTTTTTTATTCTCTTTTTCGCTTGATTAATTTTTGGTTACCCAAAAACCGACCAAATTCCGACCAAAAACCGAAATAAAATACCGAAACCGACCGTTAATTTTTGGGGGGTTTTTGGTTTTCATAATTCGAATTTTGGTTATATTACAAAATTACCGAAACCGCCCAATAACCGAAAACCCGCCCAATGCTCAGGCCTAGCTGTTGCTCCAACAAATACAAGGCTTGTTTGTTCATCATATCAAGTTGATAAAAAACCAAATAGTCACGTGGTAAGCTACTGGACAAAGACAAAGGTATGGTTGTGTAAGTGATGATTGACTTGTCGAGCACAATGCGGAGCTAACGAAATGGAGCAGCTTGATGAAGAATATTGTAACGAGTACTACTCCTTAGCCAAGCGCGCTTACCCAAGGAGTGGGGGGCTAACTGTTGGAGTCAAATTCGTGCTAAGCGCAAAGAGCGACGTGTTAGCACCCAATCGAGCCACGTGACGAGCAAGCAACCTCTTGTGCGCGTAAATTATTCTAGGCGAACTGAGGCTTAGAGGAGCAAGCTGTTACTTAAGGTCGCACTAGCTAGTATATACATGACTAACGTATCTAAGCACGCTGACGAGCTGGATGGAGTCAAACAAATTGTTTGAAGATAATGGCACGTGGCGAGCAAGCTGAAACGCCACGTGGTAGACGAGCTGAGTCGACTAAGAGATAATTGCAATCAAATACAAGCTGTCCCGCGAATCAAGGAAACAATCGGCCTGCAGATCAGCTCGTAATCGGGTAATTATCCTAACCCCCAATTTGAATTAACAGATAAGGCCGAAAGTCAAGGAAACCCTAATTTGGACGAGCTGACCTAACGAGTTTCTATCAAGTTATAAATAAAGGTACGTAGCTCTAACTCATACACATTGCCACCGTTGCGACCTAAACGAACTCGAAGAGAGAAATACCTGCTCTGACTGAGGCAGAGCTACCTAATCACTTCTTTTTTGCAGGTTCCCCCTTTGACGTAGCTCGTAGGAGTCCACGCGTAGATCAGAGATTTCACCATCATTAACAATCACGTGACGGTAGATTTCCCACGTCTACAGTGTTGTAGATAGGGGAAACACAATGGTAGAGAAAAGAACCAAGGATATCGTGTCGATGAAGAACATAAGAACATGTGCAGAACCGACCAGTGAGAAAATTAGAACGACCTTGGTTATAATATATTTTGTATTTTAATGTATGTAAAACAAGTATAATGTACTTATGTATTGTCATGAAACTTAAATTATGTATGCATGCTTCTACTTTGGTAATATATTTTGTGCTTTATGAATTTAAGTATATGTATATATGTATGAAAAGACGACATTGCCTATAGTAGCAGGTCGTGACACAATGTTCATCGAGCATGGGTATCACTCAAGCAACAACGAAAGACGATCAATTTGGATTGAGTGGAAGGTGGGCGACATGTATCGGGCGGGGTAGAGTTTTGCCAAGATCTTGGATTGGTCGCATGCGGGGAGTCTCTAGCAACGCGTTCGGCAGAGGTGATTTATAGCGGTAGGATTGTCATGAGCCTTATTAGGTTCTGATAGGATGTGATGGTTTAATGAGTTATATGTTTTATTATTCAATAAAAAAAAGTATATATACAATCATCTTTGATGCAAATATTAGTTTTTTATAAATAATAAATATCCCAAAAATTTTACACAAGCGGAGCGTGTTCTTTAATTAGTATCTTAGATATGATATGTGCTATGACTTATTTTGATAATTACTAGCAAGTCGGACATTTTGTTCGTGTCTTATGGAATAGGGGCTTAATTATCAAGTTAAATTGTTTTATCTCCCATATTTTTTTGTTTTATCTCCCATCCTTTTTATTTCAACCATTATCTTTGACGATTAGATGTAATCATCATAAAACTCTAGATTTTGAATAAGCATTTGTAAAAAGAATGCAACCACATGTAATATCTTTTATTTATCACTTTATATTTAATTTAATGATTATATATATATATATAGGAAGATATATGTAACTGCGATCAATCTGAGAATAATAAAATATTAAATATTTATTGCCAATTTATTTTTTAAAATTTATCTTTAAGTATTCACCTATCAACCTACATTTATAATCCACATAAGATATAGAGTGGCATTGAAATTGGGCTGATCGTTTATCTTGGCTATCTTCATTACATATGCGTATTTTTAATAGATAAAGAAACATTAGCTATTTCCATACATAAAATATTCAATTTTACCATATCATCAAGTCCTCAATTGCTTGTGAAAATGAGCCCATTTATAGTAGTTCATACTTCATAGGAGAAACGTGTCATATTACAATATTTCTCTATATTACACATTACAAACTTCTGGGTAGAAGTTTAGCTGACAAAGCTAAGCTAGTTAGGGTCCTTTATTAGTGTAATACGTGTTTTGGCTAGTTGACCATATATAACTCATTAAATAACTTCGATTCAGGTTTGGTCTGTTACATAAAAATTGGGAATAACTGAACATAGAAACTGGAATTGATATAATTAAAATTATACATAAATAAATTACAATGAATTTTCAATAATAAAAATGAGAGCAAACCACAATACGGTACGATGACAACGGTGATGGAATGGTTTGACGAAAGTTGAGGCACGTGTATAACACGTTTTCGTTAAAATAGATTTGCCCCCTCACCGTCAGTCTTCCAGGTTACCATGGCATCCGTTTCACAGGATACAACGACTACAAGCGATTATTTGAGCACGTAAATACCGCTACTGTCGAACTTTAATTGTAACCGAACTCTATCACTATGATAAAACATAAAGAAAAAAAAATCTAGACAAAACACAGAAATTGAGAAAGCATTTTCTTAGTTCTTGTAAAAAATAAATTCTCCTTTTTTAGTTGCTCTCTAATGAACAAAACAAGAGAACTATATATAGCAAATAATTTGCTAAAATTCATTGTAGTACAACGATTGCAACCAAATAATAACGGTCATCAATAAGACCATAAATGCATAGAAAACCATCGGCTATAAATTGCAATGGCCAAACTTTTTGGCTAAGAGGAATAATGAACCAAACATAAGCATTTAATGGACTTTATATAACCATCAAAATGAATAAAAAAAAAAACGAGACCACAACGTTAAATCTAACGTTGTATAGCCTTGATGGTTATTGAGTGTCATTAGAAAAAAAAAAGATTTATCAAACCTTCCAAGAATTGCTTTTATAAGCATTAAAAGCCATCAATAAGTTTGATTACCTATAACAATTTGGCGCTAACACCCAAGAGCATCATGGATCATGATCTCTTAACCACCTGCACTAGCGGTTAAAGCAATGTTATTGAGCATAATATCTCAAATTTCAAAGAGGAAGTAAATTTAAAATATTAACAATGATGGGGAATGGAGGGAAAGAGAGAGATGGCCAAAGGCGAGAAGGCGGTGGCAAGAAAGATGAGGCACGACAACCGAGTAAGGGGGTTGGTGAAGGAAGGGTCAAGCGAGGGAATGTTATTACTAAAGGGGAGAGAAAGGGAGATGAGAGATTTTGATGTTAAGTTTATATTGAGCATAACAACAATAATCATCACAATGATTCAAACAATAATCATGCTCAACAATCACCAAGATCAACATTTTGATTTCAATAGCATTTGGACAAAAATAAATACCTCCAAGACTGATCATTCCTTCTGTTCCATTCGCCATCCTTGATGCTCATCAAGTCACTAATCTGCACAAGTTTTCAAGAAGACAAAACAAGAGAAAAATGGTGCAAGAGGAGCTAATGAGAGCAGCCACCAAGAATGACTCCACGCCACTCACCAAAATAATACAAAACCCTTATACACACATATTTCCTAAGGGGAAGTTAAG
Source organism: Boehmeria nivea var. tenacissima (assembly GCA_018132145.1). Lineage (NCBI taxonomy): Eukaryota > Viridiplantae > Streptophyta > Magnoliopsida > Rosales > Urticaceae > Boehmeria > Boehmeria nivea. Next base: position 5,813,203 of record CM030885.1, on the reverse strand, counting down.
GGCATGTTTGGCTACACATAATATAAGGTGGACTATGGTTTAATGGGCCAACACATAGTTAATTGGTGCTCCCATGTACTTCAAATGCAATTAGTATAATTAACCATCCCATTATGGTATTTAATACATAAATAGGCACTATATTAATGGTTGACATTATGGAATTATGTTATAATTATATTGGTCCATAAAAAAATTCTAACATACTTGGACATTGTAATCTAACCACCAGATAAAGCAGGAAACACATTAATCTCCATCTTTCAATAGCAATCAAATGAATCACATATAATATCGTATCGACGGGATATAAATATCATGGTCCTTGGAAATATTCAAATACAACAACCATTACTACAATACATGCAATACAATGGTTGAGACTATATCAGATGTCTCTTTTGTACCTATCACTTAACCAAGTAAAATGTATGATAATACAAATAAGAAGTGACTCCAAAATACATGTATCATATAAGTCATAGGCAATCCATACAAAACACTAGCATGTTCAATATACAAAACAGTAAGTTTTCACTAATATCATCATCTAGGCTCCTAACAATACCATGCGGGCCGCGTGTTCTGCAAACACACATATAAGTAAGCCTTTTGTAAGTAGATCTGCCAACATGCTAGTCGTAAGCGTGCACTCAATGGTAATGAGGGACTCAGCAGCTTTCTTTTTAATAGAGTAGTACTTTATATCAATATGCTTTGAGCGAGAAGTACTCCTCGTGTTCTGAGATAAAGATACGGCTGCAGAATTGTCATAGTATAATTTCAGAGGCTTTGAAATAGAGTCGATAACTCCCAATGTTGAAATAAAATTTCGCAGCCATATTGCCTGACAGGCAGACTCATAACATGCCACATACTCTACCTCCATTGTAGAGGACGCTATGAGTGTCTTCTTGACACTTTTCAACGAAACAGCTCCTCCAGCCATCATGAAAATATAGTCTGAAGTAGACTTTTTATCATCCATGCAGCTTGTATAATCGGCGTCACTGAATCCAACTATATCAAGAGCGTTGGTTCGCCGATATGTTAATATATGATCCTTGGTACCTTGAAGGTATCATATGACTTTCTTTGTCACTTTCCAGTGGCTAAGTCCAGGATCGCTCAAGTACCTACCCAGCACGCCTACAACAAAAGCAATATCATGACGTGTGCATACTTGAGTATACATCAGGCTGCCAATAAGCAACGCATAAGGAACGACTATCATTTCATCTCTTTCTTTATCATTCTGTGGACTTTGAGCCTTTAAAAACTTGTCACCCTTCACTATTGGCGCTTTCCTAGGAGAATATGAATTCATATTAAATCTCTTCCATATCCGATCAATGTAAGTTCTTTGAGACAATCGAAGGATACCATTAGCCCTATCACGAAGAATCTTTATTCCAAGTACATATGAGGCCCCACCAAGACCCTTCATATCAAAATGGCTAAACAGTAGTTGTTTTGTCTCAAACAATAGATCAGTATCATAGATGCGAGCATAATATCATCAACATATAACACTAGAAATATAAAATTGCTCCTACTGACCTTCATGTATATACATTGATCAACTACATTACATTCTCCTTGAAGCCATTTGCGGTAACAATCATATCAAACTTGAGCTACCACTGTCTTAATGCCTACTTCAACCCATAAATAGATTTCTTGAGTTTATAAACCATGTGTTCTTTACCAGTCATCACGAAACTGACAGGCTGTGTTATATAAACATCTTCATATAGATCTCCATTTAAGAAAGCAGTCTTCACATCCATTGATTGAGCTCTAGATCAAAATGGGCGACTATAGCCATGATGATGCGTAATAAGTCTTTAGTAGAAATAGGCGAGAAAATTTCTTTGAAATCGATCCCTTATCTATAGCTATAACCTTTGGCTACAAGTCTAGCCTTATACCTTTCTACTTGTCCATTCGAGTCACGTTTGATCTTATAAACCCACTTGCATCCAATGGGTTTGCAACCTTTGGGTAGTTCAATGAACTCTCAAACTTTATTTTGTGACATTGAGCTCAACTCATCCTTCATTGCATCCATCCACAGCACATATTGAGGATTATTCATGGCTTCTTGAAAAGTGACTGGTTCTTAACTATTGCTCACATCAAACTCATGTTCCTGCAAATAGACAATATAGTCATCAAGAATAGTAGACCTGTGGGTCCTTAGTGATTTCCTCGCCATAGCTTCATCATTTCCAATATCAAGATTTTCATCTTGTGCTTGATCCTACGGTTCATGATGAGCTTCTATGGGAATTTGGTCAATCATAGGATCATAATCAGAAGCGGAAGCAACGGGTACAGGGATAAGATTACGTTCTTTCCTTAATACAATTTCTCTTAATCCCTAATGTGAACCAAATTCATCTTCAAAATAGACAGCTTTATCAAATTCTATGACTCTTGTGGTGTGAGTCGGGCAGTCAATATAAACTTAACAATTGGTATCAGAGCATTTGGACAAAACTAAATACCTTCAAGACTGAGCATTCCCTCTGTTCCATTCACCATCCTTGATGCTCCTCAAGCCAATGATCTGCACAAGCTTTCCAAGAAGACAAAACAAGAGAGAAAATAGTACAAGAGGAGCTAATGAGAGTAGCCACCAAGAATGACTCCACACCACTCACCAAAATAACACAAAACCCTTATGCACACATATTCCCTAAGGGGAAGTTAAGGGCATGTTTGGCTACATATAATATATAAGGTGGACTATAGTTTAATGGGCCAACACATAGTTAATTAGTGCTCCCATGTACTTCAAATGCAATTAGTATAATTAACAATCACATTATGATATTTAATACATAAATAGGCACTATAGTAATGGTTGCCATTATGGAATTATGTCGTGGTTATATTAGTCCATAAAGAAAATTCCAACATTTGAGAATCTTTTGCAAAATTGCGCATTGGTTGTTAGTTAAAGACCTAAATCAATCACGGTTAAGCCTTTCTATGTCTAATCAATCAGTGGCAAAAGGCCACATTCATAAATGAAGGGGGAAAAAAAATCGTCAAGTCTCGAGATATTTTCGCATGCAACAAAATTCATTTGCTATTGTTCTGTTAGTCGTGGATATGGTCACGTCCAATTTCCATCCAAGTGTAACGACCCGACTTTTCGAGTCGTCAAACTTACTTATCTTACTTACTAAAATCTTGTAAAAATACCAACTATTTTTTTTAACTTATAATTAACTCAAACTTGTTTATAAAAGAAGATGTCTCGTGAATTAAAATAATAAAACCTTGACATAAAATAAGTTCACACATCTTAAGTTTCATACTTATGCATAGAGAATAAAAATATAAAATATCTCATATAAATAATTTGCGGAAGATAGTGGTTTCCATAACCCTCTCCTCGCCACCTCAAGCACTGTCGAATTCCAACCCATAGTACGTCACACCATAGGTTTCTTACCTACAGTACGGACGAAAAACGAAGTGAGCTAAAAGCCCAGTGACATACAATTAATACTCACAAAACATGATATGCAATGCATGACCAAATTAGTTTCGATTATTTAATCTATTACTAATCTTTTCTAGAGGATCCTCATCATATAGGTGTACGTACCGAGTTGCGCGCCGAACCCATGGGCGACGAGGGTGTACATGTCCTCGACGACCATGGATCCGTCATATCATATCTTTTTATAAAGACCGCCCTATATTGCCCTTAGGTCGACTCAAGGGACGGAATCATAACCTCACTAGTGAGGGTGGTACGACACAGTGTTTAAACTTATGTTTCACTTATTAAATCTTGTGACATACAACGTGACATAGTATAAAATAGCGTAGCTCATCATATCGTCATATTGTTCATAACATGGTTCAATGAAACTTGCTTAGCGATTATAAACAAGGTCATGAACGTCTCATATTCATCATCATACATGACATTATCATACACATGAAAACATAACATTATCATGACAAAGCATATCATTTTTTTTTCTTTTGAACTAATCCGTACTGTAGTGAGATTGTACTCACCTTGGTTGTTCAAACACTTAGACTTTTCGTATTTCAGTGCTTGGTCACTTCGGCGCTCTAACACCTAGGATCATGACATAAGGTCAAAACTAGTTATTCGTAGAATCCCTTAACCTAAATCAACTCTCTAAGGTTTAAGTCTAAGTAACGCTTTGTGATTAACAAAATTTCAGTTTAGACCATATACTTTTAATAAAATTTCAGTTTAGACCCTATACTTTTAATAAAATTGCAATTTAGTCCTTATAGAAGGAATTTCGACAAAACTGCCTTTTATAAAATTATCCCAAAATTTATAGGTCATTAATATACATGGAAATAATTATTTTTCTCTTCATCATCATTTTAAAATTCGGATTTAAAACTTACCAAAAATAGAAACGAATTTAAGGATTAAATTTTAATTCTATAATATTATTAATTACACTCAAAATCTGGGAAAATATTCTGAAGTAACTCCCTATTATTTTTAAATATCTACAACTTTCCAGTTATAACTTTTTTAAAAAAATCAACGGATGACAATGTTCTTTCACAAGGCAGAAATATATATATTGCTAAAATGCGGTTTTGATTAATTTAGAGACAGATATGGCAAAAATCATATTTCTGAAAAGTTGTTCTAAATTAAATTTTACACATTTTCTTCTTCATGTGAAAAACCCAGATATGACGTTAAAGTGATCAAAATATTGAAAAACCTTCAACTGCTCAATCTGCCCAGAAAGACCATTCCGAGCATATCATGGTTCCGAAATTTTAAAAATTAATTTACACATCAATAAATTCTAAAATTTAATATGTAATATCTACACATACATATTGATTCACAGAAAATTTCTTTTTGATAGAAACATTTGTTTCATACATAAAATATCACTGCATATGTGAAATTTTTAAAACTGCCATACTAGAAATGCAATTCTGCGCAACTTATGCATCCGGATTTTTATAGAAAAATATACATATTATCTAGGCCCAAAATTTAATAAAAATGAAATAGACATAATAATATACGTTCATGATTTTTTTCTTAATTTTTTGAGCCTTATTATATCATGAAATAATACGTTCAAAATGTGGCAGAAAACACTAAAATTTTCAGCATCCGAAATTTTCATCTTATCATATAAATCATGATCCTAAAAATTTTAATCATGCTAGATTTCAACCATCAACAAACTAGACCTCTTATACACGTATTAAGGCTTTAAGATTTTTACCTAGGGTCGATTTTTCTTGAGCCCTTCGATTCTTCTATCGACGTCAACCGTTGCGTCGTTGCTTTCGAACGCTTCGGAGAAAAACGTACCACATAAAAACCAATTCAAAACTAGACTTGAAATCAACTTTTGAGAGGATAAAATCTTACCTTGGAGGATGAAATAGAGTCTTTAAATCACTACTATAGGGTTGGCCTTCTTAGAGAAATTTTCTTGAATTTTCTCTCCTTTCTTTTTCTCTATTTTCTTCCTCTTTCTCTAGACTTTTTTTTTTTCTCCTTGAATAATATGGCTGATTGATAATCAGCTTTTCTTTTGACTCCTAATGCCTTTCTTTTGACTCCTAATGGCGTAGAGAATTGGGATTTAGGGAAGAAAATTAATTCCCATTATTACCTCTTAATGCTCCTAATAAAAATTCACCCAAATTACCATTTTCGGTTTGAACCTTATTTGGTAAATCTTGCAATGCATTTGGACTTAATCTTGGCTTTATTCACTTTTAAAAATGCTATTTCTAAGACTATTTTTAGCACCGTGACCATATATAAAACTACATGTAGTTTTGTTTTTTTTTCGCAAAACTACGCGTAGTTTCGCACCTACTGAACATAGTTAACTTGATGTAGTTTTTTTTTTTATACACCAAGTTAAATAATAAATTTACATAACAAGAATTATATTTCAATAAATAAATATTTAATTTATTTATTGAAGGGTCGGACAAAATCGGGTTGTCACAATCTCCCCTTCTTATAAAATTTTCGTCCCGAAAATTGAAAGAAAGAAATAAAAGAACTAGGAGTCTTGCATGTTACAATCTCCCCTACTTACAGAATTTTCGTACCGAAAATTAAAATAAGTCGGGATAGCGAGCCTTCATATCATCCTCGCGTTCCCAAGTAGCTTCCTCGATCTTGTGATTTCGCCATAGCACTTTTACCAAAGGTATAACTTTGTTTCTTAGTACCTTTTCTTCTCTGTCCAAGATCTTTACCGGCTTCTCTTCATAAGTTAGATCTTCGTGTACCTCAATCGGTTCTTGGTTAAGGACGTGAGACGGGTCAGACACGTATTTCTTCAGCATAGATACATGGAACACATCATGGACTGATGACAATTCAGGGCTAAGGGCCAACTTGTATGCCACTTTTCCGATTCTTTGTATGATCTCAAAAGGTCCCACGTATCTAGGACTTAACTTCCCTTTCTTCCCAAATCGCATTACACCTTTTAGTGGAGCCACCTTGAGAAACACGGCTTCTCCCACTTGGAATTCTAGTGGTCTTCGTCTCTTATCGGCATAACTCTTCTGTCGACTCTGTGCAGTTTCAAGTCGTTGCCGAATCTTTTTCACCGCTTCCGTCGTCTCTCTCATAAAATCTGTCTGTTCAAGACTAGATTGTCCAACTTCGTACCAGTGAACCGGAGACCGACACTTCCTTCCATATAAGGCCTCGTACGGAGCTGAGCCTAGGGAGGCTTGGTAGCTGTTATTGTACGAGAATTCAATCAATGGTAGCTTCTTATTCCAAGACCCACCAAAATCCATTATGCAAGCTCGTAACATGTCCTCCAAAGTTTGAATGGTTCTTTCTGACTGACCATCCGTTTGAGGATGAAAAGCTGTGCTGAACTTTAGCTATGTTCCTAACGCTTTTTGCACGCACTTCCAAAAGTGTGAAGTGAAACGAGCGTCTCGATCAGAAATAATCGAAACAGGTACACCATGAAGTCGTACTATATTGGCTATATAAATCTCAGCCAATCTCTCTACTGAGAATGTAACCTTGATTGGAATGAAGTGAGCCGATTTGGTCAATCGGTCCACAACGACCCAAATCGCATCGTAGCCTTCGATAGTCCTTGGTAGACCTACCACAAAATCCATTGTAATCTGGTCCCACTTCCATTCTGGGAGTTCTATGGGCTGCAACTCGCCAGCGAGATGTTTATGCTCGGCTTTGACCTTCTGACACGTCAAACACTTACTAACGTATTCAGCCACATCCCTTTTCATTCCATTCCACCAAAAATGTTCTCTTAGACCTTGGTACATCTTTGTCGCCCCAGGGTGGACGGAATAAGGTGTATCGTGGGCTTCAGAGAGTATCTGTTTGCGAATATCTACATCATTTGGTACGCAAAGTCTTCCCTCTAGGTGTAAAATCCCGTCCTCCGAAAGCGTGAAAGTCGTCTCCTTTCCTTCACGAATTCTTTCCATTATATGGACTAGCTCGGGATCGAGCGCCTGGGCTCCTTTCATTCCATCGAAAATAGTGGGCTGGATTGTCAGATTCGCCAAGCTTCCCACTATGAGTTCGATTTCGAGCTCATTGATCTCTCTTTGCAATTCTGGGTGAAGGGTATGTATAGACATGAGTTTGGCTTCTTCTTTTCTGCTCAGCGCATCTGCGACACTATTCGCTTTCCCCGGGTGATAGTGGATCTCACAATCATAGTCTTTTACCAACTCGAGCCACCTTCGTTGTCTCATGTTGAGGTCTTTCTGAGTAAAGATATACTTGAGGCTCTTATGGTCTGTGAAAATCTCACATCTCACCCCATAGAGGTAGTGTCTCCAAATCTTCAAGGCAAAGACCACAGCCGCCATTTCTAGGTCGTGTGTCGGATAATTTCTCTCATGATCCTTCAACTGCCTTGAGGCATAGGCTACTACTTTTCCATTCTGCATCAGAACTGCACCAAGTCCCACCTTTAAGGCATCGCTAAAAATGACCAACGCTTCACCACTTGTTGGAATTATAAGTATTGGTGCTGTCGTCAGTCTACGTTTCAGTTCGCAAAAACTCTCTTCACACTTCTCAGTCCATTCATACTTCTTTCCTTTTCGAGTGAGGGCAGTAAGCGGGGCCGCTATCTTTGAAAATCCTTCGACGAATCTTCTATAGTAGCCTGCTAAGCCGAGAAAACTCCTAACTTCGGTGACACTTCGCGGTGCCTTCCAATCATTCACCGCTTCGATCTTCGCGGGGTCTACAGATATTCCCTCAGCAGAAACCACGTGCCCGAGAAAGTGGACTTTACTCAGCCAAAATTCACACTTTGAAAATTTGGCGTACAATTGATGTTCCTTTAAGGTCTGGAGCGCTAGTCTCAAATGCTCTTGGTGTTCTTCTTGATTCCTCGAGTAGATAAGAATATCGTCAATGAAAACAATGACAAACTTATCCAAATACTCACGGAAGATTCTGTTCATAAGGTCCATAAACGCTGCGGGGGCGTTTGTGAGTCCGAAGGGCATCACCGTGAACTCATAATGGCCGTATCGTGATCTAAATGCTGTCTTTGCGATGTCGTCCTCCTTTACTCTCAACTGATGATAGCCAGAGCGGAGGTCGATCTTTGAGAAGACTGACGCTCCCTTAAGTTGGTCGAATAGGTCATCGATCCTCGGAAGGGGGTATTTATTCTTTATGGTCACCTTGTTGAGCTCTCTATAATCAATGCACATCCTAAAGGTTCCATCTTTCTTTTTGACAAACAAAACTGGTGCGCCCCACGGGGAGTGACTAGGGCGGATGAAACCTTTATCCAAAAGTTCTTGAAGCTGTGTTTGGAGTTCTTTCAACTCGGCAGGAGCCATACGGTAAGGTGCCTTCGATATTGGTCCCGTTCCAGGTAGTAGCTCAATTTTGAAGGAGATTTCACGTGATGGGGGCAAACCTGGAAGCTCCTCGGGAAATACTTCTATGAATTCCCTTACTACTGGTACTTCCGTCGGATCTAATTTCTTCTCCTTACTTTTGTCCACAGCTGACGCTAAGAAGCCTATACATCCATTGGCCAACATCCTTTGTGCTTGCATGGACGAGATTATCATTTTATGATTCAGCAGTGACCTTCCTTTAAAGGAAAACTTTTCACCATTGCTTGGCTTGAAAGTAACCTTTCGATGATAGCAATCAATGATCGCATTGTTCCTTCCTAGGAAATCCATTCCTAGAATGACATCAAAATCCTTCATCTCGATTGCGATAAGATCAACCTTTAAGGTGACGCCATTGATTGTTATCGGAGTTTGTCTCAAGAAAAACTCGGATAATAAAATCTCACCCGAAGGTAGAGATGTCCTAAGAATCCTTGAGGTTCTATCCTTATCACTACTTATACTTAATGCCAGTTTAGTTGAAATAAAGGAATGAGTAGCACCAGAATCAAAGAGCGCATACACGTCATAGGAGGCGAGAGAGAGCTGACCTGCTACGATATTCGAGGTACTGGCCATAGCATCTGCGTTAGTATACGCGTATAGCTGTGCTTGTTGTGGAGGTGCCTCCAATCTGCCTTGCGAGATCTGAGGTCCTTCCAAGGTGGGTTGCATGGCATTTAGGCGCGGTGTTGAATTCCTCTGTTGGAATTGATTGTTTTGTATCTGGTTCTGCTTGGGGCAATCTTTGACAAAATGCCCGCTCTGTCCGCAAGCAAAGCAGCTCAAGGTTCCCCTACGACATTCTCCGGGGTGGTTCTTGCCACAAGTCTTGCATGGCGGATGGGGAGTGTAATTATTTGTCCTCTGTTGTACATTTCGGTTCTCATAGGACTGGTTCCCATTAGGTTTCCCTCTCTTCTTGTTATTGTGACCATTGTTGGCGTTGTTGTTGTACTGGTTGGTATTCTGATTCCTAGGCCCATTATGATTGTTGGGCCCACTTCCTTGGGATTTCTTGTGATCCCCATTCTGCTTTTCCTTAGTTTTCTCCTCTTTACGAGCCTTGAAGAACTGAGCCCGTTCTTCCTTGACTTGAGCCAAACGGTACTCGGCTCTCATTGCTCGTTCGACACAATCTGCTACTGTAACAGGGGGCTGGTTCCCACTGTCAATTGCCATTGAAAGCTCGGGCTTGAACATTTCCATCATTCTTCTAACCCGTTCTTCTTCAGTAGGCACGAGGAGAGGGTTATGGAAACCACTATCTTCCGCAAATTATTTATATGAGATATTTTATATTTTTATTCTCTATGCATAAGTATGAAACTTAAGATGTGTGAACTTATTTTATGTCAAGGTTTTATTATTTTAATTCACGAGACATCTTCTTTTATAAACAAGTTTGAGTTAATTATAAGTTAAAAAAAAAATAGTTGGTATTTTTACAAGATTTTAGTAAGTAAGATAAGTAAGTTTGACGACTCGAAAAGTCGGGTCGTTACAGTTGGTATCAGAGCGGTTTTCCTGCCACCCTACCTCGTTACCCGGCACAAGGTCGACGTTACAACCCAAGTAAGTTTTTCTTTTAAATTTAAATAAATTTTATAAGTACTTACGGCTAATACTCTTGTAGACATCATGGTAAGAACAAGATCACAAAGTGCCATAAGCAACCACGAAGCTATGGTAGCGTTGTCGAAATCGAACCCTCCTACCTTCGATGGTTCAGACGTAACCAAGCTCGAGGAATGGATCAACAAAATGAACATCCTTCTTTGTCGGTGCCACGTAAAGGAGGAAATTCGAGGTGACTTCGCTTCCTTCTATCTCGAGGGCGAAGCCTTTTTCTGGTGGGCAAGCCAGTATGACGTTCCCTCTGACGGTAGCTGGGCAGAGTTGTGTCAGACCTTGAGAGGTTACTTCAACCCGCACGCGGTTGAGCAACGAAGGAGAAGGGCGGAGTACGAAGGAAGGCGTCGGATTTGGGATAGACTTCCTGGCGAAGGAGACCAAGACTATGTCCTCCGCTTTAATGAGAACATTGTCCAAGTCGCGCCTGAAGACGTAGATGATATGGAGCTAATAGATCTTTTTCGAGTAGGCCTATCAGAGGATTTACGAGCTGCGATGGAATATCCACCGGTCCTCCCAGACATCAGCAGAAGTATGAGTACGATTTTGTACGTCATAAGGTATTTTGGCCCGACAGCTGGACTAGACAACCCTGCAGTCCCTCCACCCGAAGTTGATGAAGGAGCAGCACCTCTTGAGGATGAGAGTGAAGAAGAAGAAGACCCATCTGAGGATGAAGCCGACGACGGAAATTAAATTTTAGTTTAAAATTTGTTATTAATATTATTATTATTATTATTATGGATGGATTGTTTTAAATAAACTATGTTAGCATCTTCTTATGATATGTTATGTGACAAGCTATGATTGCTTTATGATTCCATGAATGATGTATTAAGTTGTATTTCTTATAAATAAAAGAAATATTATGGATTATGCTTAGAGTTATCTCTTAAATAATTTGGTAAGTTATAATATGAATGTCGATGTATGAGTATGATGCGGTAAGAAGTTTTCAACAACCAAGTTTGAAACTATGGAAAGATATTAACGTGAGGAATTTACCCTCTTAACAGAAGTTGAGAAATGGAGCCGATTCACCAAACTAGAGCTGTGAGACGTGCCGCTCAGAATCCGGCTGAGGAACAAGAAAACCAAGCAGCTCAACCAGTGGTTGGACAAGGGGTGGCTGCCCCAGTGGCTGGTCGTGGAAGAGGAAGGGGAGCTGCTCCAATGGGTTTGCAACCTTTGGGTAGTTCAATGAACTCTCAAACTTTATTTTGTGACATTGAGCTCAACTCATCCTTCATTGCATCCATCCACAGCACATATTGAGGATTATTCATGGCTTCTTGAAAAGTGACTGGTTCTTAACTATTGCTCACATCAAACTCATGTTCCTGCAAATAGACAATATAGTCATCAAGAATAGTAGACCTGTGGGTCCTTAGTGATTTCCTCGCCATAGCTTCATCATTTCCAATATCAAGATTTTCATCTTGTGCTTGATCCTACGGTTCATGATGAGCTTCTATGGGAATTTGGTCAATCATAGGATCATAATCAGAAGCGGAAGCAACGGGTACAGGGATAAGATTACGTTCTTTCCTTAATACAATTTCTCTTAATCCCTAATGTGAACCAAATTCATCTTCAAAATAGACAGCTTTATCAAATTCTATGACTCTTGTGGTGTGAGTCGGGCAGTCAATATAAACTTAACAATTGGTATCAGAGCATTTGGACAAAACTAAATACCTTCAAGACTGAGCATTCCCTCTGTTCCATTCACCATCCTTGATGCTCCTCAAGCCAATGATCTGCACAAGCTTTCCAAGAAGACAAAACAAGAGAGAAAATAGTACAAGAGGAGCTAATGAGAGTAGCCACCAAGAATGACTCCACACCACTCACCAAAATAACACAAAACCCTTATGCACACATATTCCCTAAGGGGAAGTTAAGGGCATGTTTGGCTACATATAATATATAAGGTGGACTATAGTTTAATGGGCCAACACATAGTTAATTAGTGCTCCCATGTACTTCAAATGCAATTAGTATAATTAACAATCACATTATGATATTTAATACATAAATAGGCACTATAGTAATGGTTGCCATTATGGAATTATGTCGTGGTTATATTAGTCCATAAAGAAAATTCCAACATTTGAGAATCTTTTGCAAAATTGCGCATTGGTTGTTAGATATGTCTAATCAATCACGGTTAAGCCTTTCTATGTCTAATCAATCAGTGGCAAAAGGCCACATTCATAAATGAAGGGGGAAAAAAAATCGTCAAGTCTCGAGATATTTTCGCATGCAACAAAATTCATTTGCTATTGTTCTGTTAGTCGTGGATATGGTCACGTCCAATTTCCATCCAAGGATTGAACAGACTCGTCAAATATATATGGACCCATCAAATAAAGACAGATTAAGCGAAAAAATTCGTTATTTGCGACTGATTTATCAATTATTGATGCATTTGACATATATTTTTTTTGAGAATTTTAAAAAAATAGCCACTGTTTACAAAATGATTTTAAAAAATAGTCATAGTTTCAAAAAATTTAAAAACTAGCCATGGAAGAAATTTCTAACAGTTTTATGGCTAGTTTTTAAATTTTTTTAAAACTGTGGCTATTTTTTAAAAACACACAGTCTAAAATGACTATTTACCTAACTGATCCATTTTTTTTTTCTTTTTCTTCCTTTTTTTAATATCAAATATTTAGAAATATATATTTTTTACACATTATCGCACTACATACTCTATTTTCATATTATCAATTCCTTATCAATTTTACACTATAATTACATATGTTGATTTATAACTTTTTTTATTTTATTTATGGTGCACAAAATTGTAATATACGTACACATAGTAAGTCTTCCACTTATATTCAAGCAAAAAAAAAAAAAAAAGTCTTCCACTTATATTTATGCACTTTAACAACTTGTAGTTGTTATATTTAATTGTAACAAATGTTTATTATAAATATTTAAATCGGTAATTCGATTTTCTTTTCTTCTTTTCTTAATTAAAGCCTTGCGTATACCTTACTCGAAATACAGCTTTTCCATCATGACAGGGCTAAATAAGTATATATGAGAAAAATGCAGTCGCATAAGCTTGGTCGTATGGTTTTTTATTTTCATTTTTATTTTTCGATAGTACTTAGACAGGGCAAACTCTCTTCTCTCTTTTTGGACAAAATTTCAAATGGTAAAGATTAGGAATAGCATGCCCTCATCTTCCATATATTGCAAAGCAGATACACAAACAATTGTTCTAATTTTCCTTGTTCTTTTGAAAACCTTCCTGGCGAACAAATTCAAATATGTGAACGAAAAAAAAGAAAATAATAATTATAGATATTTTACAGAACTAGTCCTTAAGCGTCCACCACATGATAACATATTTCTAAAGCAATGTATTTATTTCTTGAGCTATGTTCATTATTTATAGTAGTCTTTTGACCAAACTATAGTATCAAGACTGCTTTCCACGTCTTCTATTATTCATTAATTAAAGTTAATTTCAACAACCTTATTTCGCTAAAAGAACATGCACGTAATATATTATCCCTTTAAACAACAAAGTTTGAATAATCCATTAAATAAGATCAATAGAAAACTTGCTAATTAACGAGCTTATTGACTAATTATTGGGGTTAAAAAGAAAATAAATCATTCTTGTCAATCGCATTTTATTTTAAATAGACCACATTTTGTGCCGACTCAATCATATAAGATTTTTCTTGAGGTCGGTATGGGAATATAATTATCTAAACCCCCATTGAAGTTCCAACTCCAATTTAAAATTGGGTGAAGTAGACAAATACCCAGAATTTATATAACAATAAAAATAAATACCCAAACTTTTAAAGTAATTAAATTTTTGGTCAGCTTGTGAATTACTTGCACATGCTTTTGGTAACAAAGTGAATTACCACCATATATCACTATGTAAGTAATTGCATCATTTGAGTAATTGGTTACATTTTTCAAAAGATTGGGTAGTAACTTACATTAAGTTTTAAAAATTGGGTATTCACTATAATTTCTCTTTAAAATTTGCAATAAGAAAAGTCAACAATAATGAAGCTGCTTTGTTTCCATGATTTGGTTATCTACTCTTCATTCTCACATTAATATAATCATAAATCTCTCACAATTTAGTACACAAATCTTAATACAAGCGTGTGAAAAACATAACCTCCAAATTAGTCAACTTCAAGATACAATTCAATGAATCAGTGCCTTAACAATTAAAACACTTAAATTTTGTTACTTCCGAATGGGAAAGCCTCCATTTTTGCAACCAATCATGGGCAAATTATATATATGAGAATTTTACAAATTTTGTAATATTAAGCAAAGGTATATAGCCCTTGTGTAGAGGCTTTGATCGAACCAATTGCACAATATATTCTTATCATTTAACAACAAACATTGGGGACACTTTTGACATATCTAACCATATTCTAGATGTTTAGTTTGGGCAATTTCTGATTGGTCGATAAATTTTAGGTCCGTAGAGAATGATGATGTGGTAATTAGCAAGCAAAAGCTATATAGCCCTTGTCTTAAGCCTTCGGTAATTGCACATGCTATACATAAACCGTCCAAAACTACACATGAAAAATGTCTAACGTAAGCTTAATAACAAAGACATATTAATCTCTCACCTTTAACTCTCTCATTGCTTAATTATTTTGCTATATATGTGACCAATTGACGTGTCATTCACAAGAAACATATTGACTTTGAAATTAATTAAATATTTCTCTTAGCTTTTCAACCATCAAAACAACATGATCATGCGTCCCAAAATCCCATCACAAACCCTTCAAAACCGGCCCCACTAAAAATATTCTCTCTCTATATATACAAAACTCTCAACTCTTCAACTCTCAAAATTTGAAACACCTCATCTTCTTTTGCCAAATACCCTCAAAACCCTAATCAAAACCGCATAAGAAAAAAAAATCTCCATCCATTTATTTATTTGTTTTAGAGAGGATCTGCAAATATGGCTTGCGAGCTTCGTAGGGTTTTCGAAACCGAAGACTTTTCATTGAACAACAAAAATATCCTCTCAAGAAACACTTCTGTGGGCACTTGCTCTTCTCGCATCTACTACTACCGGAGCGCCGCCGAGGGGATACCATTCCAATGGGAAATGCAGCCGGGGACGCCCAAAAACCTCCCGAGCGAAGAGGCGGTTCCACCTATTAGCCCTCCACCGGCGGTGCTCAGCTTAGGGTTTCCCAAACCTTGCATTAACGAAGAGCCCCCGGTAAAGCCTCGGTTCAAAGTGAGGCTAATTAGGTTTTGGATCAAGAAAAGCAAGAAGAGTAACTTCCATGCGAAAAAGGAAGATCAAAATAATGTTAAATTGCGCTCTCACTCATGTAATAAGGATGAGAGGTTCGAATTCGGTAGCTCGGATGGCGAGTTCATGGCCTCGCCTGCTCGCGATTCGAGCTCGTCTTCTTTGTCTTCGCTGTCGTTTTCCGTCGGATTTTCGAGGCAATCGTCGAGGTTGGAGAGTCCGGCTTGGAATCCTCGGAATAGGTCAACCACCTTAAGTTGTAGTCCGTGGAACATTAGGTCTTTTGTTAAGAGCCTGGCAAAGCGGGTGTGAAAATAATGTATGTTGACTTTATATATATATACTATAGTATTTACTTATTGTGTTTTGATTATTAGGTTGGTGCCTATGACTTTTTTAATGCTTGTAATGTGCAATCTCAAAAAAGTGTGATTCCTTGTATTAAATGTTACTCTTACATGTATAGTATATATATATTAGTATATTACGGTGTTTAAAAGTTGAATTTCGTCGAGCATTTTCTAAACCAATACGCACGTTATTTAATTTTTGGACATGATTGGCTGCATGATTAATTTCGGCCTTTCAGGCATCAAATGAGTGACATATTTCTCGTTAATTGATTGAAAACTCTAATTTGAGACTAAAACTGTATTGAACTTTTCTCATGGGCGATTTCTGAAATTGCGAAAGAAGTGCCAATTCGGTGCATAATTATATCCAAGATATCATTTTATGTGTTGTTAGGAATGAAATCAACCATTTTATATGTGTTGTTACGAATGAAATCAACCATTTTATATGTGTTGTTAGCATTTTAAAGAAACGAAATGAAATTGAGGGAGCTATAGATATCAACTCGGAAAGGTATATGAATGGAGTACTATATATCATTTGACCCCCTTGAGCTTCACCTTTATTTTGGCAAGCAGCTATGTATTAGAGTATTAGTAATTCTCCATAATAATAGCTATATTTGACAATAATTTCTCCAACTAATTTTCCCGATCAAACATCCATAGTAAATTACAATTTTTCGATGAATATAATAGACATACTTATTCCATCTCCATATGCACTATCAAAATTATCCTCTATGTTCCATATAGATGCCCTTCAAAACAGTTTCCTGGCTAGACCAGTCTGGCCCACAATAAAAAGGGCCATTGGTTGGCCCAACCCAAGATTTCGGGTGGGTTGGGCCTAAGGTCCAGACCCGTGGGACAAACCGGCCTGGCTTTTCTTTTATTTGAGAGAATTGCAAAACAATGTCATTTTTAGTGTAACTTAATAATTTATACCCTAAGTTGTGTTTCTCTTTTGTTTCCATTTCTATGTTTGTAGTGTCAATTTTAAGACAAAAATTAAAAGTGCAACACACATGGGTATAAATTATCATTGTGCCGAAAAAGAGGCATTCCTCAAAATCCCCATTTATTTTTTTGAGGAACTTGAAGAATTCTCTTTTTCTTGCACAATAATAATCTATATCATTTTTGTGTTAATTAAAAAAGGGCTTTTCTCTCCCTTCTATTTTAAAAGTTTTGAAAATTTCCCTCCGCTAAAAAAGTTAGAAATTTCAATACCAGTTTCATACCGAAAATCAGCTTTAAAGATGCATGAATTCATGTGTTAAGCATATCAACTCTTTTACTAACTTTTTTAATACCAACTTACGTGTCATAACTGTTATTGATTAGTGTTTATCACCTAACCAGAAGCGTTTAATATTAACAAATCAAAATAGATGCTTTAACTGCCACATAAGTTAGTATTAAAAAATTGGTATGTAACATTATTGTTATAAGAATATTAACATCTCTATAGGACGAGTCAATTTTACCAAACAAAAATTATTATCTTAGATTTTTTTTTAAATAGTAAAAATAGATCCCCGATTGATTTTTCATTTACGGATAGGGGCCACTAGTACAACAAAAAGTCGTTGAAGATAAGTTATCCAGAACTGAAGAATGAGTTGTAGACAGTGATACACTATCCTTACAGGATTCTCAGTGCGGAAAATCCCATTCTTGGAGAAAAATTACCATATCCCTTGTACCACAAAAATACAATAGGACGATACTGTGCCAATATATATATATATATATAAATATATATATATATATATATATATATATAAAAGTTATAACGATTTTTTATAAGAGTAGTACTAGTCATTTGACTTTATTTTTAATTTTTTAACATTACATTAGGCAGATAATCGATAAACGTTTGGTACCTAATCTAAACCAGTTACGTTACTATTAATTAAAATGTGACTCACACCTTTCATGTTACCCCAATATTAGGAAGTTGATATAAAAGAGATAAAGTTTAGCACATTCATTTTGATAATGTTGTTGCATAGCAAATCACATCATATATATGTGTGTGTAAAAAAGAAAAGCGAATCAAAATACATGCTTTCGAAAATGTTAACAAATAATCCGCTAAAATATTCTGTACAGCAAAATCCTCTTAAAAACCATAAATAAACAAATAAACCAAATGAAATAAGATAGTTGAGAATATTTAGGGAATGATTTTCACAACAAAATCAAAACTACCAAATCCAATATCAAAATCATTCAAAATATTAGGGAAATCTACAATTAATGCGAGATTTATAAAAGGAATTTCACTGGACTCAATGTATATTGACCTCAATTTTCGCTGATTTGGATTTTGACTCGCTTACCTAGTATAATTCAACTCTCAGTCTCTAATCCCTCTCTCTATAAAAATAACCCTAAACAAAACAAAACCCCCCCAAAAAAAAAAAAACCCTAGAAAGAAAGATAAGAAAAATCATGGAAAAATCTCATAAGAAGATCATGATGAGCTCTAATAAGAAGCAATCATTCTCTGTATTGCAAGCAGACCAAGTGTTTGTGAAGAAGATCCTCTCAAGAAACTCCTCGGCCGGCAATCACTCTTCGAACGTACCGGAGAGCTTTCGAGCTCCGGCGGAAGTCCCTTTCAAATGGGAATCTCGGCCCGGAGAGCCCAAAGACCCTCCGAAGAAGATCGACTTGCTCCGTCCCCCGCCGCTTGAGGCCGATGCTCCCCCTTCCACGCCTCCGCCACCCCCACGCGCCACCACAGGCCCGACTTTGTCTCGGGCTGCTCTTCGCCGCTTCTTGAAGAAGCTCGTCGAGAAGGGCAACAAATGGGGCAGTTTCAAGAACAATGTTGGCCAAAGGGTTGCGGCGGCGAGTGCATTTGATCATCGTGATCAACGGTTTACGTCTTGTGTTGGGCCGAGCTCGTCTGTTAACAATCTAGGGTTTCCGACGGCCTCGGCCTCTTCTTCGTCAACTCCGACGTCGTCGTCGTCGTCTAAGGGTTACAATCTTCCCCAAAAGAGGTCGTCTAAATTGCAAAGATTCTCTAAGGGATGCATTAAATCGGTGTTTTGATTTTTGATTCGGAATTTGTTAAAATTCGTTTTGTGTAATGTACTATTCTGTGATATTAATTTGTTGCAAAACAATCTTGATTAATTAATTATATTTCATCCCTCGAGATATTGTTTTGCGATGCGTTTCATTCATGTGTGTCTGTGTAATTTGCGTCTTGTGGACTAATTATATCCGTGATTTATAGAATTACGAATTTAGATTCTGTTTGTTGAAATATATTTTGTTGCCTTTGATTTTGAGTGAAATGTGAAGCTTGGTGTAGTAAACGAATGTGATATTCTTGTGTGATATTGATTTGTTTCACTCTTTAAAGTTCTGTAGTAATTGGCACCTAAAGAAACAACTTTGGTTAAGGAAATTATAGATCAAAGGTCATTTCGAAAGATTATTAGATCTCTTGATTATATATATAGGTTCCTTTTGAAAGTGAAATTATCTTCGTTTTTGTCCATATTTAGTTCTTCATTACTATTCCTTGCAATATTTGAATTGATTCAACGAATTTAGATTCATATTCCTTTAATTAACTTTTGACTGAAATGACGATTAAGGGTCTTGCTGAAGAAGATAAAATGAAATATAGTAACTGGTTTTCATATTTGAATTGGAAGTCAGACGAAATAATTTCTGAAAATAGTTGATAGGGTCAGTTAAATAGTTACTTTTATTTTTCTGGTGCATATTGTAGAATATAAATATTCTTTTGGCAGTTGTTATCCTCATTAAATATCTTCCTGGTCAATGGTAAAATACTTCTGTTACTATTTGCTGTTTTGGTCAAATAACTTATTATTATAGAAAAAAAATTAAAAGAAAAGAAAGTTTTTTAGCCTGAGAAGGAGGAATAATGATTAAACAATAAATCGGTCCTTAATTTTGGAGAGAACAAAAGGAGAAGTTTTTACTCACAGTTTATTGTGCCGTACCTTAATTTTGTTTAATTTCTTGTCGTAAATTATTACCCAATCTTTTAAAAAATGTAACTAACTACCCAAAAGATAGAAGGGAGAATTTCAAAATAAAGTCATTCTTGATGCCACTTAATAATCTATACCCCATGTGGTGTGCTCCCTTCATTTCTACTCTATGTTTGTAGTGTAAATTTTGGAGTATAAATTAAAAGTGCAACACACATGGGGTATAGATTATCATTGTGTCAAGAATGAGGTATTCCTTAAAATCTCCCAAGATAGAATTACTTACAGTGGTAAGTGGTAGTAATTTACTTTGTTACCAAAAGCATTTGCAAGTAATTCACAAATTGACTAGAAACTCAATTACTTCAAAAGTTTGGGTATTTATTTTTATTGTTATATAAATTCTGGGTATTTGCCTACTTCACCCAAAAAAAAAATCATTGGAGAACAAGAAAGGAATGTTTAATTAAACAGAATGTTTTGACGGCCCTTATGTCAGTTTAGAAAATGTGTTTTTAAAATTGCCACCTTAAAAGATTGCAATCCATGTTAAATTTGACTAAATTGTACATTTATTTTACAAACGAGAAAGACAAAAGAAATTGTGAAACAATAATTTGCTAACAAAAAAAAAAATTACATAATCAAAACTTTGCAGGAAAAATTCGCGAGTTTTGGCGCGAGTTATCCACGACTGAATTTTCAATCGCGGATAAGTCCCATCAGTCGTAGAAAATAGTTCATCGGAATATTAACGGAATGTTCTTTAGATTCCGATCATTAGTATCCATAACTAAAAAATCAGTCGCAGATAAAGGTATCCGTGACTGAAAAATCAGTCGCGGATACTAACGTTTAAAATTTCACGACTTTGGCGGACTTTTCGCCATTAAAACAAGCTTTTAATTTTAAAGTGTATATTGAATTTTTAGTCGCGAATAATGGCATCTGTCATTGAAAAATCACTCGCAGGTGCTAAAATTTAAAATTTCATGATTTTGGCGGTCTTTTCGCCGTTAATCGAAGTTTTAATTTTAAAGTGTATCTGCAACTGAGTTTTTAGTCGCAGATAAGGGCATCCGAGACTGAAAAATCAATCGCGGATGCTGAAATTTAAAATTTTTCAGTTTTGGTGGATTTTTTTGCCACTTGAATTACTATTATATTAAATGGACGATCCGCGACTGACACAACCGCAAAAACACTAAGCGTTTGTTCTAATTTTTTTTTCCTATCTCTCCATTTCTTCTCTCTCGGTTCTCTATGTTATTTCGGCTATGCCACCGGCTTCCGGCCACCACGGTGTCACTCTCCACCGTACTCCACCGTCGTCCACCGACGTACCCATCCATACTCTCTCTCTCTCTCTCTTTCTTTCTCTTCTTTTTCTTCCTTCTCTACTTTCTCTTCTTTTCCTTTCTCTTTCTCTCTTCTTTCTCTATCTTTTGTTTCTCTCTATCTTCTTTCTCTTCCTTTCTCTTTCACCTTCTTCTTTCTCTCCTCTCTCTTTCTCTCTTCCACTCGCCGTCGTCGTCTGAAAACTACTACCACCACCGTCCGGCCATCGCCGTCGTCCAGTCTTCTAAGTTAATCAAATATATAAATAAATTATTTTTAAAAATTCGTAAAAATTTATTATACATTTTAGTATTATATATATATATATATTTATGTTAGTAACTATTATTATTATTATATATAATAATTTATAAAAAAATTATATTACTGATATTGAAAGATAAATCAATATCTAAAAGTGTAAAAATTTTGATAAAAAATAAAAATAAATTAAAAGCAATTAAAAACTAAATAAAAAGGTCCACGATTGATTTTTCAATCTTGGATAACAGTATTCGCGACTGATTTTTCAGTCACGGATACTCTTATCGGCAATTATTCAAAGGTGCCGACGGTGACTTATCTACGACTGATAGTATCAATCGCGGATAATATCAGAGTATCAAGGAGTAAAATCTTCAGTCGCGGATGCTTATCTGCGACTAAGCATCCACAACTGACTGACAATTGTGTTTTTTCAGTCGCGGATGACCTTCCGCGACTGAATTTTTATTTTCTGTGACTGAAAAAACACAGTCGCCAGTCAACAATTGATGGGGAACAACTTACAGAAGACTCAACCATTGTGAAATAACTTATTGATGTTGATAATTATTTTCCTACTAGTGTTCATGGATAATTACAAAATTCTTATTGATGTGGAAAAACTTATAAAAGACTCAACAATTGTGGTTCAAGGCTCAAGCCAAACAATATGGGACTACATCCAATGATTCAGTAGGGCGATGGACGAGATACCAAATATTGAAGATCAGATCGCAAGATTCTCCTTTAAGAACAAGCTCCAGTATAAGTTAATAAGCGAACCCCTGAACTATGCATAAAGCTCTACCAATCTCGCAGACATCGATGTCGACACAAGCAAATAAACCTAGGGGTAGACACTGCGACCAGAGGCAGCACGATTGAATACTCACTAGACAGAATGGATAAAAGAAGTAAAAAGCCTTTAATAAGACTATCTCTGCCACGGAAGAAGGGAGACAACTAGGCTAATCGGCAATGAGATGAGAACTGAAAAACAAGGACACCTCTTCCCTACAACTTAAACACCAAGCCAAGTGAGCTAGTCACTCACCTTAAGAACAATGAGTACGAGATGTGGCCCAACAAGACTTGAGATGATAGTAGGGAGAAAGATATGAAAAAGTATTGTGAATTCCACTTAGATTACGAGCACTCCACTGACAGTTGCAAAGGGCTAAAGCGTGAAGTATGTGGACAGCTGAAGAGGATATTTGAGAGAATTCTAAACTGATAAAGGGAAGCATACTATAGCCACCAAGTAAGCATAATAAAAGGACCTCTTCACCGTCCAAGAAGATCAAAATGGTGCTCACCAGTGGATGGTATGGTATTTATCTTTAATTCTTGGACACATGCGTTGTTTGATGCGGGTGCTACCTATTCTTTTATATCTACGCATTTTGTTTCTTGTTTGCAATTAGAAGTGAATCTATCTACCTCTCCTTTGTCACTCACTACACCATTGGGTAGAGTTACTGAGATCTCTACGGTTTGTAAGTCATGTTGTGTGGTTATTGAAAATCATAGGTTGTTTGCAGACCTTTATTTGATAGCCATGGAGGAATTTGATGTTATTTTTGGTATGGATTGGTTAGCAAAATATCAAGTTATGCTAGATCGTTATAGGAGGCGGATTAGACTTTTCACTAAAGATGGTCAAATCATCGAATATTCAGCCAAGACAAAAAGTTGTGACACCTTATCCTTTACTCAAGGCATGAATTAGAGGCAAGAGAAATTTAGAGTGTCTGGGAATGATTTTTACACTCGACGGAGTTGGGTACTACGAATCCCCCTCTTATTGATGTGGTGGAAGAATTTTTTCAGAAGAGTTGCCTGGTCTTCCACCGGATAGAGAGATCGCGTTTTGCATCGATTTGATTCCCAGTACCTCTCCCATATCCCTCCATATCGCATGGCTCTTGCGGAGTTAGTTGAATTGAGGAAGTAGGTAGATGAGTTATTGGATAAGGGATTCAAACATCATAGTATATCTCTCAGGGGAGTGCCGGCTCTGTTCACTAAGAAGTATGATGGCTCATTATGATTGTGCGTGGATTATCGACAACTAAATCGAGTCACTATAAAGAATAAATATCTGCTCCATCAGATTGATGAATTGTTTGACTAGTTAGGTGGATCTCGATATTTTTCAAAGATTGATCTGCGTTCAGGCTATCATCAATTGAAGATTAGAGAAAAAGATGTCCCGAAGACGGCTTTTCGTACTCGATATGGGCATTTCGAATTCCTAGTTATGCCTTTTGGTCTAACAAATGCTTCTGCAGCGTTTATGAATATGATGAATCGAGTCTTTAGGCCATGCTTGGATCAGTTTGTGATAGTCTTCATTGATGATATTTTGAGATACTCCCGCACTATAGAAGAACACGGAGAACACTTGGCAATTATTCTACAAACCTTGAGAGAGCACAAACTATATGCCAAGAGAGAAAAATATGATTTTTGGATGACTGAAGTCAAGTTTCTAGGACATGTCGTATAAAAAGGTGGCATATCAGTTGATTCTACAAAAGTAGTCGCAGTTTAAGGTGGGAACACCCAAAGAATGTGGCAGAAGTTCTACGCTTTCTGGGACTAGTAGGATATTATAGGGAATTCGTGGAAAAAAATTTTCCGGATAGCTACTCCAATGAGAAGGCTAACGAAGAAAGACGTTAAGTTTGTATGGGATGATGATTGTGAGAGAGCTTTTGCAGAGTTAAAGCATCGACTCACTAGTGCACCAGTTTTGGTGGTGCCCAATAGTGACAATCCTTTCATGGTCTACATTAATGCTTCTAAAACCAGGTTGGGGTGTGTCTTAATGCAAAATGGGCAAGTAATTCCTGCATCACGTGAACTCAAGCCTCATGAGAAGAATTATTCCACACACAATCTAGAGTTAGCTGGGGTAATATTCACCTTGAAAATATGGAGGTGTTACCTTTATGGAGCTAAATTCGAATTGTATACTGACCAATAAAGTCTCAAGTATTTGTTTACCCAAAGAGACCTCAATCTGAGACAATGTAGATGGGTTGAGTATATGGAGGAATATATGTTCAATCTCGAGTATCAATCTGGCAAGGCAAACGTAGTTGCGGATGCTCTCAGTCGAAAGAATTATAGTGTAAAAACGAGTTCAGCTCTTGAAGATTGGAAGCACACTATGGCAGTTAGAGACTTTGACTTGCAACTTTGCGATGATGTCCATCGAGCGTATGTTTGTAACATGGTAGCTACTTCTTCTCTGGTCCAACAAGTAAAGCAAAGTCAATGGCAAGAGGAAGAACTTTCCAGGATT
The DNA here is from genome assembly GCA_018132145.1 of Boehmeria nivea var. tenacissima. Lineage (NCBI taxonomy): Eukaryota > Viridiplantae > Streptophyta > Magnoliopsida > Rosales > Urticaceae > Boehmeria > Boehmeria nivea. The sequence goes on along the minus strand of CM030885.1, from coordinate 5,788,093 downwards.
TGAAATCAACTCCAGAATGACGAGCTAATGGATAGACGAAAAGTAGGACAAGATGGGTTCCTCTAATTCAAAGGAAAATTAGTAGTTCCTAAGGATCCATACTTTCGGGAGAGTGTATTGAAGAAAGCTCATAGCTCCAAGCTCTCAATACATCCCGGAAGCACCAAATGTATAACGACTTAAAACATCAATATTGGTGGCACAGAATGAAGTGAGATGTTGCTCTATTTATTTCAAAGTGTATGATTTGTCAGCAAGTCAAGACGGAACATTAGCAACTAGGTGGCACACTTCAGCCTTTATCCATACCTGAGTGGAAATATGACCACGTGACTATAGATTTCGTCACTGGTTTTCCATGAACCCAAAGGGGGCATGATACAACTTAGATGATCGTGGATAGGTTGATTAAGACTACACGATTCATTCCAATCAGGATAGACTATCCTGTTTCCAAGCTAAGTTAATTATATGTTGAACATATAGTCAGGCTTCATGGTGTTCCAATCTCGATTATGTCCGATAGACATCCGCACTTCACCTTTAAGTTCTGAAGAGGCTTGCAGAAATACCTAGGTACTAAATTAAATTTTAGCACTGTTTTTCATCCCCAAACAGATGGTCAATCTGAAAGAGTTATTCAGATTCTTGAAGATTTACTTCGTTGTTGTTCATTGAATTTCGGAGGTAGTTAGAGTGAACATCTACCCTTGGTAGAGTTTTCTTATAATAATAGTTTCTAAGCGAGCATAAGGATGGCTCCCTATGAGGCATTGTATGGTAGACCCTGTAGATCTCTAATTTGTTGGGCGAAAACAGAAGAACATTTGGCCCTAGGACCTGAACTACCAAGCGAAACCACGGATCAGATCCAAATTATCCTCGATCGTCTTCAAGCAACTCAAAGTCGTCAAAAGAGTTATGTCGATTGAAGGAGGCAACCCCTAGAATTTTTGATGGTGGATTTTGTCTTTCTCAAGGTGACGCCGAAGAGCAGAGTGTCTCGCTTTGGCATTAACGGGAAGCTTGCACCAAGATTCACAGCGCCATTTGAGATTGCGAAGAGAGTAGGTTCTCTAGCTTACTGTTTGGCTCTACCACCTCAACTATCACATATTCACAATGTATTGTATGTCTCAATGTTGTGAAAGTACGAGCAAGACCCTTTTCATGTCATAACTTGGACTGAGGTGCCAATTCAAGAAGACGTGACTTATGAGGAAGTCCCCGTTCAGATTCTAGAGCGTGAAGCCAAAATTGCGTAGGCGTGAGATTCCACTTGTAAAAGTGCTATGGCAACATCATGGACACCGAGATTTATTTTTCGTAAACTTAGTGTCTATGGAAAGCTCGTAATTATAGGAATCCGTTAAGACCAAGCTTGCTCGCTGTCGTGGCCAGAGTTGGTCGGAATGTCGCCGAAAAGTTGTGAAATTTGAAGTGAGATAACTTCTTCATCTGAGCTTAAATCGAGGTGATTCTTGTGGCATTGTGTTCACGGAGGGAGGGGAGTTTGGAAGGTAGCTTGGTTGTCGTCGGAGTTACCGAAAAAGTCACCGGAATAGTAGCCACGGCCGTCATTTTCTGATCTTCGGTGAGGTACACCTTTTATTTCAAAATTTCTTGTTCCAATTCACTTAGAATCTGTTGGTGAGCAAAAGCCCTCAATAAATTTAGTAATTTAGCTCGCCGAAAATTTAGTTTTTATATCAAAAAGTTTGATAGCTAAGTGATTGTTATTCGTGTGCTTAATGGCAAAATTAGGCTTTTTGGACGTCGCCATTGAACTCGGACGTCGAGAAACTAAGGAGGACTCACCTCGTCACTGGCGTCGTCGTCCCGTTGATCGGCGTAGACCATGCCGTTGATTGGGAAATTCTTCAGCCACTTTTGGTGAGTGTGTGTTCACACTCCTTGTTTTGGCTTCTCGAATTCAACTGTGAACTCCGTTTGATGAGATTTTATTTGGTTAGGATTTTTGGTTAATTCAAAGCTTGATTGGATCGTAATCAAATAAGACTTACTAGAATATTGAAAATTCGTAGATTTTGCCGACTCTTGTGTTGGTTCAAAGAGGTAGAAATCTCTTGTACTTATCTCTTGTGAGAATTTTATTGAATAACTGATAATTGAAAAGAAAAACAAACTATATATATGCTATTTTGTATACATATATATGACTTGAAATGTGATGTTATTTTTCTGATATTGAAATGGGTGGTTTGGTTGAAATGAAACGATATATAGTATGTCTCTGGGTTGTTCTGTTATTATTTGTGATTTATTTTGGCACGGTCCGCATGCCGTTCTAGTCTCTGCGCAGGTCTAGGTTACCGTTGGAGGTTCTAGTTCACAGGGTTTGCCACTGTTTTAACAGAACTGAAATGTTTGATTATATTTTTTTGTATTATGTATTATGTATGGAAAAGCAGATTTGTGAAACAAAGTATTTTAGTTGAGTCATATTTGTGTTGGTTGTACAGTTGTACTGATATTTATTGAAACCTAACAATGCAGGAAGTTATCATAATTATGGTTATAAAAACTGAAAGATGAGTATTGGTGATTTCCTACTGAGCGTGTTTAGCTCACTCCTGTCTTTTCCCTCCATCAGAAGAGGTGCAAAGTGTCGAGGAGTAGTAGAAATAGTGTGAGATGTGGTTTGCTTTGGTGGAGTTTGGCTTGAGACTTCTACTCTTATTTTGAAATCTTCTTCTCATAAGATTTGATCTTTTGTGCTATTTTGGTACGAGAGTATAAGATTTGAATGATGTAGGATTATTAAATGATAGCAGGTCTTATTTTATATTTTCACATAGTGCTATATTATACTGTGGTTTTGGGACTTATTAAACTTTATCAAACTATTTTGTTGTTGTTGAATTTTAAATGATTTAAGACTAGGGCATTTGTTGAGTTTTCTTATTTGTGCATTTTAATTTATAGTTTGGTTTAAAAGGTTGTTTGAAGATTAAATTCGATTGAGTATTACTCTTCATTGCACAACCCTATCCCCCATATATAGGTGTTACATTTAGGCGTTTAGTAAATTTGTTTCTTAAAGAAGTAAATGGCTATTTTCTGTTTTTATAGTGTAATTTGAAAAATAGGCTAAATATATATATATATATATATATATATTTTTATAATCGAATCTGCTTCTGCTTTTTATATTATCAAAATACACTTAATTTACTTTTTCATACTTTCACATGTTCACAATTGCCTTATTTGGTAAACAGGTTCGAACCTGTTTTGAGCCATTCAAACAAGTTTGACAGTTTAAATCGTCGTTTAGAAAAAAAAATTAAAAATTCAATTAGCTAAAACTCATATAAACCCTTAAAATTTAAATTCTATCAACGCTCAAATTTCAATAGTTTAGATCTATTTTAATAGTTCTTTTTAATTTGATATTTTAACCATTCTTTTTATAACTTAAATTACGTATTTCTATATCTGCCCAAACAAGAACTTAATAAATTTTCAATTTAGATTATTTGAGTCAAACAACAATTTAAATTCTACGTTCAAACTGCATAATTCAAAATTTTCAATTCAAATAAAAAAAATTCAAATTGTCACAATTTAAACCTGTTTGTCAAACGACACCAATACATTAACAATTGTTTCGAAAATAACTTCACCAAACCTCCTGCTTACTCTATATAATAGCACAATAGCACAGCAATATCAAATTGTTACGGTGTAATACAATACCAAACTTTATGCAGTGCACAAAACGTGCTTAACTTGCGCATTTGTAGCACGTGCCTCCAAAACCCAAAACGTGCTTCACTTTTCAAACCCCTCTCTCTCGATCTCTCTCTCTCCCTATTTGGGTCAGTTATTCAAAGGGTTTTCAGTTCTCAACAGTGCCATATGTACGGCAGCCAATTCGACGGCGCCGCCGCCTTCTCCGGCGGCGGCTTCATGCCCTCTCAGGCCGCTCAGCCTCCCGACGCTTCCTTCTCTACCGCCAAGGCAACCAAAACCCCCACTCTTTCATTCCCTTTCTTTACAATACTCAAAAACACTTTCGTTTTGCCAAAAAAAAAAAAAAAAAGGTAAATCTCAAGCTTCTCTGCTGTTTCTGTTACAGAATCGCGACGTGCAGGCTTTGCTTCCGCTCACCGTGAAGCAGATAAACGATGCGCTGATGCCGGGGAGCGAGAAATCGGAGTTCCTCGTCGATGGCGTCGATGTCAGCAATGTAGGTCCATAGCGCGAGACCATTTCTGTTTTTTTTTTTTTTTTATGAGGATTTTGATGTTTTGGTTTCGCGATTAGGTCAAGCTTCTGGGAATCGTACGAGAGAGGGTTGGAAGGGTCACCGATGTCACTTTCGTGCTCGATGACGGGACTGGTCGGATTGACTGTAGCAAGTGGTGAGGGTTTTTTTTTTTTTTTTTTTTTTTAAGTGTTTTGATGTGCTGATTTATTTGCCATTTACTTATTGGTTTGAAAATTTTTGTTGATATGTGTGTGTGAGAAAATGCAGGTTTCATGAGGCCATCGACACGAGCGAAATGGAAAGCATCGAGTATGTTATCTAAGTTTTGTGTTTGTGCTGTCATTGGGATTTTTGTTGAACTCTTCAACTTTGAACTTCGAAGTGGCTCGAAGCGAAATTTAGAGCTCTTGTATGTTCATATGTGGCCTTTTTTGTCGTCGAAAATGCGTAGGCTTTTCGGATTTCTTTCGAGTGTTTGAATAAAATGAATGACAGACTTCGTAGAAGTTGAAAGAAGAAGTGTGTTTAGTTACTGTCTTGAGTGATTACCTCCAATACCAAGAGAAATATTATATATGGAAGAAAAGTAGAATGTGTGAAGGGCTAGTCAGAACATAATGTCAACTAATTTGATCTAATTCTGAGGTTACACAGTCTAAGGTTGTGTAGTTTTCCCTTGCGTAGTTGACTGTACTGACGAACTGTGGTCTCATGTTCTCTCTCTCAAACATTATCGTTTAATAGTGAATGGTTTTTTTTTTTTTCTTTTTTTCAGGGAAGGAATCTACGTTTGTATTCATGGACGCTTGAAAAGCTTTCAGGGTAAAAAGACCTTAAACGTATTTGCCATTAGGTATGGAATCGAGCATTATTGCTGTTGCTACAATTTTCTTCTTTGTTTGCAAAATAGTGCGTTAGATAGGAGTTTGTGGTTTCTTAAAGAATTAGTGGGACCTATCGTTCAGCAGTCACCAATTTTTTTTTTTTAGAATGGCTCTATTTTCGTTAAGTTCTACTGACCGGTGGAAACAGAGGAGAAAGACAAACAACTAACTTTTCCAAATTCCCTGAATCTGTTCTTGTTAAGTTTCGTATAGCTGGCTGGTCTGGTTTTCTATTTAGTTTATGTTCAAATTCTATGGATGCATGTTAAAGGAATAAAACAAAATAAAGCACACACACAAAATAAAGGATATGCCATATTAGAATTTGTAAATATGCGTAGAAAACACCGTTACAGCATTTGTGCATGTCGAACTGGCAGCTCTCATGTTCCCGCGAATAACAAAAATATGTCATATTGGGGGTTTTCTTTGACATGTGTTCAAGTTTTCTTTTAGTTACATGTTCTTGTTGGAAACATTTGCAACCAAGTCAAACAAATCATCTACTTCTGTATGTTTGATGAAAATATTGGTCGCTGGTGCTACATTTCAAGAAAGTGAATGTTTCTGACAAAGATGAGATCAGTTTCTAAAAAAAATTAGGTCTCTGTAATTTGTATTTTTTTTATTTGAAAAAATGATTTTGTTTCAACCATCGATCCAGACTTCAGAAAATCAAGGGCTACTGCTGCTTCTGGTAGTTCTACTGTTCTTGTTTCAGCCCAAATTCACTTAAAACTATGCATTGAAGCCTTGAAAAGGTCTCAAGGCACTATTTGCCACAAACAAGTGTAAGCCTCAACTTCAGATCTCGAGTCTTAAACCTCAATGGAAAAATAATAATAGATATGTAGCCCTGAGGAATGCCTCAGGTATTCAATTTAAACACTAAACTGCTCTTGCAATTGACATGTCCAAAATGTCGACGCAAGTGAATTTCTTGTTAAATTTGTGTCTTAGTTGCACATGAGTGAGCATTCTTTGCAGCAACATTGAATGATGGCTGAGCCTTTGGGTCAGTGAACCATATGGGTTCGGTGATCAACTCCTCAGGTCACTCACTTTGTGAATAACCAAGATTTTCAAGTTCATCAAAGGCTGTATTTTCAGGGTAAAAAACGAGCAATCTTTTTCGGATGCTGAGCTTAGAGCTTTTTTTCTATAGTGGCGATTATTTTTCATGATACCTATTTGCTGCTATGAGTTTGTATGCCAGCAGTAATGAGCAGGCTTTTCTTTCATTGATGCATTGCTTCAAACTTCCAATATTTCATTGAATATACGGAAACAGGAAACCTCTACGGTGTTTCTTTTCATTTTCTATGCTGGTTTCTTGCCACTTTTGTTTTCTGTCTGATTTTGTTTATCATGTTGGTTTTTCATATGTTTCTTGTTGGAGTTTCATTATTGCTCTTTTATGCCTTTTCAGACCTATTGAGGACTACAATGAGATTGCAGCCCACTTTATTGAGTGCATATATGTCCATTTCTACAACAACAAGATTCGGGTATTGGTCTATAATTAACAAGAATGATTTATTGCATTTTTCTTCTCTAACCCCCCCAACCCCACCCCCCCCCACCACCACCACCCCCCCAGCCCTCTTCTGGGTAGTAAGCGCATGGGCTGTGTATTTGTAAATAACTTGTTCTGATGTTCTCTCTCTTTATAGAAACTACAAGGCGGTGTCAATACTCAGCCACAGGTGCAAAGTTCAATGAATCAGGTATGACTAAACTACGAAAATTTGTTCCCTCGAGCAGAAAAAAAAAAACTATGAAATTTGTTTCCTTAATCTTTTTATTATTGTTTTAATTACTGGTGCTCTAATTTTGTACTCTTCAGTCATTTGCTCAGTATAGTGACAATGGATCGAACAGCATTGATGAAATGGTGCTAAAATTTTTGCAGCAGCCTGAGTGGCTGTGAGTATTTCTAATCTTGGACCTTTTTATTCTTTGTAAAATTGTACTTGAATTTTCCATTTTGTATTTGATTGGTGTTCTTTTTTGTGCATATATCCCAGTTTTTTTTTTTTTTACATTATAGATTAGTTTTATCATTTTCATGAAGTACACTTTACGTGTTTCAGTTATAAGGAAGAAGGGGCTACTTTAGATATTATTTCCCTGCAACTCAAAATTCCACAGGATAAACTCAGGTATCTCTCTTCTCACCCTCACGCACGCACGCGTGCACGTGCACACACCCACACAGTAGTAATAATAATAATAATAATAATAAAGACGAGCACGTGTAAACAAGCGTCCTGCTTGGCTAAACCAAAACTGAAATGTTTCCAATTTCCGGCGTTGACAGGTTGGCGATGGATAATCTGATTATTGAGGGAACCGTTTACTCAACAATTGATGATGATCACTATAAGGCAACTTCAAACGCCTGAGGAATGGCGATCAGGATACAATGACAGCCTCTGTATGGCTCACTCTTAGCTTCTTTTTCTTTCTTTTTTTTTTTTTTTTTTTTTTTCACTTATATTCTGCTCTATGGTCTAAATCCTTGTTTGTATAGTTGACAATTAGGATATAATATCAAGTGACCTTATAACCCTGTTTTTGGGATTGGTATGTATATTTGATGGTTTTTTTTTTCCTTTAACTCTTCTGCTATTTTATTCAATCCAACGTTATTTCATGAAAGGCTTCCCAACCCATAAGCTCGTGCTGGACAGGGTCAATTGAGTTCCGGGGCATGAAAATAATTATTGGTGGTGTTGTTATAAGCAAACAACTTCACTGGTAAAAGCATAAATATGCCACCACAAGAGGCCCAATAGAAAGATGATTAACAACAATCGAGGAAATTCCCAAAAAAAAAAAAAAAAAAAAAGTCATTCTGAGTATCACTATGCACAGATTCTTTAAATTATAAACGTTTACTAGAGACTATAGGAATTTAGTTTATTCATCTTGAAATCGTATTGCACAACTACATATGTATTTATTCACTGGGCGTCTGGGCCTATTTGGTATTAGCTATTTTCTTTATCTTTTATAAAAATATCAATATTTTCAAAAATTAAAAAATTAGTCATTAGGTCATAATCTTTTAAAACCTTAGTTCTTTTCTTGAAACATAATTGAAAAAATAACTATTTCTTTAATAATCGCGTATTTATTTTCTCATTTGTATCTCAGCGGTGTATCTCTCCCTTCTTATTTTCCCTCCCCCTGCAAAACATACAGTATGGCCCAAAAGCAATCAAGGGGATGTTTGGTTAGGGTTCAGATCACAAATGTTTGTAGCGTAAAATTTGGGCTATAAATTAAAAGTGCAATAGGAGATAGATTATTATTATGACAAAAGATTGGCATTCTCAAAATCCATCTTTTCAAATTCTCGATTAAAATTTATTTTCTTAAAACTCAGTTCAAATACTACAAATTTAATTCATATTCAACCATCGATTTAAACTACAATCCACCTATAAGATTTTGACATTTTTAACTCAAATCAAATTAAAATAACAAAAAAAAACATAGTTTAAATTACTTACTAAATCAGTACCTATGGATATAAAAAAAAAGGTCAAATTGCAAATGCTTTATCATGTGAAACAACCTCGTAGGATCTAAAAAAAGACATAAGTTTTAAAGAAAGACCTCTACATTTTGGCATAGTCGTAGACGTACTTTTCGCGCAGTTGCTTTGTGAATTTGTATTCACATTTGAGATCCTTTTCGTTGTCATGAAGGCACAGCCGCAATGCATCTAAAAGAAATATTTTCCACACAACACGATTTATTTATTTTTGCTTTCTAACCAATCAAAAAGAAGTTTTGACATTATTCTGATGGCAAAGAAAGTTTATTGGGAAAGAAGTTTAGACAAATTGAAATATACCACATTGTTCTTCTGCAACATTAATTCATCCATTAAAGAGAGAATCTCTTTTGGCTGAGCCTAGCACATAAAAAATTACAATATCTGCCAAAAAGAAAAAAAGAAAAAAGAAAGAAAAACCATTCACTGGTCAAATCTTATGGTTTTCTGCACTAATTATATATCCATAAAATATGACAAAAGATAGAGTTATTTAAAACAAAAATCATGTGAACAATGGTAAGGATCGAAATATCATATATTTTATTTGTTTAGTACCAATATATGCAATAAATGAACTATTTATGTGTTATTTGTTGCAAATTATATGAATAAATAAAGGTCCAATTAAGTAATTAGTCATTTTAAAGGTAAAATTTCAAAGATTTAGTTATAGTTTCACGAAATTAAGAATTTAGCCATAACATATAATATTTTATGTTACATGTAACATGTAACATAAAATATTATATGTTATGGCTAAATCCTTAATTTCGATATTTTAGGGCTAAATTCTAAAAAATTACCCAAAAATTTGATTAAATACCTAAAAAAACTCATAAATAAATATAAAATGTTCATGCACATTATTTGAGGTTAGAATTAGCATGCTGACAATATTTTAATCATGCATGTGTGAAAGCGTGTCAAATATATGGCAAAAGAAATAATGGGCTATCAAATTTATCTTCTTTTATTTAAAATAATTTAAAAAATACATTTACTAAAAGGATTAAAAAAATAACTGAGTAAATAGTCATTATTTGAATAATGTTTTAAAAAAATAATTAATTTTTTGATTAATTAAAAAATTACTCTAATTTAAATTATATTAATATGATGTACATTTATTTTTATGTCATTAATTCTCTTATGTATTAGTGATTAATAATTTAATTTTTTTTAAAACTTTAACTATTTTTTTTAAAATATGGACCAAAGATTGGCCAAAGACCTTTTAGACGCAAAAATAAATAATTGCCAGTCAAAAATCACTCTTTACTATGAATTCTATAAAGAGAAATTATAGTGAATACCCAATTTTTAAAACTTAATGTAAGTTATTACCCAATCTTTTAAAAAATGTGATCAACTACCCAAAAATGTAATTACTTACACAGTGGTAAGTGGTGGTAATTCACTTTGTTACCAAAAGCATGTGCAAGTAATTCACAAATTGACTAGAAACTCAATTACTTCAAAAGTCTGGCTATTTATTTTTATTGTTATATAAATTCTGGGTATTTGCCTACTTTACCCATCTATAAATATAATTATAAATCTTCACTATAATATAATACATACTCTAATTTTTAAGATAATTAAATAATTAATCAACATTAATTATTAATATATATTTTTAACATCTCAATCAATTATCATTAATTATCACAATATAAATAATTAAATCATTTTAATATTTTATTATATTTTTTAAAAATTTAATAATTTATTTAAATTAGCATTAAAAATTGAACTCTCCCTATTAACTATATTTTTTTGTATTCGTGTAATGTTGTCATCCAAGAAGAATAGGTAATCTTTTTTTAATGGTGAGGCTATTATAACCGCACGTGTGAAGAGGAGTGGAGATTTGGACGTCACGTGTTTGGCTGGCAGGCCACCGCCCTAACAGACAGTTGTGGCATCACTTCACTCATCAGTTCTGTTTTGAGGTCATCGCGTCACAGCTGCCAACTGTTCATGCACTTCCGAATCGGCACGTGCTATGGCACGTGTAACCCTCCTGTTGGGTTTGTATTTTTGACCTTCTTGACTTTCACGTATATATACAGACTCTACTCAACACACTGTTTTATTTGCAGCTTAATTACCGCTACTCTGATACTGCTGTGCTTCTTGTCTAAAAGACTACCACACACATATAAATATTATATATATATATATAATAAATTATTGTCTGATAATTTTTTTTTTGAGCGAGTCAGATAATTTATATAGCAATAAAACTAAGAGATTTTAACGATTTAACCAAAATTTTGACTTTTTTTTTAAAATTAGTCATAATTTTATGAAATTAATGATTTAACTGTAACATATGTGTAATATAATATGTTACATGTATGACATATTATGTTACGCGTATGTTACGGTTAAATCTTTAATTTTGACATTTTATGACTAATTCCTTCAAATTTTATCTTTAAAATTGCTAATTTTTTATCTAGCTCAAAAACTAAATGCTCAGTGTTTTGGAATAATTAGTCAATTATTTACACATATTTTCAGTAATTCAGTTAATTACCACTATGAAAGTATTTAAATGATCACTTAAAAATTTTGTTATATTTTTTTAAAGAATTGATTATTTATTTAAATTAAGTGTCAAAAATTGAGTATTCACTATAATTTTTTTTATTTTTATAATATTTCTCTAATAAATTTATTTTTATAGTAAGAAATAATTTTAAATCATTAAATTTACTTTTTTTTTTAAGATATAAAGTCCATTAAAAAGATAAACCTGTCCATCAAGAATTGTTCTCTAAAAAAAAACTCTATGAGAATCCCCGGTTTTTTTGACCTTCTTGACTTTCACGTAGCTACTCTACTCATTACACAACACACTTTTATTTGCAGCTTAATTTTACCGCTACTCTGATACCGCTGGGCTTCTTGTCTATTAACACACACAGACACATGTATGTGTGTGAAATTAGGTCCACATTCCACCTACAATTTTGGTGAATTTCAAGGCCAAATTTTTTTTTATTAAAAATGGTTAAGAATTTAAAGAAAAAGTTCTTCTTTTAATCGAGGAGCGGTGAAATATTTAATTATAGGCTTTTCAATGTAGTATTGTTAGTTGTAAATAACTATTATCAAATTTGATCTCACAACTACTCTGTATTGGATTCTTTTGTTTTCATTATCTTTTTATCATGCATGATCTAGAAGAATGTAAATTTCAATCAATAGTTTGCCAAAGATAAAAGAAGTTTCCAAGGTACTAAAAGAATAAAGCACAACTATTTTATAGGGTTTACCTATTAAAAAAAAAAAAAGGCAAGAACGTCCCGAAAATAAACAATAAAGCACAACTATTTTAATGAGACTTCATTAAAATTACACTTCTTCATAAAAATCCAAAAGAAAAAATCTATAAAAAAAAAGGTGCATGATTAATGACTATGGAATGAAAAATTTATAAAAAGACAGATCGATACTAAATTGTTTAAAATTTCCATCCACTGCAAGAAAGAAGCTTATGAAGCCAATCTATCTGCTACACAATTCTTTTTTACGAAAACATACGAGAGGCAACTAAATCCTATGTTTTTCGCTTAATTCATCAAATAAAATACGTATGATTAAGAAAAAATTTTCACTACATTAAAAATACAATGTCATGTTTTAGTACACTACACACGCCCAAAAAATATGGTTACATATAGAACTGAGAACGCTAGACTTTTTCGGTGGAGGTGGACATAAATTTTTGTCAAGAAAAGTATAGTACTAAAAAACTAATTCAATATCCGAATGATGGTCAAATGGCTCCACAGATATATAGTATTTATTTACTTAAAAAAAAAAAAAAAAAGAGGAAATCACTTGAATGTGTACGGCATTACATATATAATTCTATCTGATGTATTGCCGTTAATTTTTTTTTTTTTAACGTCTGATTTGTAACAAGTATGATAAAGAAGTCTAAGCTCAAATCAATGCACAATATCATAGAAATCCCTATTGATCAGTGGAAAAATCCCGACGACTTGATTTAAAGCTATAATTGTGATTTGTGACCCCAAAATGTGTGTGTAAAGAAAAATCGAAGCGATCAGGGTTAGAGCAATGGCTTCCCTAGCACAATATTATTGTATTCTATCTTAAAAAAAAAACACAAAAAACAAAAAACAAAAACAAAAAAACATAGATACTCATGTTATTAATCATCTCATAATTAAGACCGCTCATTTGAACTCTTCATCTATTTCTAATTAATGATGTTGTCTAATTAGTACTTTGGATTCGGCTCTAGTTTTATTTATTGTCTCTTTTTCTTGATATATGGGATTCTTTTTAACTTTTAAAACAAATTCCATTAACATGATTAAAACTATACAAACAATCAACCTTGACATAAAGGACACAACTTAATTGCTTTTTCTCATACAAGTCATATACGTAGGTAATTAGTAGTGATATACAATCATTAAGTATTGATGCAAGAAAATTTTCATCAACGCTGAGGATAAGAAGTATGAGTTTGTAGAATTGATATATATTAGAAGTCGTAGTAAGATATATGTTCAACTAATATATTGTACAGTTTGAATTTCTCCATCCCATTTATCTCTTAAAAAAAAAAAAGGATTCGTAGTGAGATGAATATAAAATGCGTTTATCATAATTTAGAACAAGTGCTGCAAGATAAACTAAGTTTAACTCTTTTTTTTTTATATATAAAAAAAGTCTTAGCGTATTTGAGTGTTAACAATGTATTTTTGGTAAAATATATTTAGATATGACAGGAAAGAAATCAGAAGATTTAATGTTATGTTTGAACTAATCGGATTTTCTATGCTTAAAGAGTGTATCGTGATTATTCATTGAACTACAAATGAAGTTGAACAGTTTTGACAAATTGGACATGTCTTTTCAAAAGTGTTCTTCATTAATCATTGGTGTTCTAACACCGACTATATATAGGAAGTTCGTTTCAAAAAACTGTTAATTTCTGATTTAGTACGATTTAGAAGTGGTTTTTCTTCCACTAGTGTTTTCAATTTGATATAATCCTTTGTGCAGGCGTGTAAAAGATAAAGAAGAATGATAAATGTATAAAATCCAAAACTAGCAAGAATTTGAAAACATGTCCAAAACATTACATGGAGTTTTCACAACACAATTTTTTTTTATAGTGGAACTGCCTATAAGCTGTCCAAAATGATTGCATTTTTGTCTATTAAGTTCAAGTTATTTGGTAAAAAGTGAAGTTCAAAAAGAAAGGAATATTAAAATCTGTTTGTGTTGTGATACACTTCCACTCAAAGAGGCTCCAAGGGAAACCAAAATTCTATCCATCAAATGGTTGAGAATTATGGCAATCTCATAGGACCCACATGTCCACTTAAAGAGACACATGTTTCAAATGATTTGAAATCAAATACAGTGCTTTCTCACATAGAATGTAAAAAAAACAATAAAATAAACATTTAGGCCACAACAATAATAGTATCTCACGAAAAATAAAATTAGTAAAAAAAAAAAAAGGGTCATGTGAGAGATGATCATGAAGTAATAATATAAAATTGGGTAGCGAACGTGAGGAATGATTCGTTTCACTGACCACAAACACACCAATTACTTTAAAAAAAAAAAAATAAAATCTAAAATCTCCTTTACTTAAACATAGTTTGACCGTGGACAAAATTTGGCCTTGATTTATGAAAGCCAGCCAATTTCTTACCATATTCTGGTTTGTTTTCTAGTGGGGCTTTCCTTTTTATTCTCTAGTGTGTTTTCATTATTATCTTGTACTGTAAAAGAGAATCCAAAAGAAAAAAAAATAAATAAAAAGGAAATATAAAAGAAGAAAAAAAATCAAATGCAAACACACTCCCGCCGAACTCTCATCCAATCTCCTTTTTTTTTTTTTTTTTTTCTCTCTCTAATCTTTTTGTTTTACATATCTCTTTTGTAATTTTTTTTTTAATTTCCTTTCAGATTGGTCCTTTGGTATTGCCTTAGTCCAAAAGCGTTTTTAACTCTTTGCATCCGGGTTTTGAGGCTCTCCGCACTCTCTGCCCACCTTCTAATGCTAAATGACTTCACTTTTTTATTTTTTATTTTTAATTTATAGCTAAACTTCCTTTATATATTAATAAAGTTGATTTTTTCTTTCTTTTTTTTGTAGTTGTTTTGCTTGTTCATGTGGACTTTGCTTTGTCATGCAGATTGGATTGGGTGTGAAATTGGTCTCTTGTCTCTTAGTCACTAAGCGACAGTTTCTTCTATTTAACACAAATTGGGGACGTGGTGGTGTGTGTTGGAGGAGAGTGAGAGTTTTCAATTTGGCAATTGGTTAAAGGTTTTATTATTGCCACTTTGCTTTTTATGTTACCTAATCCTTATCCCCAAATATAATTTGCCTTGTGGGATTTGGATTGTACATTTCAGATATCTCATTTTTTGTATAGTTTATAGTACTACTCACTTTAATGCAACTTTTACTACGTAAATGGTTATTTTGTTTAGTTAATAACATGATTAAGGGAAGGAACTTCTATTGCCACCCCCATTTCTGCTCTCCACACCCCTAAATAAAAATTAATTTTTTTAAATATTTTTAATCATTTATTTGTATTTGTGTTGTTTCAAAAATACCTTTAAAAGTATAAAAATTTAGTTTCTGTTAACCATTTTTTATTGTGATCCTATTTTTTTAGGATGCAGTTTTCTTTTTATATTATCATTTGAGTATGAACTTCGTTGTAGTGCACACCATCTTTTCCCAAAACCAAATTTGTAAAGCCGCACACACCATTTTTTATACACACCAACGAAAATTGAAAATTATTTTTGAAAAAATAGTGTGTGCGGCTCTGCAAGTTTGATTTTTAGGAAAAAGGGCGTGCAATACAACGAGGTTCATACTCAAATGATAATAGAAAAAGAAAACTGCATCCCAAAAAAATAAGATAACAATAAAAAATGATTAATCGTGATTGAGAAACTAAATTTTTATACTTTTAAAGGTATTTTTGAAACAACACAAATACAAATAAAGGATTAAAAATATAAAAAAAATTAATTTTTATTTAGGGGGTGTGGAGAGTAGAAATGAGGGTGGCAATAGAAGTCCCCTTAAGGGAAACAATCATCATTATGGAAATTGAATATTTAAGTTAACCAACATATCCGAAGAAGTTCAAACTACCTAATTATATATACACTTGAACGCCCATGTAGGGCATACACGTTACATTTTATAAGACTTTCGTATTTTGTTAGAGAATATAAGATCGCTTTTGATGTAATTTATTATAGATGCTTGAAATCTACGAGTTGGATTTTTTGGGAGGTCTTTGAACAGTACTTGATCATAATAAAACACATAATCTAAAAAAGAAAGAAATACAAGAAAAGTTATCATGAATGTTAACTTAGAGCAAAGTGTAGTTTCAATTAATGAAAAAAGAATAGAGAGAGGCTGTGGAATGTGATATAAATGTATGATCAGATTAAATTTCTCCGTTTGTGAGTCTTTGGTATGTATAGTTTCTCTAGACAGAGTAGGGTTTGGTAATCAACTCTAATGGTGCGTTTGGTTTAGTGATATGAAAATAAAACTGAATAAATCTATGCACCTTTTTTTTTTCGCCTAAAACACCCATTTTGGAATCTATTATTTACTTTTAATTTATTATATATTTAATATATTGCACGTAAGTTAATCAATGAGGGGTATTTTTGTCAAATTAGTTGTTTTTTCATTTTATTTTAACAACCAATCAAACATGACAATAGTTATTCAAGTGTTGATTCTACTGATCAACCAAATATTAGAAATATTATTTCATTCTCATTCCATTGTAATCCTATTCCTATTATGATTCTTAATCCATTCAACCAAACCAACTTATATCCTAAGAGATTGCACCACATGGATTCCCTAATAGTGCGCAAAAATCTAGGTAAATATTGACAATATGGTGCGTAATTATTATTTACTACTACATATTAACAAACTTCATGCACTGGATATTATATTATCTAATAAATTTTATAGATAAAATACAATAAATAGTATCACTTATACTTCATTGAAATTCTATTTTTTTCTATAATTTTTAGTGATACAAAATTTATCCTTCTATATTGAATTAAACATAAAATATTTCTTGATTTGACTTTTCGTCTAAAAATGTATATAACATTTACACAGTACTATTTTTTTCATAATTATTTGTTTGAATCATCTATAAACAATAAAGTATTTGAACATTTTAGAGACAGATTATATTCTCGATCAATAAAAACTCAGAATAAAGTATATTTATGTTTCATTCAAAAAAATAAAGAGTAAATTTAGATTAATTACCAAAGACAAATAAAGAATGTGGAATTTCAATATAGTATATAGATACTTAAAATGTGTTTTTTTATACATATTAATTATATAATATTATGTTTTTTTATTTTTATATAATGTTCTGATATGACATATAAGTAAATATATATTTTATACAGTATAATATAATACGATGCAACAACTGCATACGCTAAATGTGTATGTACAAGTAATGTATTTCAACAATTTAGTGCTTGGCACACCTTTATGTCATAGACTGTTTTATTACAGTATATTGATAAAATTGATATATGACCAAGATTAAGATTAAGAGTTTTTTAAGGATTTAGTTAAACTAATTTTTTAGGGGTTCATTAGCAAATTGGCCTGTTAAAATAACATCTCTTAAGGAAATGATATAACTGTGCAAAAATTAAGTTATTAGTTACTATGCACATTCACATATATTCGAATTGTCCAAAATACCAATGTTCGCCCAAATTTTGTTACAATCTGTAACAAATATTGTTACAGATTGTAAGAATATTTAATACGACATGTAACAAATAATGTTGATACAAATCGTAACAGACAAATGTATAATAAAAATTAGATATTTTGTTACATATGTGTATCAAATTATCTGTGACGGTCTGTATCAAAAGTTGTTATCTATTGTAATAAAAATTGTTACAGTCTGTAACATTTGTTACATTCCGTAACAAAGGACAAAACAGTCAATACATAATGTCTAAAAAAATAGCGAAAAAGAAAAATGACCAATAACTTAATTATGACAAACTCAAGTCAATTCCTTAAAACTAAGGTTAAAAACAGGCCATTTAGACAAAAATCTCATTTTTTAGGGATTAGCCGTAGCTTTGAGAATTTAAGAAATTATCCATTTTTATCTTTTATTTTATCACAGTCGATGAAAATTTTGGTAATTGTAGATTTGGTTTGTTTTTATAAGTTGAAAGAGCTGAATTTTTGAATTTTTTTTATTTGATTTGGACGGTTTTTTTAAGTAATTATCATGGATATTTATGTCTATTAAAATATTTAATGGCTATTTTATTAATTTTGACATTCTAGGACTAAATCCTTCAAACTTTATCTTTAAAATGACTAATTTCCTATATGGCCCTAAGATTAATCGTCTTTTTAATTTAGGATATAATTTTTTTATTTTATTTTTAATCCCGTCATACGTGTCTATGAGATTCCTAATGTTTTGACTTACAAGCAACTGCTAACAAAAATCAAACAACATATACTGACACCCTTTTGGGTTGGAACAAGTACGTAGCCAAGTAGGGGATAAGATCGCATATGGAGTACTTGAATTGAAATAATTATAGTTCCATATTGTTTCAATGCGTTTAGTATTGAATTAATTATCTTGTGCCTACCAAAATAATTCCATATGCATAATGATAAGTAGTACACTGAGAAGCGTAGGATAACTAATCCTTGATGCACCCTAAATTTTTTTTCACTTTAAACTTGATTTACGACGAAAAGATTTGCATTTGAATACAGTAAAACCTCTACAAATTATAATCTGACCAAGAAAAATTATTAATTTATCTATAAATAATAAATTATTAATTTATTAAGTTATTTTTTTATTTGTTCAAATACGTGTCATGTTTATCATCATTTTAAAAATTATTATTATGATTTCATATATTTGTTAAGTAAGTAAATATAAGTCGATTTTATTTTTTAAAAAGAACAACCAATATTATATAAAATATTAGAATTTTTTTCTATATTTGATACCAAATGAGTCCTAAAGGTTTTCTTTATAATATATTATCATATAAATTTAAAATGTTGTGTCCGTATTGTCGACTAAAAATAATGTTGAGAAAATCTGATTTTATGTCACATTTGACATTTAAATTAGTAACCTATGTCACTATTGCATGTCATGACACTTTTTTCATCATCAAATTACTATGTTTGTCCCCTTTCTCCCCCCTTGTCTTCCTCATTTGTAAAAAGAAAAGGGGCAATTCGTTCAAATTCACTACTAAAAAGTGGCATAAACTGCAAGCCCTCTTTCAAAGTGGTATTTTTCAAAACAAGCTGTCCAAAAATGGCATTTTTCAAAATTTCCAAAAATATTAATGTATCAAAGTTTTATATACTGCTTTTTATATATTGGTCATTTAGTTAACATTTCAAAAAGTAACCATATGTATAAAATTAACCAAACATGTGATATTAAGAAATATATACTCTACATATATATAATTATTCAACCTATTTAAATATAATAAAATTTTAAGTAATAAATCATATAAATCATATCATATCCAGTAAGACAAGTCTAATACAAAAAGTTTGCGATGAAGAACGATTATATAGGCCGTTATATTTATTTTAAAAAAAAACTTAACAAAAATAATGGGTTGTTTGGGTAAACATGTCTAAATTATTTTATTTTCAAATGGTTTGATTTTGTGAATTTCAATGTAGTATAAATGATTGAGATTTAAAGATATTGCATTAAGATTATGCATTGAGATTATAAAAGTTGAAAAAAAAAATGAAATGAAATGTTGGGAATATGCAGGGCAAACAATATGCATAAATCTGACCGTCTTAGAATCAATTTTACCCTCAACTTTTCTTATATCATGAGATTTTTTCTGAATAATAAGCTGAAATATTGAAATTTAAAGGAGAATAATCAGATGTGAAGCTCAGAGTTAATTTGTGTACCATTTTCTTTTCCTTTGCCAGAAGGCTATATGTGAACATTAACAAGCATTTTACACCGTAAAAAAGTGAAACTAGGTAATAAGTACAGTCATTTGCTATACAGGCTATACATAGCCATGAGGTCCTAATTATATACTAGAGTTTCCTTTGTGACTTATTCATTGCTTGATCTTCACTTCAACATTTGGATATATATGTTACAATTGTTATAGATCTCATCTCCTTCAATAAGACTTACGTGGGGAATTTGTATACGCATATATACATAGCTCTAATAGACAAATTTAGAAAGTAATTAATAAACCATATTAGGTTTAGCCACGTGAAAGTATCATGAATATGTTTCCAAATATGGTAGGTATATACAAATAAGTATAACAGCAAAGAGACGAACTGAAATGATCCTCCAAATCCTTATTAAGGATAAACCAAAAACTAGATTCGGATAACGCCTAATAAAGGCGGGCCTAAAACATTTACATTTTAAGATATTGAAATTTCTTTGAAAATTCGTCAAAATTATCGATCGTTATTTAGTACTCATGGTATTTTTGTTAACTACGATATGATAAGATTTTTAGAAGGTAGTAATTATAGTTAATAAAATAATTATTTATCTATATATGTTATAGAATTATGGCATTCGTTTAATATGTATTGGAGCCATTTATTCTTTTTTTTTTTGTTGACTTATATATGTGTCAAAAAAAAAAAACACGGAAAAGAAATGCCTGCCAATATTGCGACAGATCCACCAGCTCTGGCATACTCGAGGTACCACATAGGCTCAATATTATTCAATTCAAATAATTTATATGAAATCAAAGCGATAATATATGCATGCCTATATACATAAAATATGCAACTTTGGTCGTGGCATCTATGGGATTTGGTCGACACGTGTGAAAGATATTTGAGATATAATAACATTTTAGAGCACACGTGTCCCTAGTGTGACATGCAAGCATGTGGAGGCCATTGCGGAGGAAATATATAGACCCTAAATATATGCCATTTTCCATCTTTGCCCCTATTTTTATTATATTTTAATCCGTGCCCCTAGTTGGCTAATTGTGTGTATTTTGCATAATTTTTTAGGCCTATATAATATATATGTCTCTGTCTGCAATTCTTGGATGCTATAAAGGTCACATTCCAAGATGGAAATTTTTAGACCCACTCGTATTTTTCCATTCTTCTTTGACCGGCCTCTAATTTTAGTGTGATTGATCGCTTTTTACCTCAACTAAGTAAAAGTTGTCTATTGTTATGAGTATAATTACATGTTTCTCCTGTGATCTGATTATACATATGTAAAATATTATCTATAAATTTTAAAATATTTTATTTTTTATTTAGACAATTATTTATTTTTAGTCATCTAGATAATAGTTCTTTTTTTTTTGTGTTTGGTATTTTGTCATTTTTTTTATCCATGTTTTAAAGAGATAACCGACGTTTCTCAAAATTAAGAAATTAGACATTAGTCCATAAACAAATTAAGGAGTTAAATGACTATTTCTTCAATTATTGAAAATTTTGGCTATTTTCTTAAAACATCATTCAAAAAAATTATTATATGCTTAATAATCCCTCTCTCTCTCTTTTTTTTTGTTTGTTTTTTTTTAACACAAGATAAAAAATGTGTGTAGTATCAATATTAAGTTTCATTATTTTTCTATGGGCTACCTTTTGTGATAATTATGTGGCGTTTAAAGTCATATTAGTTACATATTAATTTTATAATTTTTTCTGATAATTTTAGTAAATTTTAGTCGACAATTTGTTGATGAGAGATCGATTTCAGCCCCATAGTTTTAGAAAATTAAACTAGTTGTTACGTAAAATTTCGAAGCATCACATTAGGTTTGGTAACTCGGGCGGGTTCGGGTTGGCTCAATTTGGGGAGACGCCAAGGCTGGAATGGTTCGGTGGATTTGTCAATTTTTTCTTTTTTTTTTTTGGGAAAATTTAAAAATAATGTTATTCTTGATGTCATTTAATAATTTATGCCTCATATAGCGTGCTCCTTTTATTTTCACTTTATATTTGTAGTGTAAATTTTTAAGTATGAATCGAAAGTGCAACCAACACACATATGACATAAATTATCATTGTGTCATAAATGGACATTCTTCAAAATCACCTTTTTTTTTTTCAAAAGAAGGATTTTGAGTGATTTATTAGGATTATTTAGCTCTAAAATATCGAAATTAAGGACTTAACCATAATATTTCATAATTTCGTCATTGTAATCAGGTGGCAGAAAAATGTCTGACTAGTATTTTTTCTAATGGCCGAGCGTAAAATATTTTGAAGGTTAGGTATATATTATTTATTTATTTTTATCAACCGGAAATAACTAGGAAGAGATATATACTGACAAAGAGGAAAATATGAGGAAGAAATAAAAATAAGAAAAAAAAAATGAAGATGGGGGAGACCGAGACAGTCAAAATAATGGACAGAAAATCAGAACACAGTGGCAAGCGTAGGGACCAACTGAAATCATTTTAAATAAGATCGGATTTTTCTTTGGCGAGACACCAAAGATACAACAAATGGGACAAAGATTTTTTCTCTTGCTCTCTCTCCCTTTTACTTCCCATCTTTCATGAACGTAATTATTCAACTCTCCCCATTCCAAAAAAAAAAAAAAGAGAGAGAAATTATAAATAAATATTCATTTTTATAACGTTTTAAAAAAGTAGTTAATATTTTAATTAATAAAAATAGTCATTTTTTTAACTACATAATATATTGATTTTAGTTTTATATCTTTAGTTTTGTATTGGTTAATAGCTAATTTTTTAATTTTTTGAAACTTTAACCATTTTCTTGAAACATAAATTAAAAAATAATTAAAAATAAGAAGACGACCCTAATTATGAAGGAAAAGAGAAGAAAAAAAAATAGCTCAAGAGTAAATAATAAAAACAAAGAATTCACTAAATATTGAATTTGGTTTCAATTTGGATGATCCAACGAGCAACCAGTTTGTGGATCGGGTTTCGTTAATGTTTGTTTGGTAAAGTTAGGTTTCTTCATTTAACTAGCGAAAAAAAAAAATTGAAAACTCTAACTTTTTAATAAGTGTTTGGTACTACATCAAATGAGTTTTGATAGTAAAAATGATAATTATAAACAAAAAAAACTTATTAATATTATGTTTATAGAGGTTTTTGAAAATCTGATACAAGTTTGAAAGATTTTTCAAAATAGCTTCGTAGATGAGTCATATTTTTCGGTTTTGACAAGAAGCAATTTTGTAGGTTTGAAGTACTTCTAAAATAATAACTTATTAATTTTAAAACCAACTTTTGACCTCAGGAAGCTAAAAACAAGCCAAAAGCAACTTCTAGCAAGCTCTGCTAAACATGCCCTATGCTTCATCGATTGCTATTTTTCTTCGAATTTTCTCTTTTCAATAATAACATTTGTTAGACTGGTTTTGGATATAATAATTTATGAAAAAATCAACTTAGTTTAGGTATTAATTAGCAACGGTTGGGATACTTTCCCATTATCGATTTTTCTTTAAAAAAAAAAAGTAAAAATGAGTTATTTAGCAGTGAGAATAATTTTTCTTCTTCTCCATTAAGATAAGCCTAAAACGTAGAGCTTTGCGTAGAAAAAAAGAGTTTCAGAGAACACAGATATAGACTCCAAAATCCTTGAAGTAATTCTCAACTATAAATATTTCCAACGACAAATCGCGATTATTCCGTGGCAGTTGAATTTTGATCGTTTATTGATACATGGATTAAAATTTCTATCTATATACCAAAATTTCCATTGAAATTTTGGTTTTCTTAAGGTTTCGAACAAAAATATATTGTTGTGCAAATTTGTGCAATATCAGATAATATCGATAATGTTTTGGT
Organism: Boehmeria nivea var. tenacissima; assembly: GCA_018132145.1. Taxonomy (NCBI): domain Eukaryota; kingdom Viridiplantae; phylum Streptophyta; class Magnoliopsida; order Rosales; family Urticaceae; genus Boehmeria; species Boehmeria nivea. The sequence goes on along the minus strand of CM030885.1, from coordinate 5,764,473 downwards.
GTGTCATTTTGGTTTAAAGCCTAGTTTTACTCGTACAAAATATTGATAAATGGTGGTAAATGTCAACTAAATATAAAAAAATACCAATTTTTATTTATTTATTTTCTTGCAAAGTTGTTGTTGTTGTTGTTTTTTTTTTTTTTTTAATTCTAAGTTAGTGAAGAGAAAATCCTTTGAACTTTGTCGTTGGGGATCAAAAGGTAAGATTTTGTTCTTTTTGCAAAATTGCCTTTGTTTTGTTTTTTTTTTTTTTTACTTTTTTGCTTTACTTTTGTTTTTACTTTTACTTTTACTTTAGTGAAGGAAAAAAATCCTTTGAAATATCGTACAATATTGGTGAAAGCGTCGTAACAATCTGAACCTATTCGTTAGAAAACTTCACAATTTTCAATTCATGGATAGACCGTAAGAACAAATCAACATGCTTATATGTGGCACATTCATAATTATTCTCAACATGACTCAACTTCCATCTTATGACATCAAATATTGCTTGATCAAGATGAAATTCCAACCACATTTGAACCACACAAATGCTATTTATGGTATTAATATTTTAAACATAATGCAATTTATTATACTACATTTTTGTATTGAGTTGTACTAATTTATTTATAATTATGTTTAATTAATGAAATATTGAATAATTTTGTTATTATCTTGTAGTTGGCATAAAATTTTTGTTCAAAAATATGAAAAAAAAATCATGATTTCTACGTTTTTATCGATATTTCTATCGATACCGATAATATCTCTAATATTTCTGTACATGGGAATGACTGATACTTTTACTTATTGTGATATTTTAGTTATTTGATTTATAACAAAATCGTGGTTATTTAAATAGCTATTCTACAACAGACTTGTAGTTAATGCAAATAAATTAGATCCATCCTTCGAATATACCTAGGTTAAGCCTTTTCAATTTCAAATAAAGAACATGATGATATTGTGTGGTTTTTCTTTTGAATATTAAAAGAACTAAAACAAAGTACCCCAAAAAATTCTATTGACGTAGGTTTTGTGCATATATTCGATAAAAAGATTCTGAAAAACCCTAAAAATTATAGATCAAGAAAGAGACAAAATTTAAAAATCTAAAATGGATATCCTAGAGGTTATGTCATTGTGCGTTTGTGGGAGGCCTTAAAAAATGGCAACTTCATGGACATCCTCTAATCCGAGAAGGCGCTTCTATGGTTGCGTCGACTATGGGGTAAGAATCTTATTGGGAATTTGGTTTAGGAAATTTTGCGTTTTTTTCCCTGGGTATATCGATGATTAATTTTTAGCTCAAATAATAGTGGCAGTATTTCCTTAACAATTTTGTTGTGTGAAATCTTTCTTATATTATTTGTTGTAAATTTTTGTTTCATGTAAACGCAGAATGGTAGAAGAGGTTGTGAGTTTTTTGAATGATTTTATGCATGAATATGTGCAAGGCCAAGACCAAAAATACATGCTTTGCTTAGGAGAGTTCAAGTGTTGGAGGAGATGAACAACACCTAGAAGAAGAAGGAAAGAAGTTGTTTGTGATGCTTAGTGTGACAGTCTTCATTATATTTTGGATAATGTGCGGAACAATGCAATGATATGCGTTGATGGGTTGGAGTACTTTGTAGCTTAGGATTATGTTGAGTATAAATATATAGCACTCGGATTTTATTTAGCATTGAGGAATGAGTAATGTTTGATGTAACAATAGTCATTTTGAGTAATGTTCTTTGATTGGGCAATAATGGTTGATGTTACAATGGAAATTTAACTTTATGTGACTAACAAATAACAATCACATGTCACCAGTGCGATGGCTATGTACAATTGTATGTGACATAAGTTATTGGCTAGAATTTGTGCATTTGTGCCTATATTCCTTTATGTTTTTCAATGATGATAATTTGTATACAATTTTATTGAAAATGGTCATAAATTGAATAATGAGAATAAGTTAATTTTCATTAGCAAGCAAATACAAAGTCCTAAACTTTAATTTAATTAAGCAAAATCTCAAAATGAGCAAACAAACACAATTATTCATATAGTTTAAGGACATATATATAGAAGAATTGCCTAAATTATAAGATAAGTTCCTTACCTTGTCGATCAAAATTATTTAAGGACTTCACAAATATGCCTTGACTTATAAAGTTAATGTTTGAGGACATTACAAACCGAAAAGTTGCAACTCCCACAAAAAAATAGTATTGGGAGTATATTAAAATAGGTATTACTATCTCAAATGATGACTATTTCCTTCCTTATCTCTGATCGTTTACTCTTTCGCATGCATGGCGTGGTCACTTTGGAACCAATTGGCATCGATCTAGGTCTGTCACGGTGCTTGATGAACCCTTTTTTGAAGCCTATGCAAGTTATAAAAGAAAACCAATTAGATCTCTTTATTAGCAAGTAATAATCACTTCACTTGTTAAATCAAACCCTTAAAATGCCCATCTCCAAGCCTCTAATCAGACCAAAAAAGCCGTCTATGTACAACCTCTCTCGTTCTAGTCTTTAACCAATGTGTCAAATAAATCCACTCACTCTCACCGTATACCTTATTGTCTCTATGCAACTTTTAGAGAGATACAATGGTGAACCACATACTCAGAAACACAGAGAATGAGCTATTCATATTTCTCTAAAAAGTATAGCAACGACGAATATTACTAAAGATACCCTCAATAACGTGAAATGACGACGTTTGACCTCAAGGAGCAACTCACGTGAGAGGCACGAGGGAGATTCTGTCTCTAATTGGACATGCATGATCAAATTGAAGGTAATTGTAACGATTTTAAATTCAAGAGATTGATGTAAAAAAAAAAAGAATGAATACCGAAAGTGTCACACTCCAACAAATTGAGGGACCATAAATGCAAAACATTATTATTTTGTTTCTTTCATCACAACATGAACACAAATACAAAACCTCCTCTCAACTCTCTCTCTCTCTCTCTCTCTCTCTCTCTCTCTCATCAGTCTTAATAATGCTTTCTTCGGTCAAGGAGAGAGAAAGAGAGAGATAGAGGTACACCGCTCGGTCATCCCATAAAAAGCTTCCACTTCGCTTTCCTCTGTCTCTCACGATGGGATTTAAATAAATATCATTAATATTCACCATTCTCTCTCTCTCTCTCTCTAGTGGAAGAACCTCGATCCTCGTGCAAACCCTCACATAGACTCTCTCTCTCTCTCTCTCTCTCCGCTAAATATGATCGTCTTCTTCTCCTCTCCTACTTATTAGTTCATCTTCTTCCTCTTCTTTTCTGCCTCTATATCTGTGTCACCTTCTCTCTCTCATTTACTTGCTACTCTCACACGTTGCTTCTCACATTTTCGCATTATTATTCTCTCTCTCTCTCTCTCTCTCTCTCTCTCTCTGCTATATTCTTAGGTTCAAACTTCAACACACGAGAAAACCCAAACAAACTCCCCTTCGATATCTCAACCAAACATGGTTTGATATTTCCAAAGACAACCACCAAACCCACACACATCTCTTTCACACACGCTCACCGAAGAACGAACGACGCAAAACCATACCAATAATATATATTATCCACTAAAAACGACACCAAAATGGACTCCTCATCGTCAACAACATCGTCTCATCAGAACTCATGGCTCGCTTTCTCTCTCTCCAACAACCCCCACTTGCACCTCTCTCTCTTCGAGGCCTTCTCTTCTCCCAACCCTACTGGTAAAAAACCCTCTCTCTCTCTCTCTCTCTCTCTCTCTCTTACTTCTCAATATTCACAACTCTTTAAACTCTTATACTATTTTTTCTCTCTACTTTACAGCAAGTGTCGTTGACAGTACCGCAACTACCGCCACGGAAGGCCAAGACCATGTGCCGGCCGGCGCGACAGACCTCGCCATGTTCACCGGCACCGGGCCAAAGCTCGAGGACTTTCTCGGCGGAGGCGGCGGCCGGCGTGTCGTCCGCGCCGCCGCAGCTCGCGCAGTACGCGGCGGAGCCGGCGCCGATGCCCTTATCGTCCAGCAACAACGCCAACAACATGATCAACGGCACTGCTTCGGCCGAGAACATGATGTACGATTCGGAGCTCAAAAGCATCGCCGCGAGCTTCCTCCGCGGCTACAACCCCGACGCCCAAACCCAGCAGGCGTCGGCGCCGCCGCCGCCGCCGCCGGCGATGGCGGTCGTGCCGGCGGAGACGGCGGCCAAGAAGGCCGTTGACACCTTCGGCCAACGCACCTCCATCTACCGCGGTGTCACTCGGTGTGTTTTTATTGCATGCTTTTGGTTGTTTTTATTTTTTGCTCTTTATTATTATAAATATTTTTACATGCATATGTGTATATATATATATATATATATATATATTTGGGGTTTTGTTATGATTTGTGTTTGGTTTGAAATCTTTAGGCATAGATGGACTGGAAGGTATGAGGCTCATTTGTGGGACAATAGTTGCCGACGAGAAGGGCAGAGTAGAAAAGGAAGACAAGGTTATTTTTATTTATTATTATTATTTATTGTTATTTATTATTTTGTGGGCGGTTTGCTAACTTGCGCCTGTAGTACTTAAATGTACTTATTAATGTTATGATCAGTAGATCTGTTTTTTTTTTTTTTGGGATGAACCTGATTGGTAGAAAAGTCGGTGAGAGTAACGATATCTCTATGCCCGGCATAAATGGGAGTTAAAGAATTCAAAATCCAAAACGAAAAATATATGATTTATTGGATTATTTATGGGCAAATGAGTTTTATAACTTTTAATATATCCAAGGGTACAGATAAGCATGGAATTGTGGAATTCCAAGTAATTCCATGGAATTCCACCCGGGTAATTTCCGGGTAATTACCCGGAATTTACCCGGAAAACTTTTCCGGGTATTTACCCGGAATTTCGATGATGGAATGCCGGGTAATTCCCGGGTAATTACCCGGAAATGTTTTTTTTTTTTCAGTTTTTTTTAATGCTTTTTTTATTCAAAAACTTTGTAAAAATAAAATGAATATTGATAATTATTTTGTAACTTTAAATTAAATTTGATAATTAAATTTTTTATAAATTATGTTTTAATAATAGTTTGAAATTTTTTTATAAATTAACTATTGTTTAGGTTTATTTATAAGTTTCAAAGTTTAAATTAATAGTTATAAGTTAATTATCAAGTAACAATTAATTTTATTAGTTGTAATTTTATTTTGATTGTGTCTTTGTTTTATTGATATAATTAGAAAATTTTGTACTTAATTTGATTGTTTATAACTTGTAAGGTTTAATTAATTTCTTTATTTTATAAAATTAATTTTACCTAAATTATGAATAACAATTGTCTTACATAAATGACATAAATTATGAATAACAATTGTCTTAATAATTAAAAAATAGTACAAAATTTCATATTTTTACAAGTTGGAATTGGCACAACAATTAAGAATTGGCACATGAAAATTGGCACATAAAAATTGGCCATGACTAAAAAAAGTCATGAAACCCGGGTAAAAGTTGGAATAAAACCGGGTAAAAGTTGGAACACTATTTATTCCAAGTCATTCCAAGTTGGAACACTATTTATTCCAAGTCATTCCGGGTAAAAGTTGGAACACTATTTATTCCAAGTCATTCCAAGTTGGAACACTATTTATTCCAAGTCATTCCGGGTATATACCCGGTTTTACCATCCGGGTAAAATCCGGGTATTACCCGGAATTTACCCGCTATTTTTTCCGGGTAAAATATTACCCGCAACTATTTGTTCCATAGTTGCACGCCTAGGTACAGATTTGATCTCTGTCATGGTGCACGTTAGAGTTGTATATATTGGATGTGCTATCATGCGCATTTTGAATATTTTTTTGAGATAATTATGGAGAAAGAGAGATTTCTGACATGGGTTTTTCTTTTTGTTTTTTGTTTTGGTTTTGGCTTTGGCGTTGGACCTTAATCATTGCTGCCACGGATGATAATATTGCACTCCTATAATAATCATCATCAGTTTATTTGGGTGAGTTTAATATATATAGATCTATGTCTTTTCCATGGTCATATTATTACTTCTGCTATTTATTTATGACCTCAAAATAATAATCATCATTTTGTTCTGGGAATCTTCTAATTCCTAAGTACATGATTGGTCATGATCATCATCAATGTTCAGATTGACTACTAGTTAGATTTTGGTCACTGTCGAACAAAATATTCTTCGCATGAATCTATCATGTCATGCATATATAGATTCTAATTAGATTCTTAATGTGAAAAATAATAGTATTGATTTTTTTTTTGGGGGCATAAAATATAGGTGGATATGATAAAGAAGAGAAAGCTGCCAGAGCTTATGATCTTGCTGCTCTGAAGTATTGGGGTCCGACCACCACTACTAATTTTTCGGTAATTTTCTAGCTACGATTATTTAATTAATTTTTAGATATATATTTCTTATTTTATTATTAATTTGGTATTTGGATCTGAATTTTATTTATTTTTTGGAAGGTTTCTAACTACGAAAAGGAGCTTGAGGAGATGAAGAACATGACTAGGCAGGAGTTTGTTGCTTCTCTTCGAAGGTAAAATTACATTTTTCATGTTTATATATATATATATATATATATATATATATAGGGAATTTGAAGAAAATGACCATTTTTTAGAAAATGATTTTTAAAAAATAACTATAGTTTCAAAAAATTTAAAACTAGTCATTTCAAAAATATCTGACATACAATTTTTATCTTTAATTTTGTTATTATCAGAAATTACTTTTACTTATGTTATGACTAGTAAAATTGTGACTATTTTTGAAAAATACACCGTCCAAAATGAATATTTGTCTAACTAACCTATATATACACACAAATATACGCATTGCATGCATTTAAATATATAGGTAGGTGTGATACATTTCTTTAAAATATTGTTCTTCTGATAGTTCCTTTTCTATAGCTATTATTATTCTTTATCATATCAATGGATTTTGCAAGGATCGCCATTGATTTCCTTTTTATATTGTTTTCCACTGTAGGAAAAGTAGTGGGTTCTCTAGAGGAGCCTCAATATACAGAGGCGTCACAAGGTATGTGCTATTTGTTATAACTAATTAGAAGTGAATAATAAGACAAACACCTTATCCTTATTCACTAATTAAAAAAAAAAAACACACTATAAAGTAGCATATTCTTATTGAATTGTTTATTTCAGGCATCATCAACATGGTCGATGGCAGGCAAGAATAGGAAGAGTCGCAGGCAATAAAGATCTCTATCTTGGCACCTTTAGTGAGTCCAATTATCATCATCACTTTTCTTTTTCCACATTTTCATTCATTATTTTTGAAGGTTCAACTTTCTTTTATCTTTTTTAGTAGCTAGTATTTTGCAAAAAACACTTCAATTCTTTTTTTCTTTTTAAATGTTTATGAATTATGATCTTAACAAAAATTTTATTAGGCACTCAAGAGGAAGCCGCCGAGGCGTACGACATCGCGGCGATAAAATTCCGAGGCCTTAACGCCGTGACGAACTTCGACATGAGCCGCTACGACGTCAAGAGCATCGCCACCAGCAACCTCCCGATCGGGGGAATGTCGACCGCCAAGGCCAAGCTAAGCTCATCCCCCGACGCGGCCCACTCGCTCTCCGCCGACACCAAGAGCGCGGCCAGCATCGCCACCACCACAACCACGACCACCGACATCGATCGAGACCTCTCCTCCGCCGCCTCGTCCGCCTCCACGCTGAGCTTCGCCATCCCCATCAAACAAGACCCCTCACCCGACTACTGGTCCAACATTTTCGGCTTCCAAAACCCTAATAACAACAACAATGCTCTCTCTCTAAACCCTATCACTGTGGCCAAAAACCCTAGCAGCGCTTTCAATATGGATTTCTCTTCAACGTCGACAATATCCCATCAGGTCGCCAGCAATGCCAACAACGTTGGAGGGTTTTTCGGTTACGCAAGTCACCATCATCAACAACCCGAAACGGTGCCGTTTGCCATGCCGATTGGCGGTGCCGTGAATAGCAACAACAACAACAACAATGGTAATTACGAGACCTCTTCAAATGGTTACAACAATAACAACATTAATGGAATTGGATGGAACAACATTGGACCGACTCTTCACACGTTTCATCATCATCATCATCAAACTCATGCCAAACCCAGTACGCTTTTTCATCAGACGCCAATCTATGGCATCGAATAAATAATGTATAATAATAATAATAATAATAATAATAATAATAATAGTAGATATATTATTATTATTATAGAGTACTTTATTCTCTCTTTCTCTCGCATGTGATCTATAAGTGACGACGAGGAATCGGAGCAGTAGTACTAATAGTGGTACAAGAAGACGAAAGTGATGATATAAAGACGAATGAGTTTTGGAGTTTTTGCATGCAAAAAAGGGAGAGAGAGAGAGAGAGAAAAAGAAGGGCTCGAACTTTAGGGTTTTGTAATATTTATGGTGGAACTGACAATCATAATTCACACAGGACCAGAGAGCTGACACTGTAGTACTAACTGAGGTTGTTCTTTTAGGACCATGTTGCTTTTTTATTTTTATTTTTATTTTTTTTTGTTTTTTTTTTTTTGGGGTTTTTGCTTTTCTCTTTTTTCCCTTTCAAACTGACTGGATTTAAGATGGGTATAACGGGAAAGAAGGTCCTTTTGTATGAATCCTTTCATCTTTTGTTCAAAGAGAAAATTATCAATGTGAAATTCTCCCAGGTTCAATTCAGTTTTCCTTTTTGGTGAAAGAGTAGGTTTTGTATTGAAATACATATATTAAAATATGATACAAATAAACACGTAGTTAATTTATTAGGTGCAATATTTGATGAATTATTCATCCTCACTAAAGCTTGATCGACCCACTTTCATCAATTTTGAAATCATGATTAATAATAATCAAATACATCACAAAGTAGTTTTATGCTTTGGATTTTTATTCACTATATCAGCTGTATTTGTGTAATGAATTAAAAGGACTTATTTTTGTTTTACAGCAAATCAAGTGTACTGTATTGAATAAAGATATTTTTACCAAAAAAAAAAAAAAAAGAGAGAAGTAATGAAATAGTCATATTGTCATGCCATGAACTAGCTAGTCACACAATCTTGGTAAGCCAAAAGAGTCCCCAAGAGGATTATATGATGCGATATTATTTTTATTCATTGATTTAAAAAGAACGAACTTGTAATTCATCTCTTAATTATAAACTTTGGATCATTCTAAGTTATGATTGGCGCGCTTTGTTGCAATATATAGCTTGTTAGTGTTCAAGATAACTAGCTAGGACACGGATCAGATCTGAGAAAAGACATTGCTCCAAAAATTAGATTATTAATCACAATATATATATATGGACATTATAAAAAATTCTTTCAAATAAATAGTACTTTCAATTACAATCGATATTCGATAATAGCAAACTTTTCTTTGTCATGAAATTTATTGTGACTATTTAGCTTATTCAGTCACGAAAACTCGATTCATTTGTCACCAAATTTTTTAACTACATATTTTCTAGTTACCACAAATTTTAAAATTTCAACTTCTAAGCACAAATTTTTCTTGTGACAGAAAGTCAAAAGTATATATATACATATATATATATATATATATATTTTAGTGAGAGAGACTGAAGTAATATATGGGTACGGTAAAACATAGAAGTACTTGTTAAGTTTCCTGATTATTTGTTATTTAATTCCTTTCTGTCACTCCGGTTCGTTTATATCCATAATGGACACGTGTCAACGCATATATAAAGTAATTTGAGGTCGACGAGATCAGTGCCTCTACGGACCAATATCGAGTCTTGTAATCCAGACCATGTACTAGTTGGTGTCAAAAGAAAGGTTTTTTTTTTTTAAGGTGAAAAAAAATATTTCAGATCGTCAAATTTATATTTTTAATGAATCTTAATTAAATTTTGAAAGAAGAAAAAAAAACCATATATTGATGGGAAGTGGGAACCTTGAGTTTAATTTTTTTTTTTCAAATGTAATGTAGCTTTATTAGTAGATTTATATAGACAGATTTATTATGTGTGCGTATTGTGTAGAGAGCTATGTATTGCTGGTGCGGCGATTCATTATAAATATAAAGTACAATGAAAGTTAAAGAAAATTTATTGCAATTATAACATATCATTTAATTTAGGATTTATATATGTTAGAGTAAAAATGTGTCTATCGGAACAAAAAAAAAAAGGGGGAATAAAGATCATAAAAGAAGAGTGCAATGTAAAAAGTAAAAGTGTAGTACTACTTACGATAAAGTCTCATTTTAGCATGTGTTATAGTACTGACATATATTTCCTCTAAACTCACATATGTATTGCTAATTAAGGTTCTTTTTCGGTGCCTAAAATTCAGTTTTTGAACTTTCATTAATACACACAAGTACCTAAGAAATCATGGGTTAATTGGGATCCTTGAGAAAATACGATATACTTGTTTGTATTAGTTCTTTTAAGTAACTCCAATTAAAAAATAAAAAGAATAAGAAAATCATAAAAATTAGTCTAAGCAGAATTTAAAAATATTACAACTGTTTTCATTTATTAAAAATATAACTATCAAATAATTATGAAGTATGAAGTTCATTTATATATCTTATACTTGAACTATAATTAAATTATTTTTCTTTTGAAAAATTGGCTAAAATTTAAAAAACATTTTCAAGAATGGTCTATTTAGTTAATTCACCCAAATACGTGCATGAATTTTTTTTGTTTTTATTTTTTTAAGTCGTTTTTAAAAAGTAAATACAAAGATGATAAAATTACTGAAAGACAATGACACACACAAGGCCGGCCGAGGCAAAAACAACAACAAAAAGAGTTGTTTTCTCTCTCTCTCTCTCTCTCTCTCTCTCTCTCTCTCTCTCTCTCTCTCTCTCTCTCTCTCTCTCTTTTTAGGGTGACCTGGAGCTAATATATAGTCTTCTTAAAATAACCTTCTTATGTATGTCTTATAGTTACTTTCTGGTAAAGATCTACATATAGCTTTAAATGCTAAATTCTCTTAATTATACACAAATATAATCTAGAAAGGTATATTCTAAGTAAGCTCTTGATTAGGAGGGTTCACTTTGCTGACTAGCTGCTTTGACCAAAAGCGAAAGAAACCAAAAGCAAGGATAACAAACTTTAACAAGATAATAATATACAATGGGACAAAGATGATCAAAGAACCAAACCCATCAGCATAATAACTTCTTGTGTTTTATTATATATTTGAGCTTTTAGAAGAACTGGGATTCGTGACAATCTCTTTTCTTTACTTCTTTACTTCTTTTAGTTTTATTTTTGCAAAAAATTAAAAATATAAATAAATAAATAAATAAAAATAGTCTTTTCTTGTCTGTCTCATATATATATATATATATATATATATATATATATATCCCTCTTCGCTTTAATAAGATGATGGCATGTCACTTTGTGCCTTTCGGCGCCTATTAGATCCTCACCCCACTTAAGGGCCACCATTCTTGCCCTCTTCTTTGACTAAAGTTTTGACTCTTTAAATTTTTATTTATTATTATTATTATTATTATTATTATTATTATTATTAATCTCTGCATATAAATATGCTTAATATATAGGGAGCACAATTAATATGTACAATAATAAATAATATATAGATATATATCTATTTATCTTTGGCAGTACATATCATATATATAAACTTGGAGCCGTTGATGGAAAAACTGTGTCAATGGGATATGAATTCATAAAATTGTCTTACAGGCACACACATATATATAAAATTTCATAATTATGTCTCTAGTTTCAACTAAGTATTAATTGGGTTATATCCTAAATTTTTTATAATACGAAATTTGTTTCTCATTTTTTAACTGAACATATATACTTTTTATTTTATTTTATTTTAATTCTAGTACAAAAGTGTAACATCTGCATTTTGTTATGTTATGGTTTGAATAATTTATTGTATATTTTAAAGTGTTTGGATATTAAAATTTATTTGGTCAACGAAAAATCAAGGTAAAAATATAATATTTGGTTTAATTTAAAGAACTCAAAAATAAATTATGTATTACTAAAAGCTCAAAATGATACATAATATTTAATAAAACACAAAGATATATATATATATATATATATATATCATATACGTAATAAGGCATGCTAAGCGTTCAAAACGAAATTCAATACATACACATAATATCTCTTACATGTGTATATATACCTGAAAATTGAATATTGCTCTATCTCCGCTTTTATTTTATTTTTTCTTTTGCTGGGTACTTATAATTATGTGAGAGATTTCTGATTTTGTTTGTCTTTGGTTGCTACTGGAGAGATTCCTCAATTTCATGGGTGTGTATAGGAGTGTAAATTTGGAATGTATAGTATCAGGTAAATAATTATCTGGTAGAATTTTCGGGTAAATTCCAAGTATTATCCGGATAGTAAATCCGGATATATACCTGAAATTATCCGGAATAAAAAAAATTGGAATGCTTTGCCCGGTTTTTACCCAGAATTTACCCAAAATTCTATTCCACATACAACGTTTCGTTCTCTCTCTTATTCTGTGAACAATTTTTTTTTTTGGTATAAAATCCGGGTAATTACCCGGAAATTACCTGGTGTTCATTCCATCGAATTCCATGGAATGAACCATTCCATGAAATTCCACATTTGCACGCCTAGGTGTGTATATGAGCGTGGCCAGCGGCAGAGCGAGAGATTTTTGCTTTTACGGTGGCATAATGTGAAACAAAACACACTAAAATTAGGGTTATCTATACAAATGCCCCCCGATGTTGTGCTATTATTACAAGTTGCACTCTGATGTTTTAAAACTGTCATTTTTTCCCTCTAAGGTTTTAAGTACGCCCCCCGTCACAATCCGTAAAAAAAAATGATTGAATTAATAAGGTAACAATAATATGTTGACGCATGTATAATTTTTTAATGATCAAACGTCTTAAAATGAAAAAATTATAGTAATTAATTCTATAATTATTTTCATAAACACTCCTTTATGTTGTCTTATTTTCTCAAAATGTGTCCCGATCGTTTAAAACTTTATACTCATGGCTCCTGATTTCATCTATTTTTTTAAAGAATTGAAGTAGAAAGGGTGAACTTATAATGTTTTCAAACATCAGGGGCAAGAGTGCTAATTTTAAAATATTATGGTGTAACTTGCAACAATAGCACAACGTCGAGGGGCATTTGTATAGATAACCCTTAAAATTTTTTATAAATTTTGATAATATGACGTTAAATTAATAAATTAGATATATAAAAGAAATATAGCTACTATTTTTAGTTTTTAGGGGGGCATAAATGAATTTTTTTAAATTAAAGATAAATTTTTTAAATTTTAATAATTAAGGGGCATAAAAAGGACATAATAAAAAAATTCTAAAATTTAGGGAAAATATTTTAATTTAAAAAATTAAGGGGCGTATGCTGCCTCCGCCAGTGAGCCTGACCCGCAGCCACAGTGGAAATATATTTTGCAAAGCCTAATCGACACCATAAATGAATCACGAAATTGCCATATTTTTATAAAACAAAAACAACGCCGCTAAGTTAATTCAATCACTAGTGAAATATTATACTTCTACAATACTTTTAATGTGTACTAGTATTTATTTATTTTTTTTTAACGATTATTGGTGTCATCGATCGCGTATTATATTTCTTCCGACGTTTCAGAATCAAGTGGCCAGTGATCATTGCATTATAGTGAAGACAACCATAGTTATACTCTATGTTTATATAATTAATATGTGTGTAATTTGTATGTGTAATATAAAATATTATGCACATTATATACAAATAAATATATAATAGGTACGTATCGTCCTTTTGAAAGCATCCATGCACGTGGAAAAACCTCTCAAGTTGTTAATTTCTAACCAAAAATTAATTTTTATATATGTAATCAATTGAGTAACTTTAAAGCCCTAAAGATAACAAAATATTTATTTGGATTTACTACTATGTAAGAAGTAGAAACATATATAGTTTTCTGCCAAAGGGTTGTAATTTGTATCTAATAATTAGTCTTCAGTACTAATGTACTAATTAGGCGTCATCTATATACGCTTCTTTGCGATTAATTAACGAGACTCTTCTCTCCTGTTAGGGTATTAAAACCAAAGCCAGCTCAAACAAGATTAGAAGAAAAGGAATAGAATTAGGACTGTTTTTAATTTGGGAAACCAAATAAGTCTTAAGCGCAAAAAAAAAAAAAAAAAAAGTTACTACAGTTTTGTTATAATATTTCCCCCTTGGTTGGGGTACCCATTTTACTCGTTCCATTCCATTTATGAGTTGAAGAATGGTTGGGAAAATGGTTTGAAATGATTATAAAATAGTTTGACTTTGCTAATTTCGAGGTGGTAAAAATGATTGAGATTTAAGGATATTATATATGGATTTGGAAAGTTGAAAAAAATTGGAATAGAATGGAATGGTTTGGAAGATTAGGAAAGTTCAAAAAAAACAAAATGAAATAAAATTGGTAAAATGATTAGGCCAAAGAAGGAGTCGTTTTCACGATCAATATACAAAATTACTCAACCTAATTAGATTTTAAATTTCTAGGCTCTTTTCGACTGATGTGGAAACTACACAAATTATAACACGGAATATCAGGGGGAAAAAAAAAACTTTAGGCTATGGCTAAACTTTTGTCCATGAAATAATAATAATAATAATAAAGTCATCACAACACATGATCACCTGTTCACAAAAGACTAATGTTTTAGTGCAAGGCTTATGTTTAACTCGGTCAAACAATGAATCATTTCAATAATCAGATATATATTTGATTTGTATATACTTTCATTTTAATACATGGTTAACTAGGAACCACTAGTGTTTGAAATCCTTGTAAGCACTTAGTTGTCTCTCTCTCTCTCTCTTTTTTTTTTTTTTCTTTTGTCATTTTGTTGGGTTGGTAGGTCTAATTATATATAGTCACTACTCAACACCAAATATATGTTTTAGTATCACAACTATTTATATGTGCCAAAATGATAGACTAATATAGTCCAAACAGCCATTTGTACTATAGTCCTTATATAGCTATATAAATAGATGTGCCCATTGAACATTTATTAAAAATCGATTTTTGAAAACAAATGAGACAGTGAAAAAAAAAAAAAAAGTTGAAAGAAGTCCAAACAATTTGTACTTCATGGCTACACATTATATATAAAATATATACACTTTACCCTTTTGTCTTTTCTTCTTCTTTTCATAAACAAGCACATGCCATTTCCTGAAAAAGCTTACCTTATAAAAATGCCCCAAGTATTAGTCAAATATTGTAACACTGCAAAAGATTATCCCTTTACCCTTTTTTTTTCTTTTTTTTTTTTCTCTATACTTCCCTTTAAACTTGTGGTGGACCTAATTTTTTTTTTTTTTCAATTATTCTTTAAGTTTAGTCTCAATCCATGTTTCCCTTTTGTCTTGCCCATAAACAAGTTATGTCGGCCACATTCATCATTTAAAATAATTATTTTTTTAAATGTATGTAATTAATCTGTTGCTTTGACTAAGATTTATTCGTTTGAAAATATGTGTGTGTGTAATGTGTATAATAGAATAATTAATCCATATATTAATATATTCATCCACACGTTTGAGTATCATATGTATAATTAGATGTAATGTTTTATGCTTATAAGTAGATTACACATTGATATATTATCCAATTTGGTGACTAATTTTACATCAATAGTAGTCACATTGGTTTCAATACTATACGCTTAATTTATAATTCAAACTCGAGATATATAAGTCACAAACATGCACCTAAGATATAAAGCATAATCATCAAGACATTTGTTTTTTTCTTTTCTTAATTCAAATAAATAGTTACTACATCATTCTGGCTATTTTCTTGGATACAAAGCACAATTATCGGACGATCAAAAATTGTTTCTTACTAAAAAAAATCCACCAAAAAATTCTCATTTTCTTGTCATTTATAATTTCTTTTTTAATTAGTTACATTAATTTAAGTGTAAGCGTGTGTGATTATTTATAATTTATTGATTTCTATAGAAGTGGTTTTGCGTTGTTGGGGATGTGAAAAAGCATGAAGTACTCAAGGGCCAAGCACAGACACAAACTTATAATTACGCTCATCTCAAAGTACCCTTTTTTTTTTTCATTTTGTCATTTTAATAATGGTGTTGTTTGTAATTATTGTAATAATTTGTTGTGAAGTTGGGATTATAATAATGAGGTGTAAATGAGGCCGCACGTGCTGGTTGACTGACGAGCTTCACGGCATGTGCGGTTGAATGTTGGGATTGGAATCCTTTTGAAAGTGTAAAAAAAAAAAAAGTTTAATTTACATTGCTGTCAAAAACTAGAAAAATAAATTTAAAAATAATAAAACTTAGAGAGAGACAATAATTAGTTTACAATATGCTTCGCTAGGACGGCAATTGTTTGATATAGCAAGCTGGTCGTTGAAATGTTGGAACCAATTTGATGATAATAATTAATATTACTAGCAATGCTTGCTAGTAAAAGTTTAGTTTATGGATCTCTTAATTAAAAATGAAGTTTTTCCAGTTGGTTTTGTCTCTCTCTTTTACAGTGTTGTTACTCTCTATGTATGTCTATATATATAGGTGTATATAGGCTTATATTATATGTTTAAAAACCAATTTACCTACTACTATCACCAATTATTGTAGACATGAGTATAAAGTATGAACTTATGTTTAAGAATTTTTTTTTTTTTGGGGGGAAAGTATTACAGCATCGAGTTATTTACTGAATTTTAGCCACAATTTAAGCGCTGTTATGTAGCTAAGCTTTAATTTGTTGTCTATATTTGTTTGTCTATGTGGTGACCAACCTTTAAGTTTTCAGATTTAATATAAAGAAAAATTATAAGAAATAACCATTCTAGTTAGATGATTGAAAAATATGGTCAGTATTTTCAATTATAATAACCATCAAGTAATTATAATTGAAGTTCATCACGGTATCTTACTAGTAAACTATGACTATTTTTTTTTATTATTTTATACATGAGCTATTATTTATAATTTTTTTTAGAAAATAGACTATTTATCTAATTGATCGCCCTTTAATGAAATGCATGGGTGTTGTCCCCAAAAAAAAAAATAATAATTGAGTTGCAGATTAAATAATAACTTAACTCCAAATATGATTTTGCACAGAATGATGGGAAATTTTGAAAAATGCCACTTCTTGACAACTTGTTTTGAAAATTGCCACTTACAAAGAAGGTTTGCAGTTCATGTCACTTTTCAGTTGTGAGTTAGGCTGAATTGCCCTTTATTTTTTTACAAATGAAAAAGACAAGAGAGAAAATGGGGATAATATAGTAATTTACTAATAAAAAAGTGACATGATAGGCAATAATGATACAGGTTGTAAATGTAAAATGTGCATGAGTTCAAATTTTCTCTAGTTTTTTTATAACACTTGTGTCATTGCTTAAGCCTTTGAAGGTTATCAAAGCCCAATTTCATTGACCCACGGAAAAAAAAGGTTGAAAGATTAAGCCCATTTGGAATTCTCCCATTTTTTTATGTTAATTAACAAATTTTTTTTTTTTAAGCAAGCTGATATTGAAGCCCAACGAACCCATACACGCTAGCTCCATATCCTCCTTATACAATGAAAACCTCATAGCGAACTTCGAAATGGTCATAAAAATAAAAATAAAAAATATTGTAAAATAACACCAGCTTGGGCCCTGGCTCCATGCATGATTTGTTTTGTAGTGTTACTCGTACTTATGCACTATAAATATAGAGTAGAAATCGAAATAAGATATCACTTAGGAGATGAATTAACGCTTATAATATATATATATATATATATATATTTTATTTATTTATAATAAATATATATATAGTTACAATACGCCTTTAATAATAATGTTTTTCAAATGAAATATATGAGAAAAATATCTCCCTCAATGTAGCAAGCCCAAACCATGTGGTACAATGCCAAGTGGGCTTAAATAGATTAGGTGAGAAAAGAGAAATTTGGAAAAGGGAGATTTTAATGAATGCCTTTTTTGACAATATTAATTATATTTTTTTTGTTTGGATTATAAATTGGGATTAGATTAGATTAAAATAGATAAAATTGGAGTTAATACTATAATATGTTTTGAATGATGTTGGATTGGATTATAAGTTACTTTTTGTATAATATAAAATATATTAAAATCTTTTAAATATATTATTTTTTATTTATTTTAAATACTAAAATAAAATTAAAAAAAGAAAAAAGAAATGTAAGTATGACCTACAAGAGTGGGTGTGTGGGATTATTTATCCCATACTTTTACATAAGATTGCTTATCCCATGAAGATAGGATTATTTAGTGGGCCCATGATAATGTATCCAATCCCAAATAGAGCAGCAAACATAGGATTATGACAAAATAATCCAATCTTATATCCAATCTCATGCACCAAACATACCATGATATTATTCGAATTTCATAGTTTTTTCCTATAAAAGTAGAGTAAAAAGTAGCATATCATTTGAGGTATAAATTTTAAAGTGATATATTAATTAAGATAATTTTACAATTCTCTCTCTAGAAAAATATCATTTCGAAAGGCATGCTTAGATTTATTTCATCTTGTATCATTTTTTAAAGATGGAAAAAAATGTTAGATGCAAATAGAGATTTAAAGTGATATGAGAAGCAAACAACTATTCAAAAATTGATATGGGATTTAAAGTGATGAGGAAAGTTATAAATATTTTAATTTGGGTTTGCGTTTGTTGATGATGGATTCTGTTTGTATTAGAATAAACTAATAAACACTTGAGAGAGGGAAAAGAAATAAAGGAGAAAATGAACTTCATTAATTATTGAGATATGTACAACTGGTTTATATACCAGGAAAAGTAACTAACTGAAACTTGTAAATGCATAACTAACAACTTTAATAATTAATCAACAACTAAAGTAGTATTTACAAATATGCCAGATGGACAGAAGATATTCTTCAGAGCTATCTTAGAGAGCAAAGAGTCAAGCATAGAAGAAGGTAATGGCTTCGCGAACACATCTGCTAACTGGTATCGAGAACGAACAGGAAGAAGCTTGAGACGACCAGACTGAGTGCGATCACAAACAAAGTGACAATCAATCTCAATATGTTTGGTACGCTCATTAAACATGGGATTGGAAGAAATATGAACAGCGATTTGATTATCACAGAACAATTAGGCAGGTGTAGTGAAAGAAAAGCCAAAATCAGAAAGTAATTGTTGAAGCCAAACAAGCTCACTAGAGGTAGCAGCTAAGGCCCGATAATCAGCCTCAGCTGAAGAACGTGAGACTGTGGTATGTTTCTTTGATTTCCAAGAAATAAGAGAATCACCAAGGCAAACACAATACCCAGTAATGGACTTCCGAGACTCAGGACACATAGCCCAATCTGAATCAGAAAATGCCCTAAATTGCATAAAAGAATTAACCGAGTAAAAAAATCCAACACCAGGCTGAAATACCCTTAATGAAACGCAATAGGTGATGACCAGCCTGTAAGTGAGGGTGACGCGGAGCCAACAAAAACTGACTTAAAGTATGTACAGCAAATGTAATATCATGCCGTGAAATTATCAAGTATATCAAACGACCAATCAAATGCCGTTATGAAGTGGGATAATCAAGCAAATCACAATCAGCAAAACGAAGAATAGCTTTAGGATTCATCGGAGTGCTGCCCGGTTTAGAATCCAAAAAACCAAAGTCTTCAAGAAGCTGGAGAGCATATTGGTGCTGCGACACAACAATACCAGTCGAAGAGCGTGCAATTTCTAGACTAACAAAAAATTTGAGAGAACCCAAATCTTTCAACTTGAACTGAGAATGCAAAAAAGTTTTGGTTTCAATGAGAACATTAACATCAAGGCCAGCAACAATAATGTCATCGACGTTCAAAATAATGACAACAAATTGCAAACCAGTCCCTTTTGTAAACATCGAGTAATTTGATTTGGACTAAGTGAAACCAAATTTGAGAATGGCTTGTGTAAACTTAATGTTCCACTGACGAGAAGCTTGCTTAAGGCCGTAAATTAACTTGTGTAAGCGACAAACAAGTTTACTATTAGAAGAAGAAGACTCCCCTTGAGGCGTATATCCAAGAGGCAAGTCCATGAAAACTTCCTTGAATAAGTCACCATTGAGAAATGCGTTGTTGACATCGAGTTGCACAAGGTGCCACTTCTGAGAAGCAGCTATAGCCAATAACATTGTCACGGTAACGAGCTCAGCAACAGGGGAAAAAGTATCAATGAAGTCAATGCCTTCTTGCTGATTATACCCTTTAGCAACTAAGCGCGCCTTATAATGAGCAAGATTCCTATCATCATTAAACTTGTTTTTGAAGATCCAACGACACCCAATGGACTTCTTGCCAGCTGGTAAATTGACAACCGACCAAGTGTTATTATTTTCCATAGCAGCCAATTCCTCTTTCATTGCAAGACGCTAATGCTCATGTTGAACCGCTTGATGAAAGAATTGGGGCTCAAAATCAACAGACACCGAAAGAGCAAAGGCTCGATAAGACGGAGATAAAGCATCATACGTAATGACTTTGGAAAGAGCATGAGGAGAAGTTAAGCAAGTCGAACTAGCCATGGTACAGTGAAAGTCTTTGAGATAACCAGGTTTACTATGAACACGAGCAGAACGTTGAACAGTAGACAAAGGAACTGGAACTGAAGCTGATACCATGTTAAATCACCGATTCAACCCAAAAGCTTAAGCTGATGGGAGACGAGCCAACATTAGTTTTTATATCTCAACACTCTCTCTCACGTGTAGGCTAGATTATGCCTTACACGTGGACAATTTTTTATGGGGTTAAAGATTGTGCGTTCGCAGGGGTTTGAACTCAGGAACTCCCACTCTGATACCATATTAGAACAACACTCGAGAGAGGGAAAAGAAATAAAGGAGAAAACGAGCTTCATTAATTATTGAGATCTGTACAACTAGTTTATATACTAGGAAAAGTAACTAACTGAAACTTGATTCAATGCGCAACTAACAACTAACAACTTTAAAAATTAATCAACTAACTAAAGTAATATTTATAAATATACCACTCCGTAATAGTTTGGGTTATGTTTTGTGACGAGGAACATTTGCAGATCAGTTTTTCATCTGCAAAGAAAATAGATTTGGGTCATGTTTGTGGATGATTTATCGTATTGGGGCATAACTGGAATTTTAAAAAGTTTTGTGGTATATTTTTATTAATATATATGCGACGTGTAAAACTTGATAGCAATAAAGTCTTTCCTATGCCAAGTTAGCGTAAATTTGACAATAAAGTATATTTGGAATCGATTTTGACAACACATGGATTATTTAAAAATTTTCAAAATAAGAGAGATTTTTTTGGAACTTAGCCTAAACTTAGGGAAATTTTAGGTGTTTTCCTAAAATTTACAGGAGAAAAAATAACTTAAAAGAATGCCCTTAGTTGATGCATCATTTATTATTTATAATCTATGTTTCAAATGGTGTGTTTCTTTTAACTTTTGTCCCTTGGTTATAGTATAGAAGTATAGGCAAGTGCAACATAAAAGGATAAAAATTTAATAGTTGTTCGGAAAAGGGGCATTTTAAAAACCTCCAAAAGAAATTAAGAGATAATTTGAAAAATGCTCTCAATTAAGGCACCTTAATAGTTTATACCCAAACAGTGTGCCGTATTATCACTACCTTTATTTATAATACAATATAATAAGGGTAAAAATAAAAAATACAATACAAAAATGCATAAATCAATAGTGTGTCAAAATAGGAACAATTTTTTAAATATCTCTGAAATTAAATTTATCTGCAAAATAGAATAAATTAAATTTAGATATATTTGGTGAGGTAGACAGCCAAAATACATGTTTTCGTATTTACTCTTCAAAAGTAATTACAAGTGCTGTGAAGTAAAAATATAAATATATATATATATATATTATAATAATAAAAATGAAAAATTTTAAGTAGAAGATTACTTAAAATATGCTCTACAATAAAAATAAATAAATAAAATTTTAAAGTAGTTGAGTAACGAGTCAATTCATCAATTACTTGCTCATATTTTTAACGACTAACTCAATTACCACCATTTAAGTAATTGAAACACTTGGTTATTTTGTTAAATTTTTTAAAAGATTGAGTATGTATTTAAATTAGATGTTAGAAATTAAGTATATACTATTCTAAAGAAAATTAGCATAAAAATACCCAAAGTTGAATATTGCATTTATACCGTGAACTCTTGATAATGTCAAATTATACCTCGAGTAATATCAAAAGGCTACATTTATATCTTCCATTTGTAAAGTTATAACAAAATTATACATGTGGCCAAGCTTTTTTTTTTTCTTTAAAATCTCATTTTTAACCAAACTATAAAGGTTTGCAAAAGTAATACAAGAGAGTGTTGTCCAAATTAATTCTCTATATGCACATGATTGGGTTTTGTTTGTACTAGAATTCGACTTGAAACAACTAATTATACTCGACTTGATTCGCTTTAAATAATGCACAAAGAAATCTAAATACTCTAAATAAGACAAGAAATTATCTCTCTAGATTCTTTCATTGAACTTGTTCTAGATTCTCTTTGAGATGAAAAGGGAGATTTCCCTAGAATTCCTTTCTGTTTATATATAGGTTTCCTCTGCCTTTGAGCGGGAAGGTTTTGAATTCGAATGAGTCCAAATTTCCGGGTTTCCTTCTTAACCGGCACGTGCTCCTCTCATATCCAGAATATCTAGCGCATAGATATATGACCTTCTTAACTCGCCAAATGCCTCGCGCTGGCTGAGAATAACTAAACGAGCCTTAATTGAAGATTAAAACGACTACGTTTTAGTCTTTAAATTCTTATCCCACACAGGTTTGTTGATCCAACCTCTAGCTTTATTAACAAGCATCCAAAAATTTAAGGTGTGGAAATAATTGCAAAAGGGCTATGCGTGTATGGCACGCAAAAATTTCGTCTCTTTTATCTCCTTTTTGGTTCTGTTCTATCTCTTTTTTTTTTTATATTTTCTCTTTTGGGAAGATAAGATAAGAGCAATTTTTTTTTTTTTAACTTCATATATATATGCTTTCTCATTTATCACTTTTAACCAAAAGCAAAAGATTGAGGCATTTCCATTCTACAGTCTCATGCTCATCATAATCCTTTTTGTATTGTTACTCAGACACTTGTAAAACCAAATGATACACTTTCGAAGTATCAATCAGCTATAAATAATATATATATATATATATATATATATATATATATAGCAGTGATCTACAAGAGAAGCTTCCTCTAATGTAGATCTTGTACTACTTCTTATACGTTGCTTTTTTTCACAAGTCATATTAACTTTTAAATTATAGTGCAACCCCATAATTCGTATAGAAAAAATTAGACGGCTCATCCTTTTTGAGGTGAGTGAAAAAAAAATCAAAATTTCATATAAAGTTTTAATATGCATGTGCCTTCTTCACCATCTCTTTCCTTTTTTGCATTTCATAGTGTGACGATATTATTGCCACCCATTAATCATGTAATCTTGTCCAAAACTAGATATTTCTTCCATATTTTTTTGTTTTTTCAGGTCGAGTACAAGTGTTATTTGTCTTGGTTAGCTAAGTGTTATTTGGTTTCTTATTTGTTTAGGATTGTTGATGAAAAAAAAAAAAAAATCTAACCGTTTATTAGTTTGTTGGAAAAAGACTCTTGGGCTTCACTTTTGGACCCGATTGGCCCTCTATAAAGATTAGGCATGTTGGGCTCACTTAGATATCTGAAGAACTTTTTACATAATCAGTCTATTTAAAGGTAAATATTATATATTTGTTCAACAATTGCAAATATTATCACACTAATTCATTGTGCATATGTGGCATATTTTAGAAGACATTTTTACCCTTAATGAACCCGGGTTGTAAACCACCCGCATTGCTAGATAAAAATATCTTGTCTAATATATTTTTTAATCTAAAATGTGACCCTTAAATTGTGGGATGTTGATTAATATGCTAACTAATTCAAACTTATCTACAATCATAACAAAAGCAAAAGACACGGAAATTTACGTTTCATGTATTCAAAATCCTATATTTTTGGATTTCAAATATTTGATTATTCGCATCTATCTATTCCAATGATCAATTCTTGTATTTATTCATAAAATTACATATAAATGATTATGATTATAATTAAGGAAAAGAATGAAATATCTAACCGGCCCCTTTCCCTAACGTTTTTTCTAATGTATCCCTTAAATTTGGGGAATTAGATACTTAATGAAAAAATGTGTATATGAAATTAACTAGGAGGTATTGAAATTCAAAACTAGTATATATAAAAATTACTTAAATATCGAATTAACTTGTAAATATAATATGATATTAAGAATTAAATATGAAGTCAAAAAACTAAATGAAATTAAACATGAAAATGAAAACTAGTAGAATCTAATTACTTATAAATTGAATAAACTAGTAAATATAATATCATATTAAAAATTAAATATGAAATTTAAAAAATATATGGAATAAAATTGAGATTAAAAACTAAGAAAGACAAAATTACTTATATATTGCATAAACTAATAGGGATAAAAAAGGCTACAAGTTGATGTGGCGAGAGTTTAGTTTGCAGCCGTTGCTCAACGACGTCGTCGCCACTGAGAGGATCTTTTTCGTTTGGGACATCTTGGGTTGTTTGTTTTCGAGTTCGTCTTGGTCGCAAAGGTTAGAGGCTTCTTGGTTTGCACGAAGACGTTCGGTGGCGATGGGAGGTGTTTTCTGGTGTGTTTGGTCGGCGTTTTCTTGGGGGTTGTTTGTTTTCGAAGGGGGCTGAGATTTGCTTTGAAAACCAAGAATTGGGATTGCTTTTTGTGTTTTGAAAAAGGCTGCATTTTTAACGCATATATATATATATATATATATATACACACGTATGGCAGCATATTACTTCTACGTGTAGATTTTTTTTTATCCGAATATAAAACGGGTTGTAAAGGTGGCAAGGGCATTGTTGACATTCTAATTAATAGAATGGATAGATATAATATATCTTCCAAAGTTTGAACAAATGTGTAATATTAGGTTGTAATTTGACTATATGTGTAAACAACCCATATCTGAACTACTTCGGGTATTATGATGGTAGATTTTGAGGAAATGCTACCGTTCTGACAGTCTCTTTTGTATTGCACTTATAGAATTTTTATTTTTATTTGTATTATATAAGTTTAGGGTAAGAATTCAAGGTGAAAATTTGGGGAGGCCAAAATGGATAGCCCGCCTCCCCCTTTCATTCTTTATGGCTATGAGATGAGAAAACGGGCACGGGTAACCGTACTCGTTTTCTACCCCGTACCCATTTAATCCAGGTAAACAGGTACTCATTTTGTTTTTGTTTTTTATTATTATTTTTTTTTTTGTAAATCCGATCTGTTTTCAAAAAATTTGAAAATATTTAAATATTTTAAAAGTAAACAAAATATTTTTTTAATAAAAAAGAAAACGAGTGGTAAGCGGTTGGTATACTGTACCCGTACCACATTATAACGGGTACGGTACACTTGTACCCGGTTTTTAAACGAAAACAGGAGCCCCATATCCGTTTTTCCGTTTATAAGTAAAAAGGGTGCAGGATGGGACTATGTTTTTCTTAGGTTGTGTAAGAATTAAAGAGAATACACCACTTGGATATAAATTATTAAATGATACTTATTTTTTTTATTTTTTTTTTCAAATCTCCGTATTAGGAAGAGGGAGATTAGGAAAAATATCTCTATTTTAATCATGTTTTAAATTTATAATATTGCGTGTCCTTATATATAAAATATAAATATACTTTTTCTAATATATACCATACATATTAATAATATATATATATATATATATATATATATATATTAGGTAGAAACATGTTAGCACACAACAAATGGAATAAAAGTGCCTAATGGTGCTCTCATTTTTAGATAATTTTTGAAATTCTCTCCTAAAATCATATAAGTTTTTGTCAAATATGCCCATGAGTAAATTGATATTGCAATTATTTTCTTCATCTTTTATCCAATGCCAAACTGATGTGCTGATATCAAATTTAATATTGGAGTACAAAAAGTTATTCTATAATGTAACGTTATTTTTAGTATCAAAATTTTGGTTCTCTCACGCCTCTCTCCATCCCTTCCTCCAACCAAAACACATGCTAAATATTCCTCATATCATTTGCTATTTGATACTTCACTAATATTCATGGTTATTCTATTTCTTCAGTCCATAATTTTGTAATGACATTTAAGATACAAAACTTATACATAAATCCGTTTAGGATTTAACAATATCGCCCATAATACATTGGCAAAGTCTCCAGCCTCAATGTTTTACAACAACAGAAAATGTGTGGCTTTTTCTGGCAAAAAAAGTGAGGAAAAAGAAAGGAAAAAAAAAAAGGGAAAAAAGATGTGGCATTGGCTTCACTTTGGACCACCTCAGTCCCCACGATTTGCCTTTTTCCATAGCACTAATATTATATGTAATGTTATTTTGTACCTCCAGAATTAAAGTTCACATCTTTCACTTATATGGTCAAAATTATAGGAGGAATTCTTAAAATAAAAAATAAAATAAAAAAAAAGTTTTTCCAAAAGCTTACACTGAGAATGAGTTGAGTCATGTATAGAAATTTTATCACAGTAAATGTAAATTGCATTTTTTTTTATAGATGTATATAGTGTTGATTTAATTGCTATAAATCCTCCTTCTTAGACATCGCATCAAAATTCAAAGCGAAAAAAAAAAATCTTCTATGGTTTGGTAACTGACAGTGTAATGATATTCAAGAGAGAATAAAAAATACACGCGTCCAAGAGCAAAATGATTTTTGCTCAATCCAAAACTAAAATGATTCGTTCCCTAAATAAATATATTTTTTTATAACAACCACCAAAAAAAAAAAAAAGATTCAATGCCATTATTGAATATTATATGTTGGTACAACTTGCGAAGGACCACATTTATGATAATATTTTTATTTTCTAGTTGGGGACTGTCCAACTCCAAGTTCATATTAACTACAAGTCATTTGTTAATACTGTCCATACCTGCATGCCTCATATCTATTTATTATTATACGTATTTTATACATGTATTACATTTTCTTTCGTTAAGTTAGCGATGTCACTATTATAACTCGTACTGTCCTCGTCTATACGCATTTTTCAATTAATTAACTTTTTTATTTTTTTTTTATACTTTTACGAAATTTAGTTAAAATACATATGCTACGTTTCAAGAAAAAAATTATTTTACACGAATATTTATTTTACAGCCGATAATATTGATAGTAAATTCTATTTATTTCATGTTTGTTAATAAAGTTCATGCAATAACTATTGATAAATGCCTTTAAAGAAATTATTTTAATTTTCTAATAAACATATGTAGAAAATTATAATCTTTATGGAGAAGTTTTCACTATTATTGCCCGATTGTATCATTTTAAAAAATTACATGCATGCATAAGTATTTATCATGTATTTTTGTACCAACATTTTCGATGTACGTACTTCATAAAAAATAATAATAATACGAAGTATACATGTCCATAGATATTCAGCCTATAGTTGTGGCGGAGAAAAAAAAATTAAGAGCGTTGAGAAAAACATTACAGAATTTTTTTTTATTAATTTACTGGTATGATTAAACTAAATTTATTTGATCCATACTTTATTTTTAAGCAATAATATAGTCTTAAAAATATATTGAAATAATCAGTGCCATATAAATAAATAAATAAATAAAATTATATATATATATATACAATTTATATATATACATCATATGATAGTTTAATTATAATATAAGGTTTTATAAATAAATAAATTATAATATTGCAAGTGATTTAAGAGAAATTATAGTGAATAGTTAATTTTTATCTCCTAATTTAAATTAATACCAAATCTTTTGAAAAATATAACAAAATATTCAAGTGATTGAATTACTTACTTAGTGATAAGTGGTGGTAATAAACTTAGTTACCAAAAGCATGTGTAAATAATTGACGAATTGACTAGTTACTCAATTACTTCAAAAATTTGGGTATGTTATATAAATTCTTGGTATTTCTCTACTTCACCTGTGATTTAATTCCGTTTATTTTGCGAAAAAATTTACGCCTTCTTTTTTAATTTTGCATTATTACTTGCCTTTCAAATTCTATTTTTATTTATTGCTTCCTTCTTCTTTTTTTTAACCTCTTCAATTACAACAATAACAACTAACATTATTTTCTACTGGTGTTCAAAAAACCAATGAGACCAAACCAAACTAATTACAAA
Organism: Boehmeria nivea var. tenacissima; assembly: GCA_018132145.1. Classification (NCBI taxonomy): domain Eukaryota; kingdom Viridiplantae; phylum Streptophyta; class Magnoliopsida; order Rosales; family Urticaceae; genus Boehmeria; species Boehmeria nivea. The sequence goes on along the minus strand of CM030885.1, from coordinate 5,736,083 downwards.
AAATCAAACTACATCCAATGAAACCAAACTCAAACCATTAGTTACTAGGTATCTGGCCTTTTTATGATCTGTGTTTCAAGAAAATTATCAATATTTTCAACAAAAAAATAAAAAAAAATAAGAACCTAGCCATTTGTTCTTTAAAAAATTAAGGGTGTAAAAGTAAAATCACATCATTATATAATTAAAAAGATAATTATTTCTTTAATTACTAGAAACGTTGGCTATTTTTGTAAAAATATCATTTAGATAATGCCCATTTAGTCATTTACTCAATAATCTCTAATTATTATTAAAAAATTATGTATGTTATACATATGACGAAACCTACTTCATTTACCCTTTTTAGACTTAATCTTTTAGTTTCATATTAATAGATCGATCTTATATTACTAAGACTTAAATTAGCATTAGCTCAAATTTAAGAAAGAGTTCAAACCAATTAAAAAATAAACAAAACCAATTAATAATTAGTTTAATTTGTTTTAATTTCGACGTTTGGTTTGGTTTGAAATATCACCAAATAAATTAAAGAGTGATTTTGTTTAACTTTAGATAAAATAAGCAGTTTATTTACACATCCCACTCCACAAAATATATATTTTATTCTTACATCGAAATTCCCCAAAAGAATTATATCAATTCCCCCCCCTGTAGACAATAAAACTAGCATGTAAAGTTATCAAAATAAAAAGGTACGTCGGAAACAATAGCATATGGTGAGACATTTATATTTGTAATTAAGCAGTCAATTTTAATTTTTGGCTCGTTTGGTATTTTGCCATGTTTAATTAAGAAATTAGTCATCACGTCTAAAATTTGGCTTGCCATCAATCCGGTTTCCATATGGCCCTGCCAATATTTAAAAAATAACTATTTAAGTAATAAAATAAAGAGAAATTATAGTGAATACCCAATTTTTAAAACTTAATGTAAGTTATTACCCAATCTTTTGAAAAATATGATCAACTATCCAAAAATATAATTACTTACACAGTGGTAAGTGGTGGTAATTCACTTTGTTACCAAAAGCATGTGTAAGTAATTCACAAATTGACTAGAAACTCAATTACTTCAAAAGTCTGGCTATTTATTTTTATTGTTATATAAATTCTGGGTATTTGCCTACTTCACCCTAAAATAAATTGTGTGTTATTTTCTTAAAACATCACTTAAAAATTATTTATTTGCTAAAAAAAACATTTAAATTTATCTTTATTGTTGTTGCAGTTTGTATTTTAACCCTATCAACAATAAATTTTGGATCTCTCACTAAATGGTGCATCTATTTGGGTATTTATGATATACTTCTCATACATACCGTATTTTATAAATTATTATTATTATTGTTTATTTACTTTTATTATTGTCATAAAGTGGCTGAGATGGTGGATTAGTGAATCATGTTCAGCGGCCAAGGTATTTACTTTTATCATGTGAAAATGAAAAATTACTTTTTTTTTGTGCCAATATATTCAACTACGACTAAGGTGCCTTTACACAGAATCTGAATACCATTTTATTTTTCTCCTCTTCAAGAAGATTCCGTTCAGTGGAGTTTTATTTGACAATTAAAAATAGGATTATATTATAAACCCATTGACGTTGTTGTGTCACCCTTACAAGTTGCACTTTAATATTTCAAAATTGACACACATGCCTCTTGATATTTAAAAACACTTCAAGTCGCCCCCTCTACTTCAGTTCGTTAAAAAACTAGACGGGATCAGAAAATATGTATACAAAGTTTTAAAAGATTGGGGTGTAACTTGGAAAAAGAAGACAACATAAGGGGGTGTTTGTGAAAATAACTATAAAACTAGTTATTATAATTTTTGTAATTTTAATACGCTTGATCTTTTAAATTATACGAATACCACCTAATTATTGTTACGTTATGAGTCCGTCAATATTTTATGAATTGTAATGGAGGAGGGAGTATACCTAAAAGGTTTTAAAACATCAAGGGACAAAGGTGTCAGTTTTGAATCATTGGGGTGCAACTTACAAAAATAGCGCCCATTACGATCTTATGGCGCCTGTTAGTTCGTTAAGAAAATTGAGGATTTGACCATCCTGAGAAACACACTTGTTAGGAAAAAAACTAAAAAACTCCTTCGTATCTCTCTCAAGCTATGTAGAATGGCTCATCGGTCCTTATCAAAAAAATTGAGGACCACTTGTTGGTCTTTCCTTCTCGACATCTATAACAAAATAAACTAAAACAACAAAAAGAATAATAAAAAAGGGGAAAACTAGAGCTAAAATGTCTAGACCAGCACTCGAACAAAAAATAGCAATATCAATCCTATCTCATCGTCATTTAGCCCTTGGTAATGTCACCAAAAACTTCATGACATATACTACAAGTGCACAGGTCACACAAGCAATACAGTGGGCGTGAGCCCAAATATCGTCTCAACAAGGATTGTTTGGGTCACAGTTAGGGATCGAGTATTAACTCGCTCCCTTTACTAGCTATCTAGACTAATGAAGTGAATGCAAGAAATTTAAACTAAACTACGAATAACATTGACTAGGCGGTAAATTAATATGACGGAAATATGATAAAATAAATATGGGTTTAAGGAATTAGTCTATCTCATGTCCCTCACGAATCCATATTTTATTTAATTGACGACATTTCACATTCTTGTCGGTCTAGAGTTCTAATGCTGCCCGTTACCCCTCTCGGATGTGACCCGGTTCTATGAAACCCTATTAACTAACATCTCTATTAGGCTAACAAGTGAATCATGTATCAAACCTTCTATCATAAACCGTGAGTTTTTTTATCTCCTCTCAGACTAAAAAACATCAAATTGAATATTGTCGGTTTTCGCTTACATCATGATCTACTGGAGCTCACTCCAAAAAATTAAATCAATCAATCGCTAAATAACTAACCCATATTTGATAAGACGATATGGTTTTTAAAGTAATGTTACTAGCAATGGAAAACAATAAGTTCTAACAATGTCCAAACAAGAGAGCTCAACAATCACAAATTAATCAAAATGATTCATCACGAGTTTAAGGGAAAGATTACCTCATCCCTTGAACCACAAATCAATCACAAATTTTTCACCATAATAATCATCTAAAATACAAATCCAAACACTTAATATATAATACAAAGTAAATAATGGAGAAGGGATAAGAAAATCGAACACAAATGAGCTCAAAAGCTCATAACGAAGGTGGTTAAAGGCTTCAAACTCCCATGAAGCTCTTCTCCCTCCAAGCTCCTCTCTGTGCCTTAAAAAGTCCCCAATAAGTCGTGTATGTCTTCCCATTTTGAGCTCTTTGCATCATTATGGAGTTGCCCTAGTGTTCTTCATCAATCATGGCCCTCAAATCACCATCCAACGGCTCAAATGGGCCAAAAATTCGAATTAAGAAATAGGATAGCTAGTGGATAAGTTATATGGCATTGCTATAGATTCCATCACAGTGACGATCCCGCCACAACTAAAGTCGATGGCATCGCCATTATAGGAATGACAATGCCACCAAACCATGTTGGTAACACCATCAAAGTGATGGCAACATCATCCCACCATATTGACAGCGCTATTCGATTGATGCAACACCATCCCACCTTGTTGATCACGCCTGTAAATCCACATTGGTTCATTACAATACCATGGAATTTCATTACATCGTGATGAGCTTCATAATTAATTTTTATTTTCCACGATATTGTTGCCTCAATTTTTTTTTCCTGATCACTTCTTAAGAGCCTAAATCTGTGGCACACTCTAAACAACATTAAATAGACACAAAATGAGGATTTGCACAAAACCAAAGGAAAATTCAGTATGATGAGTGTGCAAAATGCACACGCATCAATAGTATTTTTTTTAAAGATATTTTAATTGTAATTTATTGTTATTTTGAATTTTTAGCAAAGATTTGTAATTTTGGTGGTTTAGAATAAATTTGGGTTGAAATGGTAACAAATGGGCGAAAATGGGTGTAATAAGCATGCAATGGGTAGCATCAGCATATTGCGTCGTGGTGCCACTCAGCCAGCGCTGCAAAGACCGTGCATGTAGGATAGCAACGCCTCAAGGCATAACGGCACCTCCTAAGGATTGCCCGTGCAATTTAGCACCACTAAGCCAGTGCTGCAGTGCCCGTATGCATGCGAGTGAACGCCTGACGCGTGTCAAGCATACCGAATTAATGCCTTTTCACATCTTTTGGGTGTTTCTAGGCATATTCTAAAACTTTTCATCAATTTTTAGTTTCATTCCAAAAATATACCCTGCACTGACTATTGAATAATACAAATTTCGCCTCCATGTTTTTTGTTTCTCTTACCCACGAACAATACAACCAAATGATGATGAAATCTCATTTATTTGTTTCAATCTAAAGTTAGCGCAGGGTATATTTTTGAAATTAAACTTAAAACTGAGGAGAAGTTTTAGAATATTTACAAACTCCGGGATGTTTGAATTTCACCAAAACTCAAGGGATCTATTTGGTATTTTCTCTTTGGCAATTTCATCAGCCTCTGAATTAGTACAAAAATTCCTTAAAATTAACTTCCGTTAACCAAAATAAAAAATAAAAATTCAATAAAACTTGGACCTAATTGCTAAAATTTTCAAGCTTAAGGTTCCAATCTCTAAAAGTAAAAACTTAATTAGGGACCAATGTGCAAAAATACATTTAAGGTAATCAATTCACGCGTATTTCACTTTTGTCTCTCTAGCCATAATTTTTCTCTTGACCACTACATGCATATTTCAATGAACGTAACAAATTTGATTTGAGTTAATATAATTGGAAAACTAACCAACAACTATGTCACAAACCGTCCAACATGTGTTATAAACCCAGGTGGCAAAAGGTAGGTTGGATTCCAAACACCCCCTTATATTGAACAATATGATTCTCCTTTTTCCAATCAATCCATTCATATGGAACACTTTTCCACAATATTAGTTTGATTAGTGTCGGCTAAAAATTACCAAATCCTTTTAAACTTTATTTCTAACCTCTTGTTTATTTTTGACTTTGTTAGGCATATGTCTCTTTCGTTCCAATAATGAATATGGTTTATTAATACAAATCCTCAAAAATCTCATTTGTTTATTGGGCACTCCCAATCAAGCACGTAAGTGAAAGAAAGCGACCAATCAACCGAGTACGTTATATATCGACCCATATACCTCACAAGAAAAATTGGAATAATAATTGATATATTTTTTTTAAGAAAAACGAACAAAAAAATATGAATAACAAGCATTTTACATATAGTTTATCAATATAGTACAGCATCTTTGCAAAATCTAAACATATTTAATTTTAATGTTTGTCTGCAATTAATGTATATTTTAATAAGCTAACAAATGAATTTGTAAACTTTTTCTCTCTAAAGCTTCATAGGGCTTATTAAATGAAGATTAGCATCTTTGCATGATGTCATTAGAAGCGCATTTATAGTCGTAAGCTTGTTCATGCTGTTTTAATTTGTTGCTTAATTTATTATGAGTGGTAGTAACATTAATTTATAACGCATTATTTCATATATAATATTAAAACCGCATGACTTATTAGTAAAAAAAATTACTTCCAAATCCAAAACTTAGTATATATATTTTTAGCATACCACAAAAATATTTCAAAGTTGCCAGTTGCCACACAAATTATTCGAATTTCAAATATTAACTTTGAGAATTTTCTTTTCGTTTGATCGTTGAAGCATAATTCATAAGCGGAGTTTTTTTTTCTTACAGATGCATGAGTATAACTACTGTATAAGTTTTAACATAATATGACGCGGGAGCTATTAATTAAGCGGGAATAATAGAAAATATTATAATTATCTCATATATTTTATTGAAATATGGCATATTATCCTCAGTAGTTTGTAATGCAAAATTTATTTATTTTTGTTTTATTAACTAGATATGCATTATTTTGACATTTTTTCTATAAAAAAAAAAGCATGCATAAAAGTTTCATACTTGTCTATATCTTCTTATTATCTGTTTCAATAGTTTATTATAAAATAAAATATTCAAACATTTTAAGGGTAATTATATTATGTGGAAGTTGGAATAAAATATATTTTTTGCTCAGTATAACAAGTTAACAAATAAAATATTTTGTATTTTATTAAAAATTAAGCCCAAGTATATGATACGTGACAGAGAATGTAACTTTTCATGAATTTCTCATTTCTCACTTAACAATAGAATTTTGATCATTTCTCTCTCTCTCTATATATATATATATATATATATATATTTTTTTTTGAGGATCTACGAATTAAATGATATTTTTGGTCTAATTTTTTTTCCTCTTCTTCTCCCCCTAAATCAAACTTTTTCTTGCCATAATGATTCAATTATGTTGTTTTCAATCATAGAATACAAGATGAAGAAATATAAGAAAAGAAGGCATTTAAATGAAACATAAAGGATGAATACATTATTTTCTTGCAAAGAAAAAAAAAGGTGTACAAATTTTAAATATAAATTTAACGGTTTGTAATCGTTCCGTATCTTTAACTTCCCCCACGTTGATGTTTTCTTTCCATCATTATTTCTTCTTCTTCCTTTAAAAAAAAAAAAGTGGTAAATATCATGATTAAGTATATCATCTTCTTCCTTTAAAAAAAAAAAGTGGTAAATATCATGATTAAGTATATCATGTGTTTCATTAAAATTTCGCTTTCGTGTGAACAAATTATATAACTTTTTATGAATTTCCGTTGATTAAGAAGTACAATTTTTTTTCTCTAACTATTAAAATATTTAAGTGTCTCATAAATTATTAAGATGAACACATATTTGCAGTATAAAAACTTTATGTTTTTTTTTTTACAAAAAATAAAATAAGATATATATCATCACTTTAGAAACTGAAAAATAATTATATATCATCACAAACTTTAGGCATTAATCTAGAATTCTAATATGATATTTTCCTTTTTTAGAAAATAGAAAATGGACGAAAAACCACTTCGGAACAAGATATGTGAATGTGAGTGAACCCTTTTGACCTAGCTAGATGGTCAAGGTCTTGGTCTATAGAACAAGCTATGATTGCAAGGATTTCTACGCACTAAAGTTGTTGTAATGTGGGCGCAGATTTGTGGTTGAAAGTTGAAACCAAGAATTTCCATAATACGAAAGAGTTGGTGAGCTTCAACGATATTTTTTACCTACTTTTTTCAGAAAGCCGCGGAAAGAGCTCCTTTTTTTATTTTAGGGAAAAAAAATCTGAAATTTTGATTAAAAAATAGAAATAATTAGCCTTCGTACTTTGTGAGTGTGCTTTAAATAACAGTCGAGATTTTGAGGGAAAAAAAAAAAAAGAGTAGTCTAGGCTTTTAGCTATTTTTTGGCCTACTTTTTAAGAAAATTATGATCAAATTCTTAAAAATTAGCTAAAAATTTGGCTAAATCCTTAAAAATAACTAGTATGTAAATTTATCACCACAACAAACTGAAAATTTGCAAAAGAAAAGAACAAATTTGAAAATTTGTAACCACCTATTTTCTTAATTTCACAACTTTAATAGTTTTTAAAATCAAACTTGGAAAATAATTATTTATTAATAATTTTCCATGACATACACTAACAAAATTACACGTGATATTCTTTTAAAGGAAAAGGTTAACAAAATTTGGATTTATTTTGAATACAGCTTGATTAAAAGTTGAAGCTTAAAGCGAGAATTTGAACTTTTAGAACCAAATTATCAATTTCAATATGAAAAAATCAAGGGCCTACAATTTGGGTTCAGACACAAGATCACACGACACGAAGTTGGTTGGTCTAAGTCATCTTTTAATAAATTTGAGTTTTACCAGGTCGGACACAATTAAACGATGAGTAAATAGGACACGAACACGATAAGACCCACTAATACACGATTATTAAATTAGTTATAATTGATTATACAAGTTTAAGATCTATTTACATGTAGTTAATTTTTTTTATTTATTATCTAACAATTTTCATTCATATGACATAACAATTACCATGCTAATTATATACATTATCAAGACTAGACCTTTATTTAGAATTTTTTATTTTATTTTTGTTTTAGAAAATATAATTAATATTTTATTGATTTTAACCCAAATAGAGCTAATTAGACCAATAAACACGAGTGTAACACGACCTAATTTAACTTGATAAGACACGATTTATAAATATATTGTAATATGAGTGACACGATTAATACATAAATTATGCCTAAATTTAATTTAAATTTTTTAAATACAATTAATATATAAAAATACGACATGTACGAATCTTCACGTCTAAAAAAATCTTCATCAATCAAAGTGGAAAAGGCTTTTGCGAAAGAAATGTAAAATATATCCTATATGATGTAAGGAGGGCCCGTTATTGTTGCTGTATTATAATTGCAATGTAAAAGTAGTAAGCTGAAAGACACGTCACAAAAGAAGATCCCAATTGTCATAATGAGGAACGAAAGGAAAGCTGCCGACTCATTAAATTACACCGAAAGAAATAAAGGTGGAAAAGTGAACGGTTTTTTTTTTTTTTTTTTTTAATGGTTAGGGAAAAAAAGATTATTTTATTATTATAAATCATGTCTTATCAGTATAATTATAGATATTATACTATATTACTAAAAGAAAGGGAAAAATTATTTTTTATCATTTTCATAAAAGGAAAAACACTATAATTTTTACAGTGATTTGCGTATTTTCCATATTGCCCTTCTTGAGATAATTTACCCTTTGTTTGGGGTACTTATTTTACCCGTTCTATTTCATTTCATTTTTTCATTTTTTTTCATTTTTTTTAATCCTCCAAATTATTTTATTTTTTTTCAATTATTTTTTTTAACTTTTTAAATCCCTATACAATATTTTTAAATTATTTTTTATCTTTATTTTTTTCATAAAAGGAAAAACACTATAATTTTTACAATGATTTGCGTATTTTCCATATTGCCCTTCTTGAGATAATCTTCCCCTTGTTTGGGGTACCCATTTTACCCATTCCATTTTATTTCATTTTCTCATTTTTTTCAACTTTTCTAATCCTCCAAATCATTCTATTTTTTTTCAACCATTTTTTTCAACTTTTCAAATCTCTATACAATATTTTTAAATCTCAAACATTCATATCACCTCGAAATTAGCAAAGTCAAACCATTCTTACATCATTTTTACAAATCATTTTCAAACCATTCCAAACTATTTTTAAACTATTTTTTCCATCCCAATAAATAGGATGAAATAACCAAAATGGCCAAACCAAACAAACGCAGCTTCCAAGTGCTTAAGAGCTTTTTTGTCATTTTAGTGCTCTTTTGGTTTAAGGGTTTGTTCACTCTACCTAAGCTGTCCTAAGCTAAGCATGTACAAGTGGGTAAAAAAATTACCAGCTCAAAATTATTGAGTAATTTTTAGATAATTATCCAGAATTATTCGATCATAATTTATCGAATAATTATCCAAAAAATTAGTAATTACTTGGCAAATAATTCTAGATAATTACCTAAAAAATCTTTTTTTTTAATTTCAGGAGCAATAAGTCAAAATATTTTGATGAAAAAGCACACCATAGCATCACGGGGGTAATATTTTAATTTTTACAGGCAATAAGCGGGCAAAATATAGGGAAATTTTTTATAGAAAAATTTCAAACAAACCAATTTTTGCCCGAATTTTTCCTCCGAGTAAAAAGACGAGGAATTCCCCGTTCCCGTTTGTACGTGCCTAACTCTACTTATTCACCCATTATCTGCCGCTTGACTCATTCCTTTTTTTTTTTTTCGTGGTATAAAGAATTGGCTCTCCAATTTGTTCTATGACTGTGATTTTTTTTCGTCTTTTTCTAAACGTATAATTTAACCAAAACAAGATAAATATTTGCATATGATGTACCGGAATAACACTTGATGACACTAAAAATAATATGTTTTTGTCATAAGAAAGTTTGAGTGCATTTTGACCTGGAGCAACAGAATTCATTGAACGAGCACAAAATGCCAAGCCGCAATCAAGCAAAAATAAAAAATAAAAAATAAAAAATAAAAATAAAAAACCGAAATGCATGATGAACAGTACTCTCAATCATTTGCATTTTGCAGAGCTAAATATATAATAATTAAATGGATAATAATAAATTTATGATACGTGCCACACATCACTAGCCACCCATTTGCTCTCAATGAACAACTCTCCCTCTAACCTTCCTCTTTGTTTGTTTGTTTGTTTTGTTTTTTGTTTTTTTTAAATTTTTAAGACATGATTCACATGAATATGGAATCTCATTTATTTACTAAAAATTAACAACTGATCATCGGCTATCATGTCGAGATCATGGCATCAATTGCAAAATTCAAATTAATTACGGTTTTGCTTAGAAAGCTAATGAGTCCATTTTGTGGTAAACATAATCTATTGGCATAAATGGAAATATGTTTAAAGATATATATACTGGATGAGGCTAATGCCTAATTGGGCAGCTGTCCCTACTAAAAATTTTAAAAATCATTACTTTATTTTAATTAATAAAAATTTTGTGCTTTGCCTGATTAAAATGAGAGAGTAATTAAACATTAATTAAGCACTGGTAGTGAATAATACAACAATTTTTCTAAATATTGATGAACCATTAATTATAGAGTGTCATCTCTTAACTAAATAAGATATAAAAAAGAATAATTGTCAATTAAATATGAGCTCAATATTTCATCAAGAATTATATCCTCCACTCCATCTTAATGCTTATATTCCTTATTATAAAGTATCAAGCAACTGAGTTTGCTCTGAAAATATGTTTTAATTAAAAAATAATACTACTAAAGTTTATAAATGTATTCAAATTCAACAATATTTGAATAATAACCTACGTGCAGAAATTTCATAATCACATGACATCGAAGCACTAATAATGTTTATGTTTATACACTTAAATGTATTAAATTCCAAGTCAATGATAGTTGGTAGGCAAGACTTAATGCCTTTGCATCAACTCAAAGAAAAAATGAGCATTATTACTTTATTAGCATAGAAAAGTGGAAATCATGTTTGGTAAAAACTCTTATTGGAAATGAGCGAAAAGGATATGTAAAAGAGGAAAAAAGAAGGATTTTTTTTATTGGCCTGCTAGTTTTGCAAAAATAAATAAATAAAAAATTGGACCCTCACTCACGAGATCATTTCATTGGGTGGCATGGGAAGCACTATCATCTCCATCTATGCTACTTGCTTCTTTCGCCAAACAGAACGCGCAGGCGTATTATACGGGTGGCATGTGGTGTTATGATTTAGTTTTCTTTTTATTATTATTATTATTTTTAAATTTGCGTAAAGTTTGGGGTTTTTAACAAAGTTTTGAGAGATTTTTAATTTGGGAAGATTTTGAGGCTTGTATCTGAAGAATTTAGTCATAGTTTTACGAAATTAAAGAATGAACTATTTTCTTGTGTAACAAATTTTGATACATGTGTAACAATTTTTGATATTCGTGTACATGTGTAATAAATTTTATTACATGATGAAAATAGTTAATTTCTTAATTTCGTTAAATTATGGCTAATCCTTATAAAATTTACTTAAAATTTGGCTAAATTCTTAAAAATCTCTTATTCTTTTTTTTTATTTAGATTTTTACGGCTCTTTTGTAATTTATGTCTCTTTTTTTTTTAGCTTTTTATTTTGATTGTCTCAATCATTATTTTTTTAACATAATAATCTCGAAAAAAAATTCACATGGTTGGATTTTAAAAAATTTCCTCAATCTTTTGACATTGACTGTCATAAATATTTTTGTTTGCTATAACTATCTTTTAATTTGTATTTATTTTTAATTTTGCATAATTTTTTTAAGAATTATATATAATCACATATTGAATCGCACTATAAATCTTAACCTCTATTTATGAGAACTAGCGAGTAATGTAAGGAGTAGTCACATGAACCTCTAATTACGAGTACTAATGAGTAACTTCAATTGGCATATTGATAAACTTTACTATCCGAACTAACTCTCGTAGATAATTTTTGTATTTATAAAATAAAGTTGACCTTTCAATAAATTGTTTTAATCTTAACAAGAAATCATAATTAAAATTTATTTAATATATTACATGCTTGAAAATTTACAAGTGGTCTGCCCTGGCGTTGTGCGTGCGTAAAGACTAGTTGTACTAATAAGAAGTGAAGCAAACTTTAAGAAATTATATGCATACCCTACCTTTTGCCTTATCTGACACTTATATGCATGTGGGCCCACTTTATGAATTTGACAGGCTTATCCTCTTTTATGTATCTCCTCTCATATTTCAATTTTTTTATTTTCATTTGTCTGTCTCTTTCCAATTTATTTTTTACAGCTCAATGGAAGATCATTTCTTGATAATTATACTCTATCTTTTCCTAAAAACAAAAGGAATAAATATGTAATATAATAATTAATAGGAATTTCTCTGAAAGATTTAAAAAATAACAATTTTGAATTATCAGATTTTTAGATTAAACTTGCTGAAAAAATAAATTTGATGATATTTTTTTTTCACTAAAAAAAGTTACTAGAGAATTCCCTTGTAATAATATAATTTCAGGAATTAAGAGTCCCTTATGAGTTGATAACTATTCGTATTGGATGGCTAAATATTATTGTACTGCAAGAATTTAAAAGTTATCGTTTGTTTGTTGTTGGAAAAATTGATTCTGAAAAATATGTAGTTTTCTTTCTAAGCTTTCAGATGTGTAATTTACATGAGCAAACCTAATACATGATACGAAAATTAAGAAACTCTTTTCATGGCTTTCCATTTTATTTTTAAATACCCTGAATAAGTGATAGAATCATAATTGCTAGTTACTACTTAGGAAATTCATTTTTATTTTATTTTTATATTTTGCTTCAAGTTACTTATTGTGCATGTTACTCCTATGATTTTAAAACAATTGCACCGACATGTCATCATTGTTTTCTAATTAAATAAGCACTTCTTTATTCAGAAAAAAAAGGTTCTTTTATATTCTTAATTTTGGAAAAATGAGATATATACTAGAATAAACTTGCAAGGAACAATGCAGTTGACCCTTCAAATGAGATCTACACAGGCAAACTATATATATGTGTGTGTGTGTGTGTGTGGATTTTAAAGTATCTTATTTACTCGTATCAAATTTTAAAAATGCAGTTACCGACTGTAGATATAATTGCCCAGCTAATTTCCTCTTAAATTTTCTAGAAAAAAAAAAGAATTTCTCTTAAATAATCCAAGTATATCTCGTAACAAATTTTAAAGTATCTTTTGGTGTTTCCTTATATTTTTAATGAGAAAACTATATTTTAAATTAAAGAAATACACATTAATTCAAACCCAACATATAAAAGGATAGTTAATCTTCATCATCAATTGATTCCAATATTCCACCACTAAATTTTAATAAAATATTTTACATTATGAAATATACACCAAGCTAGAGAACGGGTGCCTTGAAAATGAGAAAACAATGAGGTGCCACAATAATTGAGCACATATGACTCTTTTTATAAGACCTCTTATATATTATAAAATCCATAAAAATTATTGATGGATTGAGGCCTAAGCACTAATTCTAACAGAGTTGACTCATAAATTACATTCGAGAGTGAAGGACCATCTTTATTATTGCAAAACATAAATATGATCAAAGAAATAAATATACACAAAATTATTAATTTTATTTATTTATATTTTTACAAGATCTCATTGTAACTTAATATTTTTTAGGCACTTTGTACATAAACATTTTGCATATACTTACGTCACATATTGCATATAACTTAATATTATGTGCCGTTTTAAGATATTATATCAAAATATTGAGAAAATAATTTTATTATTAAAGTAAAACAGGTTTAAAACTAAAGAAATTTTTATATAGATATTATAATTTGTACCATCAACAAGTTTTTTTTAATGTTAATTACTACCGTAATTTTAACATGTCAAATATTATATTATATAAAATTACGTGCTCACTAGACAGATTTTCTGCTCCTAAGATAATATATTTATTATGTTTTAGGTTTGGTATTTACTAAAGAACAAATGGTAAAGCTTCAACTTAGAAAGATGGAATTTGTAGAAAATGCATTAGAGAAGAAAAAAAAAATTGGTTGCATGTTAAATAAAAATCTCAAATAGTCTAGTCACAAAATTTTCTATAGTGAAATTAGAATTATATAGCAAAGACTTTACTTTAGAGAGAACCAAAACCAATTTATTACCACATACCATACAAATATAGTGCTGTTATTTATTTATATCATATGCTATACTAATTGCTCATTCAAACTTTTGTCTTTTCTTAGTTTTTGTTAGGTGAGAAGAGAAGTTTATCTCTAGATTAAAAAAAAAAAACAAACAAACAAAGACAAAAACAAACATAAAAACAAAACGTATACTATTGGAAGCACGAAGCTTTTTTTTTTTTTTTTTTGGTCTGAATAAGCACATACTATTGGAAGCATGAAGCTTATACAAATGAATAATTGGTAAACTTGTTGTATTTTATGGAGGATCAATAGTTAATAATTAATTCCAAAATAACATATATAACGGACACAATCTCGCAGTAGAGACCAAAAAAAAAAAAAAAACCCTACATTTAAAATATTTGTTCGGCTCCTTCAAATCGATAGATAGGCATATAATTGGTCTTTAAATGGTAACGTTTGGTAAGCAGATTAAAAAAAAAAAAAAACGTCATTCTTTTTTCACTGATTTGTTTTACAATTTTTTTTTCCTTATGTAAGTGTTTTTTAAGGATGGCGTTTTTATTTACACTTCTTATTTTGCTCCTTATAATCTAAAATTAAAATTGTTTATTCTTTAAATTTAAGAAAATATTAAACAAATAATCATTTTTTGAATGATGTTTTGAAATATGGACAAAATATGGCCAAATACCAAACATATCCTTTTAAATTATTTAATTAATTTATTTGGTTCTTAAAATACCCCTAATGTTATTTATCCATCAGTATATTCCACCATTTCTATTTTTTCACATGCATTCTTTGTCTTTTTTTTTTTTTCATACCATCCACACACCTTCCCCATATCTTGCCAAAAAAAAAAAGAGAGAGAAAATAAAAAAATGGCTATAAAAGTAAGACAAAGCAAAAGCAGATGTGCACTGTGCAGAGACTTACACAAGCAAAAAAAAAAAAAAGCACTTTTTTTTAAGCAAAATTTGCGTGATCATCATTCAAAAAGGAAAGAAAAAAAGTTAAATTAGAGAGCATATATGAGAAAATAGGATGAGTGAAATTATGCGTAAACACATTAGAGATATTTTAGGAATACGAAAAAATAAATAGGTAAAAGTTTTTAAAATAATTTTAATTAGAGGGGTGTATGGAGTAAAATAGAGAGTGTAAATAACAAACATAATTTTGCTAAAATAGTCATGTTCAAGTTTGATTTTTAACAATATAAAAATATTTCCCAAAATAAAAAAGTAAATGAGAAACCATGATAAATTTTTTTACGTTGACAATAATATTCTCACCTCAAAATTTATATTAATTTTTTTTTACCAATTATGACTATTTTTAGGTATTCTAAATTTTGACTAGTATTCAAAAAAGTAGTTTTTTTTTAAAGATTTAGCCAAACTTAATACTAATTTTTCAGGAATTGGCCATAGTTTTAGAAATTTAAGAGATTAGTCATTTTAATTTTTTATTTTATAACAGTCGATGAAAATTTTGATAATGATAGGTTTGCTTTGCTTTTTTAAGTCGAAGGAACAAAATTTTTGGAGATTTTTTTATTTGATTTGGGCCATTTTTTTAAAGTAATTATTATAAATACTTATCTCCATTAAGACATTTAATGACTATTTCCTTAATTTTGATATTTTACGACTAAATATTTCAAATTTTATCTTTAACATAGTTAATTTTCCAACTGGTCCTTCAAAAAATAATTTAAAAAAATTATTTACCCATAACTCACTCTACACAAAAAAATCAGAGAAAAATAGGAAAAGGGAAATAAATATCTCTAAATAGTAACAAAAGTAATAATAAAATAAAAATAAAAGGAGAAACATAAAAACAAAAATAAATGAAAGCAACGTTGAGGAAGGTTAAAAAGAAAGATAACATACATGCAGAGAGAAATATAGAGAGAGAGAGAGAGAGAGAGAGAGAGAGAGAGGTCTTTTTGCAACTGTAGTGTGTATTATAGACTATATAACAAAAGAAACAAACAATAGCCTCAAACAAATTCTACTCTCTCAAATTCTCAATATATATACATATATATATATATATATCTTTCTCTCTCTCTATTGTACTTTTCTCTTTCTCTCTCTAAAACCTCTCTCTCTCTCTCTCTCTCTCTCTCTCTCCCTCCCCTTTCTAAGGCGAAGAAGACTCCTCTTCGAATCTCCTCCTCTCGCCCACAAAGAGAAGAGAGGAGAGATATTGAATAGACAGAGACACAGAGAGAGAGAGAGAGAAGCCATGGATTTGGTACAGTGGAAGAATTTCAACCGTCCTTTCTCGGTATTTGTTTTTTTTTCCCCCTTCCCTTTCTATATTTATTATTATTTTTTTCTTTATTATCATTACGTATAACTTTTTTTTTTCCTTTTTTTTTTTTTGGTGTTTCTTTTTCTATTTTTGTTTTGATTTGCCTAAGGGATTTTTTTTTTCTTGTTTCTCTCAGCTTCAGAAACGTTGGGTTAGTTTGTTCTGCTAATGTGGCTGAGCTGAGCTGATTCGTTCTTTTGTTAATTCATTCAACAACTATGGCCACAGATTCTTCTTTTGAGGGTAATTTTTTTTTCTCTTTAATTTATTAATTTTTGTGTAAAAAAATAGAAAAGCGTATCTGGGTTTCAAACATAATACTTGCCAATTCGGAGCTTCGATAAATTTCTCTTAGATTTGAGGGATTTGCATGATTGTCATGATAGCACTAAAACATTGTGTTGGTTTTCATTTCAAAAGCTTTGGTCTTTGATTTGAGATTCTGGGTTTTCATGGGTGGTGATTCATTACTCTAATATTACTTATGGCTTATTTATTATTGTTTTTATGTAAGTGATTATGATGAGAGATTCCTTGTTGTTTGATTCTGAATTTTCTTCACCTTAATGGGATTTACCATTTATTATCCTGTTATTTTATTTTATTTTATTTTATTTTTAATTTCCTTTGATAAACTGGAAGTAGATCTCTGATGTTGTAACGCAGTGATGTCTCTATCAATTGATTGATAATATGTTTATGCAAGATGTGGAATATGCTTAACCTTTCTTCAACTATGGCCTGCCATTGATGTGTAATTCATTTTGGTATTTTATCAAATAACTGATGTGGCAGCTCTTGGGGAAATGCAGAGCCAGAGACATTTTGCAGTCAAATGATTTTCTTTTTCTTTTTGTGGTCTAATTAATAATTAATGGATGCTTGATGTCCTCTTGATTCTTATTTACTTAGTTGGGCAGTCTTTGTTTATGAAAGTCAACCATATTCTTTTTTTTTTTTAAAGGTTGATTATTTATTAATTTGTTCAATTGCTTTTTGGGCAACCAGTGAAAAGAAAGGTTCTATATTTCGATTAATGAGTCGAAACTGGCTGGTGATGTTTTACATTATCAGTGTGAATTGTTGACTTACAGAATATATTTGACCAGCTTAAGAGAAAAAGACCAGAATGTGTATATACTATTTGTGACTAGTAATGCCTACTGTTCTGACTCCTTCAACTATCTTAACTTCTCGATACATTTGGTCACACACATATTTTTTTTGTTTGAAATTTTTGGCTTCAGGAGTTTCTCTTGATCCGTCAAAATGTAGCAAATTGAGCATGGAGAAAAAAAGAGAACTTGTTTACGAAATATCGAATTGGTCAGAAGGTGCCTCTGAAATGCTACAGTCATGGAGTCGCCAGGAGATTTTACAGATCCTTTGTGCGGAGATGGGAAAGGAAAGAAAGTACACTGGCTTGACGAAGTTGAAAATCATAGAGCATCTTTTGAAAATTGTATCTGAAAAGAAATTGGCGGGGAATGAGGATGTAATAGATGTCGATTCACAGTCCTCGCCTTCATCTGGCCAAAGAACTGCAAAACGGCAAAGGAAGACAGAGCAACCATCTCGGCTAGCTACTGTGGCAAGCAATGCGTCAAGTAACAATTGTACAATCGATCTTACTAATGTGGTCTATTGCAAGAATTCTGCTTGCAGAGCTACCTTAAGTCGAGAAGACGCATTTTGCAAGAGGTGTTCATGTTGCGTATGTTGTAAGTATGACGATAACAAGGACCCGAGCTTGTGGTTGATTTGCAACTCGGAGCCTCCATTTCAGGGTGTCTCGTGTGGCATGTCGTGCCATCTCGAGTGTGCAATGAAACATGAAAAGTCTGGTATTGGTTTAGAGGGCAAACCTGGGGCACTGGATGGAAGCTTTCAATGTCTTTCTTGCAGGAAAGTGAATGATCTGCTTGGGTAAGTATTCTTTCTCTTATCTATTTGTTTATAGATATTAGCGTGTTTTTGTAGTTGTATTCGTTCAGATTCGTGCTTTTTACTGTGATAGTCTTTTGTTTTTTGTTTTTTTTTTTGCGATAACTATATGATTATTTGTGTTCTTATATGGACAAAAAAGGAAAAGAAACAAGTGCAACCCTGTGAATTGCGTCGACCATAAATATTAAATTGTGACATTGTGGAGACAGGTATTCTTGTGATCTTTAAAGGAAATGAGTTAACAAACAATATGCTGTTTCAGGTACTGATTTTATTGTGAGACAAAAGCTAAGATGAAAAATATAGTAATCAGATAAAGAATAACAGAGATTGTGGTGATGAGAAAACTTTCTTTGGAAATTTGTTTTGTGTTACTATAAACTTTGCATAAAACTCAAGGCTTTATTTGATTGTTGATTTCAGTTCCAACAGGTTGAATGATCTTTCTTCTGTACTTGTTATGGATCTATATCAATGTGTGAGGATATATGCGTTATGGAACTTTATTACAGCTAGTTCTTCTGTGTCAGAAGTTCATTTAGATTTTTCTTATAACAACCAATCGTGATGAGGAGTGAGGGAGATGAGGATTCTCTATTGGCACAATCGATGTTTAATATTTTACAATTTGGTGTTATCTACATAGGGTTCTTTGTGATTCCCTTAGAATTCTTGATTTTAACATTCTTTTAATTCTTGTACATGCATATGGAACTGAGTGTTATGAAGATATTTCCTTGGTAGATTATGTGTAAACACATGCATAACGGTTAGTTAATTAAAATAAGAATTGTGTGTAATAAGAATACCTAGGGCAATAATTGTAACTTCATATATCTTCTTGCTCTTTCTTTAGTTGATTAATGTCTTAGATTGATGGTGACTTCTTAAGGAGCTCTTCTTTGTACTAAAAGTGATGCTGAGGTTGTTTTCATGCGTCTTGGAATATTCCTTTTTTGGATTTTGCCCAAATTTTCATTTGTTTGTTTGCTTAATCTGTTGCCAAATCATAGTCGAATTATTCGAACATTTGACATTAAGCATCATATAATAAACAAAAATAAAAACATTTAACAGTATACTTTTGTGTAATATTCTTTCTATTTATTACTGCTGTTGCTGTAACTTGTAAACTTCAAATGCACATACTTTTGATTACATTCAAACATTAAAGTTCGCGTTGTTTTTCCAAATCGTTTTCTTCCTCGTTTTCTCTCTCTGTGTGCACATTCATTGGCTGATATGATTCTCCACGGAATTTTTTGTCCAATAAATGGATTCAAGCAATCCATTTATGGTAAGTGATTCTCTTAGTCAGAAATAACCATTGAGAGCTGTTCCTGAAATAACCATGTCAGTTGAGTTTTCAGTAGAGGTAATTGGCACGTATGCTAGCTTACTATCAAAAATCAAGAAATAGCTGCTTTGCGTTGTCTGTTACATATTCGTCATACTTATCATCAACAAGCTTTATTACCTCTAATCCTCGGGCATTGTTGGCTTAAATGTACTCAGATGCTGGCGGAAACAATTGTTCATTGCAAAGGAAACCAGACGGGTTGACATTCTGTGTTATCGTATCTCCTTAAGCCAAAAGCTCCTAAAAGGAACTACCAAGTATGAAAAGCTTTATGAGATTGTGGATGAAGCTGTGAAGCTCCTCGAGGCTGAAGTTGGCCCACTGACTGGTTTGCCCGTGAAAATGGGTCGGGGTATTGTGAACAGGCTTTCTTCTGGACCCGATGTTCAGAAATTCTGTTCTTCCGCTGTAGATTTGCTGGACTCGATGTTTTCCAGTACAACCTTGCATTCAGTGTCTGACCCTGTTATAAAAGGTACTATAATTGGGTGATAACAATCATTGCAATATTGAAACTTTGAGTAGCTGGTTTTCTTTCAATCTTTAGTAGAAAGTTTTTGTACTTTATTCATGGAAATATGCTAAGGCCAGACGGGGGTGACGCATCTGTCCAATCGTGGCCGTCCGTGGGTGTGGGCCCCATGGTGGGACCCACTCCCACGGACGGCCACGATTCGACAGACGCGCGTCTGTCGGTAGCACGCCTCTTATTCATGTTCTCTTTTGCCTTAAAGTAACAAGGCAAGTAGCCAATTCCTGACATTTCAGCTGTTGTTTGTATCTTTCATTTCAGATAAAAAATCGATTGTCACGGACATGATCAAATTTGAGGACATCCAGGCTACGTCTCTCACCGTGGTTTTGAATTCTGATAATCTTTCATCAGAAGATAACACGGTCTACACGTTATGGCATTGTAAGGCTGATAGTAAGAACTATCCGAAAGAACCCACTTGTGGACAATTAGCACCAAATACAAGGTTTGCTGTTAGAGGTCTTACTCCTGCTACAGAATATTGTTTCAAAGTTGTCTCATTTGTTGGTATCAATGAGTCGGGTACCTGTGAAGTTTGTTTCTCGACAAGCAACGGAGATGAGCTCGCAGATTGCATGGTGTTGGAAAGAAGTCAAAGTCCCGCTACCAACTGTAGCAGCCTGTCTAATCCTTCTTCTGTAGAAGACGAAACTAATAACGTTGCTCTGTCTAGTGATCAGGCTGATAACCGAGCAGACGATTATCTGTCTTATTGCAAGGACACTGAAAAGACTGGTTCTGCTAGTTTATCAAATGGTGCTATTGCCTCCAAAAGCACAGGCGACGGGAAAAATTTAGGGGTTGCAGTTTCTTTAGTCGGGGACCGTGCCCCTGGGTTGGTCACATCCATGTCCAATTCTGATGTCTTAAAACTCGATCGCAAGCGCTCATCTGCGGGCCAAATTATCGAGGGTTTGTGCACCGATAATGGGTCAAACACTCCAGTACAAACGGGAACAGAATGTGTTCCATTTGTTGGTAGCTCAGAAGCCGGCTTGCCCATTACTCCTTGCAAGTCAGAAATGCTCAAGGAGGGGCCCGGGAGAACAGTGAGATCCAAATCCATCAGCAAGGATCTGGAAAACGGGACTGGGAAAGGAGAGGCTCGAGATGGTAGCACGTCGAAGAAAAGAAATGCGGACAGGCCTGACGAGGAGTTTGCAGTAAATGGTCTTTCGGACAGGGATTTCGAGTACTACGTGAAGATAATCAGATGGTTAGAGTGCGAAGGACATATCGAGAAGAACTTCAGGCAGAAATTCCTCACTTGGTACAGCTTGAGAGCGACCCCACAGGAGGTACAAATTGTTAAGGTGTTTATTGACACTTTTCTTGAAGACCCGGCGTCACTTGCAGGGCAACTCGTGGACACATTCTCAGAGAGCATTTCAAGCAAGAGATCGTCTGTTGTGCCAACCGGATTCTGTATGAAGCTTTGGCATTAACGATCGATCATCGTTGAAAGGTTTCTCTGCTACGATTAGTTTGGACGAGTATTTTAGCGCAAACCTAATCCGAGTTTGCGCAGCAGTAATTCTTTAGACCTAACATACAGTTCAACTAGACCATTTCTCATTCTCATCAGTTATATATATATATCTATATATATATATTGTCATCACCATTTGATATTCTTATGATTTAAGAATGGTAGAAATCATTCGTTACTATGAGTCAATTCGTCCCTATTCATTTCTGATTTGGTAATTTAATTCACTAATTACCTATAGTTTAGGGTCTGCCAAATTGAGATTCCGTTTCTACATTTCAATGAAATTCTGGAGTTAGTAGCGAATTTAGCTTTTTTTCATTACAGCAAAGTTTACGAGTTTATTTTTTACGAACTACCAATTTTGCAGCTGGCTCATACGTAATTAGAGATTGATTATGAAATGAATGTGAATAAATCGCATTTGATACAGGAAAGAATCTTCGGTGCGATATTTTTATATTAGGGAACACCAAATTAATATTTTTGAGAGGTGAGGCAAAAGGTAAATACTAAATTAATATTTTTGGGAGGTGAGTCTCCTAAAAGGTAAATTTAACAAATTAAGTTTGACGATTTCACACAAGAAAGAATCACATTTTATAATAATTTCTTACCATAAAACATATCATACTAAAGATTCTTCATTCTATTGATGGTAAAATAAAAAATAAAAAATAAAAAATAAACATTCTTAGGGTATGTCTTACCGTAGAGTGGATTACAGATCGTTAAATTTATTTTTTTGTAAATCTTATTAAAAAAATATATAATTTGGCATTCTAGAATCATTCCCTATCGTAAAATTTTTTACCAAAAATCGTAAAATCAAACTTACACAACAAATTTATTGGAATTTGGAAACCGTAATTTTAGAATTTGTTATCTATTAGGTAGAATCTTCAGTAGAATAGCCTTCTGAATCGTAAGTTTTACCTTTTAAATGGGCTCACTTTTTTAAAATATTAATCTGGCAGTCTAGAATTATATTTTATCATAAATTTCTTTATCGAAAATTCTTACATTCTAAGGAGATATGTATAATCAAATTAACAAAAATTAGTTGTTTCATGCATAAATTTATGCCAGAACAATTCTAAAAAAAATTATACTTTTCAAGGGAAAGAATCTTCTGTAGGTTATTTTATTATGGGGAATAATTTTTTTTTTCTTTGTGTGTGTGCTAGAATAACCTTTTTAAGAAGTGGAATTCACTAAAAAGGTAAATCTACTAATCAACAATCCTTCCCTACAGTCGGATATACCCCATCGAAGATTTTATCTTTTTAAGGAACTAAATTTGATTATAACAAAATCAAGAATAGTAGTTGTTAGAGCATCTTGAAGTCAGTACTAATATTGGGGCCAAATTCCAAGCAGGTTCGAAGACCCAAAATAATCCAGAAAGGCCAATCTATTTAGACCGTTATTCATTCGACAATAATATGAAGACTCGAAGAACACGGAATGGCACCAAGATGACTTCCGGCCGGCAACGCCGATAATCGGTTGTCCAAGGCAATCGATTGGCCGACCATGGCACTTATCAATCGGCCATGGTGCCTACCGACCAGCCCCTTGACGCCTATGTGCCGACTCAGGTACTTACTGGCCGCCCCCTGATACCTACCGACCGGCCATGTGCCTACCGACCCCCTTTCCCCTTGACACACGCTTACCGATTGGTTCTTTCATGTTTCGATTATTTCGCAAGCTAAAGATTTAGTGAATAATGCAATCAACCTGTTCAGTGCACAAAAATACGGGAACACAGGAATGATTCATGAAAGTGATTCTAGAGATTAAGTGCGCGTCCAAATAGAGAGAAGTCATATTTCCAATTTTCGTATATAAATAGGGCCAAATCATTGTACATTGTGGACATTTTGGTATCTACTGAATCTTGCAAAAAGTCTGAGTGAAGTCAAAATCATAATTTTCTGCTATGTGAAAGTTATTACGAGATTTTGTATCGATATTTTTGGTGCTAGAAGGAGGGCCTTGTGCGATCAATAGTTAGAGGTCTGACCAGCAACACTCATCACTTTAGACTTAGTACCCAACCGTCTAAGAAAAATCAGAGACGAGATCCAAACTATTCATCTGGGAGAAGAAATCGAGGTAGCTGAAACTGAAGAGCCAATCGCTCAACGAGGTAGTTGAAACCGAAAGAAATTTTGCGTCAATTGATACGCCAAGAGCAAGGACACATGGCTTAGTTTTAGAAGTCGAGTCCCAGGAACAAATTTTCGTGGAATCATTTCCTAAAGACTTCAAAATGCCAACCATTAAGCAATATGAAGGATAGACAGATCCGATCAACCACTTCAAAAGCTACCGCACGCGGATGAATGTTCGAAGGGCAAGCCCCATAATCAAATGTCAAGCATTTGACCTCACCTTGATAGGACGGCGTTGGAGTGGTTCTATGGTGTCAAGCCGATATTAATTTCCTCTTTTGATCAACTGAGGACAAATTTCGTGAGCCGATTCATTGGCTTGAGGACGCGCAAGAACGATAAGACTTATTGATGGTCGTTGAAACAATGAAAGAATGAAAGCTTGAAGAACTATGTCTGACGATTCACTAAGGAAATCAACATTATTGAAGGGTTGACTGACAGAGATATCATAGCTGCCCTTCGTGAAGGTTTGGAAGAAGCCGAATTGCTAAGATCCTATTCTTGGACCTTCATTGCCCTCTGGATGCATCGGCAAAGAACACTCGATAACAGTTGTCCCCCAGGTGTGCCTGTGAGGTATTTGATGAATGTACATAGTAGATCGAGCCGAAAGTCCATTGCTATAGTGGACAAAGGCCTTTTTTATGTCGGAGAGCTAGGTAACAGAGGACGTACATCTTTTCAGATCAAACCTCTATAAACAAATAGTTTGCACCATCTTCTCTTACTCTTTACTTGTTTGCTCTTCAATACTTGCTAAGATTTAAATCACCAAGTCCCTAGTTCAAGAGGACGAGATCTTGAAAACAGTTCCCGGAGCAGCTTTACTGCGGTAGGCGTAAACTTCCTTATTTCACACATCTGAAGTACATCAACGAGTTGACTAAGGTCCGAGAATAAATTATGCGCGTGATCCCATAATCAAGTACAAGTCAGAGCACACAAATTCTATCAAAAATAGGGAAAACTGGCATGTCAAAAATAGGTAGTATAAAATAGTCAAACAATGTACATTTGAGAATAATCGTCATTTTCTACTTTCTATCCTAAGACTCTTCTACAAATCCAATGAAAAAAAGAAACACCGCCTTGACTAAGGTAAGACAACCCTAATTCTTCTTTTTTGCAGGTCCTCCATAGTTAATTGGCGATATTTCCTATTGACCGAATTCCAACATCAACAAAGATAAATTGAATACCGGAAATAATATTAAGACTTCATAGTAAAAAGTTAGTGTCGATATTTGGTCCTCTTTGTTTTTGAAGTTTGCACCGAGTCTGATTCAAGAACGGGTTTTGGTATTTTTTTACTTGTCGATATTGGAAGTTTGCTACAAAAGTAGTAATGGCACTTGCTATATTTCCCACGAAGGGAATAAAGCGGTTCACATACTTATTTGGCTCGTAGAATGTCCAAGATATATGACAAACATTATTGCATTGATGCTCTTAATTGAATAAAGAATGGTTTTTTATTTCCAAAAAAAAAAAAAAAAACCCAAAAATACGATTTTGATTCAAATACTAAATTTTAGTATTAATATTAATATGGCCCTTTTACATGCATGGGAGAGAAATATATCATAGATGGTGATTTTCCGCTAGCGAAGTAGACTCACTCTCCTATGACCAGAATTTTCTTGCGATCAAACACAACCATTCCATGTCTTTCTCTGCTACAAAGATGCTCATCCATGGACGAGCTCAAGCAAATCCACGCTCACACAATCACTCACGGCCTCGCTCCCTTCGCCTTCATCGCCAGCAAGCTCTTGGCCTTCTCTGCGCTATCACACCACGCCAACTTGGCTTACGCAGAGACTCTTTTCAGCCAAATCTCCACTCCCAATGTGTTCGACTGCAATTCCATGATAATGGGCTTCTCAAGAACCTCGAAACATGAAAAGGGTTTCTCTGTTTATGCCAAAATGCGAAGCTTGGACATCGAGCCTAATGCTCGCACTTTCGCGGCTTTGGTCAAAGCCTGCTTTGGCCTAAGCTTGGTTGGTCAAGTTCATGCTCAGATTATGAAGCTTGGCCATGATTCTGATGTCTTTGTTGTTACTTCTTTGATAAACACTTATTCAAAGTACGGTCTAATGGATTTCGCTCGCCGGGTTTTCAATGACATGCTTGACAAGAATGTGGTGTGTTGGACGAGTCTGTTGAGTGGGTATTGTTTCAATGGCTTGGTTGATGAAGCACGTGAACTGTTTGACCTAATGCCGGAGAGAAATGATGTTTCTTATAGCGCTATGGTTTCGGGTTATGTCAGGAATGGCTGTTTCTACGAGGCGATTCAGTTGTTTCGCGAGCTTAAAAGGACTCGTTCCAAAGTGAATTTGAGAGGCTCGCTTATGGTTAGCGTACTCAACGCTTGTGCGTCGGTTGGTGCGTTCGAGGAAGGGAAGTGGATCCGCTTGTTTCTGGATCGCGATGGATTTGAATTCGGGCTCGAGCTTGGCACTGCATTGATAGACTTCTATGCCAAATGCGGGTGCGTTAGAGAAGCGCGCGAGATATTCATTAGGATGCCACAGAAAGACGTGACAACTTGGAGCGCTATGATCACCGGGTTGGCTGTCAATGGAGAGAGCGATTCGGCGCTTGAGATTTTTGCGGAAATGGAAACGAAGGGACCTAAACCGAATGCAGTGACATTCATTGGGGTCCTCACTGCTTGCAATCACGAAACTCTGGTGAACAAAGCGTGGGGGTTTCTCGGTCGCATGAGCAAAGTTTACGGGATATTTCCAGTGATCGAGCACTACGGCTGTATGGTTGATCTCTTGGCTCGGTCTGGGAGAGTTAAAGAGGCGGCGACACTGATAAGGACAATGCCAATGGAACCAGATGGAGCCATTTGGGGCTCGTTGCTCAACGGGTGTCTTATGCACGGCCATGTTGAGCTAGGAGAGACGGTGGGAAAGCTTCTGATTCGATTAGAACCCGAACATAGTGGAAGGTACGTCGTTTTAGCGAACATGTATGCGAAAATGGGGCAATGGAAAGATGTGGTGAGGCTGAGGAAGATGATGAAGGAGATGGAAGTAGCGAAGTTCTCTGCTTGGAGCTTTGTCGAGATTGATGGTAAGGTTCATAAATTTGTGGCCCACGATAAGTCTCATCGTCACTCAAGAAATGTTTACAGTGTTTTGGAACAACTGAAAAGGGTTCTTGAAAGTTCTTCCAATGGTAACAATGGCGTGTTCTTAGTTTGAATGGAAAAAAAAGTTTCATTCAGTGCTTGAACTTGATCAGATAAAGTTTGAGACTCCAAGTTAAGACTCTTTTGTAATCATTGTGTTACAAAGAACTCGACATTGTTCCTCTATTATTATGCTTTGTTGTTGTTCGTGGATCAAATTTTTTGTCCAAGAAAGTTGATCATAAACTTATCTGATCTTCCAAAGAGTGCAAAGAATGAGATGATGTTATTATTTTAATCTCTTTTATAATTATTATAAAAGCTATGTCATTCTACTTGGTTGTTTTCAACAATCTGTGTGATCACCTATGACTCTTTATCTTATATTTAATTCCTCAAAATGTGTTACATTTGTTGAGTCGGTTTTGATGATGTCTTGCATTGGATGGCAGAAATATCCAAGTGGCAACATGCATTTAGTGGGACCCAAGATTTTTTTTTTTTTTGTTTTTTTTTTTTCGGTGCCAAATGTACGGTGCTGAAAATGAAATGGAAAGACAAAAAGAGCCTCATTAGACTCCACATCACCTCGTACACATCAGTGCACAAAACAGAAAGCTGAGCCTTTTGTCTTTTCTGAAACCAATGCTCACCATCTTCAAGGACATAAGAAAGAGAGAGAGAGGATTAAAAAGAAATTTGTGAACTTTTATCATTGCATTGTTTGCTTTTATTTGTGTTTATCATTTTTCTGTTTTAGAGCACTCAAAAAGTTTGAAAGATGTCTGTTGGAGCAATTACCTCTCAGGTTGGTGGGTCTGGCTTTGTTGGCCTCAAAACCAACTTTCCCAAACTATTTCCGGTCAGTGATTCTGTTTCATGGACAAGAAAAACTGTCTCCAATGGCTTCAAAACTCAGTGCATGAAGGTAATAAGTAAATACAAGAAGGCTTAGCAAGTCATGTTCTAAAGCCATGCAAGTTACATGTATTGCTGGTTATTCTTTAGAATTTTTAATTTTTTTTTAATTTTTGTTTTTTGCTAATTTATTATTATTTTTTTTTTGGTCTACAGACATGGAATCCAATTAACAACAAGAAGTTTGAGACTCTTTCATATCTCCCACCTCTCACTGATGATTCATTTGCCAAAGAGATTGATTACATGATAAAAAACAATTGGATCCCTTGCCTTGAATTCGATGAGGTCAGATGATTTTCTTTTTCTGTCTTTATCTCTTTTTTATTATTATTATTATTATTCGTTTTGCATGCACCCCCAAAAATAAAAGAAAAAAAGTAAATCAAAGGATTGATTTTGCTGTCTTAATCTGCCGGTTTAAGTTCTTTTCTGGGCTTTTCCAAACCCATGATATCGTAGATTGTTTAATTGATACATATAATGAGTTGACAAGTGAATTTGATGAATCAGAAATCAATTATACATTACCACTCATATTAAAAACTCATAAGTTCTCGTATGGATTTCCCAGTACTCCGAATCTTAAATTCACTATATAGATTAATTCGTTGGTCATCTTTACTCCTAAATTATTTCCCAAGTATTAATAGTAGTGTTATATTTTTGTAGTTCACACATAACAGTACAATAAATTCAGATCCCTGTATGTGCAAACCTTAAAAATAAAAAATAAAAAATAAAAGGGTTGGTGCTAAATGACCTTATTTTAGAACCTATTTAAACGAATGCCCATAAGTTATGTTTTTTTAGGTGAATGTCCGTTTTCGGTATTTAGATTATTCACCATGTTAAGCAGACAAAATACCAACTAAAGTTCGCCGATACTTCATCCACTTACCATGGTATTTTGTCAATTGACCAAATATTCGTTTTCGGTATTTAGATTATTTACTAAAGGTATTAGACAATATACGAGCTGAAAATGACCAAAATTTCGTTCATTTACTATGATATTTTGTCTACTAATCAAAATCAGGTTATTCAATTAAAAAAAAGTTAGGCGTCATTAAGTTGTTTGTTAATATTGTACTCCTACTTGATTTAATTTAGTTCAACAAGCTGTTTCACAAATTTACGAAAAAGCAATTTCAGTGTAAAATTTATCAATAAGTTACACCCCTAGAATACTTTCCGTCTCCGCCGTACGTTGTAATGTTCACGAACTAACTTAATTTCGCCCTTATCTTCGAAGACGGCAAGCGTAGAGAAAGTGAACAGCAGAATTCCGGGGTACTACGACGGGAGGTATTGGACACTTTGGAAGCTGCCAATGTTTGGCTGCAATGACTCATCTCAAGTGCTCAACGAAATCCATCTCTGCAAAAAAGCATACCCAAATGCTTATATTCGCTGTTTGGCTTTTGACAACAAGCACCAAGGTCAGTGCATGTCCTTTCTCATTCAGAAGCCTTCCACAACTGCCTAAGATATGTTACCACCTTTTCTTCTCAGAAGAGCTGAGTTTGCTTTGAGGGATTTTCTCATGTTTTTATTGTCTTGTTGTTTTATTTTTCCCTTTCGTAACGTGACTTGTTTGTTTGTTTGTTTGTTTGTTTGTTTTTTCTCATGTGTGTTTCTTTGGGAAGGTAATAATTTAGCATGGCTATGATATGGTGAAATAAATCTGTAATATTGGTTGTTTATCTAGCCATTGATCGTCCGTGGATCTATGTCTTTATATGGCTAATAATCTCGTGAATTAGACTGGCCAAGTTTGATGTTCTGTAATAAGAAAATATAGGTGTTTGATAAATGGTAGCTTGCAAAAATGTGCTAAAATTGAATGAGTTTTTAAGAAAATAACACATGTTTTAAAATGTTAAAAAAATAGCATTTGTCAAGGAATTTTATGAGAAAAAAAAAAATCTTAGCACATTTGTAAGAAATTGTTTAACATTTCAAATTTTAGTCAATTTTGAAATTTTAAAGCAATTTATTTACAAATGTGTTTTTGTCATAAGATTTCTGACATCTCGCCCTTTGATATAATATATGTATATATATATAATTATAACGAAATAAATTTAGAAAATATAGCTTAAAAATGGAGGGGAAATTGATTAAGGGTGTTTTAGTAACTAAATAGAAACTAGAGTAGAAATAGTTATGAAGAGTATTTCCAATGCAATGCCAAATTTGTGTTTTAATGCTAAAATTTAGCATTTTGACATAAAAAAAAATATTCTCCAATGCAATGCCAAATTTGACAAATATTAAACATAGTGCTAAATTTGGCACCAAGTATAATATAATGCAAAAAAATTAGCATTTAAACTAGAGCATTGATTGGTCAATTTTTAGGCATTTAATTAAGGGTCAGTTAGGTAAATAGCCATTTTGAACTGTGTGTTTTCAAAAAATAGCCACAGTTTCAAAAAATTTAAAAACTAGCCATTACACACTGTAAGAAATTTCTGACAATAACAAAATTACACATAAAATGTGCTATAAGAAATTTCTGACATGTGTTAGAAATTTCTGAAAGGGCTAATTTTTAAATTTTTTGAAACTGTGGCTATTTTTTAAAATCATTTTGTAAACAGTGGCTATTTTCTTAAAATTTTCTTTAATTAAAAATAATATTATATTAAAGAAAGTTTTCTCTTACTAAGAAATCACTATGACTGTTTGAAGTATTTTTTACTATTGGTTAGCATCAACTATTTTTATTGATTTTTACAACTAAAAAAAAAACAAAAAAATAAAATAGCATTTAAAATAACATTTGTCCATTAGAGCATCAAGTGTCAAATATAGTAATTTTATATTTTTGAGTGCCAAATATCCTTGTTTGGGAAAACCATCCCAACCATTCCATTTCATTCTAAAATAGAATGGTTTGACTTTACGAATTTCAAAGTGGTATAAATGGTTGAGATTTAAGGATATTGTATTGGGATTAGGAAAGTTGAAAAAATGATTGAAAAAAATGAAATGATATGGGAGGAATGAGTGAGGCATCATATTCTAAGATTTGGCAGTAAAAAGTTAATACAATATATTTCGCAATAGAATTGATTACTTGTCGATAACGTTGTGCGCACCATTGCGGTGCCTTAGGGTGTTGGCATGGGCGCACATGCAGGAAGCTGGGCATGCGCGCGTGCTGAGGCATGGGCGTGCACGGCGCTCAGCCGTGGGAGCGTTGACGCCTGACGCAGAGCCTAGGCAGCACGCACGGGCTTCCTGGGAAGCGGCTACTGGCGCGCACAACGTGCTTTGTAGCTCTCCTTACGGGGTTTTGCAATCCTATGGCCAAACACACGCAAGATAAACTTATTTAAATGCATCATAACATGCTTCAAAACTAAAACTCTCTAAAACTAATTCTTTTCATTTTATCAAATAGTTTTCCAATTAAAAAGGGGTCCGAAGTTTGCCAACATGTCGACCGACCCGAGAACGAGTGCCATTACTATTAGACAACTCGTAGTGACACGTAACCAATGGCTTTGGAAAGTATTTTCATGTATCTTTCAAATGAGATACTACTTGTTAGGTTTAGGCTATTCTAGTTATTAAAATGGCCCGAAATAAAAAGTTAACAAAAAGGACTTTAATAGGCAAATTTTTAATCGAACTTTAAAAAATTATTTGTGGGTGATTCTTGATCCTATGGAAAGCTTAACAAGTCCAGTATAAAGTCAAAAGTCGTTCGGAACCGTACTAAAAAATTCAAATTTTGCCACTGTTGCGTCATAACGTGCCAAATTCAGTCTTTTGAACATTGTCGTATAACAACCACACACAACTCAAGATTTCATCTTTAACCAGGTACACTTTTTAACAAAACCTTTATCAAATCTTGATCTTCCATTCTTACATCATATAATAAAAAATCTTTCATGAAATAACACATGCATGGAGTTTGATGAAAGTTTAAACATTATGGAGCACATGCATTACCTCAACTCCAAATATCTCAACTCAAACATGTGCTTTCATAAAATGCCTAATTTATAAGACTAGAGAATAATTATATCACATATCAAGCCATACAATAAGGTTTTGAGAACTATCTTGCCAATACCCATGCATTCTTAAGAAATCTCAAAACTTTAAGCTTTGGTTGATATCATTACCTTAGCTTCCTCTTGGTTTGGATTTTCTTTTGCCTAACCTCACGAATACTTACAAACTTCTCATAAGCTCTACCATCACTAGTTCATCAAGGTGACAAAAAGGAGAGTAAATGAGCAATAACTCTTACAAAAGGAGAGTAAATGAGCAACAACTCTTACCTTCAAGTTTTAAGCTCACTTAATTTCCTCCCTCCTTCTCTTCTCTTTCTTTCTCTCTACTCTCATTCCTCACTTTTCCTCTCTAATGGTCGGCCTTGTGCTGAAGAGAATGAAACTTTTACACTCTCATCCATGACTTAACACAATATAACCTAGACGTTAACTAAAATCCAGTCCTTTGTCATCAAAGTTTCATGCATGGTGACAACTCAGCCAAATGAGTCAAACAATAGATGCATGGTTGATGACCTAACCTCCACTTACTAAAATTTCGTGCTAGCTGCAGCCAACACTCTTCCTAAAGCTGAAATTTCCATTTTGCCCTCGACTAATACGCTTTATTGTGTTTTATTCATTCTCTAACACATTTTTATGTTATAATTCACATTTTTATGTGATGATACATATGTGTTGCTTTTGAGGATTAAAACGCAATAAAATATGGTTGTCAGGGGCAAAATGAGAATTTTAAATTTAGGAAGAGTTGTGGATGTCTATAATACGAAATTTTAGTAGAGAAGGTTGAGTTATCAATCATGTAGCTTATTGTTTGACCCTTGCGGCTAAGTTGTCACCTTGCATGAAGCTTTCGTGAAAAG
The DNA here is from genome assembly GCA_018132145.1 of Boehmeria nivea var. tenacissima. Classification (NCBI taxonomy): domain Eukaryota; kingdom Viridiplantae; phylum Streptophyta; class Magnoliopsida; order Rosales; family Urticaceae; genus Boehmeria; species Boehmeria nivea. The sequence continues at coordinate 5,703,043 of CM030885.1, read as the reverse complement.
TGACATGTATTTTTAGTTAATACCTAGGCTAGACTTTGTTAAAATAAGGAAGAGAGTGTAAAAACTCTCATTCTCTTCGGCAACAAAGAGGAAAAATGAGAGAGGAGAGTAGAGAAATAAAAAGAGAAAGAAGAGAAGATAATGAGGGAGGAAGAAAAGAGAACCTAAAGCTTTAAGATAAGAACTAGTATTCATATCATCTCCCTTTTGTCACTTTGACGAACTAATGATGGTAAAACTTATGGATTAGTACTTTCTTGTAAAAATCTTGTAGGTAGTATTGAGGCTAAGCAAAGGAAAATCAGGACCAAGAGAAAGCTAAGAAAAAATCATCATTCAAAGCTCAAAGTTTAAGATTTCATGTGAATGCATGGCTTGATGGCAAGATAGATCTTTACACCTAAGTTTGTGGCTTGGTATTTGATTTTGATATACTCTAGTCTTATAAATTAGGCATTGTATGAAGGATAGACAAGATTGAATTGAAAATTTTTTGCTTGAAGTCATGCGCGTGCTACACAACATTTAAGCATTTATCAAACTCCATGTGTATAATTTCATGATTGATTTTTAGTAAAATGATGTAATATGGACGATTGAAACTTATGTTCTATTTTAAAAGTAAAATCTTGAGTCATGTGTGGTGGTTGCACAGATTAATAAGTCATTGATGCTCAAAATATCAAATTTGGCACGTTGCAACGAAATAGTGGTCAAATCCGAATTGTTTAGTTTGATTTCAGAATGCTTTTGACTTTAACCTTATTTTTCCTTGAAATTGGACTTGATAGCTTTCCATAAGATCAAGAATCATCCCAAAATAATTTTTTTACAATTTGAAATGATTTTGCAAAGTTTGATTAAAAAGTTAACTATTGAAGTCCATTTTGTTAAACCCTCTTTTCTGGCTATTTTTAGACTAATTAGAAAAGCCTAAACCTAGCAAGCAGTATCTCATTTGAAAGATCAATGAAAATGCTTTCCAAAACTATGGGTTTCGTATCAATACGAGTTGTCTACAAGAAATGACACTCATTCTCATATCGGTTAACGATTTGGAAAGTTTAAAACTCTTTTTTAATTGGAAAAATATTTGATAAAATGAAAAGAATTAGTTTTAGAGACTTGTTAAGTGTTCGAATGTCCAACATGGTTTTTTAGCATTATAGGGTGCATTAAAATAAGTTTAGGGGTTGAAAAGTTACCCATAGATAGCAAAAAAACCCGTTAGGAGGGCATAGAGGAACAATGTGCGTGCCTTAGGGCGCTCGCTGCCTACGTGCTGCGCAAGGCGCCAGAGCGCCAACGGTCGATCGCCGCGCTCGCAACTAGCGCCCACACCCCGTGCCTATGCACGCACCCCATGCCCATGTCCACGCGCACATCCTGCGCCCATGATGAGTGTGTTGTGCGCCTGGCCAGTGTCGAGTAGAGTTGTCGTGGGCCCTTTAGACCAAATTAAGACCATTTTTTCTCAAACCAAGATATTTAGGCTCGTTTTAACCCGTTTGACCATCGAAACCAAATTACTGATATTTTGGGATATTTGAGAAATATTATAATCCATAAATGTTCCTATTGTTAAGCAATTCAAGGCTTGGTATCGAAAAAGTGACCTCGAGATCGAACAGAGCCTTAAGACCCCCGATTCAACAACTTGTAAGTGGAACCAGCACCTACAACACAAGAACGAGGATGCTCTGCTTATGAATATTATTGTGTATTTTATGCATTGTGCTGTAATCATTATTTATTGTCTGATTTATGTTTTCTTGATATGCTTGATTTTCCGACAATAATTAGACATTAGGCTAAACCCGGGTGAAGATGAAAAGTTCACAATCGTTAAATAACATTATAGATGGGTTGTTACCCACTTAAGCTATTTGAGAATTAATGAAATGCACCTAAATCTGATATCATATATGATTATTACCCAGTGTATGGTAAAAATGGATTATATGTGAGATTCAACGACTAAGGCCAGCTCCTTGGAGCGGGTAAACTCCCGAAAGGTATTTATGCCCCTCATGAAATAATAATCCTCTTGAGTAATGTTTACTCGAATAAAACAACATAAAACATGAAATTGTCGATGGCACCGCCAAATACTCCTAACGGCCGACGGTGGTATGTCCCGAACATCTGTCATTCTGTCCACAATAACTTCGTCCCCGACACCAATGGAGTTTTATAAACGAGAATCCGACCATTCCCGACTTGGCGCCTTATCATTGCGATGGTCATTTGTGGACCCTAAACAAATTTGAATAATATCAAAATGACTAGATTAGACCAGTTGAAACAAGGTTGGTGAACATCAAGAATCTAGATTGGATCAGCTGAGATGCAACCCAATTTTTCAAGCATTGGGTTGTTCGAGTCTCAGGTAAACGACTTAAGAGAGAAAGAAATGCAATGTTTGTTAAGACACAATACAATGATGAATGAGAATTACCTATGGTGTAAGGGTTAACTGGCATGGGACGATTAAACCCTTTATGTGTGATTATTGTTGTGTTGCATAATAATCTGTCACGTATATTGCGAATAGGATAGATACACTACCACTTACTAAGGAAAATCTCATTAGGTATTTCTTGTGTTGTAGATCCAGGTAAGCGACCGAAGATGGAGTAAGACGGCGCGAGAAAGTCGAGAGAGACGGTGAATGTACATATGAACCCGACCTGTGAAGGCCGTTGAATGCTGGCACCCAACACATTAAAGTTATTTTGAATTCTTTTGACAGAAAAAGAAAAATTATAATTCAATCGTATTTTTCAACATTTAATTATGTATCAAGTCTTTTAAAGTTTAAATCGGTCATGATCATACTTTTTTGTGTTTGCATTTATGCTATCTTGAAATGATAGTAAGCATGGATTATAAATGTAAAAACGTTGCAGCCCATCTCGGGCAGATTGTGACACGTTCTATGATTAATCGTGTCCAAATAATTTTCGCTAGATCAAGACACCATTTATTAATCATGTTTGAAGGTAAGATTCAGAGACACCCTAATCAAATATCGTGTTAATTGTATCACTCAATGACGACTCATTTATAATCGTGTTTAAACGGGTCGTGTTCCACTCGTGTCTATTCCGCCCAATCTATTAGAGTGGAATCAACAATTTTTTAATTATATTTTGTAAATCTAAAATTAAAAATTTCTTAACAAAAGCCTATTATTGATAATGTATAGAATTATGACAGTAACCTTATGCCATGTGGATAAAAATTATTAGATAATAATTAAAAAAAATTGTAAGTACATGTAAATAGATGTTAAACATGTATATTATTTATAACTACTAATTTAATAATCATGCCTTAGCATGTCTTATCCTGTTATCGGTTTCGAGTCGTGTTAATTGTGTCCGACCCGATAAAACCCAGACTCAACTTTGTGATGTGTTCAAGTCGTGTCTTTTGTCTGAACCCAAATTGTCAGCTCTAATATACATATTCATAGGCAAGGGAGGTGTGGGTCATATGCACATTACCTAGACCTAGTTCAAATTTTTGAGATTTTGACTAAACAAAAGAAACTCCAACTTCAGCAAAGTGCACTGATAATTTGATAAAAAAACTTGAGACTAATAATATTCAACTATTGAACTATTATATTGCAGTCACCACACACACGTGATGTGAGCAGGCATGTCATGCAATCACAGATAGAGCACCATATATGCCAATACCTACAATATGCGTTCTAAGCCAATTAGAAAGAGTTCCAACAAAAAAGTATTAATTCAGCCTATAAAATAACTGAGCTGCCTTTAACTATCTTTCAAATTCAACAATTCACTTGACTTCTCTGAGAACAAACCCAGAACAGTCCTGTTGAGCTTTACAAGCAGCAAGAACCAATGAAATGTGATAGGTTTTGAAGATCTTTACCAAGTAACCATCTACTCAGTAGGGAAACTAGCCATCCTCAACATTGATACTTTAGTCCAAGCGCGCCTTTTACTTGGGCTTCCGCTTATAGATTGTCTAATTGACGGAAGAACTAGAAGAAAAGGGAATAAAGAATAACAGGGACCAAGTAATCCATCTTACTTTCATGAAAAACTCCATATATACATGGCTTCTACACATTATTTACACAGAAGGTCCACCTCTTCACTCCTCTATAGGTCTTCTCTATTAAAAATACTTAACAAATCTGCCTAGTAGAACGGACGTACAAGGAAATCAAATAATCAAGTCCTGTTTATGCCAAAATGCGAAGCTTGGACATCGAGCCTAATGCTCGCACTTTCGCGGCTTTGGTCAAAGCCTGCTTTGGCCTAAGCTTGGTTGGTCAAGTTCATGCTCAGATTATGAAGCTTGGCCATGATTCTGATGTCTTTGTTGTTACTTCTTTGATAAGCACTTATTCAAAGTACGGTCTAATGGATTTCGCTCGCCGGGTTTTCAATGAAATGCTTGACAAGAATGTGGTGTGTTGGACGAGTCTGTTGAGTGGGTACTGTTTCAATGGCTTGGTTGATGAAGCACGTGAACTGTTTGACCTAATGCCGGAGAGAAATGATGTTTCTTATAGCGCTATGGTTTCGGGTTATGTCAGGAATGGCTGTTTCTACGAGGCGATTCAGTTGTTTCGCGAGCTTAAAAGGACTCGTTCTAAAGTGAATTTGAGAGGCTCGCTTATGGTTAGCGTACTCAACGCTTGTGCGTCGGTTGGTGCGTTTGAGGAAGGGAAGTGGATCCGTTTGTTTCTGGATCGGGATGGATTTGAATTCGGGCTCGAGCTTGGCACTGCGTTGATAGACTTCTATGCCAAATGCGGGTGCGTTAGAGAAGCGTGTGAGATATTCATTAGGATGCCACAGAAAGACGTGACAACTTGGAGCGCTATGATCACCGGGTTGGCTGTCAATGGAGAGAGCGATTCGGCGCTTGAGATTTTTGCGGAAATGGAAACGAAGGGACCTAAGCCGAATGCAGTGACATTCATTGGGGTCCTCACTGCCTGCAATCACGAAACTCTGGTGAACAAAGCGTGGGGGTTTCTCGGTCGCATGAGTAAAGTTTACGGGATATTTCCAGTGATCGAGCACTACGGCTGTATGGTTGATCTCTTGGCTCGGTCTGGGAGAGTTAAAGAGGCGGCGACACTGATAAGGACAATGCCAATGGAACCAGATGGAGCCATTTGGGGCTCGTTGCTCAACGGGTGTCTTATGCACGGCCATGTTGAGCTAGGAGAGACGGTGGGAAAGCTTCTGATTCGATTAGAACCCGAACATGGTGGAAGGTACGTCGTTTTAGCGAACATGTATGCGAAAATGGGGAAATGGAAAGATGTGGTGAGGCTGAGGAAGATGATGAAGGAGAGGGAAGTCGCGAAGTTCTCTGCTTGGAGCTTTGTCGAGATTGATGGTAAGGTTCATAAATTTGTGGCCGACGATAAGTCTCATCGTCACTCAAGAAATGTTTACAGAGTTTTGGGACAACTGAAAAGGGTGCTTGAAAGTTCCTCCATTGGTAACAATGGTGAGTTCTTAGTTTGAATGGAAAAAAAAAAGTTTCATTCAGTGCTTGAACTTGATCAGATAAAGTTTGAGACTCCAAGTTAAGACTCTTTTGTGATCATTGTGTTACGAAGAACTCGACATTGTTACTGTATTATTATGCTTTGTTGTTGTTCGTGGATCAAAATTTTTGTCCAAGAAAGTTGATCACAAGCTTATCTGATCTTCCAAAGAGTGCAAAGAATGAGATGGTGTAATTAGTTAATCTCTTTTATAATTATTATAAAAGCTGTCTCATTCCACTTGGTTGTTTTCAACAATCTGTGTGATCACCTATCTTATCTTATATTTAATTCCTCAAAATGTGTTACATTTGTTGAGTCGGTTTTGATGATGTCTTGCATTGGATGGCAGAAATATCCAAGTGTCAACATGCATTTAGTGGGACCCCAACATTTTTTTTTTTTTTTTTTGTTTTTTTTTTCAGTGCCAAATGTACGGTGCTGAAAATGAAATGGAAAGACAAAAAGAGCCTCATTAGACTCCACATCACCTCGTACACATCAGTGCACAAAAAGAAAGCTGAGCCTTTTGTCTTTTCTGAAACCAATACTCACCATCTTCAAGGACATAAGAAAGAGAGAGAGAGGATTAAAAAGAAATTTGTGAACTTTTATCATTGCATTGTTTGCTTTTATTTGTGTTTATCATTTTTCTGTTTTAGAGCACTCAAAAAGTTTGAAAGATGTCTGTTGGAGCAATTACCTCTCAGGTTGGTGGGTCTGGCTTTGTTGGCCTCAAAACCAACTTTCCCAAACTATTTCCGGTCAGTGATTCTGTTTCATGGACAAGAAAAACTGTCTCCAATGGCTTCAAAACTCAGTGCATGAAGGTAATAAGTAAATACAAGAAGGCTTAGCGATTCATGTTCTAAACCATGCAAGTTACATGTATTGCTGATCATTCTTTAGATTTTTTTTTATTTTTGTTTTTTGCTAACTTTTTTTTATTTTTTCTGTCTTCAGACATGGAATCCAATCAACAACAAGAAGTTTGAGACTCTTTCATATCTCCCACCTCTCACTGATGATTCAATTGCCAAAGAGATTGATTACATGATAAAAAACAATTGGATCCCTTGCCTTGAATTCGATGAGGTCAGATGATATTCTTTTTCTGTCTTTATCTCTCTTTTTTTTTTTTATTATTCGTTTTGCATGCACCCCCAAAAATAAAATAAACAAAGTAAATCAAAGGATTGATTTTGCTGTCTTAATCTGCCGGTTTAAGTTCTTTTCTGAGCTTTTCCAAACCCATGATATCGTAGATTGTTTAATTGATACATATAATGAGTTGACAAGTGAATTTGATGAATCAGAAATCAATTATACATTACCACTCATATTAAAAACTCATAAGTTCTCGTATGGATTTCCCATGACTCCGAATCTTAAATTCACTATATAGATTAATTCGTTGGTCATCTTTACTCCCAAATTATTTCCCAAGTATTAATAGTTGTGTTATATTTTTGTAGTTCACACATAACAGTACAATAAATTCAGATCCCTGTAAGTGCAAACCGTAAAAGTAAAAAATAAAAAATAAAGGGGTTGGTGCTAAATGACCTTATTTTAGAACCTATTTAAACGAATGTCCATAAGTTATGTTTTTTTAGGTGAATGTCCGCTTTTGGTATTTAGATTATTCAACATGTTAAGCAGACAAAATACCAACTAAAGTTCGCCGATACTTCATCCACTTACTATGGTATTTTGTCAATTTATCAAATATTCGTTTTCGGTATTTAGATTATTTATAAGGTTATTAGACAATATACGAGCTGAAAATGACTGAAATTTCGTGCATTTACTGTAATATTTTGTCTACTAATCAAAATCAAAAAAAGTTAGGCGTCATTAAGTTGTTAGTTAATATTGTACTCCTACTTGATTTAATTTAGTTCAACAAGCTGTTTCACAAATTTACGAAAAAGCAATTTCAGTGTAAAATTTATCAATAAGTTACACCCCTAGAATACTTTCCGTCTCCGCCGTACGTTGTCATGTTCACGAACTAACTTAATTCCGCCCTTATCTTCGAAGACGGCAAGCGTAGAGAAAGTGAACAGCAGAATTCCGGGGTACTACGACGGGAGGTATTGGACACTTTGGAAGCTGCCAATGTTTGGCTGCAATGACTCATCTCAAGTGCTCAACGAAATCCATCTCTGCAAAAAAGCATACCCAAATGCTTATATTCGCTGTTTGGCTTTTGACAACAAGCACCAAGGTCAGTGCATGTCCTTTCTCATTCAGAAGCCTTCCACAGCTGCCTAAGATATGTTACCACCTTTTCTTCTCAGAAGAGCTGAGTTTGCTTTGAGGGGTTTTCTCATGTTTTTATTGTCTTGTTGTTTTATTTTTCCCTTTCGTAACGTGACTTGTTTGTTTGTTTGTTTTTTCTCATGTGTGTTTCTTTGGGAAGGTAATAATTTAGCATGGCTATGATATGGTGAAATAAATCTGTAATATTGGTTGTTTATCTAGCCATTGATCGTCCGTGCATCAATGTTGTCTTTATATGGCTAATCTCGTGAATTAGACTGGCCAGTTTGATGTTCTGTAATAAGAAAAGATAGGTGTTTGATAAATGGTAGCTTGCAAAAATGTGCTAAAATTGAATGAGTTTTTAAGAAAATAACACATGTTTTAAAATGTTAAAAAAATAGCATTTGTCGAGGAATTTTATGAGAAAAAAAAAATCTTAGCACATTTGTAAGAAATTGTTTAACATTTCAAATTTTAGTCAATTTTGAAATTTTAAAGCAATTTATTTACAAATGTGTTTTTGTCATAAGATTTCTGACATCTCGCCCTTTGATATAATATATGTGTATATATATATATATATATATATATAATTATATCGAAATAAATTTAGAAAATATAGCTTAAAAATGGAGGGGAAATTGATTAAGGGTGTTTTAGTAACTAAATAGAAACTAGAGTAGAAATAGTTATTAAGAGCATTTCCAATGCAATGCCAAATTTATGTTTCAATGCTAAAATTTAGCATTTTGACATAAAAAAATATTCTCCAATGCAATGCCAAATTTGACAAATATTAAACATAGTGCTAAATTTGGCACCAAGTATAATATAATGCAAAAAAATTAGCATTTGAACTAGAGCATTGATTGGTCAATTTTTAGGCATTTAATTAAGGGTCAGTTAGGTAAATAGCCATTTTGAACTGTGTGTTTTCAAAAAATAGCCACAGTTTCAAAAAATTTAAAAACTAGCCATTACACACTGTAAGAAATTTCTGACAATAACAAAATTACACATAAAATGTGCTTTCAGAAATTTCTGACATGTGTCAGAAATTTCTGAAAGGGCTAGTTTTTAAATTTTTTGAAACTGTAGCTATTTTTTAAAATCATTTTGTAAACAGTGGCTATTTTCTTAAAATTTCTTTTAATTAAAAATAATATTATATTAAAGAAAGTTTTCTCTTACTAAGAAATCACTATGACTGTTTGAAGTCTTTTTTACTATTGGTTAGCATCAACTATTTTTATTGATTTTTACAACTAAAAAAAAAAAAAAATAAAATAGCATTTAAAATAACATTTGTCCATTAGAGCATCAAGTGTCAAATATAGTAATTTTATATTTTTGAGTGCCAAATATCCTTGTTTGGGAAAACCATCCCAACCATTCCATTTCATTCTAAAATAGAATGGTTTGACTTTACGAATTTCAAAGTGGTATAAATGGTTGAGATTTAAGGATATTGTATTGGGATTAGGAAAGTTGAAAAAATGATTGAAAAAAATGAAATGATATGGGAGGAATGAGTGAGGCATCATATTCTAAGATTTGGCAGTAAAAAGTTAATACAATATATTTCGCAATAGAATTGATTACTTGTCGATAACGTTGTGCGCACCATTGCGGTGCCTTAGGGTGTTGGCATGGGCGCACATGCAGGAAGCTGGGCATGCGCGCGTGCTGAGGCATGGGCGTGCACGGCGCTCAGCCGTGGGAGCGTTGACGCCTGACGCAGAGCCTAGGCAGCACGCACGGGCTTCCTGGGAAGCGGCTACTGGCGCGCACAACGTGCTTTGTAGCTCTCCTTACGGGGTTTTGCAATCCTATAACTTATTTAAATGCATCATAACATGCTTCAAAACTAAAACTCTCTAAAACTAATTCTTTTCATTTTATCAAATAGTTTTCCAATTAAAAAGGGGTCCGAAGTTTGCCAACATGTCGACCGACCCGAGAACGAGTGCCATTACTATTAGACAACTCGTAGTGACACGTAACCAATGGCTTTGGAAAGTATTTTCATGTATCTTTCAAATGAGATACTACTTGTTAGGTTTAGGCTATTCTAGTTATTAAAATGGCCCGAAATAAAAAGTTAACAAAAAGGACTTTAATAGGCAAATTTTTAATCGAACTTTGAAAAATTATTTGTGGGTGATTCTTGATCCTATGGAAAGCTTAACAAGTCCAGTATAAAGTCAAAAGTCGTTCGGAACCGTACTAAAAAAATTCAAATTTTGCCACTGTTGCGTCATAACGTGCCAAATTCAGTCTTTTGAACATTGTCGTATAACAACCACACACAACTCAAGATTTCATCTTTAACCAGGTACACTTTTAACAAAACCTTTATCAAATCTTGATCTTCCATTCTTACATCATATAATAAAAAATCTTTCATGCATGCATGGAGTTTGATGAAAGTTTAAACATTATGGAGCACATGCATTACCTCAACTCCAAATATCTCAACTCAAACATGTGCTTTCATAAAATGCCTAATTTATAAGACTAGAGAATAATTATATCACATATCAAGCCATACAATAAGGTTTTGAGAACTATCTTGCCAATACCCATGCATTCTTAAGAAATCTCAAAACTTTAAGCTTTGGTTGATATCATTACCTTAGCTTCCTCTTGGTTTGGATTTTCTTTTGCCTAACCTCACGAATACTTACAAACTTCTCATAAGCTCTACCATCACTAGTTCATCAAGGTGACAAAAAGGAGAGTAAATGAGCAATAACTCTTACCTTCAAGTTTTAAGCTCACTTAATTTCCTCCCTCCTTCTCTTCTCTTTCTTTCTCTCTACTCTCATTCCTCACTTTTCCTCTCTAATGGTCGGCCTTGTGCTGAAGAGAATGAAACTTTTACACTCTCATCCATGACTTAACACAATATAACCTAGACGTTAACTAAAATCCAGTCCTTTGTCATCAAAGTTTCATGCATGGTGACAACTCAGCCAATGAGTCAAACAATAGATGCATGGTTGATGACCTAACCTCCACTTACTAAAATTTCGTGCTAGCAGCCAACACTCTTCCTAAAGCTGAAATTTCCATTTTGCCCTCGACTAATACGCTTTATTGTGTTTTATTCATTCTCTAACACATTTTTATGTTATAATTCACATTTTTATGTGATGATACATATGTGTTGCTTTTGAGGATTAAAACGCAATAAAATATGGTTGTCAGGGGCAAAATGAGAATTTTAAATTTAGGAAGAGTTGTGGATGTCTATAATACGAAATTTTAGTAGAGAAGGTTGAGTTATCAATCATGTAGCTTATTGTTTGACCCTTGCGGCTAAGTTGTCACCTTGCATGAAGCTTTCGTGAAAAGTGACATGTATTTTTAGTTAATACCTAGGCTAGACTTTGTTAAAATAAGGAAGAGAGTGTAAAAACTCTCATTCTCTTCGGCAACAAAGAGGAAAAATGAGAGAGGAGAGTAGAGAAATAAAAAGAGAAAGAAGAGAAGATAATGAGGGAGGAAGAAAAGAGAACCTAAAGCTTTAAGATAAGAACTAGTATTCATATCATCTCCCTTTTGTCACTTTGACGAACTAATGATGGTAAAACTTATGGATTAGTACTTTCTTGTAAAAATCTTGTAGGTAGTATTGAGGCTAAGCAAAGGAAAATCAGGACCAAGAGAAAGCTAAGAAAAAATCATCATTCAAAGCTCAAAGTTTAAGATTTCATGTGAATGCATGGCTTGATGGCAAGATAGATCTTTACACCTAAGTTTGTGGCTTGGTATTTGATTTTGATATACTCTAGTCTTATAAATTAGGCATTGTATGAAGGATAGACAAGATTGAATTGAAAATTTTTTGCTTGAAGTCATGCGCGTGCTACACAACATTTAAGCATTTATCAAACTCCATGTGTATAATTTCATGATTGATTTTTAGTAAAATGATGTAATATGGACGATTGAAACTTATGTTCTATTTTAAAAGTAAAATCTTGAGTCATGTGTGGTGGTTGCACAGATTAATAAGTCATTGATGCTCAAAATATCAAATTTGGCACGTTGCAACGAAATAGTGGTCAAATCCGAATTGTTTAGTTTGATTTCAGAATGCTTTTGACTTTAACCTTATTTTTCCTTGAAATTGGACTTGATAGCTTTCCATAAGATCAAGAATCATCCCAAAATAATTTTTTTACAATTTGAAATGATTTTGCAAAGTTTGATTAAAAAGTTAACTATTGAAGTCCATTTTGTTAAACCCTCTTTTCTGGCTATTTTTAGACTAATTAGAAAAGCCTAAACCTAGCAAGCAGTATCTCATTTGAAAGATCAATGAAAATGCTTTCCAAAACTATGGGTTTCGTATCAATACGAGTTGTCTACAAGAAATGACACTCATTCTCATATCGGTTAACGATTTGGAAAGTTTAAAACTCTTTTTTAATTGGAAAAATATTTGATAAAATGAAAAGAATTAGTTTTAGAGACTTGTTAAGTGTTCGAATGTCCAACATGGTTTTTTAGCATTATAGGGTGCATTAAAATAAGTTTAGGGGTTGAAAAGTTACCCATAGATAGCAAAAAAACCCGTTAGGAGGGCATAGAGGAACAATGTGCGTGCCTTAGGGCGCTCGCTGCCTACGTGCTGCGCAAGGCGCCAGAGCGCCAACGGTCGATCGCCGCGCTCGCAACTAGCGCCCACACCCCGTGCCTATGCACGCACCCCATGCCCATGTCCACGCGCACATCCTGCGCCCATGATGAGTGTGTTGTGCGCCTGGCCAGTGTCGAGTAGAGTTGTCGTGGGCCCTTTAGACCAAATTAAGACCATTTTTTCTCAAACCAAGATATTTAGGCTCGTTTTAACCCGTTTGACCATCGAAACCAAATTACTGATATTTTGGGATATTTGAGAAATATTATAATCCATAAATGTTCCTATTGTTAAGCAATTCAAGGCTTGGTATCGAAAAAGTGACCTCGAGATCGAACAGAGCCTTAAGACCCCCGATTCAACAACTTGTAAGTGGAACCAGCACCTACAACACAAGAACGAGGATGCTCTGCTTATGAATATTATTGTGTATTTTATGCATTGTGCTGTAATCATTATTTATTGTCTGATTTATGTTTTCTTGATATGCTTGATTTTCCGACAATAATTAGACATTAGGCTAAACCCGGGTGAAGATGAAAAGTTCACAATCGTTAAATAACATTATAGATGGGTTGTTACCCACTTAAGCTATTTGAGAATTAATGAAATGCACCTAAATCTGATATCATATATGATTATTACCCAGTGTATGGTAAAAATGGATTATATGTGAGATTCAACGACTAAGGCCAGCTCCTTGGAGCGGGTAAACTCCCGAAAGGTATTTATGCCCCTCATGAAATAATAATCCTCTTGAGTAATGTTTACTCGAATAAAACAACATAAAACATGAAATTGTCGATGGCACCGCCAAATACTCCTAACGGCCGACGGTGGTATGTCCCGAACATCTGTCATTCTGTCCACAATAACTTCGTCCCCGACACCAATGGAGTTTTATAAACGAGAATCCGACCATTCCCGACTTGGCGCCTTATCATTGCGATGGTCATTTGTGGACCCTAAACAAATTTGAATAATATCAAAATGACTAGATTAGACCAGTTGAAACAAGGTTGGTGAACATCAAGAATCTAGATTGGATCAGCTGAGATGCAACCCAATTTTTCAAGCATTGGGTTGTTCGAGTCTCAGGTAAACGACTTAAGAGAGAAAGAAATGCAATGTTTGTTAAGACACAATACAATGATGAATGAGAATTACCTATGGTGTAAGGGTTAACTGGCATGGGACGATTAAACCCTTTATGTGTGATTATTGTTGTGTTGCATAATAATCTGTCACGTATATTGCGAATAGGATAGATACACTACCACTTACTAAGGAAAATCTCATTAGGTATTTCTTGTGTTGTAGATCCAGGTAAGCGACCGAAGATGGAGTAAGACGGCGCGAGAAAGTCGAGAGAGACGGTGAATGTACATATGAACCCGACCTGTGAAGGCCGTTGAATGCTGGCACCCAACACATTAAAGTTATTTTGAATTCTTTTGACAGAAAAAGAAAAATTATAATTCAATCGTATTTTTCAACATTTAATTATGTATCAAGTCTTTTAAAGTTTAAATCGGTCATGATCATACTTTTTTGTGTTTGCATTTATGCTATCTTGAAATGATAGTAAGCATGGATTATAAATGTAAAAACGTTGCAGCCCATCTCGGGCAGATTGTGACACGTTCTATGATTAATCGTGTCCAAATAATTTTCGCTAGATCAAGACACCATTTATTAATCATGTTTGAAGGTAAGATTCAGAGACACCCTAATCAAATATCGTGTTAATTGTATCACTCAATGACGACTCATTTATAATCGTGTTTAAACGGGTCGTGTTCCACTCGTGTCTATTCCGCCCAATCTATTAGAGTGGAATCAACAATTTTTTAATTATATTTTGTAAATCTAAAATTAAAAATTTCTTAACAAAAGCCTATTATTGATAATGTATAGAATTATGACAGTAACCTTATGCCATGTGGATAAAAATTATTAGATAATAATTAAAAAAAATTGTAAGTACATGTAAATAGATGTTAAACATGTATATTATTTATAACTACTAATTTAATAATCATGCCTTAGCATGTCTTATCCTGTTATCGGTTTCGAGTCGTGTTAATTGTGTCCGACCCGATAAAACCCAGACTCAACTTTGTGATGTGTTCAAGTCGTGTCTTTTGTCTGAACCCAAATTGTCAGCTCTAATATACATATTCATAGGCAAGGGAGGTGTGGGTCATATGCACATTACCTAGACCTAGTTCAAATTTTTGAGATTTTGACTAAACAAAAGAAACTCCAACTTCAGCAAAGTGCACTGATAATTTGATAAAAAAACTTGAGACTAATAATATTCAACTATTGAACTATTATATTGCAGTCACCACACACACGTGATGTGAGCAGGCATGTCATGCAATCACAGATAGAGCACCATATATGCCAATACCTACAATATGCGTTCTAAGCCAATTAGAAAGAGTTCCAACAAAAAAGTATTAATTCAGCCTATAAAATAACTGAGCTGCCTTTAACTATCTTTCAAATTCAACAATTCACTTGACTTCTCTGAGAACAAACCCAGAACAGTCCTGTTGAGCTTTACAAGCAGCAAGAACCAATGAAATGTGATAGGTTTTGAAGATCTTTACCAAGTAACCATCTACTCAGTAGGGAAACTAGCCATCCTCAACATTGATACTTTAGTCCAAGCGCGCCTTTTACTTGGGCTTCCGCTTATAGATTGTCTAATTGACGGAAGAACTAGAAGAAAAGGGAATAAAGAATAACAGGGACCAAGTAATCCATCTTACTTTCATGAAAAACTCCATATATACATGGCTTCTACACATTATTTACACAGAAGGTCCACCTCTTCACTCCTCTATAGGTCTTCTCTATTAAAAATACTTAACAAATCTGCCTAGTAGAACGGACGTACAAGGAAATCAAATAATCAAGTCCTATTTGATCCCTTGAATTTTTTTTTTTTTTACCATTACCAGGTTTCTTCTCACTGTATCTTTATGTGCTTTCACTATCCTAAATGACTGCGCTAATAGACTTTCTATGGATAACTTAGAGAATCAGATTAATTACTACAGTCACATCCATATGTAAATATCAGATGCCACGTAAATTTCTTAAAGTTAAATTGGTCATTAACCCAATTTAGCCAATACAGAGCATCTAAAAGGGAAATAGCAGCATCTCATAACTCATTGGTTTTCATTCCATAACCAACCATCAACATTAGACTAAAAAAACAACCCCATACAAAAATCAACATTAGACTAAAAAAACAATCCCATACAAAAATCTCCAGGAAGAACTAAAAGCAGAGCTTAAGCTTGCAACAAGAAAATGAAGAGCAAAATTACACTACCAGTACTTTTCATGTATATTACACAAATTAAAACAAGCAATACAAACACTTACAAAAGCAAAAACCTCAAAAGTGATCTAATATAAAACAAGAGATATAATCTAATAGTAACTTATCCAGTTTCATCAGATACAAACAGAAATCAAGAGGCAAAAGAGCACCAAAGACGTAATTTCCTTTCATTCCGCTACAAAGCACTACAAGATTAAGGAAATTCTACTTTTTCATACACAAACTAAGCAATCCTAACATACACCAAAACCCAAAAAAAAAAAACCAAGCTATCCAAACACAGCAGAGCTCAACATTAGCATAAAGAAGAAACACTAGACAGCAAAACCATCATATAATTCTCAAATCTACAATTTCAAGTATCATCAACAAAGCAATAGAGACACATCAAAATCCAAAACCCAAAACAGACATTTAATCAAACAACGGAGCTTCAAATTCATCGGCAAATACAATAACAAAAGAAAAGGCACAAAACCCTAACCGAGGTGAGTCAGCGAGTGCGCTCGGCGGGCAATGGGCGGTTGAAGCCGCCGCGGCGGTTCATGTACTGCCTCGGCTGGCGCTTCGTCACCGCTCTGATGCCGCTGACGTCGGCGCCGGCGACCTGCTTGCCCTTCGTGGAGTCGAAGCCCACCGGAATCCCCAGCTTCCGCATCATCTCCGCCTCGTCCTCGCCCACGCCTTCGTCCTCCTCCGCCGCCTTGTCTTCCGCCTCGCCGCCATTGTCGCCCTGCTTCTTCTTCTGCTCCTGCACGATGCCGTCGACGAAGTCCGACACCGCCGCCCGCTGCCGCTCGCGCTCGTCCTCCGGCGCGGGCTCGCGGCGGTGGCGCTTGCGCGAGTCGGGGGACGGGGTGCGGTTGTGGTGGCGCCGGCGGTGTTGGTGGTGGGACCGGTCGTGGTCCGGGGAGATCGAGCGCGTGCGGTGACGCTCGGGCGAGCGCGTGCGGGAGCGGGCGTGCCGCGACCGGGTGATGCGGTCGGGCGTGCGCGAGCGCGACCGCTTGGTGCGGACGCGGTCGCGCTCGCGGTCACGCTCGCGGTCGTCTCTGTCTCGGCGTCTCTCTCGGTCTCGCTCTCGCTCTCTGTCTCGGGCTCTATCCCGGTCGCGGTCTCTGTCGCCCATGGCGGTGTGTGAGTGTTGTGCGGAAGAGGGAAATATTGGGGTTTTCCATTTGCTTTAAAAGAGGGATGCGAGGGATTGGCGAATATTTGAGAAGAAAAAACTCTTTTGTCTGACCCTTTGCAAATATGACCTCAAACTAGGACTTTTGAGTCATTGACCCTGAAAGTTGGGGTCATCTTGTAATGAAGTAAAATACAAAAGTTAGATGATTTTGATTGTCGTTATTGTTTGGTAAAATTTTAAATTCAAATTTTTGTTTGGATAAGAGTTTAGTTGTTGTATTTGAATTGAGATCGTAAGAAATGGTTTATATTTAGAATAAAATTTGTTACTTATTGTTGTTAGTGATTTTTCGTCAGCGAATGTCTTCGGGGGCGGAGTCTCTGAGGAACGTTTGGTGAAGGCACAAGCCCCCGATGCCACCAGCAGAGCAATGCCACCTCATCACAGGAGCTTCCCCCAGGCGAAGGATGGACGAAGATTGTCGAAGATGATCCTCCATCCTGCACCCCCGAGTATAAACAGAAATCACCGCCGGAGGAAGTGCCAAGTTTCTGGCAAGCCCCTCGAAGAGGAATTGGCGGACAAAAAAGATTAGGATCCCCGAAGGTGATCCATCCCCCAAGAGCTTGCCACAGAGACGAAAGATCGGTCAAGACGGACTCGGCCCCCGAAGCCAGTGACCTCGGTCATAGAGAGTCTGTACGCTGTAGCTTAGATCTCAATTATTTTCCCGCCTTTTTAACCCCGAACAGGGGATTTACTGTAACAGCAGCTTTATCCTGCAAAGTTCATAATAACTGCTCCCAACAGATGTGCAGCTTTATTAGGTGAACCAAACCCGTGAGATTGGAGATGGGATATTTTGTTTCATTCTCCCTGTAGCCTCCTTCTTCGATCTATAAGAGAAGGAGGAAAAGAGGAGAAAGGGATCGGAATCTGGATAAGAGAACAAGGAGAAATCCAGCTATACAGTGGACGTAGGCTATTACTCCAAAGGAGGGCCGAACCACTCTAAAAATTATCCTCTCTTTTTACTTTTCCGTTCAACTTTTATTTTCATTGCCACATCACATCCCAGAGGTGCGGATCTCGACATTGGTTTAAATTTCATACCAACACTTACTGTAGTAAAAACACTAGAATCAAAATTTGGATATTTTGCTAAAAAAAAAAAAAACATCATACATTAGGTTGTAACAAGTACGCTTGAATTCATTTTTTTTTATTTATTTCAATTGCTCACCAAACAACCTCATAATACTTTAGCTAAATTTATGGTAGGGTGAAAAGAAAAGGGTGTGGATGGATTTATGATGAAAGAATGAGAGTTTGAAGTGAGAAAATGATTCTAAATTTCCTTAAAATTGTTTGGTAGGGGGAAAGAAAGGAAAAATGACGGATTAACTTTATCTAAAAATTACAATTTACTCGTTACTAAAATTATATTTTCAATGTTTAAGTGATAAAAATAACATTTTGTGTAAAAAGAAAGTGAACAATAATTCTTCTCTGTTAATAAATATGGAAAGATTAAGGACCCGTTTAGATATGAATTCAAATCATATTTTGATGTAATAAGATGATTTAAATTTAACTTCTCATTAGTGTTAATAATGTGACAAGAATATATAAACTCAAAAAAAAATATTTGGATTGATATCTAAAGTAGCCCTAGAAATAGTGCACCCAAAAGATAGTCAATCCATCCTATTTTCTTTTTTATCATTTCTCCCACTTACAAACAAACAACATTTTTTTAATTTACCCTTGTTTTTTTCTACTAGGGGTGTAAATGAATCAAGCTGCTTGCGAGCTACTTGCGGCTCGACTCGATAAAAGCTCGTTCGTATTCAGCTCGTCGTGTAAACAAGCCAAGCTTGAGCTTTATTTTAAGGCTCGTTTGATAAATGAGCCGAGCTTGAGCTCACGGATACTTGGCTCGTTAAAGCTCGCGAGCTGACTCGTTTGGAAGCTCGGTTATAAGCTTGTATAAGAGTATATTTTTATATATATAATATTTGTAATTTCAAAGTATATCCTCTTATGAATTTGATGTTTTA
Source organism: Boehmeria nivea var. tenacissima (assembly GCA_018132145.1). Lineage (NCBI taxonomy): Eukaryota > Viridiplantae > Streptophyta > Magnoliopsida > Rosales > Urticaceae > Boehmeria > Boehmeria nivea. The sequence goes on along the minus strand of CM030885.1, from coordinate 5,684,020 downwards.
AATTTATTTTTTACTTTCTTCTTGTTATTTTGACTCCATTGTTGTATTTGAAAAAATAAATTACTTTTTTAAGTGTTAACCCGTTGAGAGTTTTTTTTTATTTTTTTATTTTTTATTTAATTTAGAGCCCAAGTCCACAAGTATAGCCTGTCTGTCACTAGTTTTTTTTTTTTGAGAAATTATAGTGAATACCCAATTTTTAAAACTTAATGTAAGTTATTACCCAATCTTTTGAAAAATATGATCAACTACCAAAAAATGCAATTACTTACACAGTGGTAAGTGGTGGTAATTCACTTTGTTACCAAAAGCATGTGCAAGTAATTCACAAATTGACTAGAAACTCAATTACTTCAAAAGTCTGGCTATTTATTTTTATTATTATATAAATTCTGGGTATTTGCCTACTTCACCCTTTTTTTTTTTCTTCTTTTAGATTTGAAGTCGCAGCCATTAGCAATTAGACACTTTCTCGCCACCATTGAACCCTTTGTCCATTTCTTTCTCTCCGCCAATGAACCCTCTACCTCGCAGCCACACTCTTGCTCATGCTGTGAAACTCTGCTTGCGAAGCACAACTCCGCCAAACTCCACTCGCAAGCCTAACTCCGTCGATCTCTATTCGCGAGCCTAACTCTACCTACTTCCACTAACGAAGACCAGCATTGCTGAAATCTGCCTTGGGCCGCCGATCTCTACTCGTGAAGCCCACCTCTACCGTACTTTGCTACCCATCGATTCATTTCTCTAAGCTCTTTTCCACTCTCTCTCTCTCTTTCTCTCTCTCTCTCTGCCAATCGAGCGTTATCTTCTTTACCAGGGATCGCCAAAATTACAGCCGTAGCAGATGCTATGTCAGTCTCATCAAGGTCCGTTACCTCGACCCCTTCAATTCGATGCGCCACAGTAGCATTGTCGTGCAAGTCCGATACGCCCTAATCGTCCCCCAAGGATAACTCAAGCTTTGTCATTTCTTTCTCCTCTGCGAAAATAAGAGAAGCAGCTAAAAGACGAACGCCAAGAAGCGACCAAGAACGTTGAAGACAAAAGAAAAGGTGAGTGTTACCTTCTTGCCACTCGTAAACTGTTTTTCTCCTTTGTTTTTGCTTCTCTCGCTTGCAAAAGTATTTTTCGGAAAGATCCACTAAGACAAGTCAAAGACGTACAAGTTGTCCTCAATAAAAAGAACAGTATACTTGCATTGTTCCTCGAGAAACACGACGGTTAAACTTCAGCACTGCACGAAACAGAAGCACATAAAAGGTTAAGAGATAAACAACCCACAAGCAGAATATAGCAAGGTAAAGTTGTGGCATTATCATCAATCTCCCTATACACTTGGGGGAGTGGTTTACTTCCCAGGCATAAGCTTTCAGGGTCAAAGTTCCCCCAGTGGCAGTCACAATCCCTTGAGTCAAAAAGAGGGCAAGACAGGGTAAGCTCTATAATCCCGCATCGCCTGAGTAGGATGAAGGTCTAGTGTATTATTTCTGAAACTGTGCAGGTATGGTACCGCGCAGTTAATTTACTCTGAGACTGTATAGTTAAAGAGAGCTAAAAAGATTTGATGGTAATACTTATAATAAGAAGATGCACTTTTTTTCGCAAGCTCGTCACTTGGGAACTCCACAACTAAACGTGCTTAAGTTGGAGCAACTTGGAATGGGTGACCTCTTAGGATTGTGTTTGGGATACGTGCGAATAAAGTCAAAGCACGTTGAAAGAACTCGTGTTGATTTGTGGAGCCAGTCTTCGATTCGAAAAACAACCCTTATAACTAGTATCAGAGCCTTGACCCAGCCGAAAGTTTGACCGATGGGGACTCCGGCCCCCAAAAGGAGAAGTGATTGTGACAGTCACAATCCCTTGAGCCAAAAAGAGGGCAAGACTGGGTAAGTTGTGTAATCCCGTACCACTTAGATAAGGTGAAGGTCTAATGTAATGGTTCGAAGACCGTGCAGGTATAGGATTGTGCAGATAAGGTAATGTGAGACTGTGTAGGTATTGAACTGTAGCTAAAAAGATTTGATGGTACTGCCTATACTAATAAGATGCATATTCTTTTCGAAAGTCCATCGCTTTGGAACTCTACATTTAAGCGTGTTTAACATAAAGCAACTTGAGATGAATGACCTCCTGGTAAATTTTCCTAAGATGACTAAATGATTTGTGTCAATTTGGTGGACCTACCGTTGATCGTCGATCCAGAAAGCAACCTTAACACCCCCGACCCAGAGATACTCATTCTTCCACCCGTCATTGGATGTTGCGAGGTGCTAAATAAGAGCTGGAAATTCCTACTACCGCTGAAGATAATAGAGCATGCATTCGTTCACACATTAGAAAGGCCAATACATTCTCACAAACTCTTTCACTATAAGGTCGGGCCAGTCTTGCTTCTTACACGAGATAAAAGAGCACGCCATGATTTGATAGGCGTTGGGATGTAGTTGTGCTGGAGAGATATTGTAATATATTAGCATTACTGGATGAAGGGATGGAGAGATAACGTCGCCTGATATTGGATTAATATGTGGCTGAAGGCCACCACAAACCTAGGAGGACGGTTGGATCATTCATCCTTGTATATCAAGCGCACGTGGATCCCTTAGTATAGCTCGAGTCTCTTTCTCACCGCTAACACTGCAGCCGTGGTAAGCTTAGGCTCGAAAGTCTCAGAGTAAAGAAATCTCCCTGATGGCTTATTGAGGAGAGGCTTTCAAGGAAAAAAAAAAGGGTCATTGACTCACCTCTTGGCCATGTGTCTCTCTCATAAGAATCCAAACTAGCCTCCTCATCAGTTGAGGTGGCCGGAGTGTCTTCCCAGGCGAGGTTCTCTAAAGCAGGATTTTGCGTGAACCGTGTGATGCTCCCTCCCCTCCAATAAAACTATGGCTAGGTCGTCCCCAATGTCAAGGCTATCAGACCAAACCCTCTCATGTTCGGGTGACATTTTCTAAGAAGAGATAGAGCGTAATGGCTAAACGGGCAAACTTGACCAAACCCTTTGATTTATATTTTGATTTGATTTGTGGGGCTTCGATTGTAGTTTGTATATTTATTTGGTTTCGCTCGCGATGAGTGAGAGAAGAAAAAAGGATAATTAGCAAAAATTTGATACTTGCGATTTTAGAGGTTAAACTCAGTTTAAAAGTCTTTTTATCAAATTATCCCCACTTCTAACCACATGTACATGTCACGTGTAATATGTTTGTTTTATACTAATGGAATTGGCTGAATGAGACATTTCAATAGTACTAGAAAAACGAAAGTGCCAAATTAAAATTATGAGTGTAATATGTAACTTGGACCTTAGTTTAAAGGGTCGTATGAGAATTTTAAGAAAATAACCACTTTTTAAAAAATAATTTTAAAAAATAGTCACAGTTTTTTAAAAAAATTTAAAAACTAGTCATTTCATAAATTACTTACACGTGTCAGAAATTTTTTTACAGTAATTTTTATGTGTAATTTTGTTTTTGTCAGAAATTTCTTACCTGTGCAAGAAACTTTTTATGACTAGTTTTTAAATTTTTGAACCTGTGACTATTTTTTAAAAACACACAGTCTAAAATGACTATTTACCTAACTGCCCAAAGGGTATTTGTTGAATTTACTCTTATTACAAATTTTTTAGGGTTTTTATGCAAATTTAGGGAGTTTTTTTGTAATTTCTCATTACAAATTATTTTAAATGCAATTATTTTAAGTAAAAAAATTTAAATTTAAAAATCCTCAAAATAGGCCCTTAAATGCAATTATTTTAAGAAAAAAATTAAAAAAAAAAGAAAGAAAAATATAAGAGACGCCACATGTCGTTTCCTTAAGAACTGTTTCTTTTGAAGGCATGAAAGAAACCTTTTCCGCCTTAATAAGTATAGTAAGATATATATATATATATATATATATATGGGAAAAGCTATTTTTTTTTATAAAAGATGTGGGAAAAGCTATTCTTAAGGGGGAAAAAGTTCTTTATTATATTTTTTTTTTATAAAGACAACCCTAAAATATCATAAAGTCTGCAGTAAAATATTTTCAAAAAATAAAAAAAAGCCAAGGCCCAACCTCGAATTATGAGAAAATTTTTTTCTGTAAAAAAAAAAAAAATAAGACTTAATCTATGACTATATGTTCGTTTCAGCGAAAGAAAAATAAAAAATCTAGGCCCTATCCAACTGTGGGCAAAAGTATTTTTGTAGGGGAAATTGCAAAATAGGTCATTCTTTAGTGGCACTTAATAATTTATGTCTCAAATTGTGTACTTCATGTGTTTTTACTATATATTTATAGTGTAAAATTTGAGTATAAATTAAAAATCTAATACACATAAGGTATAAATTATCAATAAGCTAAATAGGTAGCATTCTTCAAAATTCCCTATTTTTGTTTGCATCAGAAAGAAGCTAATGAATTTTTCTTCTAGGGCTGACCCACTTGGCAATCCCCATTTAGCCATTTGGGCCTTATAAAGGATTTGGACTTGTTATTTGGATTCCGCCTCAGATGATTGGGCTTATTGCATTATGGTGCCATATTTGACATTTAAGTTGAAACAAGTCGTCAAAATGTGGTAATTTTCACAAAAGGGAGATTTTCAAAATTTTCCCAGATGATTGAACATCCCAAGTGACAATCAGTGCTTTTTTTATTCCTGAATTGCAAAGAAAGTGATATTTTAAGTGCCACTTAATGATTTATATCTCAAATACAAAAGTAATATTTTAAGTGCCACTTAATAATTTATATCTCAAATACTGTGTTTTTCTATTCTTATTGTGCAATTATAAGTGCAACATAAAATATATATATAGAGATTATCATCGTATCAAAAAAAGTATTCGTCAAAATATTTTTTTTATTATTTATTTTAAGTGAATTTATAGACTATTTTATGAGCAATATCATTTATTAAAATGTATTTCTCTAAATCTCACTTTTACACAACCCACTCTCCAGGCCTCACTTGTGAATTTAATATTGCTTGTTCTACAGTGACACACACACACACATATATATATATGCTTCTTTGCAACACTCATGTGCCACAAATCCATCGTTCATCCACTTTGCTGACCATCTAGAGTCTAGAGCTCATGTATATATGTTCAAATTTTTGTTAAATAGTGCTAAAACTAAAACATGGGGAAAAAAAAAATTGAAAGTCACTTTTAAAATAATGATATTTAATTGACTATCCTTTGTATTCAACCAATTTCTCATTTTTCATGATTCTTTTTCGACTTTTTATTCAATGCACTAGTTGTATTTGTGCACCAAAATAATGAATCGAAAAGACAAAATAACAAAAAAGCAAGTGATTATAACAAAGTATATTAATTATGCATTTAATTCATTACAATCACTTTTGATTTTGTAATTTTTTTTTTTACGACAGAGTACACAGGTGTACCGAATAAAAACCGTTCGTTTTATTAATTGTCCGATGATTTCTACTAGACATTGTCGTTCTCACATTCTTACAATCACTTCTCTTAGAAATTGTCAATTAATTACGTTATCTTTCTAAATCCTTATGTTGTTTTGTGATCAGTGTTGTAATTTAACGTGAGGGCTCAGGAGAGATTCGAGAGTGATTTTCCATTAAGACTTTTTGTGATTTTTCTGTTAGGTCTCTCTATGCTCTATCTCTTTCTATATATTTATATAAAGGTGGTGACGCTCAACACCTTTGAGCGGATTTAACTGGAAATTATAACACCAATGCACTCATTTCAAAGTTCAATTTGCTTTTGTATTTTTGCATGCAAAACATTAGACCATCTCCAATGCAAATGCTAATGTCAATGCTAAATTTGGCACTCAAAAATATAAAAATGTCATATTTGATATTTGATCATCCAATGCACAAATGCTATTTCAAATGCTATTTTGTTATTTTATTATTTTTTAGTTGCAAAAACCAATAAAAGTAGTTGATGCTAACCAATAGTAAATAAGACTACTATTAGTCATAATGACCTCTTGGTAAGAGGAAACTTTTTTGAATAAAATATTAATTTTTAATTAAAGTGCTTAAAAGTTGACCAATCAATGATCTACTTCAAATGCCAAAATTTGGCATTATGCTATACTTGGTGCCAAATTTAGCACCATGTATAGCATTTGCCAAATTTAATGCCAAATTTGGCATTGTATTGGAGAACATTTTTTATGTCAAAATGCCAAATTTTAGCATTGGCACACAAATTTGGCATTGCATTGGAGATGCTCATATTAAAAATGAAATCAAGTACGTGATTTCCAAAACCGCATGCCAAGACCCGAGATCTAATTTCAAACTATATGAAAAATGATGAGAGCATGATTATTCTCTCTCTCTTTTTTTTTTCATTCAGGAAAAATTACACATCTATATTCTTTAGACATGATATTTACAAAAATGTTTGACAAGATTAGAAATTTACAAAAATATTCCAACATTCCTTAATTAGATTTTAGATTTTTTTTAATTACAATTGTACCCTTAAAAAGAATACTCATTACCCGGTTGACTTTAATTATACCCTAAAAGGAATACTCATTACCCTTAAAAGGAATACCCATTACCCATCTATGATTTTAGTTTGTTATTACTTACCGTTTGTATTCATATGCTAAGTGTAAATATCATATTCACCTATAATATATTAACCAATAAATATTACATATACTGTAAATATAACATTTACCGAGGAAAATTTTCTCAATTAATTATGAAACATTTGTCACATAGGAATCTACAGTCAATCTTATATTTATCAGAAAATAATATATTTACAAATCCTAAATTAATAAGTTTTTTAAATTGACCACATCAATAACATATTATGCTGTAAATATAATATTGTCAATTTTATATTGTACATATTGTAAATACTGTAAATATAAAAAACACATTTCACATATGAACAATATCAATATAGTAAATATTATATTATCCACGTAATATTATATAAACCAAAACTACTATAGATCACACATTAAACTCAACAAATTTAATGAAAAATGCTTGTTAGGTGAAGTTTTCATCCCAATGCCAACGAGATATTCAATAAATAATATATTGACTGGTATATATCATACTTCCAAACAACAAATTCAGTAGTTATTTGAAATGCAATATCATATCAGCAATACTGTAAATATTATATTAACCAAGAAATATTACATATACCGTAACTATAATATTTTTCCGTGATAATATTAATCAATTCCTATTATTAATCAATTATGAGAATATTAATCAATTCATATTATTTATTAATCAGCATACCTTTTTATTTTTAAATCCCACAATAATAGGAATTTTATTATGAATTTTTTTGGGTAATATCCATTTCTAAAATTGGGTTTTTTTTTTAAAACCGGATCTAGAGTCCTCTTTAGTAATTACACACATTATAGAATATTAATGTAAAAACCCTAATATAGAAATTAAATTTGTAAATATCTAATTTAAGGGGACTAATTATAATATTCTCCCTTTCTTTTATGGGTTAGTATTATTATATATACCTTTGAACTTAAGCAACTTTATGGTAAATTTTAATGCAAAAGTTGAAGAAATCAAAAAACTATACATATGTCTCTTTCAATTTTTAGTTTTAGGTGAACCAATTTAATGTTGCACGAGTAGTGAACGATGATCATAATTGATACTCAACCAATTACCGAACATTCCTATATTTATACATCCACTGTGGGTTATTATTATAAGAATTCAAAACCAATTAAATTACACATTGCACATGGCGTTTCACTTTGAGACTTAGTTTAGTAAAGGTATGTTACATAAATATATATATGACTATAATTATATGGTTTTTTTTTTTTGGTGTATGAATTACCATGAAAACATCTAACTGCTCCCATAGTACTAACCATGTGTGAATTGATGTTAGCAATTGCATGCGTACACCGAGAACACAAAAATTTCAAAAAATAAGATAAAAATAAGAAATAAAATAACTAAAAGGCAGTTAGACTTGGACCGACCCATTTTTCCAAATGGGATGAATTTTGAAGACCATAGTCACTTGGCAAACATATAATCTATCACAGCCCCCAAAGTTCTCGCTCTTTTGTCCCTTTGTGTGTTTTTTTTTTTGTATTAAATTTATTTATCTTTTACTTTATGATATAATTGCTTTAATATAATTGCATGGATTATATATGTAAGAGTCGTGAGTGACTATCTCTTAAACTCTTTTCTTTTGTTAATTAAAAGCATTTATAGTTTTTAGGAAAAGCAATAAAGTTTGAACCAAATGGTAGCTAATGGCAATCCCTCACTCACTGTGCACGCTCATGGGGAGTTTTTTTTGTTTCTTTGTGGGCAGTTTTAGTACTCGGTACTCGCTCCAAGATTCCTCCTAAAAGACCAATATATTTGTAGCTTTTGAGAACACTGTTTTTTGACTTTCAGAATTGCTTTTAAAATTGTTTAGATATTATTTTAAAAATAGGAAAAATTTTAAAATAATCCATGTGTTTTATCCAAAATTCGGTATCATTCTTCTATTTTTGACAATTATGAAATGGTCCTTTAATTTTCTAAATCAGTCTAAACTTGTCATTTTGCTCAAAATTTTTTAAAATAACCAAATTATCCTTCGAATAAAACAAAAATTTAAATAAAAACTAAATTTACTTTTTGACCTCAGAAGAAAAAAAAAACTCAATTCAAAACAACAATCAAAGGTAATTTAATATTTTACTAGAGGGTAGTTCGGTCTTTTCACTCATTATTTTTACTAAAACTAAGATGAATGATATCTTTAGATAGTCTAAATTGAAGGACCATTTCCTAATTATTAAAAGCGAATGGATGAAACTGGATTTTGGGTAAAACACATGGATTATTTTAGAACTTTCCTTAAAAATATTTTGACTCTTAAAGATTAAAAAATCATAAATATATATGGTTTTTTTAATGATAATTCTATTGATCAATCTTATTAATATGAACCTAATAATAATATTTTTGTTGATCATAGATCATAACGTCGAAGATCATTTTTAGTTTTTTTACATCTTTGAACTCTTTTAGTGAAAAGTCACAATATCCTACTCTCTCCTTCGTATAGAGCTGCAAAAACCTGAACCTTAGAGGACGTGACAAAAAAGACATTGCTCCTAAAAAATATGAATATTGCTAGAGATACTGCTCTTTTACCAATTTATATGGCAATTGAAGTGTCATGTGATTGGTTGCATGTCAAACTTTTTTAAATAGCTGATAAACACTCACCAATGATAATATGACACGTAAGTCGGTCTTAAAAAAATTGATAAAAGGATTAATATGTCTAACACTACTCATAAAATATATTCTTTGAACTCCATATATCCATACAAACTGAAAAATCACACTCATCCAAAGCCCAAGATAACACTACATGTATTTTAATATATGTTTACGACATTATCACTATCAATTATCAAATTCCAGAATGTAATTCTGTAATTACAATATTGTCGTTACAAATTAAAAGGAAAAAATAAATGTTTAAAAAGAAAAAAGTTAAAATATAATATGTAGTCTATTTGTATTTGGCTATTTCTTAGTCCATATTTTAAGAAAATTGTCAAAGTTTCAAAAAATTAAGCTATTAGTCACTAAGAGAACTAATCACATAGAGGTAAATGCACATATATCATATAGTTAAGAAAATGATTAATTTCCTAATTAATCAAAACTTTCACTATTTTTAAGAGCCAGTTAAGCAATTAGCCATTTTAAAGGTAAAATTTGAAGGATTTAGCCATAGTTTCACGAAATTAGGGATTTAGCCATAACATTTTTGTAACATGTAACATACATACGCGTAAAAAATGTAACATTTTTTGTAACATGTAACATAAAATATTATACTTTTACACGTATATATATTTCATATAACAAAAAATGTTACATTTTATGGCTAAATCCCTAATTTCATGAAACTATGGCTAAATCCTAAAAAATTACCCAAAAATTTGATTAAATGCGTAAAAAACTCTTTTCTTAAAATATAATTCAAAAATAACTATTTACTCACTTATCTCTATCAACATAATTCACATTCAGCGTGCATGATAGTATAAGAGCAAATAATAGAATGCTTGTACTACGTATATCACATTTTCTTTTGATACCATAACATTGTAAATATAATATTAACATGACTTTATATATTGAAGATAATATAAACCTCAGGCTTGTTTACGCAAAATTAAAATAAAATAAAATAAAAACTATAAAAATCCGGTGCTCGTGAAAAGCAGTAAAGCGTCACTTTCTTTATTAAATGGGGTAACTACACTACAGTGACAATTTGGTGGAAAAAGCCAAAAAGGTGATAAAAATTTTATAGTTTTGGTTGGCGGGAAAACATCCCTATCTGATTTACTATGCTTTACACAAACTTTTATAAAGTTTTCTTTTTTCCCCTTTTTTATGGTTTTCATTTATTAATTTTTTTTTTCTCAATTTGCTATATTTTGCTTTCTCTTTATTTTTTTTTTTGCTCGGAAGTAACTAATAATATCTAGCTTCCTTACTGTCACCCCATTTTTGGGTCCAAAGTTTAAATTAGGTGACAATAACAGGTTACCTTTCGTTTATAATATTCATAAGTCATAACCTATTGATCTAATTATCTAAATCTGCTTTTCCAAGAATTTCAATAGATTAGAGCATAGCTCAGCACATCAAGATTATATAATTGGTGTATTAGTCGATGAGCTGTTTTGCTTAATTACATATCATCATGGTCAAAGTTCCATTATTAATTAATTTATTAATTAATTGATATACGACTACATATATTTCAAGAACAATGATATCATGAAAATTTCCCATGCAATTTTCTTCTTCTTGACAAAAACCCTTTTATTTTAAGAAATTATTAGAAAAATTAAAATTTCACCTGCCTCAATTATTATTATTATTATTATTTTTTGGATTGGGGAGATTAGATAAAACGAGTTGTATTCACCTTTCATTATTCAAACTTAATTTTGATTAACTGAAATTCATAATATGTTTAGATATTAGTTAGCAAGAGTAAAAGTGTGAATTCTCTTGGATCTCCTAAATTTTTAACTAGTTATCAGCTCAGCATATAGAGGAATTTGAAAGGAATAAGTTAAAATGCCATTTGTTTTTTATTAATTTCATGAAACATAAGCAAGCCTAGGGGAATTAAAATCTGTTGTTCCCAAATATGTCCTCCAATCGTAGTTTTACAACTCATCAAAAGAATAATAATTATTAAAATAGATAATTAATGAGATTTTAAATCAAAATATTTAGAGAGCGGATGAGTAATCAATACATGATTGACGGTGCGAGCGTTCGGGCCAAACAACAGATTTCCATTCTAGGTTGTGAATTTTTTTTTTTTTTGTGTGTAATTTATCCCTTCTAACGAAAAATATTGGTAGGCTTAATTTCCTCCAAATCAGCAAAGAAATAAATAATTGACCCCACATTGCAATATGTATGGTTTCATTCAATAATTTTGTGTGGTGTATCAACCCATCTTCTACTAAGAAAACTGCATGTACTCCACTTTGAAGTTGAAAAGTACACTTGCACATATCGCTCTCCATGACGAGTAAATTCACACACACACACACATACATATATATATATATATTCTTGAAAAGAATATATGTGTGCATTTAAGCAATTAATTAGGAACAGAATTTGCAACTGCAGATTCCTGTTCAAAAATAGTTTTATATTCAAGGTGGCTTCAGATTATTGTTGAATAACGTTTCAAGCTCTTTGGAGCTGTACATGTGGTAATGAATATGTATCAGCAGTACAACTGGACAGTTTATGAGACAAAGGCTATCATCAAATGGTCCCATAAAAATTGAGATGATCATTTGGTCCTTGTTAAAAAGATATTAATATATATCATTTTTGTGACATTTTTAGTTTGCTGGAATTCTATATGGGGTAGAAAGTTTTTTTTTTTGTTTTTTTTAATGCGGTTTATAAGGCATTTTTTAAAATGACATATTTAGTTAATTCACCCTTATTTGTTTGACTCCGCCGAAAATTTGGATTTGATGCGGTTAATTTTTCTTATCTTGTACAATTCCATAAACTTATCTGACTTTTTTTTTTTTACTTCTCCAATCACAATGTGCTGAACAATGTATAGTATTTACACTGTCATGCAGTTAATTATATATATATATATATGACTTAAATAACAAAAGAATATATAGATATGTAATATAGTAATTATATTTTTCTTTCGTGATCAATATTATATATTTTGTTTGCCAGGGAAAAAAATACTGATCATATATATTAAACATTTTTCCCAAATTTGAATAAAAGCAATAACTTGTTTATCATATATATAGTCGTATTTTTTTTCCTAGCAAGCAACATATATAATATTATACATATATATTTATATATATATATATATATTACTAAAAAACAACAACAAAGACAAGATTGTTGAACGCATGATATATATATATATATATATATATATATATATTTGCTACTATTGAACGCGTGATTGTAATGAAAATACATTTGACTTTGATCTTTTATGTTTATTGAAGATTTGGATGAACCCCTTTTGGGCCAATTATATTAGAAGCTTTCAGTTCAGTAGCAAAAAATTATATATATATATATAGTTAGCTATTTTCCAAGTGTAGCAATTCTTTTTATATATTTTTTTTTAATAATCATCCCTTATAGGAACGTATCTCAACAAGATTAGCACACGCTTTAAAACATGAAGACTTACCAACTAGGTTGATTCTCCTTCATGTCTTTCTCTATAAAAAACGAACATATTATTAAAAATAAAAAAATTACAAATAGTTCCAAAATAACAACCCCATGAAGGGCAATGAAAAAAAGAAAAACAAAAACAAAAAATCCTATAGGGTTCTACCCACGGAAGTGGTGCCTCGTTAAAACCTTTCTAAAAAAAAAACCAAGAGGAAAAATCCAAAGAGAGAAAAAAAAAGTGCATGACTCAAGAATAATGATTAGGAAAATCTAAAGTAAGGGAGACCAATATGGTCTCTATAAGCTGTAGAGGCCAAATTCTCTGGTATCAACGAAGAAGCCTGTGAAACAAGCCGATCTGCAACATTGTTACCTTCTCTAAAAATGTGTGAAACTATAATGTTTAGCTTTTTTGTCTTGTAGACCACTCTAGACCATCTGATATGAAAACGCCAAGAAATTCTTTTTATATGATGATGTATCTTTACATGCACTAGCTAGTTCTTTCTTCCTATTTCTTCATCTTCACTCTCGTATAAGTTTCTTTAGTTTTCTCACTCGTGTATATATATATATATATATATATATATATATGTACGTGTGTGTGTGATCTTCACTCTATGTTTCTTCGATTTTCTCACTCATGTTTCTTCATCTTCACTCTCATATCTTTATATATAAAGTTTTTCTTTTTTATTAGAAAATATTTTTTCATATATATATATATGTATATATATTGCAATCTCAAGTCCCCCAAACTATGCATTTGTTCATGTTGCTTTCATGTGTTATATATGTCATTGCTTTCTTTTAAATATAAAGAATACAAAGTGATGAACAGGACTTGATATATATTTACTCACTATTTTGTTAAAAATGGCTATTTTGTCGAAGGCATTTGGAGTTTATTCTACGTCATTTGTTGTCTTTTTACTTGTAGTACTATTACCCTTCTCTAAGGAGAAGGGTTGTTTCTTTTTCCTTTTTCCTTTCTTTATGACTTTATGTATTTCTTTTCCCTTTATTAATATGTTTGAGAGTCGTTTTATTGGATTTTTTAAGAGGAAGATCGACATAGTTAGTAAGTTTCTTAGAGCGCAGATGTATGTCAGTTTTGTTAGAATGTGTTTTTAATTCCATTTCTTTAAAAAAAAAAAAAAAAAAAAGAGAGCGGAGTGTGTGTGTGGGGGGGAGGGGGGGGGGGGGGGGGGGTGTTGGGGGGGGGGGGGGGGGGGGGGGTGTGGTTTGGGGGGGATGGGGATTGTTCATTCGCATTATAGTAGAATTTTCTATGATGATGTAGTCATTTGTTTAAATTGGACAAACAACTATATACATATAATCTTCTTTCCATAGCATTGTTGCAATTAATGTCAAAATTAACGCTGGAGTGCATGTATAACACCTCCTTATTATGTCAAAGTGAAAATGACACAAACAATGTGTTATTTTGATTTGACAGCATTATATCATATATTAAATGTAATGTTAGCGTGAACTATTTCCCAAAAGATTGCATATTATTGTTTTTTTTTTTTCCCTGCAGATATGTATAAGTTGTGCAATAATATATTTGAGTGCTGATTCTGAATTCTAATAACCTGTTGAAATAAATATTGAATATATACGTTACCGACAAATTATACAAAAGAAAAGAAAATAACATGTTTGATAACTACGCATTGGCATGCTCATTGAGGACTGGCTTTGCAACTTGCGTATTTGAAAAGATATATGATAATGATATGCTAATTAACTAATACTGGGTCAAACTCAGATTGAATACTTAATGTTAAAGTTATAATTGTGCTTATATATTCCAAATTATGAGCTCGTTTCGACTCATCCTGGTCAATTTTGATTTGTGACATATGTTATATATCCTTAGTAATAAACTTTAAAAGATCATCTAACTTTGCATCGTCTGTTACATTAATATATATGTCCTTTGTTGTATAGATTTTTAAAATTCAAAAAGGTAGTGATGGTGAATAAAATAAAATAACTTGACGAATCGAAATACAGAAAATAATAAATATTCCTACTCTAATCATTATTAAAGGCCAAAAAAAAGGACGAAAAAGAAAGAAAAAAAAAACTTAATCCGGTGAAATTAATCATGTCCATGTTATTAAATGTCTAAGTATTTAATAATGGGTCAATCAAGTAAATAACTTTTTTTAACTGAATTTGTAAATGATAGTCAATGTTTAATTTTTTTTAATAAAAAATCATAGCAGTTAAATTAATTTCTTCTCATAATAAATTTAAAAGAATTTTAAGAAAATAGTCATTTTTAGAAGGTGATTCTAAAAAATTGCCATTGTTTCAATTTTTTTTAAATAACCATTTATAAATTTTATTAATTTAGTAAGAAATTATTACAATAAGTTTTATGTATAATTTAATTGTAGTAAGAAATTTTCTTACCTTAGTAATAAATTTTTTATGGCTACTTTTTAAATTTTCTCAAACTGTAGGTATTTATTAAAAAAATAAATTCTAAAATGGTTATTTACCTAACTGATTTTATATAAAATTTGAAGTAAATTTTTTTTTTTTACCAATGTAAGAAAATTTATTATCAAAGTATCAAATTTATTATGATATGATTATTTTCTTAAAAATAAAAACATTGACTTTTGTAAAAATCAAACAATTGAAATGGTTATTTCTTTAAGGGTGAAGTTGGCAAATACCCAGAATTTATATAACAATAAAAATAAATACCCAAACTTTTGAAGTAATTGAGTTTTTAGTCAATTTGTGAATTACTTGCACATGCTTTTGGTAACAAAGTGAATTACCACCACTTACCACTGTGTAAGTAATTACATCTTTTGGGTAGTTGGTTACATTTTTCAAAAGATTGGGTAATAACTTACATTAAGTTTTAAAAATTGGGTATTCACTATAATTTCTCTTTCTTTTAAAAGGCCATTATTTTCTCGCTATATGATAATTTCTCATTTTTACAAGACCACAACAGCAAGATTATAAAGGAATTATAATTAATTATGAGATATATAGTTACTAGTAAATTATGAGAAATCATAATATTCATAATTTAAACATTGGTTGATACTACTCATTATTCGGGACTCAAAAAATAATTTCATAAAACACACAAGGAGAAACGACATTTTTTATGTGGAAATAATGATCAAGTGAATAAAATGAATTTTTAAAGTCCAAAAATATGTGTCCACAATACTTTTTCATTGTGATACAATTTCTTACACGCTTGCGTGTGTATATATATATATATAGTGATGTAATAGCTCTTTTCCCCCGAAAGATACCTATATTGTCTAGAGCGTTTGGATTATTCTTTATGCCATTTTATACAACTTCATATAGCCTAGATATATCATATTTCCTATTATTCCAACTATATATCAAACTCTAGTTAGTTACTGTGTGAAGTTAACTCAAATGTATTTATGATATGTAATGAGTTTGGGAAACAATGAATTAAAAGGAAGAAAAGAGAAAATAGAAGTGTGCACCTATATATGTACTTGTGATGAAGAGAATGATTGGTGCAGCTACAGGCGTAAAAAAAAAGAAGGGGCTAATGTGAGTGTGTACACAACTTAGAATTGTGAGGCTATGAGGGTAGTGTGAGTAGCCCAACTGTGATGAGTGAATTAGTCGCACCCGTACCCTGCACCCGCACCAAGAGAGATGAGTAAGAGAAGAGAGAAGAATTGAGTAATTATGTGTGAGAGAGATAGACAAAATTATAATTGAGTGTTGGGTTGGTGAGATATTCAAAAGTGTTGATGTTGAGTGTGTAATCTCTACCAATTGAATAGTGAATTGAGGTCTATCTACAGCGGACGTAAGTATTTTAGCGAGCCACTTAAATGGTTGTCTTCTATTTTTTTATTGATTGTGTTTCCGACACGTATGTGTTTGTGTTTGTGAGCGTGTGAAGAATTGTTTCCAATAAATGTTATTAGAGATTTGATTGTGGAGATCGTGGGAAAATCGACAAAGATATATGGGCTGAAGTTTGAGATCAAGTAGTTTGATGGGAAGATGAACTTGAGCATCTGGCAGACCAGCGTGATAAATGTTTTTGTGCGATCTGATGATAGTAAGAGATGATGGACAAAAAATCAAAGTTGCAAGCACGAGGAAGATCATAGCAAGAGAGAAGAAGATGAAGTCGGCTTGTCGTGTCGAATTCAATGAGAGTTTGAACTGAACGCATTTTTACTCTCATTGATTTATGAAGTGGTAGTACCTACGCAAAAAAGGTGCGGAGATAGGTGTTGACGAGAGACGCCCGAGATGCGGTGGAGTAGTTCTAGTTGAGGTGAAGAGCAAATTTGAGTTAAGTTGGGTATTGTTAGAAAATTAACTCAAATTTATTTTTAGCAAGTGATGAGTTTGGAAAACAACGAATCAAATAGAAGAAAAGAGAAAAGAGAAGTTTCTCTTTTACATGTGAGTGTTTGAGACGAAGGGAATGATTTGTGCGGCTATAAGCATGAAAAAGGAGGGGCTAGTGTGAGTGTGTACTCAATTAAGAATGTGAGGCTATGTGCGTGGAGATAGCCGACAAAAGCAATTATGATTGCTAAAGAGTGTGAGTAGCCCTATTTAGATGAATGAAGTAGCCGCACCCGTATCAAGGGAGAAGAGCGAGAGAAGAGAGAAGAATTGAGTGATTGTGTGTGTGAGAAGTAGACAAAGATGTGTAACTGAGTGTTGGATTGGTGAGAGATTCGAGAGTATTGAATGTAGTCTCTACCAATTGAATAGTGAATTAAGGTCTGTTTATTAATAGACGTAGATAATTTGCTAAATCACTTAAATTGTTGTGCTTTTTTTATTTTATTTAATTTTTTTATTTTTATTGATGGCGTTTCTACTGTGTGTGTATGTTTGTGAGTGTGTTAATCATACCAAGTAAGAATGACCGAACCAATCCCATTTTTGAACTAAAAGCCTAAAGGGCCACAATTATTCACAATAGACATTCTAATCCAAGCTCATAAAAGTAAGCCCTACCCACCAAAAATTTCTCTGAAAAAGTTAGAAATTTGTACTCTTTTAAAGTTTAATTGGGATGTTTTTGTTTTTCCATCAAAATTGGACGTACACAATAAGAGCCTTTTCAAAGTATAAGCCAATTAGTACAAGTGATGAGATATTTTTTGACATTACTAAATATTAAAACACTCTGTCTCGTATTCTTCACATTCTCATAAAATTTCAATTTTGATCCTAAAAAAACTTGTTTTCACTGAACGTAGGGTCAATTACCCTGAAGAGCTTGACTAATAATACATCCGTGAGGCCGATGGTTGGAAATTTTAAAAGCAACAAAGTGGCTTTTGACCTTGTAAACAGAAAAATATGCCAATTGCTTTATTTGGCCTAAAAAATAAGTTAAGAAATTAAATTATTTAAGTAGTCAAAAACTATAGATGGGAAAGAACTAAAATTGACTACATGGTTGCTTCCTGAAACATTAATCCAAAATTTAAGACCAGTTGTTTGAAATTACTTGAAAGAAGAGCTCAGATAAAATGTAAGGGTTAAAAAAGGAAAAAAAAAAAACTAATTAGTAAACGTAACTTGTTACAATGTATAAACATCTGAAGGAATGAATCTTGAAAGAGAATAATCCTGTGACGCCAATTTTATTCTTTATTTTTGGTTAGAGCCTAAAAACAACTGTTTATTAATATCCACCTAATAACACATTTTTCCACTAGAGAAAATTGAAACTTTACTTTGCAAAAGAGCATCTTTTCATCCTTAAAGCGAGAGTACGAATATATATTGGAAAACCTCATGGAAAATTAAAAGATTTGCTTAGTGTAACAAGCAAAAGTGTTATTTTATATATAAAAAAAGGGTATCTTTTAAGTTATAGAACATTTATGTTTGTTCTAAGATATATTATCATGCATGTGACTGCTAAACAACTATTAATTCAAAATAACACCTTATTCAATCATTAAAAATAAAATAAAATCAAAATCAATACAACAAAGAACATGGGATAATTTTCTGTTGGTAAAAACTACAACGTAAAGTTGAGTTAGTTTTAGAGGTCCTATAATTGGTATGTACAACTTTTTATTGGCTAAGAATCAATGATCCTCAATCATACAAAGCAATGTTGTTATTTATGTTACATGTTACCATTTTGTTAAACAAAAAGGTAGAGACATATATATAATATATATATATATAGCCAGTGGAGTCAGTGGACCATCAAACAAGAGAAAAACGGAGTGAACCCATCACAGCTCAACCAAAGAAGAGAGAAGCCCCCCACAAATTGCCCGCTCCAAGTATTTTACAATTTTTATTAAAACAAAAAATTCGGAAACGCCCAATTAAATATTATTCTTTTCATTTATGCCCTTTTCGAGTAAGGAAATAAATAGCATAAATACCCATTTGCACAGAGAGAGAGAGAGAGAGAGCAGAGCAGAGCTTCTCTGTACCATTGCCATCTGAGACAAACTTCCTCGAAACCATTAAAAGAACACACAAACACACAAACCCTTCTTTGACTCTCTCTTTCTCTCTCTCTCCGCCTATAGAATTTAGAGAGAGAAACACAGAATCACTGTTCTCGAGTCTCTTGTGTTTTTTCTCTCTCTCTCTGCATGAAACAGAGCCTCTGAGAATTTATTGCGAAAATGAAATACATTCGGACCAACAGCTTGAAGAGGCTCTTCTCGCTCAAACGACGCAGTTTCGACGGCGAAGAAGACGAGCCCAACAACAACAACAACAAAAACAACAGAGCCCAAAGCCTCGACATATCAGAGCCATTTCAGAGACCCATCTGGAGATGTTTCTCCTTCGAAGAAATCTCCATCGCCACCGACTCTTTCTCTCCAGGTTTCACCTCTCTCTCTCTCTCTCTATTTTTCTCGGGAAACAAACAAACAAACAAGCGAACAAGCAAAGTGACATTATTTTCTCATGTGGGCAACAGAGAATGTGGTGGGAAAAGGAGGCTACGCAGAGGTGTACAGAGGAGTGCTCAACAATGGCGAAGAGATCGCAGTGAAGAGGCTGACCAAAACCGGCTCGGACGAGAGGAAAGAGAAGGACTTTCTCACAGAGATTGGTACGGTTGGCCACGTCAGACACCCCAACGTCCTCTCTCTCCTCGGCTGTTGCATCGACAACGGCCTTTACCTCATTTTCCAGTTCTCCTCCAGAGGCTCTGTGGCCTCTCTCCTCCACGGTAGAATTTTGAAAAAAAAATTCACTTTCTGGGGCTGTTTTGTGATTTTCTGAAAGTTAAGGGGAGAAAATGGAATTTTTTTTTTTCAGGCGAGAATTCGAGGGCAATGGATTGGAAAACGAGGCACAAGATAGTTGTTGGGACGGCCAGAGGGCTTCATTACTTGCATAAGGGTTGTCAGAGAAGGATTATTCACAGAGACATCAAGTCCTCAAACATTCTCTTGACTTCTGATTTTGAACCACTGGTAAATTATAAATAATAATAATATGAAAGTTTTGATTTTTTTTCATTATTTATTTTTGATTCGTAGCCTTAATTTTGTTACATTTGAAGCTGAGTTATAATGATTTTATTTTGGATTTTTGATTTTTTGGTGTGGGAAGATATCTGATTTTGGGCTGGCAAAGTGGCTACCATCTCAGTGGACTCATCATTCAATTGCTCCAATAGAAGGAACATTTGGGTACTGGTCAAAATTGGAAAAAAAAAAATCAGTGATTATATATTTTTAGCACATTATATAAAAAAAAAATATGTTTACATGTTTTTGTTGTTGTGTAATTGTAGGCATTTAGCACCAGAGTACTATATGCATGGGATTGTGGATGAGAAAACAGATGTTTTTGCATTTGGAGTATTTGTTTTGGAGATCATTTCAGGCAGGAAGCCAGTGGATGGGTCTCACCAGAGCTTACACAGCTGGGTAATAAATAATAATAATAATAATAATAATAATCATAAACACATTAAAAAAAAAAACCTTCTACAAAAATCTCCATTTGCTATAATAATTATTGTATTGGATACATACATTTGGCGTTTAGTTTTGGGAAATGCAGCATATGTTTAATTTGGCATCGTTTTCAATTATTATGATTATTAAGAAAAATAATAATAATAATTAGTGATGGAAAAAAAACAGGCGAAGCCAATATTGAAGAAGGAGAGATTGAAAAACTTATAGATCCAAAGCTTGGAGGGGCCTATGACGTAACGCAGCTGAAAAGACTTGCTTTTGCATCGTCTCTTTGCATTCGGGCGCCACCAAAATGGCGACCAACCATCACCAAGGTAACCACAATTATTATTATTATTATTATTAATTTTTTTCGAATCATGTTCTAATTATTGTCGTGATTATCTTTTTTTATAATCTTCTATACTTTGCTTTTCTACTTTTCCATTTGGATTTTTGTAGTATTTAAAAAGGGCAAAGTAAGGCCTTTTTTTTTTTTTTTTTTTAAAGGTCATATCAGAATCGGATAGTATGTATTATTGTTATATTTTTTTTTAGTTTTTGTAGAATACGTACGACCGATGTAACGTATTTTTGTATCTTACTACATAACTCCCCTGTTTCATTTTTTTTTTTTTCAATTATGGAGAGACTCAGCTAATTATTTGGACAATTGGGCATTAAATTTATGTGCCTAAAATGGTAAAAATATTGGTTCTTGAAGGTGACACCCTAAGTTGAAAAATTGTGATAACCAAACTATAAGATAGTGATGCATTAATTCTATAATTAGTTCCATGGGACAACATCCAAAACTATATTTTTCTCTTTCATTTATTTCTCTCTCCCTTTTTATTTTATATATATATATATATATATATATATATATAACTTTTCGTGTCAATCTAGTGTGATACTTTTCTTATCAATTTGGTCATAGAACATGTATAAGAATATTCATAACTTTGCCAATAAACTATTTCCTAGTAGAGGAAGATCAAGGAATACTTATCTATGCGTCATGTTGATATAGTAACATTTAGTTGACTGGCCGGGCTAGTACGCTACATATTTATTAATTTTCTGATTGAAAAAAAAAATTTAATTTAAGATTTTTTTTTATTTTGTTTTTTTCTTTCCAAATTTATTTTTGGTGGTTTGCCTGTAAAATGACTTTGGATATCTGTTCACCAGCTAACTCACAGAGGAAATGTAGATTTGGTACTCTTTGGTGTTGATTTGGGGATTTTGGTGTTTTTTTTTTTTTTCACGCAATTTCTTAGTGAGAAAATGCTATATATATATATATATATATATATATATATACCCACCTCACCCCCTAATAGTTATATATGTAAATTAGGCAGAAGAATATTGTACAAACATGGTGCTAATGTCTAATTCTAATCCGATCAGAAGATTAAGAAAATGATCTCCACAATTATTGTGAAAAAGTGGGTCCTATATTTTTTGACTCATAATTGCTATATCGCTTCTCTTAGGCTTAAATGCCCTTTCTCTTCTCTTCTCTTCTTTGCACATGAACTATGTGAATTTCATAAAAATAGAGCCTACCATATTATGCTCATGTTTTTTTTTTTTTTTACGTACAAAATTTCCCAAAGTCTAATATTTTTCCCAAGTTTCATTTTACTTGAAATTTGAAATGTTTGTTTCTTTTTTCTGAATAATTTTTATTTTTTTTGTTATCTAAAGCCGAAGTTGTTAATTTTGTGTTAATTACAGGTATTAGAGGTGATGGAGGGAGCTGGAGAAATTGATCAAGAAAAATGGAAAATGCCAGAGGAAGAAGAAGAGCAAGAAGAGTTTTGGGGTTTTGAGGATTTAGAATATGATTGTGACAGTTCATTCTCAACATCTCCACAAGATTCAATTTCAACAGGGAGTTCTTAAAATTAAAAAAAAAAAAAGTATTATCATAGGCAAGGAAGGGTTAGGCATATATATATATATATATATGTATGTATGTATGTATGTATTTAATTTACAAATGTATACTTTACTTGATGTAAGTGATGAGAAGGTTCTTTCATCAAAATGTAAATATAGGAGTTGAGAACATTTTAGTATTATTATTGAGATTTGAGGCCTATAGCTAACAGATGTGGAAACTATTTTTGTAGAATAAAAGCCCCACTCAGACAACTCCTTTCTAATCAGTCTTTATATGTAAAGAGAAAAACAATAATAACAATAATAATTTTTTTTGTGGGTGTGTGATGTCTCATCATGATTAGACTATATTGAGACAATGCACAACATAAATATTACCTTTATTTTATTTTATTATATGATTGAGGAAATTCCAGGGGAAAAAAGGGAAACAAAGATGGGAAAATGCTGGGGGTGAAATGTTAAATTAATGTGACAGAGAGGGGGGGAAATTGAAAAATTGAAAACATGTTGCTTTCATGCATTAATCATATATATATATATATATATCACAAACACTCTTGATTTGATTTAGTAGTATTTCATTATAATAGAATGGCTTTATTTATTGGGTAGTAAGTGTTCTTCTATCAACTTCCCTAACATCGTCGGAATAGACCTCTCAAAGAACACTTAGTGCAAAAGTCTTATGCTTAATTGCATTTTTGGTCCATTGCCTTTTCGTCAAATATTATTTTAGTCCTTGACATTCAAAACATTCCTTAACTAGTTCGTGAACTACAAAATGGACCATTTTTAGATCCATTGTTAACCATTTGTAAAATTTTGTAGAAAGAACTTATGAGCTAAGAAAGTAATGACACTTAAATCTTAATTATATATGATATGATTAATAAAAAAAACATTTAAAATCATATCAACTTGTCCATTATGCGTTGATATTATGAATTTCCGGTCACAATTTTAACGTAGTACTAACAGAGGGGACTGAAATTAAACAATTTTTAAAATTGGGACAAGTTTAAGAATGTTTTTAAAAATCAAGGACTAAAATGAGAGAATTTATAATTTTAGCGTTTGAAAATGAAATTGACTCAAATTATTAGGACCATTAACTTTATTTCAAAGCGTTAGATGGGCCAATATTACTTCGAAGCATAAACAATGACAACACTGTTATGCTAATCGACAAAAACTGCGACGTTAACTAGAGTTGCAATTTTTATAAGTACATGTTTCATGTTTGATAATAAATGCAATAGTCTAAAAAAAGTATATGGGTCATTATTAATTTTAAAGATAGAACCACTGGCCACGTAAGTTGTTAGTTTTCTTTACCACCAAATTGTTAGGAAAGATTATAGGCGCAATTGATTCTTTAAAAAAAAATTGATAATTAATTTATTACTGTAATATTTATATTCAAAATTTTTTATAGTAATAAAGTTTTTTCTAAATTTTTTTACTAGCAACTAGAAAGGCATACTAACCTAACTCATATAATTATTTAATCATGCTTGTAGATAAACAAGAGAGCTTTCTTAAAAAAATAGGCTGCATATAATATTTAGGAATCTATTCTTAGAAACAAGAATTGTGGAGAAGTGTTTAGATTAAAGCAATTTGTTCTATGAGCCCTTAAATTTGCTGTGTATTGATACTTATGCCCTTACATTTTTTTTTTGTCAAATTGAACGCTTAGAGATCATCAACGATGCTAATAAAGAACAAGGTGCATTTTTTGTCACTCCTTATTCTACTCTACTCACACTCATTTTTTTTTCTTTTGAATAATATCCTTAGATTTAAGATTTTATTTTTTCTTTATTGTATAAAATATTGTAAACTAAATAATCCAAATTTTCGGTTTCTTTTTCTCTATCTCTTCTCTATCCTCCTAATAAGATTTTGACATACAATCAAAATTAGTTATTATAATATAAATTTATAAAAAATGGTTAAAAATTTAAGTGTTTTGCTTATATGTCAGAGAAATAGACAAACTAAAGGACATAAGATATGGACTCTTTCTTTTTACCATCTCCTTCCAATTTGTAGCGTTTATAGCTACTATGCATTTAATATATATGCGGTTTCTATTTTGCATGACATTAGTGCTCAAAATATAATAACTGATGCAAATTCATGTTTTTTTTTATACTGTGTGTGTAAACGAAAAATAAAAAATGAAAATAAAAAAGCTTTGACAATATAAAACAACAAAATCTTCTTATGTACAATTAAAATAAGTGCGTAGAGAAAGGTTGAAATGGAATAAGTGTACTCAGAAGAATACTGAACGATATATCAATGTATCATAATTTATTATTTTATTTAGACAAAATTAAAGATGTCATGTGACATGCATGGTTTCGAGCTTAACATAATTTCATACATGATTTTATTTAAAGGTGTAGAGTTCAAATTCAAAAAATAAAAAAAGAGAGAGGTTACGTGACATTTGCTTCTACTATACTTTGATAGCTATTAAATATTAATCTATATAAGCTGGCCATCTACTGATATGTAATTGAAAAACTAAAATAAATAATCTCACCAAGAACCGCATTAAGAATATCGAAAACTAGCCGAACCAATATTTATGAGGAAATATATATATGCCTAGGAAATTCTAATTTTATGGGACTTTTTTGAAATTATCTTTACTAATTGGGTTTTGGAATTATTAGGTATTATTGATGGGAATGGTTCGAATTAAATAAAAACACAATGCCATCGAATCGTCATGCTGTCATGCCAGTTAGGCACTTGTGTTTTTGGCCATACCATAACCAAGGTCCACCAGACCTGTCTCAGTTCATCTCAATCCAAATATTTACTTCTAATTATGCACCAAAGTTAGTAGATTTTGAGGATATATATCATATAATATAATTTATTTTGCTATATAAATTTCCACCTTGTGCCTCACTATGCTATATATATATCTACCACCATCAACAACCATAAAAGACATACAAGTTGAATCTTCGAAAAAAAATTTTATAATAAAGAATAATTCTGAACCGTCGGATTAAATTTTTTAAAATTATTAAAACTTATAAAGTAAATCCCTCGTTAACATCGTTGAATATTGATCCATTATGAAATGAAAAGGAGTTTTTAATTGTTTTTCTCAGTGAGTTTGGATATTATTTATTAACTTCTATTTTCTAGGCATGTATTGTCTGCAAGGACATGTGTATGTCAAATGTATAATTGCCTAATATAAATGTGTGTGTATGTACATACATACGTATAGACAGTTTTGTTTTTGCTGTATATGTGTCTACATAGGGATTATTGCATGTGGCAGAAAGCACAGCTGGCAATCTATATAACAATGGCTGTCTCATCAAGCTGATCTCAACCATAGAATTCAATAAAATCATAAGTTTTTGTATAAAAAACTAAAAAAAGTAGCTCTTTGCATATGCTTTTTGGGCATGTATTAAAAAAACAAAAAAAACATGGGTGTAATAAATATACATTACGGACAGAGATCCTCTACTAGATATATGTATACACTATTATATATATGAACATACTCTTTTATGGAACATAAATATTTTATTTTATTTTTTGGCTTAGAAATAATATGAATTGAAGTGGCAGTTACTAAGACGGTAGACTTTTTGGACGGTATATATATTACTCAAAAATACCACTCTTCTAAGGCCACATAATATGTGTTGGTTGAACCAGAGAGAGGGAGAGAGAAAAGTTGTTTAATTAGGATATAATCTTAGAAGAATCTTTTATACGTACCCACTAATTTAGGTCCATAATGTTACTTAAAAGTTATTGATCATAATTTGGTTTGAAGGTTGTTTAACTTGAATGACTTTTGGGAGAGCATATATGGGTGGTGGTGTAACGACAATAACGATAATGCCTTTGCCTTAAAAAAAAAAAAAAATTTGGGTATGATATTTGTAAAGTGTTGTTGATCAGTGCGTTAAGTTAAACTACTATATGTATGTGCTTATGATTAAGGAGTGAGGGTTTGGTGCGTTGACATAGCCAGCTTTTGGGATTCTTAATTATTGTTCACTTTTTTGTTCTTAATATATTTGTTTCAGGATGATAAATATATAGCGTGATTAATTTGGATAAGAATGAATCACAAAGGCTCACAAAGAAGCACATATATAGATTGTTAGAGAAAGGGCATGTATATAACAACTACACTATTTGAGAGTTGTATTTGGCTGCTTATAGATGATTAGAATTACTCGTCTAATGCACTATATAAATTTATATAATATATAAAAAAAATACAATTGATACAATGCAAATTGTGTCAAATAATACTAGACTATATTATCTACTCTTATTATAAGGTTATTTTATCATTGTTTTATATAATATTTTTAGACATGATATACACAAATTGTATTAGCGTTTCTCGGGCCTATAAACTTCAACATAATGTTAATTTTGTTAATTTTATTTTCTTACCGGGCCTTTATCATTTTTTTTAGGAACACTTCGCCATTATCAACCACATTAGAAATTAAGTCATCAACATATTTTAGCTTTTTAGTACGTAGAATATTTATTCTAAGACCAACAACGTTCATTGTTTAAATGAGAAATTAAATACACCTTTGCAATATTGGTAATGCTGTCTATCACAATATTTTTAATCACAAGTGGTGCTTACTTATTTGTTAGTTACCAGCAAACAAAGAGAGTGAGTTTAAAATAACTCGCACATGAGTGTAAACTTAGAGGTGTGTTTATCTACTAAAAAAATTAAGTGGATGAGAGATAAGCTAATAATATTTATTTCTAAACTTAGAGGGTTTGGTACTCTCTCTCTCTCTCTCACACACACACCAAAACCAAAAAAAGAAAAAAAAAACACTAGATTTCTTTTAGTCAAAATGGAAAAAAAAATCATGACTAAGTGATATTTTTAGTTACAACTGATTATAACTTGTCACTCATATATTTAGTCACAAGAATTTTTTAGTAATAAAATTTATTGTGACTAAAAATGTTTTTAATTTATATTTATTCATATATATATATATATATATACACAGTAAGAGTTTTCTTCGACAAATTTTTAGTACCAAGCTTTTTAATCACGATCAAATCTTAAAGTTTTAAATTTCAATCACACCTTTAGTTGCTTTTAGTCATAGCTTTCTAACTTTTGACTAAAAGTGGAGTTCTTTTTAGTGACATTTTTACTATTGTACTATGGGTCTTTCTACAATGCTCCATTTAGTGGTGTGCCAAAGTAATACTAAAAAGGTATGTAGTAATAATATTAAAGCATGTAGTAATAATTCTTTACATATCTCTTATATTTATTGGTGGAGCACCGATAGGTATGAAGCATTACAGAATTAGCCTATATAGCAATTATATATAAATAATGACTCTTATCGTAATTAGCACCAACGGCTCCGAATTTGTCCTAATTTCCCCAAACTTTTTTCTTTAGTATTTACACCCTCAACTTTTAAATTTTGGCAAAATAGCCTAAATTGATACCATACATTCAGTTGACAAGAATTTGAATGAATGGAGTATTGACATATGAATTTGTCAAAATTTAAGTAGTAAATACTTATATTTTTACTATGTGAAATTATGTATAACCAATTGAATAATTAAAAAAATTCTATCTCATGTGAATAAATATTTTAAAGTACTTAAGATGGTAGTTATTGGCCCAGTTTGACATTACTTCTGGAGGCTGCTTTTAGATTATAAAAGAATCTAAAGCACCTAGACGCATTTGGTAAACCTGCTTCTTAAAGAAGCATGTAACCGTTTTTGCTTTTACGTAGTGTAATTTGAGAAACATGTTAAAGGCTGCTTTTCTGTAACCGAAACTGCTTCTCCATTTTAAATTACTAAAATATCCTTAATTTTTTATTCTATATTCAACTAACTAATTTTCTAAAATTATTTTTTGGTAATTTTACATATCCACAGCGATTTCAAAAATAAAATAACCAAACACCCTGCATGCTTATAACTCCAACAGTTTCTTTCTTCAGCACAGTTTAAAGTACTTTTTATACTAGCACAGTAATGCCAAACTGACACATTATATTGTACAGCAAACATTTAAATTCAGCCTACAAGAGGCATAATTTATATGACTAATGTACTTCTCATGCAGTGAATAGACGTCCTTGTTTTCCAAGAAGTGAAAAATCTAAATTATTATATCTCGGACTCATAGTCAAAAAGCTTTTGAAAACACGTTCAACTAAATTATTCTCAATAATTTTTATTTTTCGCTCTTTGTATTTCTGTTTGATATCAATTGGTTTAAGGTGCAGATTAACAAATAAAGTACATTCTCGAATTTTTTTTTCACATTCTTAGATAATGCACAATCTTGTATTTTGATAGTGTTTATGGTGGTGTTCTTGCAAAAACTGCACTAGAATGTATATATACTAGTATTTCTATAATATTCTCAATGAATTCATCATTGTAAGTGATCATAAATTCTAGTTGGGGCAATTGTAGTATGCTTACGCTTATGTTTACATTACCGGATTTATATATACCAGGATATATTTAACATTGTAGTAGTAATGCCCAATATTAATTTGGAGGATTTTAGATTGTATTGACGTTCTCTGGATTGTATATATATACTAGGAGTTATTTTATATTCTCAATGAATTGCTAACCTGAAATGTTTATATAATCTAGCTTGGGCTATTATAGTATATTCACGCTTGTTCTGACATTCCAGAATTTATATATACTGAGATTTTAATATATATTCTCAATGATTTTTACATTATTGTAATAATGGTCAATCCTTTGATTTCAGTAAGAAAAAATGATAAGAATTAAAATAACTTCTTGACAACTGAAAGGATTAAAGCTCAATTATGTACAACACCAAGCCCCACAACCACCTACAGCTTCTAACAACGAGGGGAGTGACGACATAAAGACAACAAGTAATGATAGTTCTGATAATATTGAAAGTGTGCAAATGGAAGCTAGAAGATGTATCATGGGAATATAAATTATATACCGTATGATTAGGAGATGGACAAAACAAAAACCAGCAAACAAATATTCAAAAATAAAATGGTTTATCGTGTGTTAACAGATCATAGACAATATTGCCAACGAAATGTAATTCAGAATTTCAATTACATGAATCGATAGAATTTAAATTATATACCTAAATTAATCAGGAATATAAGTTATATATAGTATGCACAATCCAGATAAAACAAAAACCAGCAAAGAAACATTTGAACATATAATTTTTTATCGTGTGTAAACTGATTACAGATAATATTGCTGAAACAAGAATTTATAAATAAGCAGTAAACATACATCTAAAACAAATTAACTGCAAAAAAACCTCCTTTCTTTTGCCGATTGCAACTAGCTTGACTACTGAGAGAGGGCGGGCTAATATTTTTCAAATTTGAATTTAAACAATCTAAGTTTTCTGAATAAAAATTGTTTGGCCAATATAAACTACTCAGCACCAAATAAAACGTTAATGAATATGAACATAGCTATTTTGTAGGGAGTCTTTATTCAATATTAATTTTGTTTCTTTGCCGTAAAAGTACCTCCACGAAACCAGCTATAGAAATATAACCGAATATTGATTTTTTTATTAAAAAAAACTTGCCTGATACGTGACTAAATATCTGGACTTGTTATTTATAATTTATTATTTTTGAATTAATTTATAGAGTTATTTTGGGCACCTCAGCAAGAAACTTATATATGTAATATTCTATGACTACTAACTTATATATGTAATATTGTGTTAAAATAGCCTTATATTTGTAATTTTCCCTATCCAAATTAGACTAGGACAAGTCACAAGACCAAATTTTGCTCTCTTTAAATTTTAATAAGCAAACCAGAAATCAGGAAATTGTGCAAGTATGTAAATTTGAAGTACAGATTTGGTCCACTTCATGTAAGTTGAAATCAGGAGGTCTAAGCAAAATTTTCCATTTGTCCTTTTTTTTTCTTTTTTTTTTTTTTTTCAATTTTTTTGAAAAAATGGCCATTTCCAATCAGTAGTTTCAATTTATGATATAATAAGAAAAAAAATAAATTTCATCCCATGTCACTTTGAAGATTTTCATTTCTACACTTTTAAAAAATTATTATTATAAATAAAATGAGCATGAACTTGTAAAAAGCATATTTGGGGGCATAAATTAAAAAATAGACTTAAAAAGGGGCATTAAATCAAATTTTCTCTTTTTTTCTATTTTTTTATTTTGTAGATAAAAGTTATAAAACAAGTAGATCCTAAATAGTCAACCAAATTTTTAATATCAATTAAGATAACATATAAATAAATTAATTTTAGTTGGTAATCTATATACCTTCTAATACATACACTAATTAGCATGAAATATATATATATATATATATATATATATATTTATATACTCGTTAGAAATTAGAATCATACCACACCATTTGGTAGGTAAATTATATTCGTGACAGTCTGGCATTGCTGAGCTTACAAAAGAAATACTTCAAATTGTACTGAAAAAAGAAGTTGTGGAAGTTATAAGCATATAAGGTGCTTGGTTACTTTATTTTTGAAACTGCTGTAAAAATATTGTGAATATATAAAATTATCAAAAAATAATTTCAAAAAATTAGGTAGTAGAATATGGATAGTTAATTAATGATATTTTAGTAATTCAAAATAAAGAAGCAGCTTCGGTTACAGAAAAATAACCTTTAACCTGCTTCTTAAATTACACTGCACAAAAGCAGAAACTACTTCTTTAAGAAATAGACTTACAAAACGCTTATAGCCATTTTAGATTCTTTTATAATCTAAAAGGCAAAAACAGCCTTCATAAACATTGTGAAATTCGCCCGAAGTAAGTCACTTCAATACAATCAGTCACTTCAATGCAATGATGGGATATCTCAAATACCAGAAGTTATAAATCAGTTATTTCTTCCATATGATTTTGGATCGAACATCGGAACTGAAGCAGCAAAAGAACTAAATAAATGAGATCTAAACTTTGGTCCTATTTTTCATTCATATAATTTGGAAATTGTTCAAACTTTATTCCACAATTCATAAAAATATTTACCAATAAAACAGGAGATTCTAAATTTCTCTTTCTTTCAATTTTTTTTTTTTATGATGAAAAGACACAAATTTTGAAGGATACGCAGCGACTTATTTTTGCTAAGAGTGACTGCAATTTCAAATGTCAATTTAAATTAAATTGACATATCACATCAGAAATCATGTCAAATATGCACGATGATAATAATTAAACGTTAATTTAAAGAAAAAAGTTGAATAAAGAAAAAAATTGAACTCAAATGAGTGAATTACATGAGTACTTCTTAAATGAGTTTTTTTTGTAGTGGGAAACAATTTTGGACCATCGGATTCACTTTTTCAGTGAGTTCCGCATCTTAAAAATATGAATCTTGCTATTCAAAATTATTTTCCACCACAAAAAAAATCCACTACAGAATTTCCGAATTACATAAACATGATAAAGAAAGTCATTGAAAAAATCATTATTATTCAACGAAAACTGTAACCTAAAATCTCAAAAAATTTTAAAATAATTATGTTGGCAGTGACTTCTAAATTCATTTCTACACCATTATTTTTTGCTCAATACACAAATAATAAGTTTCACTCAGTGGACCCACATTTCTACATAATGGCGTCCAACGAACACTGATCTATTAAAATTCTCTAACTGTTGCCTCGTGGCCATCAATAAATAACACAACCAAACTCCTGCTAAGGAAAAACTGTAAAATCCCTGATGGAAAAAGCAATTATAGAATATAATTTGGTCATCTTGCCGTAAAACAAAAAGTCAATAGGTACTAACAAAATTTTTCATTACCAAATAATTTAAATTACAAAACTTTTAAGTGTATTGTCACGGATACAAAATTTCTCAAACTCAGCACCTATTTTAGTTTGGCACAAAAATTTCACTCATCATTTTGCTTCTTTCATACAACACAAAGGGGGAAAAAAAAAAATTGCTTCCTAACATTGTTACAAAATTTCAGAATAGAAAAATTATGGGATTTCATTCAGCTTCACCAACTTCTACGGTATGTTTGACTGACCTCGAAATCCAAAGCTACCAACTTTTGTCACTCTGCTACACTTGATACGAAAAACGCCCCATTTCCAACAATGTGTTAGTTAAGCATCTCTAATCTTTGGCGTACTCTTTGGTAGCGAGCATTGGTGAGAACAATAAGCGCAGACGGTTTAGAAAACAAACAAGTCTGATGGAAGTTACTCAACAATGGCGGTCCTCTTTTCCAACAATGATTCCATAAATTCCGAACACAACTTGGTGAGGGGAGGAATATTATGAGATGACCCACTAAATATGGTCTCCCAAGGCCTCTCCGATGGTCCAGACGGGGTCAATAAATCCTGCTTACTCTTCAACTCAAACTTCGGAAGCTCCCCATAGATAGAGGCATAACCAAATTTACCTGCCACATGACAATTACAACGAAAATGACAGTATTAAATGATGACCAACAGAGAAGAAAAGGAAAACAATAAAGATAATTCGGGAGGAAAATAATGCAACAACGTTTGTTAACGCAAGAATGAATAAGAGTAAGTTATGTTGAAATGTTTGTTGTGCGTAGCTATGTTAATAAAGCTTGGCCCAACCGGTTAAGATGTATCCAAAACATGCAAAATTCATAGAGATGCAAATAAGTTCAGTAAAAAAAAAAAAAGGCATATGAGCTAGCATTTTATGGATGCATTTATACCTACACTTTAATTTGAAAAAGCAAGATGAGACAATTCACCATACAGTTATAACCACAGAGCTTGAGAATCACACTTTTTTTTTCCCAACAAAATAAAATGTTGCTCTGATAATAGCAGGATTTGCTCTGATTAATTAATCAAACATTGGCAACTTAAAAAATATCCTATACATCATGTAATTGCCACTTCCACTTTGTGTGTTGCAGTACAAATTAGATTTTCAAGACGCGGTGGAATCAAATATATAGAATAGATTCAAAGAGAATCTATAATAAATTAGACATTCTAAAGACATTTTATTGATTATAGGAGAAGGCCCTTTAAAATTCCCTACTAAAGCCTTTTTTATAGGCTAAGCAATTATAATACTAATTAAATAGAAACCAATAAATATAAGAATTATTATAAATAAAACACAAAATAATGAGAATCCTAATAAAACTCAACTTTCCTAATACATCCTACATCACTGCACCTCAAAACAGTACTAGCATTTGAATTTCTAGTTCTGTCGATACAATATAAACAACACGCTAGAACTGATGAGTTGAGGAAGAACCTTGTACCTGTTTCCTCAAGGGCATTAGCTTCTCGTCTTGCCAGGCTAAGTTCGCATGCCTTGTTACCATGCGGATCAAAGACAACGTACTCATGATTGCCATCTATATAGACCAGTAATGCTTGAGATGGTTCCCCATCTAAACCATTTTGTTGAAAAGAGGACAGATTTCCTTGAATAAAAGCTAGCCCTCCACCTTTGGCCTGAAATATTGGAATATGATTAGAATACTGTTTATAATACTGCAATATGATTTACCCAAGTTGACTTACAGTATGTAAAGTATATTTCTTGAATGTCGAGTACTCATTGTTTCTATCATGATAAAATCAGAGTAAGATTAAGAAGATGACCCTACCTTCCTCACTGACCAAGTAGCCACAGGGACAGGGTCGGTCACGTTGAATAACAAGATTACCCCATCTCTTTCTTCAAATGTATGTGCATCAGATGCATCTTTAGTAGACGGTTTGGGGAGAAGGACAAGAACTGCAAACATCGACAGATCAACTGCACAGGCCATATCTGCACAAGATTCACAGGTATTAGGTAAAGCAACAGGGTACATAAATTCAAAAACTTAAGAGAAGATATAAATAGATAGCATCAAACCTTCTACTTGAAGCTTGTATGACCAAGATACACACAGTTTGGACATGCTCCATACTGATAGTTGTGCTCTCGAACCTCGAGACGCGGATACAAGACAATCTGACTTACCAGCAAAAGCCAGAGATGTAATTGGCTGCAAAAGATTCAGGCCAAAAAAAAAATAAATCAGAGACATATATGTGCCGATGCTCAAAGAACTAGCTATTCTGTATACCAGTATGCCTAACCTAACGACCCTACTAGCACCAATCAGAAAAACAAACTACGCACATAAAACCGGAAAAAAAAAAAAGTTCTGAATTGTTATATGCATATCAAACCACCAATATGATCACTCAACAAGGCACCACAAGGAGGAATAATCTTCCATAATTAGAAAGGAAGAAATTGTGGAAAATCCATTTTCTCGAGTTTTAATATGTATTTAGTAGAGAGAAGAGAGTATATATGCTTTTCAAAATCCAATAATAACAGTGATGGTTGGGAACTCAGAAATCACCGATTGAGACTCTCCAAGCACTGCCACGAGAACATTATTATCAGGATCCCACAATGTTATAACAGTTTCTGCTGCCACGGCCAAAACAGAACCATCAGCAGAAAATGCTGCAGCTGTCATTGGTTTTTTCCTGCAAAATTGCAGATGATGAAATTAGGAATTCGAAAATAGACTAACCATCTCATATGGATAACCAAGAATCAACACTTTCAGAGATTACTCAATGTCTAAATCTTTCCTTCTTTTTTTTTTCAACATTACAATATAGCATATAGTATGCAAGTTAAAGCAGGAGCGTACTTGTAGGAACCCACAGAATGGCACATCCAACCAGAATTTCGTACTGTTTCACTATTCTTCTGAATCTCATTATTGGAAACCCATATCTGAAACATTGCAATTTTTTTTTTAATAATTTACCAAAAAACAAGAGGGCTTGTCAATAAAATATAATTACCAAAAATCTACCTTGAAGTCCCCACCATAGGATGAGCTAACAGCCATTCGACGGGCTAGGATGGAAAGCAACAGCAGAAACAAGAGAATCCCTATGAAAAAGGCGAACTGGTGATATTTCTTATTCAATAAACTAAAAGATAATGTCATAGACTTCTTCAAAGTAAAGGATACCATTCTCTTTAACATATTCAGCTGCAAAAAAGTGAAACAAGTACCAACCTATGAGGTTCATAAATGACAGTGGACAAGCTAAAGTTTTTGTTCAATGGCTCTGATGTCCAAAACTTAAGACAAACAAGAGCCCCAATTCCTTCTTCAGGAAGCTTGACTTCACTAGTGCACATTGTAGAACCGTCTGGCGAGAGAACTACTGATGTTACAACCACCTGAAATCAAAAAATCGTTCTCATGAACCATATTAAACTTATAACCACTAGATATGGCAGCATAAGAGATTAAGTACACATCTTTTTTCAAAGTAAAAAGAAAAAGAAAAAATGAGCAACTTACTGTGACTTCATCTCCAGGTTGATGGTTTCTCTCACATACTTGAACCTGGAAAAGAATAAGATCCGAGCAGATTATTAACTTCCAATACACAGAGGTACTATATAGAGGATTAAAATTCCAGGGAAATTAAAGTTCAAAAGCATTCACAAAGCCATCAAGCTATACTAAGTCATATGCAAATCAACAAAAACAAATGACCCAAGTCACATGACATTTATTATAGAGAAACTAAATGCTTTAATGTATAAAGTAAAACATATATCTACAAGTGAATGTCATCTGTTCAAATATACAAGACATCTATTCCATGATGGGAAAATCCTTAACAACACAATATGTTTCCCCACTGCTAAGACATAGAACATGGCTTCGTGAGTTATTTTTGACATCAACAGGTAAAACTTCCAATGTCAACAAGAAGGAGAAATCAAGAGCTATGATAATCAAAATAATCAGGTTCTAGACATTAATAAAAATTCCGAGACAAAATAGGACATACTCACCTCGGAAATCTCACGGTCATCAAACAAGCTGTAAAATTGGATGCAATAGTTCTCTGTTTTCAATGCAATCAACCCAGTAGAGCGGTCGAAAGCAAACTTGCTGCATAGACCTTCATTTTTCTTGGGAAACAAAAGAGGAAGCTGGACAATGTAGAAAACGAAATTTCTATAACAAAAACTTGTTGCATAAAGTTGCCAATGAAAGATTCAAATAAATGTTACAAAAAATTACGAAAGCATAAGACAAAGCAGCATTTATTTAGTGCATGTGTCTAAAATCAGCACAGCAGATCAGCATATAACCATAAATGCAAATAAACACTCCGATGAATGTTGAGTTCGACAAAAGGTAAAATAAAAAGAGAGTCCAATAAAGAGCATTAAAGTCCGATATACAAACTTCACACACATACTGATTTAATTACTGAGCATTTCACAGTCACATATCTGAACTTTCCTACTCCCACAAAGTAAGGTCCAACTCGGGGAATGATTACAAATGCAATAACATGTAGATAGAACTATTACTCATATTGCCCTTATCGAAATACACTTGTTATACATTCGGACAACAAGAGCACTTACTTAGAAACATATTAACAATAACAATTAACAACAATAATAAAATAAATTCCAAGATCAAAATGGAAAGTTCACAGAATTACGAATTGCTAAAAAAAAAAAAAAAAAACAAACCTTGATCCCAGAAATTGACTTCAAAATTTCCATTGATGGCATTTTCAGTAGGTGAATTCGATTATCTGCACAAGAGATCTAAGCACCCACATTTCAGTAAAACCATTCAGGCCAAAAATCACCCTCTCTGCAGAGGCTATCCCTTGGTACAATACAGATCTATATATAGGTTGATAGAAGATTTCCTTACAGAGGCAAGCCAAGGATCTGGAGAATCTGTGAAATACAGAAGTGGAGATCCAATCCTTGGCAAAAATTTCTTTTTTCCTGTGTCAATCTGCCAGACAACAAGAGCACCTTCCGTACCGCCTAAATCAACCAAATTGTGTTAAAACAGAATATCATAATATCTATAAATATACAAGACTGATTAAATTAGATCTCATTTGCTAAGCCAGTTTTCAGCTACAACTACTCAATCGCCAAGATGATGTTTGCTTACCCGAGTATAAATAAGCTCCATCAGATGAAAACGAGAGAACATTTACTTTGGCAGAATGCCAGTGCCATGTGGAGCAAGAATCAGCTTCGTCATCTCCCCTCACACCAGGTCTTTCTTCCTCATTATTGACCGGTCTATTATTTAGTGCTTTAACAAAAGTTTGACTACCAAAACCTCTCCAGATTAAAATCCTTCCAGTTATATCACCCGCTGCTACAATTCTCTCAGTTGGATGGAATGCAAGAACTGTCAAGTTCTTTGTGTGATGCAAGCTAATCTTTTTAACAGCTAAGCGCTCAGTATCCGTATCGGGCACTTTCCAAATGCAAATCTTGCGCTTGTTTCGAATCCCAAAGAATTTCCCTGAAGGGCTGATAGTTATAAACTCTGGTTGTTCACTCTGCCCATTTGAAACACCATATAGTTATGCATCTAAAACTACGAAAAAATAGGTAAATATAAACTGAAATGCCAGAGTTAAAAACTTATAATACAACTTTTTAGGGGTTTCAAAAGGTATTTTACTTACAATCAGACACATTCACATCGCCAAATTAAAACCCTACACGTACGTTCTCACTTTGTAACTGCCCAAGATCTAAAATGCGTGAGGACGTTCTCTATCACATCATTTTATGCGATTTTAAAAGATTTGGCTAGTATGTTTATCGCTACAATAAGCTGAAGAAGAAATTGAGCCTAACACGAGATATAATACAGCAAACAGCAGCAATGTGGTAAACCTACTTTTGTACCGCAAAGCACATCAAATGACAAAAAACAGAAATTGTTAAGGAAAAAAAGTAGTTACAAAGTTAGACCTGTCCCAAAATAAGTCCACCAGCCATATGAGATTCGGTCAAGTTACACTTCATAATCTGTCCCCTCGAAATCTTAACTCTTTTTCGTTTCAGTTTCGGATTCTCGGGCTCCACTAGATTCTCAACTGAGACATAGGCAAAAACGTCATGCTTATTTTCTTTAGCTTTCACGGGTTGGGGTAACATAGATGGAATAACCTGTAAAACAAGAAAACAAGTCACCATGCACATCCATCACCATCATAATCACCAATTTCCCACAAACCACTCAAAGCTATTCAAGCTTCCTTTTTTTTTTTTTAACAATCTCAACAAGAAAACTCCTGTGCAATGTTACAAACAAACAATATTAAGGGGAAAAAAAAAACTGCACTACTTCGTCCACTTTTAGACCTTATTTCACACAATGACATTTCTTAGTCTAAAATTTGACCATTTAGCTATACACAAAAAAAAAAAACAAAAAACACAAAAAAAAAAAAACAAAAAAAACAAAAAAACCTTACCATAGAGTGAATAGGCATATTAACATCGATGGTCTTCATCAACTCAGACACCGAGAAGTCCCAGTAGCGAATCGTCCCGTCGAGCGAGGCGGTCCAGCAGAAGCAGAGGGATTGGCCGGCGAGGCTCGCCGCCGGCACCACTACGACCGACGTGACCTGCGCGGTGTGGCCTTCCAGCGCCGATACCTGACCAGCACAAGGGGCCGCAGAAAAGTTAAACTAACGAATTTCAGTGGCCCGAAGTGGAATTACGGAGGAATTGGAGGGCAAAACTGCACAAAAAAAAAAAAAAAAACCTGGAGGGCGGTGGAGGTGCTGAAGACGGAGACGGCGGTGCCGGTGCAGACGAGGAGGCGCGTGGCGTCGTTGGAGAACGCCGGCGGCGCCGAGACGTAGCTCTTGCCGCCTCTGATCATTCTGCGTTTTAGAGAGAGAGAGAGAGAGAGAGAGAGAGAGAGAGAGTGGTGCTGTGTGTTGTTGTGTTGTGTGGGTTTCTGGTTTCTCTGTCTGTGTTTTTGCTCGGTTCTCTCTCGTTTGGGGACTGTGGCAATTTGGTAAATCTTTTAAGTTTCTAAACCCTTAAACCCTTATCGAGTCTATGTTGGGCCAAGCTTTGTACGAACACCTGTTCAAGGCCAGGCCCGAAATTAAAGGGCAGTTTTGAAAAATGTCACTTCGAGAGCTTGTTTTGAAAATTGTGATTTTAAAAGAAAAGGTACTGTCTGTGCCCACTTTTAGAATGTGTTTGATTGAAGTGATAGAGTAGTAAGAGGATGGAAAAGATGAGAGAGAGAGTTCAAATTCACTTCTTTGGTTGGAAGGAGGAGAAGAGGGAGAGAGAAGGATAGACGGAGAGCGCATTCACCATGGCCCACCAAATTGCATCATTCAATAAGTGAAATGAGGCAATTTCTCCTTCCTTTTTAATTAGTAAAAATTCATTTTACCTTTAAATTAATTAATAATATATAATAAGATGGACAATATTATCATTATATAAATAACTAATATCAATTCACTCATCTCTTCTTCATTCTAACCAAACAATTTGAAAGATTATTATATTTATCTTCACTCTTCACACTCCTCATCCCTCCAATATTCTTCATTCTTCATACTCTCCATCCACCCAACCAAACGCATCCTTAGTAGTGAATCTAACTAAATTGATTCCTTATTATTATTATTATTATTATTTTTTTTATAAATGAGGAAGACAAAAAAAAAAAAAAAAAGAGGGAGGAGATGAGTGAAAAATTTAGGGGTGGCAATTCGTGTCGTGGGTCGTGTTCGTGTCGTGTCCTATTCGTGTTCACGTAATTTTGACTAGACCCAGACACGACCCATTTATTAATCGTGTCTAGAATGAAGACCCAGACACGACCCATTTATTTTTTAACAGACCCAGACACGGCCCATTAAGACACGGTTACTATTCGTGTCTAACCGTGTCTTAATGGGTCGTGCAGACCCACGAACCCATTTATTTAAATAGGTCCAAATGGGTCACACAACCTATTTTTAAATGGGTTTAAACGGGTTTTGAACCCATTAAGACCCATTTATCCCAAAATGAATTAACTATAAAAAAACACTTAAAAATTAAGTGATTAATACACCAAAATATAATTATAGTCTATCAATATTAAACATAGCCACAAGTTAATCCCTTAAACATAAATAAATAAATAAATAAATAACAATCCATCAAACAAAACCATAATCAAACCTAAGTCACAACAATCCATCAAAGAAAATCATAATCAAACCTACGTCACAACAATCCATCAAATAAAAACATAATCAAACCTATGTCACAACAACAACAAGATAATTAGATAAATAAAATGAAAAAAAAAAAATGAGCGCTCAAAATTGAAATTAAAAAAATTAAAAATTAAAATATATATATATATATGGGTATTAAACGTGCCATAATCGTGTCTATCCATTAAAACCCGTTTAGTAAACGTGTCTTAACGGATCTTATTGGGTCGTAATCGTGTCTACCCATTTGAGACCCAATTATTAATCGTGTCTAATTGGGTCTAATCGTGTTTGCGGGTTCGTGCCGTGTTCACCCTTTATTTAATCGTGTTAATCGTGTCCGACCCGGTTAGACCCAGACCCATTAAGGGAGGACCCAAACCCGCTTAAGTCGTGTCGTGTCTCGTGTCTGGACCCAGATTGCCGGCCCTAAGTGAAATAATAATTTGCTAATGAAAAATGTAGCATGACTAGCAAGTTTGACGTGGATTGTAAACTTAAATTTAAAAAATGTCATTAAATCAAATTGTTTCAACTTTTTTCTAAAAGGGAGGCTGGGCTATCATTGAGGAGAAGAAAGGGCGATGTATATGCAAGGGAGATTTCGTGAAAGGGATAAGTGCAAAATTAGCACACCACTTAAAAATTCATACTTCAAGTAATATGTTTGCTTGAATTCTATTCTATATTCATAATAAAATAGTAAGGTGGAAATTAGAAGTGCTATACAAAATGCATAGATTAATGTTTTGTTTGTCAATGATAAACAAAATCTTCATTAATTTTGTATTCATTAATAGTGTGCCAAAAAAGGAGACATTCATCAAAATCTTCCTTATGAAAATGCCTTTTTTTCCACCATTAATTTTGCACTTTTTTTGTATTGCACTTTTGTAAGCCCTGTGATTACGTCTAGCCTAATTTTGTATAAAAAAGTTATTGTGCAAATTTTATCGTAGTATTTCCTTCCATCAAAAAATATTTTGTATATATATATATATATATATTAGTTTTTCCTTCCATCGAAAAATATGAATTTTTCGGTAATGTCTCCGAGTCATCTTTATGCTAAGGGGTCAAAACGTAATTTTATCCATTCTTGCACCGAGACGACCAGAAGGCTTCATAAATCATGCCGATATCAAGATTATTTTTGGCTTAGTATATTTTGAAAGGTTAAAATCTCCGACACAGCAAAATTTTCAAAAATAGTCCCCGAATTTTTAAAAATTACAGTGTTGACCCAAAAGTTTGAAACCAAGAAAATTAGTAGTAAAAATCAAAACTGACTTTGATATAGGCTCTAATTATGATATTAGGCCTATAAATAAAATTTGGGGTCATTCCGGTATAGAACGAAGCCGTTACGATCAAATATCAACAGATAAGAGGCTGAATCGTAAATTTGAAGAAAAATAGCAAATGAAATCTTAAATTTGTAAAAATTTACTGGATGTCTTATAATATCATATAGGGTTATAAAATAAATATAAATCTCATAGAAATCCTTTTTAGACCTTAGTTGCTTTTTCCAAGGGACTAAAATGCAAGAAAAAATCATATCTGGGGCCAATTTATAATTTATACAAATATGATGCATGAAATATTGTGCTGGCAGCAAGTATTCAGAGTGAAAAAGAGGGTTTATCAGCCCTTTACACCTTCTTCTTTTAGTCAAACAATATAGGGAATAATTGGACAAATGGCAAGTAGATTTGACTAGGGTTATAAGCTCTTTAATTTTATAAAAAAAAATGCACAAATAGAGGTTTAATTGAGAAGCAAGTATTATTTCACTCAGCCTCATTGCCGACCAAAGAAAGAGAGAAAGGGATAAAGAGAAAGAAAGAAAGGAAAAGAAAGAAGAAGAAAGAAAGAAAGAAAAAGAAAGAAGAAAAGGAGAGGAAGAAAATAGAAGAATTATTCTTGAAGTTCAAAGCTCAACCTAGGTAACAAAATATCTATTTCTCTCCTTTATTTATCTATTAGCTCATTGTTAAGGGGTTTTATTATGGTGTTTATTTAAGAAATGTTAGTGTTAAATGTTAGAGTTTCATATTAGGTTAGAGTTCATGCTAATAAATTTTGAACAAGAACTTAGTTTAGATTGATGTTTGATATTTTAGTTTGTGTTTATGGTTGATGTAGAATGAAGACGAAGACAAATCCTTAGACTTTTATTGTATGGTTGCATGTATGAGATTCTTAAAGAAAGTTGATAGAGAATGGTGTTAAACAATGCTTAAAGTAAAATCTTAACCAGCTTCTGAACACATTAATTTTTGACTAGACAAATA
Organism: Boehmeria nivea var. tenacissima; assembly: GCA_018132145.1. Classification (NCBI taxonomy): domain Eukaryota; kingdom Viridiplantae; phylum Streptophyta; class Magnoliopsida; order Rosales; family Urticaceae; genus Boehmeria; species Boehmeria nivea. The sequence continues at coordinate 5,640,931 of CM030885.1, read as the reverse complement.
CATGCATTATTGTATCTTCTATTTTTAACTAAAAATAGACTCTTGTAGCTTTCTATACAAATAAGAATTACATCAAAAAGATTTTTCTAGAATTATTTAGAATGTTTCAAAATTAGACTTAGAATCTGCGCTTAAAACTGAATATATTTTAATTCATTATATTATTGAGTATGTTTTGGTAGATTAATTATATAAATTATATTTTCCTCCTTAAACTATACTTGTTTATATTTCTACACAAACAAGAATCACATCAAAAGGATTTTTTTAGAATTATTTAGAAATTTTCAAAAATTAGAGTTAGAATCTGCCCTTGAAACTGGATATAATTTATTTAATTATATTTTTTTTGTATGCTGTAACACGCTAATGATATAAACCAAATTTTATCCTTAAACTAGATTCTTGTACCTTTTTACTTAAAAAGGGAGCACATACAAAGATTTTTCTAGAATTAACTAGAATTTTTCAAAATTAGGTTCAGAATCTACCTTGTTTAGGGGAAACAATCTGAAAACTCTATATTTCGAGCTCTTTTTGGAAAATACCTATAAGAACCGTTTTTTTAGTAGTTGTTCTTTGTTAATGTCAGAAACACCAACAAAGAACACATGGTGACACTAAAACGAGATAAGCAACACATGGTGCAGAATAATAAAATGAGAAGAATAATAAAATGACACGGGAGAATTGGTTACGCAGTTCGGCAACGCCTACATCTGCGAGGCACGCCCAGATAAAAAGATCTACTAAAAAAACTCCAATCGAGGTCTCTCGGACTTATACAAGATTGGACTCCCTCCAACTCTCTTCCTCCGTCACCCCGTTGACCTAGTGATCTACCCTTGATGAGATCCCCTCGCCTTACAAATTAACCCTGACAAGATCCCCTCGTCTTATAAAACACACTCTCGTGTGGTCAATCACCAAAAAAAAAAAAACTGTTTACAACACTAGAACACCTAGTGTCACAACACTTTAAGAAATACCTCACAAGAGTGTGAACAACTTTACAACATAATATATAAACAAGAGCTCTCAAAACCCAAAATGTGAATACACTCAAGCTCTTTGTATTTTTCACTCTCTGCTCTTTCTCTTAAAGCCGGGATAAAAACTCTCAAGAGAGCTGCAAAACACGTCTTCATCATAAGAATATAAAGAGCAATGCACAAGGAAAGGTTTAGAGACTTTTCTTCTAAAGACCACTATTAAGACACCCATATTAAATGGGTCAAATTACCTCATAACTCCAGAATAATTTGACCATTAAGAGAGACAACCAAGCAAGATGTGATCATGAAATGAGCTGTAAAGATTTCCTCCAAAATCTCGGTCAACAATCTTCTTGTTCGCTCGAAAACACACGCGAATTATAACCGCAAGTGCACGGGTCGTTCAAGTAATACAATGGATTGTGAGTCTGAATATCGTCCCACGGAGAACAAAATGCCTATATTTAATTACTACGATTAATGAAGAATCACTTTGTTTAGAAATCGAATTCAAGTGGATGTTATAAATTAAAATGAACAAAGCAATTAAATTAAAGTAACAAATAACCAAATTTCACGAATTAACTCAATTAACTAAATACTAGGTTCGATTGGCTTCCCTCGATGCTTCCTCAATTCAATTAATTACTAACTCCTCACCACAACTTTCAATTTTATGCTAGTCTAAGAGGTTATAAATTATGTCGCAGCTCTCGCTTATCGACCTAATTATGTGTTTGATCCTAACTCACGCGTCCGCTTGCTAGAATTAAGTACATTTAAGTTCAAAATAATTATTTATTTAATTAATAAAAATATTGGCTATTTTTTAAGAGAATTTTAAGAAAATAGCCACTGTTTACAAAATGATTTTAAAAAATAGCCATAGTTTCAAAAAATTTAAAAACTAGCCCTTTCAGAAATTTCTGACACGTGTCAGAAATTTCTTACAGCACATTTTATGTGTAATTTTGTTATTGTCAGAAATTTTTTATAATGTGTTATGGCTAGTTTTTAAATTTTTTGAAACTGTGGCTATTTTTTGAAAACACATAGTCCGAAATGGCTATTTACTTAACTGACCCTTTTTTTAAAACATGATTAAAAAAAGAATTTTATGAAAATAGCCACTGTTTACAAAATAATTTTAAAAATAGCCACAATTTCAAAAAATTTAAAAACTAGTCCTTTCATAAATTCCTGATAAAATATTTGACACGTGTCAAGAATTTTTTACAGCAATTTTATGTGTAATTTTGTTATTGTCAAAAAGTCCTTACATGTATTATGATTAGTTTTTAATTTTTTGAAACTATGGCTATTTTTTAAAAACACACCGTTTAAAATAACTATTTATCAAACTGGCCCTAAAAAATAGTTATTTTTTAATAATCACTATATATAATTTCTTCTCCTGCTAATGAGATTACTTGCCAGCATATTTTGAAAAGAAAAGAAAATTTGCAATACTAGAGAGACCAATTTAAGTTAGACTATTACATATAAAAAATGCGAATCTTAATGTATATATCACATGCATAAGTATTTTTACACCACTTCTAACTGAACTAAAAAGTTAACACAAAAACCAATATCAGACTCGGATCCCTCATTAATTAATTGGCAAATGAGATTAATTGACAGCATAATTGTACAAAAGAACATTGTATTAGACTCGGTTTTGATTGTGATTTATTTATTTATTTAATTATGTCTAAATGAATAAAGAAGACATTTCGTATAAAAATATAAGAACATTCCTTATGATCAGCAAAATTAAAAAAAAAAAAGCCTCCAATATAAAGAGAGACACCAAAATTTGCAATATATAAATAAGCTAGTTCGAATTAATATTATGTATATATCAAATCTACGAAAACCTTAGCAAATAAATAGATATATATAAGAAAATCTTTAAAAGCTTATAAGCCATAATTTCTTTGGAGATTAAAAAATAAATAAATAAATAAGTCCTTAACAAGAAAGAAAATCCACAGTTATGACTTATGTCTTCCGTCCACACTCATCAATGTACGATATAGACCCAAAAACCACTTTAGAAAACCCTAATTCCAGATCTTTCTCTCAACGCCTATAAAATGAAATGGATGCTATTCACTATTCAAGCCGTCAGACCAAAGCATCTCCAAAAGTCATTCTAGGGCACGTCGAAGATTTTTTTTTTTTTTCGTAGTTTTATATAATATTTTCGACAATACACAAAATTTTAAGCCTAAACCAAACATGCCTCTTGTGTTAGATTCTTGAATAATATGTTCATAGAAGATGGTGGCCAAGACGATGAGGAAGCTGATACTAAGAAAAAAAAAATTGTAAATTGATGAACGGTTCAGCGAAATACCAAATGGTATACTTTTTTATTTATTGCAAGTTTATTATTATTATTTTTTAATAACAAATCCTTATCGATTTTGCTTTGTTCAAACAAGTAGCTTATACCGTTTATAAACTATTGTTCACTTTGATTGCTAAATGATTTATAAACTATTGTGACATTTTCAATTTTGGGATACTGATTTCTCTTTAGGCGGACTTGTTCACTTTTTTTTTTATTATTAGTTACTCAATACTCAAAGACGAATTGGGGACCATGGACCTATAATTTCAAGCTCTAATAAATTGAATAAAATAATTATTCAATTTATTAATTCTAAAATTATTCCACTATAAATCCGGGATTGAACTCTTTACTCAAAACATTTACCAGTCCATTGATATAATCATTTCATGAATTTCAACCCTCCATAATGATCCATAATTAGAGCTGGATAAATTACCGTTTTGCCCATCTAATTATTTATCGATTCTAAGTACCATCGTGTCCAGTAGTGAATGTTTAATTTATAACTTATAATTAGAGCGCTCAAACCATTTAGTTTCAGAAACCGATACTTAAGGAGATCATTTAATCTTTCTCATTGAGAAAGTTTTGGATTCCGTATCTGTAAAACACATTCTCAACTATTTGTGCTTCCAGGACTCCGAAATGCAATTGTTGGGCTCATTATCCAAATGGAATTTAACGAACAAATCAAAAGGTCAATCGACACAAACAAAGAGTTTGTGTACACTCAGGATTAAGGTTGATCTTCATATGAGGTACATTTAGGTCTTTATTACGGTACTTACTAAATGACCTTAAAATAACGTCTAGTCATGTCCTATATAATCAAATTATATAAAATGTATCCACTAAGTGTCTTAACACTAAAAATTCGGATAAAATTTTCACATTCATTATGTAAGTGGATCATATTAGTAATTACCAGTCAAGCCGTCCAATTCTTGACTTAATTACAAACTTCTTTAAATATATTATCCATAATATTAATCCTCTTTTGCATAATATACTTAAACAATAATATTATGGTTTATATAATATATTATGGACTATGAATATTCATTTTTATCAAGCATAAAACACTCATACTAGAAAATAAATACTTCTTTTATTAATTTCAGCAAACGTTCACAAAAATAAATTAAACATTGCAATAATGCTTTAAGGGCACATTCCCAACATAATTATCATATATGTATTTTGGTCATATAGACCCTTTTTTTTTTTTTTGTAAAAAGAATCCTTATGGGAACATGTCTTAACTAAGTTGACACGCCTAGGAGAGGAGTGGCATACTAACTATGTTGGCCTTCCGAGCCCTACCACACCAACCAGAATCCAAATATTATTAAATAAAAAAGAAAAAATACAAGAAAATCCATATACTATCCAGAAGAGACAAACTAAAGATAAAATAATAAAAAAAAACCAAGAATTAATCCTATAGGATCTACTCAAAGTGCAATGGGACCTCGTTAAAACCTCTATTAGAGAAAATCCAATGGGAAAATCTAATAGAGAAAAAAGAGTGCGTAATCCAAGATAGTTTAAACATTCTTAAACGTATAAAAAGGGATAGGAACCAAGTCTTAGTAAATTATTTTTAACAGATGCTCGACAAAAAGTCGTAAAGAAAGCACATGGAATTGGATTGGTCATTATTCCAATATCACGCGATAATAGGACGTACAAAGTTGGTCTTTCTCTCTGCAAGCGTCTTGATGGAATTTAGCAAACAAAGGAAGGAGCTAATAAACCCAAATTTAAAGATTTAATTAATTTCCCTCTTTTTATAATCGCAACGAGACTGTCCATAGAAAGAAGCTAAGGCATGCTCCTTGTTTTTTTGATCTCAAGAGTTCCAAAATAAGTGAAACTAACTCAGACACCTTTTCGATTGAACCTAACTGTTTGAAAGGAATGAACCAAATTTCAATAATAATCAATTTCAACGAATTTACCCAATAATCAACTTTACGAATTCTGAAGAATAATCTAACCTAAAAATACTAACCTAAATTTCTTTTATAAAAAACAACCAATTGCCCCACTTGAAAAGTACCTAAAAATTCATCAAAACCCTAGAGAAAACACTAAAACAATCTAAAGTATGTGAGTGTAGTTGGGGGGGGGGGGGGGGGGGGGGGGGGGGGGGGGGGGGGAGTGTTGGGTTGTGCTCGAGGGTTTGAAGGTGACGAGTGCTTGGGGATGGCAATGGGGGCTAAAGGTTAGAGAGAGAGAGAGAGAGAGAGAGAGAGAGAGAGAGAGAGAGAGAGAGAGAGAGAGAGAGAGAGAGAGAGAGAGAGAGAGAGAGAGAGAGAGAGAGAGAGAGAGAGAGAGAGAGAGAGAGAGAGAGAGATGATGATGATGATGATATATGAGAAATGAGGTTTTAAAATTAGGGCCAGTTAAGCAATTAGTCATTTTAAAGATAAAGTTTGAAGGTTTTAGCCATAGTTTCATGAAATTAACGATTTAGCAATAACATGTAACATTATATACGTGTATGTTACATGTCACATGTCACATATATACGTGTAAAAAATGTAACATTACATGGCTAAATCCTTAATTTCGATATTTTAGGGTTAAATTCTAAAAGATTACCCAAAATTTTGGTTAAATGCCTAAAAAACTCTTTAAAATAATCTCGGGGATAATAACAATTAAAACTGACTATTTTGAACCATAAAATAAATAAAAGATAACGGTGATCAAACATGTGGCCGACACCAATATTGATTTTGGGACAAAAATTCTACGGGGGCCAAAATTTTGTCCTAAGATTCTAATGGGACTTATTATCGATGACCACGTATGGTCACAAATAGTAAAATATTAATTAAAAATTATCGTGATTGCTGATATTTTATTTGAGTAGTGCTAGACATATTAACTTTTTTTATCAACTTTTTAATACAAACATATATGTCATGCTATCATTGGTGAGTGTTTATCATTTAATTAGAAGGATATCAATCAAAACATGACACTTCATTTGCCACATAGGTTGGTATTAAAAAGTTAGTAAAAGAGTTTGGTATGTCTAGAATTATTCATTTTATTTTGGTACTAAATTTTAGCATGCGACAAAATGTGTTCGCATATATTTTTGTATGCGGGAGGGTGGGAAAGTTTTGCGCTCATCCTTCGGTCCGCAAATTTGTGTCAACAACCACATATCGTCGCTAATATTCTGAAACCAATATTAATGTCTACAAAAATTTCTTGTTTTGGTTGTGATTATTATCGCGCGATCATGTGTGGTCGCCACAACGTGGTCGTTCATATTGTGATTGTCAATATTACTTTTTCTTGTAATGAGTGTCGAATCATAAGCTAGAGTTTGCCCAATCTTTATAAAAATGTTAAATACATATATAAATATATATAAAATAAGATATAATTAATTAACACTTATCAGTTATTATAAGTCGCAATGTCACTTTGATATTATTAAATATGAGAATCAAGATATTAAAAAATATTAGGAAAATAGATTTTTAAAATTTTCACAATATTTATGCTGTTGTATGGGATACTATAATATATAAATAATTAATTAATTAACACGATAAAAAAATGATTTAATAATTTTTGTTGAGTTAAAATTATGTGACTGTGTACGTCACACATATGCATTATTGAAATAGTCGGTGAATTAAGAAGTTTTAAAATTTGAGACTTAAAATAAGTTGTAAAATTTAAATAGTTAGATTTAAATAATTGGTTTATTTGGTATTTAGTTATTATTTTGTCCATATTTCAAAAAAATATGTAATATTTCAATTAAGAATTTAATCATTAGCCATGAAGAATTAAGGGCATAAATATTAAAGTTAAATTACTATATTATGTAGTGAACAAAATAGTTATTTATTAATTAATAAAAATATTGGCTATTTTTTTAAAACATGATTAAAAAAAAGAGAATTTTAAGAAAATAGCCACTATTTACAAAATAATTTTAAAAAATAGCCACAATTTTGAAAAATTTAAAAACTAGTCCTTTCATAAATTCCTGACAAAATTTTTGACACGTGTCATAAATTTTTTACAGCAATTTTATGTGTAATTTTGTTATTGTCAAAAAAAGTACTTACATGTATTATGGTTAGTTTTTAAATTTTTTGAAACTGTGGCTATTTTTTAAAAACACACCGTCTAAAATAGCTATTTATCAAACTGACCCTTAAAAATTATTTTTTAAATAATCACTATATATAATTTCTTCTCCTGCTAATGAGATTACTTGCCAGCATATTTTGGAAAGAGAAGAAAATTTACAATATTAGAGAGACCAATTTAAGTTAGACTATTACATTAAAAAAATGTGAATCTTAATGTATGTATCACATACATAAGTATTTTTACACCACTTCTAACTGAACTAAAAAGTTAACACAAAAACCAATATTAGACTCAGGTCCCTCATAAATTAATTGGTAAATGAGATTAATTGACAGCATAATTGTAAAAAAGAAAATTGTATTAGACCCGGTTTTGATTGTGATTTATTTATTTATTTATTTCTAAATGAATAAAGAAGACATTTCGGATAAAAATATAAGAACATTCCTTATGATCGGCAAAATTTAAAAAAAAACAAAACAAAAAAAAAGCCTCCAATATAAAGTGAGACACCAAAATTTGCAATATATAAATAAGCTAGTTCGAATTAATAATATGTATATATCAAATATACGAAAACCTTAGCCAATAAATAGATATAGAAAATCTTTAAAAGCTTATAAGCCATAAATTTTTTGGAGATTAAAAAAATTAAAAAATAAAAAAAAAGTCCTTAACAAGAAAGAAAATCCAGAGTTATGACTTATGTCTTCCGTCCACATTCAATGTACGCTATAGACACAAAAACCACTTTAGAAAACCCTAATTCCAGAACTTTCTCTCAACGCCTATAAAATGAAATGGATGCTTTTCACTATTCAAGCCGTCAGACCAAAGCATCTCCAAAAGTCATTCTAGGGCACGTCTAAGATTTTTTTTTTCATAGTTTTATATAATATTTTAGACAATACACAAATTTTTAAGCCTAAACCAAACGTGCCTCTTGTGTTAGATTCTTGAATAATATGTTCGTAGAAGATGGCGGCCAAGACGATGAGGAAGCTGATACTAAGAAAAAAAAAATTGTAAATTGATGAACGGTTCAGCGAAATACCAAATGGTATACTTTTTCAATTATTGCAAGTTTTTTATTATTATTTTTTAATAACAAATCCTTATCGATTTTGCTTTGTTCAAACAAGTAGCTTATACCGTTTATAAACAATTGTTCACTTTGATTGCTAATATAAACTATTGTAACATTTTCAATTTTGGGATACTGATTTCTCTTTAAGTCAGACTTGTTTACTTTTTTTTCTTTTTTTTTTTCCTATAAAGCAAATGATATATGCATATACGGTTGCGATGGATAGTTTTGTACGTATTAGGTTATGTTCGAAGGGAAAATAAATTATTACAATATTCTGGGAACTTGTAATTTCATGTAAATGGCATAGTTTCTGCTTGGAGTGACATAATTGCCAGACTAGTATAAATAAAAAGTTTTAAATCTAACTCTATCATGATAATTTCTTCTTGTATACAAAAAAGTCTGTTTTGATGTGTATATCTCAAAAGCAATATTAATAGTCCCTTGAATTTTCATCATTGACCTAATTTCCTTGGCAGAGTGTTCAGATGGCTTCATAAAACCGGCTCAAGAAAGGCTTCCCCTCGGCGAAGAAGTCCCGGCCTTCGGGTGAGGAAAACCCGATTTCGGGTTCGTCTTTCGATTGAGTTCCCACAGCGGGACTTATGCGCCGGAGGGGCTTCAACAAACTGGCTTCCAAGGAGCTGAATCAGGCTTAGAGCGCGGAACATTAATGAAGGAATTGGGAGATATATATGCATATAAATTTTGTATTATATATGACTGTATATAATTCTGTAATTTGTAATGTGTTGCTCAGTTAAACTTCGTGTATTAGTGTAATGGTTTTTTCTGTGCTTTTGTAATTTTACGAGGGGTTTTATAATATAAGTGGCTTAAAAATACTTCTATTAGCCTTTTATTATTTTAGTTTTTTTTATTTTTTTATTTTTTTTAAGAAGAGGAAATCAGAAACTTCCCGTTTTCCGTTTTGTATACGGGTACTTCCCGTTTTCCGTATTACCTTTTTTTTATTAATTTATTTTGATCGCTGGATTTTAAATCTAATGGTCCTAAAAAAAACAAACAAACAAACGCATGACTGTTGTGTAACGGTCCAAAAATTATAAAAACAAAAAAATAATGTAGCCTAATTTATTTAGAATTGTTAATAATTATATACTACTTAAATAATTGCTAACAAAAATATTTTTATTTATTTATAACTATTTATAATTTATAATTATATACGACTTAAATTATTATTAACAAAAATAGTTATTATTATTTACACGGAGCACACTCCAACTTCTCAACGCCGTCATGAACCAAAGCTTTAAAGTGACGAGAAAAGATGGAAACTAAAGCTTCAAACGAATCTTTTTTTTTTTTTTGACAAATAATGAGAAATCATCAGTGCCTAGTTCTTTTTCTTTTTTATTTTATTTTTATGTAAATGATCACAACACAATCAGTGGTTATGATCTATTTAATATTGTTAGAGAAAAGTCAACTATCTTCGTACTTTACTAGTCATTGCCTTTTCTTTTCACTTCCAACTTGGCACTTTTGTCTCCACGATTGGCACCACTAGTCAGTGGTAATTATTCTTCTCCTTCTTCATTCACTCATAATTTTTGCCTTAGGCCAAATGGTTTGCCTCTGCATTCATTTCCCTTAGAATTTTTCTATCAGATTTCTCACTTCCTTGTGGTATTTTTCAATGCTTTCTTCTTTTGAGTTCAAAGATTCGTTAGACTTGATTTGCCACTAGTTGGGAGTCACTTTTAGCTCTAACTTTATTTATTTTTCAAGCATGAGCAAAGTCTTGGATTCGACATTGGTTGGGCATGGCATTAGCTTTAATTATTCCCCTTGATATTATAGATTTACAAGCCGTTTACAAGTCATATAAAACTAAAGGAATATAATCTCTCTCTCATACTCGAAGAGTTGATAATCCCTATGTACAATGAACCTAATGTATTTGGATGAAACTACCACATAAAAAAAAATAAAAAAATAAAAAAAAATAAAAAAGATGACTTACAAACTCATTGAAGATTTGTAGCTCCTCATTTGTTCTCTTTCCTAAGTGCATAAAGAAAGAGAGAGACTATTGATGTCTTGATCAGCACATTGAGATCAGTCCTAGAAGACAAAGACAAACTTCGTAAAGAAAGCAGTGGGAATTAGATTGGTCATTCCAATATCACTCGATAATATGACGTACAAAGTTGGTCTTCTCTCTGCAAGTCGTCTTGATGGAATCTATGGCAGACAAAGGAAGGAGCTAAACCCAAATTTTAAAGCTTTAGTTTCCTCTTTTTATAATGAGACTGTCAATAAATACAAAGAAGCTAAGGGGGCTAAGGCATGTTCCTTTTTTTTTTTTTTTTAGTTTTTTAGGCATTTAACTAAAATTTTTGGGTAATTTTTTAGGATTTAGCCATAGTTTCACGAAATTAGGGATTTAGCCATAAAATATAACATTTTTTGTTACATGAAACATATATATGTGTACAAGTGTAACATTTTATGTTACATATTACATTTAATGTTATATTTTTTACACGTATATATGTTACATGTTACAAAAAAATATTACATGTTATGGCTAAATCCCTAATTTCGTGAAACTATGGCTAAATCCTTTAAACTTTATCTTTAAAATGATTAATTGCTTAACTGACCATTTTTTTTTTCTTTATCTCAAGAGTTTCAAAAAGAGCGAAACTAAGTTAGATGCATTTTCTTGTTAACCGAGCTATACGAAAGGTATGAACTAGATTTTAACGGTAATCAATTTCAACTAATTTTACTCAATAATCAATTTTAACGAATTTTGAAGAATAATCTAACCTACAAATCCTAACCTAAATGTTTTTAGCCAAAACAACCAATTGGCCCACACCCTCACAATCCACCGAAACCCTAAAATAGTACCTAAAAATTTCATCAAAAGCCTAGAAAAGTACACTAAAAAAATAACAACATAAAAATACAACCTAAAGTAGGCGAGTATAGCGACCCTCACAAGTGTATCATATTATGTTACACGTGTATCATTTTATATTACACGTGTAACATATTATGCTATATGTATGTTACGGCTAAATCCTTAATTTCTTAAATTATGAGTAAGTCCTAAAAAATTAGTCAAAAGTTTGATTAAATCCTTAAAAATCTCTTTAAACAATGATCTATTTGGTATTTAATTATTATTTTGTCCATGTTTAAAAGAAACGTGCAATATTTTTAAAAAATTACGAAATTAATCATTAGTCTATAAAGAATAGGCATAAATATTAAATTACAACATTATGTAGTAAAGAAAATGACTATTTACTTAATTGATGAAATATTGACTTTTCTCTTAAAACATCATTAAAAAAAAAAAACAAAAGACGGAGAGATTTTTGAGCATATAGTCATTTTTTAGATGATGTTTTAAGAAAATACCCAACGTTTCCATTAATTAATTAAGAAATAACTATTTTCTAGTGTGATTTTATATTTATGCCCTAGTTTTGTGAGGGATTAATGTCTAGTTTCAAATTTTTGAAAACGTTGATAATTTCCTTAAAATATTAACCAGAAAATTGTCAAATACAAAATAGATGCTTAAAAAAAGTTATTGTCTTAATAATCACTTTATACAATTTCTTCTCTATTGCTAATGAGATTACTTGCCAGCATATTGTTAAAAGAAAAGAAAATGTAGAATTAGAGAGACCAATTTAAGTTTGAACATTACATTAAAAATGTGAATAACTATTTTCTAGTGTGATTTTATATTTATGCCCTAGTTTTGTGAGGGATTAATGTCTAATTTCAAATTTTTGAAAACGTTGATAATTTCCTTAAAATATTAACCAGAAAATTGTCAAATACTAAATAGATGCTTAAAAAAAGTTATTGTCTTAATAATCACTTTATACAATTTCTTCTCTATTGCTAATGAGATTACTTGCCAGCATATTGTTAAAAGAAAAGAAAATGTAGAATTAGAGAGACCAATTTAAGTTTGAACATTACATTAAAAATGTGAACCTTAATGTATATAACACATACATAAGTATATTTACACCACTTCTAACTAAACTTAAAAGTTAGAACAAAAACCAATATCAGACTCAGATCCCTTATTAATTCATTGGTAAATGAGATTAATTGACAGCATAATTGTACAAAGAAAATTGTAATAGACTCAGTTTGGGTTGTGATTTATTTATTTATTTCTAAATGAATAAAGAAGCCATTTCCTATAAAAATATAAGAAAAATCCTTATGATCATCAAAATAAATATAAAAAAAAAGGGAAAAAAGTCTCGAATATAAAGCGAGACACCAAAATTTGCAATAATATATAAACTAAAGTTAGTTAAAATTAATATTATGTTATATGTATATATCAAGTATACGAAAAACCTTAGCAAATAATTTCTATATATTATATATATATATTAAGAAAATCTTTAAAAGCCTAAAAGCCATAAATTCTTTGGAGATTAAAACAATAAAATAAAATAAGTCTTTAACATTTATGGTATTCTGTCCGCATTCAATGTACGCGTAGACACAAAAACCACTTGAGAAAACCCTAATTCTAGAACTCTCTCTCAACGCCTATAAAATGAAATGAAATATATCAGATGCTATTCATCATTCAAGCCGTCAAACCAAATCATCTCAAAAAGTCATTCTAGGGCACGTCTAAGATATTTTTCTTATTAGTATTATATAAATTTTAGACATTAATACACAAATTTCTAGTGTAAGATTGTAGAACAATATGTTCATAGAAGTTGGGGGCCAAGACGAGGAGGAGGCTGATGCTAATAAAAAAAAAATTGTAAATTGATGAACGGTTCAGCGAAATACCAAATGGTATACTTTTTAATTTATTGCAAGTTTATTATTATTATTTTATATCAAATCCTTCTCTAATTTGCTTTGTTTAAACAAGTTTCTTATGCTAGGGTTTGATCTCTGAATGATTTTTTTTTTCAGCAATTAAATATATCCTAGCGTTTATAAACTATTGTTCACTTTGATTGCTGAATGATTTATAAACTATAGATTGAAAATTTTTCGTTTGGAATAGTGATATCTCTTTAGGCGGATTTTTTCACATTTTTTTGTTTAAAAAAAAACAAAGAAACTGATATATGCTTATACGGTTGTGATGGATAGTTTTGTACGTATTAGGTTATTTTTTAAGGGAAAATAAATAATTGTAATATTCTGGGAACTTTTGTGTTATTATATAATTCATTTAAATGACAAGTTTCTGCTTGGAGTGGTATAGTTGCCTGACTAATAAATAGAGTTTTAGATTCAACTATGATAATTTCTTATTGTCCACTGAATCTTCATTATTGACTTAATTTCCTTGGCAGAGATTTGGATGACTTCATAAAACCAGCTCAAGAGAGGCTTTCCCTTGGCGAAGAAGTCCCGGTTTTCGGGTGAGGAAAACCCGATTTCCGGTTCATCTTTCAACAAACTGGCTTCCAAGGAGCTGGATCAGGCTTAGAGCGCGGATTAATGAAGTAATTGGGATATATATATATATATATATATATATATGCACTTTGACGGCTCTAGCGTTTAAGCCGGGGTGTCTCGGTAGGATTTTTGAAGAGGATGAATCATCATGGATACAATATAATTCTGTATTATATATATGGCTGTTTATAATTCTGTATTTTGTAATGTGTTGCTGATCTAATGAAGTGTAATGTTTTTTTTTCCTATATTTTTGTAATTTTACGAGGGTTTTATAACATAAGTGGCTTAAAAATATATTTTTTTTTAATTTTTAAGACGAGGAATTAATCAGAAACTTGTTTAAGTTTCAGTAGGTATTGCATAGGTTTCTGGAAATGTATGTCTATATCCTAACAAGATTGCCATCCATTCCTCCAACTTCAAACTCTTAAATTATTAAAAAGAAAAGAAAAGAAAAGAAAATAAAATAAAATAAAATAAATGCTTGTAAAAGAAAATATCTTAAAGTGCAAAGCCTCGCATATATGACCACAGGCACCTGACCTAATAATCTATAAAGTATAAACATATAGTTCCATATATAGCTGAAAATATGGGGAGCAGAAAAGGGTAAATTTGTTTTGCCCGGAGACTTTCTTTATCCCCAAATAAGATTTTAACGTCTAAGCAACCATACTTAAATTTTTAATCATTTTTTATTTTATTATACTTTATAATAACTGTTTTTGTTTAGGTGTCAACATCTTATTTGGGAAAAAGAAAAAAGAGACAAAAGATGTGGATTCCGCTAAAAAGGGTTTGGTATCTGTTTCCGTTTTGTACAAGAAAACGAGTACTCCCGTTTTTTGTATTATATAATATATATATATATATATTTTAAAATTTTATTTTGAGCATCGAACGGTCCTAAAAATCAAATAACAAACAGAGACCATTGGTCAATGGTCCAAAAAAAAATTGTAAGCCGTTAGGGGGCAGCGGTAATTTATTTAGAATTATTCATAATAAGTATGTACTACTTAAATAATTACTAAGAAAAATATTTATTATTTATTTATAATTATTTGTAACTATTTATGATTGTTTATAACTAGTTATAATTATTTATAATTATATACTACTTAAATTATTATTAACAAAAATTATTATTATTATTATCATCAACGGGGGATCACTCCAACTTCCCAAAGCCGTCATGAACCAAAGCTTCAAAGTGACAACAAAAGATGGAAACTGAAGCTTGAAACCCAATTTCTTTCAATTTTTTTTTTTTTTGGACATAAATGAAAAGAAATGGGAAGGAGTAGACAAATAATGAGCGCCTTGTTCTTTGTAATTTGTATTTTTTAATATATTCGACAATAACAAAATCAATGGTTATCCAACTAATATTATTAGGGTTTTGATTCAGTACAATCAGTGTACTGGTACGACGTAAAGTAAAAATAATTAATAAAATCAAAAGTGATTGTAACGAATTTAATACACATTTAATATACATTATTATAATAACTTACTTTTTTGTTATTTTGTTTTTTCAATTTATTATTTTGGTGTACAAATACAGCGGGTATATTGAATTAAAAACCATATTATTAAGGAAATTGTAAAATAATGGGTATTACTTAAAATCAATAACTAAAAAAAAAAAATTAGCCAAAAAAAAAAGAACCGTAAAAAAAGTAAAATAAATTTAAATGATTATACATTCGAGTATCCAATTGATGGGTAACAACGTAATTTAATTAGGGAAAATATGAATATTGGTAAGATATCAAATTTTCCATATATTTTTGTAAAGATCGAGTCTAAGGATCATAGATTTGTAATTTTCTCACAAATAAATGTCACTTCATCCCGACTATTTTTTTCTAGCAAGAATTTCTAATTGTGTAACGTTGCCTTTTTTTTTAAAGAGAAATTATACCTAATTTAAATAAGAGAAATTATAGTGAATACCCAATTTTTAAAACTTAATGTAAGTTATTACCCAATCTTTTGAAAAATATAGCCAATTGTGGGGAGTAAAAATTTGTGGAGCGTACGGCAAAGAAGAATAGTGACCCAAGTCCACCGTCAAAGGCTTCCTGGATAGAGTCGCCTTTAGTGTGGGGGATTGTTTGGGCCCGGCTCGTCAAGTTGGGCTTCGATGGAGTACTATCTTGGATAAGGCACTGAATTTGGATAAGGCACTGGTCTTGGATAAGGCACTGGATTTAAGGATCGTCAACCCATTTTGGTGAGCCAGCGATAGTGTCCCCACAGTGAGATGCTGGGTGGTGAGCTGGAGTGACAACCACGAAGGGAAGCACCCCTACCCTACGCTATGTGAGTCAGTATCTGCAAGAAATGAAAAGACAAACGGGTTGTAGAAAACCCGGTGATGGCCGTAGCACGAGTTATCCAAGTTAAGAGGTTAAGGCATAATATCCATGATTTATGGTAAAATAAGCCAAACTCATACTTGGAATATATAATAGTAATGAAATTATAGAACATGTAATAACTTGGCCCAAAAAAACATATTTTTGTGTTTAACTTTAATGTGCAAAACGCATAGTCAATGCATGGATATGCATGAACAAATAGTTTACTAACATGTCGAGAAGGTAATCAAGTTACGTATTGACGATAATAATGTGTATATTCACATAATCAATCATTCAATCAAATATGTATAGTCAGTCCATATTATAGGGAAGTAATTCATTATTAGTCAATATGGTGATTAGGTAGTATGTTGATAGTAGCGGCCGAAATCGGCAATAGGCGTAGCAGCCATAATATAATAAAGTAGGGGGGCATTTAGCCGAGGCCTGAGGCCGTAATGTGATGAGATAATGGCGTATAGCCAGGATTGAAGCCGTAATTGTGGTATATAAATATATTAATTCATCAAAGTATTATAACAGGAATTATCCTTCATATATATGTCAATACAGGTTTACCGAGGATCTTTATATCAAAATGTCCTTGTGATAACCATAGAAAGCCACACAGGAATTGGTCTCTGGGACATCATATGTGTGGGGACACAGTAATCCACTCACAGCGAACGGTCCATTTCGGACGATAAGATAGATGGTCTCTGAGAGACAGTAATGATAAGCGTGGTCCCGGAGGACGATAATATAATGGCTTGTGAGTGGACGAATAAGATGAGAATAAAGAAAACCAGCGGAGGGTTATTCAAAAGGACATCATTGATAGTAAATTCCTCAGTTTACGTGATGAGACATATATACTTGGGACGGCTTCTAGATCTAGTGCCATGCATGTAATCAATCAATGTCACATAAGTGTATAAGGTGGGCCCTATCATGATTATTCTATATGTCATATATAAAATAAATATTCATATAGTATTTTGGGTTCTAACTATAACATATGAATATAATAATCTAGTAAAAAGAGTAATTATATAGCCACGTTATAAACAATAATCATGTGATCAAATAAAATATATGATTAAGACAAATAAAAATCCAATCAAGTAAGACATATTTTCAATGCAATCAAGACTATATCAAGTATGTAAACATGTATAATGAGCAAGTGTATGACTATGGTATGTAAATAACTAGCATGACATGACATGTATAAATGTTAATGATAAATGGTGATCATGCCATATTTATATAAAAAAGTTATGAACTCGTCAGTTTTAAATGAAATGAGAATGTAAATCGCGAGAAAATAAAATACAGGACATGGCCTGATTTGCGAAAATTTAAATGACTGAAAAATAAGGAAAATAAAATACAGGACATGGCCTGATTTGCGTAAATTTAAATGACTGAAGAAATAAAGAAAATAAAGTACAGGGCACGGCCTGATTTACGAGAATTTAAATGACTAAAGAAATAAATAAAATAAAGCACAGGACACGGCCTGATTTGCGAGAATTTAAATGACTGAAAAAATAAGAAAAATAAAATACAGGACATGGCCTGATTAGCGTAAATTTAAATGACAGAAGAAATAAGGAAAGTAAAGTACAGGGCATGGCCTGATTTGCGAGAATTTAAATGACTAAAGAAATAAATAAAATAAAGCACAGGACATGACCTGATTTACAGGAATTTAAATGACTAAAAAAAAATAAGGAAAATAAAATACAGGACATGGCCTGATTTGCGTAAATTTAAATGATTGAAGAAATAAATAAATAAGATAAATGGTATAATGTCGGGACAACACATGGGTCAAATCCACAGACATTAACCAAGATCACGTCATCGGGATAACACGAAGTCAAATCCTCAGATGACAGGTTTAAGATTATGAGTGAATATATATATATATATATATATAATGTAATGGTATAATATAATATTGTACTTATTATGTACCTAATATATATAATATATGATGTGGTATATATATATAGTATATGTAACATAGTAGTATAATATGGTACTTATTATATACCTAATATATAATGTGGTGATGTATGGTATATAGGACATGATAGTATGTACATATGTAGTAATGTATGGATATAATGTGGATAAAAACATGGAATGATAATAGAAGCTAAAGCATAACATATTTAAATAATAATATGATAAACTAATTATGGAATATGTGTAATATCATGAATGGGCAAAAATATTGAATAATAGAGTGGGAGTAAATAGAAAGTAAGGTAAGGAGAATAAATAAACCTCTTTTAGTTGTTTTAGGAAGCTTTTGACACCATAGTTGCAAAATATGTAACACATGACACTTGTGTTTGATATGTAGCCAACTTGGTTAATGATGATAAAACAATGATTGGATGATGACTCTTGTGGACTTAAAGTATTGGAAGCTTTTGGAGAATATTTAGAAGAGTAAAGGGTAATCTTTTTGGTTGGTAGACTAAAGTTTAGGAATCTTAGTAAGGGAGAAGTTTCTAGAGAGAAAAAGAGAAAAAGCATATGGATGGAATATGATCATGATGGTAGAATATTTTTGATGGAATGTTTAGAAGCATGATAAGAAGAATAAAGAAAAAGATGGATTTTGGAATGTTGTGGGTTATGAGTGCTTTAGGTGAGAGAAAGAAAAAGAAAGAGGTTTTGAGAGAATGTTGGCTTATGGGTGGTATGGTGTTGGATTGGTATTATGATGTGATTATGTTGGTAATGGTTTTTGCTCCTCTTTTTCCCCCCCTTTTGTGGTGGTAAAGACCCTATTTATAGGGAAATCAAGTGGTTAAGGTGATGGAATTTTAACTCATGTGGTTAGGAAAAAATTAACTCACTTGGTTAAAATAACTAGGGTTTGTGTACCATGGTAAGATTTTTAACCTATGTAGTTAAGAAAAGTTACCTCATTGGTTAAAATAACTATGATTTATATACCATGGTGATATTCTTAACCCATGTAGTTAGGAAAGATTACCTCATTGGTTAAAAAATAACTATGGTTTATATGGTAAGAAGATGGTCTTGATGGATCATTATGATATGGATGGACTTTTCATATAATCATAAGTGTCATGTGAAAAAAGTTGTTCAAAATTTTGGAATTTGATAAAATTAGATGGTGTCTAAGTAGTATTGAAAAAATGAGGTTATTTATTTTCTTTGTCTAACAAATAAATATCATACTTAAAAATATGCTTATGAATTTTCCCAAGTAAAATTCATAAGCTTCTAAATATGACTCTATTTGTTAGCCTTACTTAATATTTTGAGCCTTCCACTCCATAACCCAATAAGTCACCCCTTGTGGGCTTGGGTCCCTAGATTAAATAATTATGTGCTTTTGGTAAAAATGTATTTGTTAATAAGAAATTTTTTATGATTTTCTAAAAAGATACAAAAATTAGCACATAATTATTTAATCTATGAGTTGAGAATTTTACCTTAGCTTGTTGGGCCTTCATGGGTTTTTTGATGAGCTTCCATGGGCCTTTGATGAGATTTGGGCCTTGATGGACTACATGGGCCTTGACGGATTTTTAGTGGGCTTTGACGGGTATATGGGCCTTGATGGATTTTTAGTGGACTTTGACGGGTATTATGGGCTTTGATGGACTAAATGGGCCTTGATGGGCCTTTAGTGGGCTTTGATGGGCTCATTGGGCCCTGACGGGTTTTTGATGGGCTTAGCGAATCTTAATGGACTTATTGGGCTTTGATGGGTTTTTAATGGGCTTTAACGGATTTTACGGGCCTTTGGTACATTTTCGAGATTCGGATGGCTTAATCTTGGGCTCGGGCTTGATTTTATAATTTGTTAAATTTTGACCATCAACATTTAGCCCCCTTGAGCGAATGAGTCGTGCAGCGTAGCGAGACGGGTCATTTGCTCAACAAATATCCTGTTTCAAACTAAGGTGGACAAAATTTAATAAATTTGTTAGTGAAATTTAATATAGTCGATAAATTGCCCTTTTGCGTCCGAGCTCGTGTGCACCATGTTGATGAGCTCGTAAAACAAAACAAACAAGTTAGTATCGACAAGATGTCGGACCATAATATAATGTACATTTATAATTATAGTGCATATATATTTTTTAAGGTAAAATTTAGTAGCACTATCAGGATATATATTTTTTTTTAAAACTTTAAACTAGTAATTATCATTATCACCATGTAACTAAACTACAAGAAGATTATATATATGTTTAACTACACATAAACCTTATTTAAAATTTACTCATTATATATATATATTTTCTTAATCCTTGCTAGCAAAGTGCACATCCTTTTAATTTGCATATAGAATCGTATATAATATTAAGCTAATATATATATATATATATATATATTTTTTTTTTTTTGTTTGACTTTGTGAGAACAACACGTGATAGTTAAACTAAGTAATATGGTTAAAATACCTTTTAAGTAGTCATTTGAGATAATTAGCCTATTTGTGTAATTTTTTTGAGATTTGCTGAGGAAGAAAATGATATTTTAACGTCTTCTGCTTTACCAAAAAATAAATAAAAAAAAAAATAACCCCCTTCTCCTTCCCTTGTGCTGGTCGACGGAAAAGAAAACAAAGGGGGAAGAAATTCGAGGAATAGGGGCGCAGAGAGAGAGAGAGAGCGAGTGAGAGCGAGCGGCAGCCGAGGAGAAATTTCCATTTTCTTGCTAGGCTCGAGCACTGTGGGTGAAAGAGAGGAAATCAAGTACCTCTTTGCGTGCTTAGCCCTTCTTCAAATCCAGGAAGTCAAAATGGACGTTCTCATCTTCCCCCCTTTTCTCTTTTTTTTTTCGCCGGACCCAAGTGGTCCTCGCCTTCGCCGCCCTTCGAACCCATTCGAGTTCCCTTTGCCGTTCGCTGCTTTGGGATCGCGGTCGTCGGCCTTCCGCTCGCCGCCATCGCCCAGACCCATTTGGGCTTGTTTACTGTTTGCCGCCATTCACCGCCGTTCGCCGTCGTTCGAACCCGTTCGAGCTCTCCTTGCCGTCCACTGCTTTGGGGTCGCGGTCGTCAGCCTTCCGCTCACCGCCATCGCCCAGACCCATTTGGGCTTGTTTACCGTTTACCGCCATTCACCGCCGTTCGCCGTCGTTCGAACCCGTTCGAGCTCTCCTTGCCGTCCGCTGCTTTGGGGTCGCGGTCGTCAGCCTTCACCGTTTTGCTGTTTGGAGCTCTAGTGGTTATCCGACGGTAACGTCTCTTTCTTTATTTGGTCCTCGATGCTCTGTTCTCTTTTTTTTTTTTTTTTTTTTTTTTTTTTTTTCGTGTCACTCGTCGTCACTCAAGGCCGTTCGTTTTCCTTGCTTGTGACTTTGGTAGCCGTCCCTCACCGTTTGCGAGTCCGGCGATTATCCTTTGCTTATTACTGCTCCGGTCCTGCTCGAGTTTGCCGTTAGTACCACGACTTCGCTCGGAGGTTGCTCGCTGCCGCTCGCCACCTTGTTGTTCCGTCGGCCACTTACAACTCCGGTAAACACCTAGTCCTTCTTATTCACCTTTGCTCGGACCCGTTTGGATTCATTAGTTGCCTTGATTTGTTGATAACTTGAACTGTTTTGAGTCTGTTTTGTTGATGATTTTGGCCTACTCGAAATTTGTTGTTGTTTGTGGTGTTCTGGCCTAACCGTCGTTGTCCCAAGCTGCTCGAGTCGGTCCGTCGCCCATCTCCACTGTCGCTCGGGATTTCTCGAGCCTGCTTTGTCGCTCATCTTTTCTTTGGTTTCGGTGCCTCCTTTTGAGGTATTTTCTCTTCCTCATTTTCATTCATCATCTTCATTTTTCATTTTTTTTTTTTTTTACTGATCCGGATACTTTCTTTTTTTTTTTTTAGCTCAAACTTGATCAATGAAGCATACAGGGGCTGCTCTTGAAAGTCCTAACGACGAGAAGTTTAAAAGGTAACAATTCTAAAGCGAAATATGAAGTTCGAGAATACCTTAGTAGATTTAGATAGATTGTGACCCTTTACGGGTACTGGGTTGTTGATGATTTGTTGCGTCCTGCTCTTAGCGATGTGTTGTTTTGTGATGTTGGGGTCTGTTTTGTTTGTCAAGGTGCTGAATCGAATACGCCCTCCTTATTTGTTATTTTGCTTGTGTGTTGTTTCTGTCCTTTGAGGAAAATGTGGTTGTGTGCTCGATATGTTGCTGAAATTCTGCCTTTATCGTGCCGTCATACTGCTGGTTTTCACTCGGCCACCATTTTGGTTGGTTGTTTAACAACTTTGTCCTAGACATCTTCTTGCATCCTTTTTCCAGCCCCCTCTTTTTTTTTTTTTTTGTTGTAGTAAACATACTGTCTTACTCCAGCTGGCTTGTATTCATGTTGATTGCTGAGACCCCCTTTTTTTGTAGTGACTAAATTTAATTTCACTTATGAAATTAAATTTAGCCTCCAGTTTGATGCTCCACACATTTTTTTTTTAGAATAAGCTAGTAAGGAAAATGGACAAAATATTTTAATCATACCTTGGCAAAATCGTAAAAAAAAAATTTTTTTTTTAGTAGGCTTCAAGTATTTAGGAGGAGGGTGCGCAGAGGACGTGGCGGTCGTCTCACTGCGATTCCTCCTACGACTTCTCCTTCAGCAGGGCTTGAGACAGGATCCGATTATCACGTGATTGACGCGAAGCCTCTGGCCGTCCAATTCCCTGGGGGACCGATGATCACCTTGCCGCCTTCCCCATTGACTGCTTCTCCTGACCGAGCGGCCTCAGCCCCTGATATTATTTACTTGGTACATTCTCGTCTATCCTCATATATACATTCTTCTCGTTTGTTATTGTTAAGTTGTTAAGTTGCTGTTTTTTTTTTTTTTTTTTTTTGCGCAGCCCTACACACCTCTGACACGACCTAGCTTCAAATCTGCTGCTCGTGAGGATTTTGACTTGAACAAACCAATTGTTCCCACCACCGTCCGAAGATATCATTATGCCGTCTTTTGCTCCTCGAGGTTCCTTTTCCCCGGGTATCCAATACTTAGTTGACACCTTTCGCGCTGGTCCTTTCCTCGAGAGGGGAGAATCTTCTCGGCAGCCCCCGGATGGTGGAAATGACAAACCCCGACCAAAGAAACTGAGGTTATTGAGAGCTTGTGATCGCCTTTCTGAGTTCTTGAGTCGCTATAATGGGATGGAGCGAGCTAAATTTCCACTCCGGTCCCATTTCACTCTTGTTGGCCGAAACATACCCTTTCGTGGGATAGCGATTCCTTTAGAGGGTCTTCCGCCTCTCCTCGACGCCATCGCTCAGCACGGCGATTTCTTGGCAGGTTGTAGCGTTTCTCATTTGCTGAAGTCGATCGTGGTAGGAGACTTAAGCTTGGTTTTTCTCGTACTTCGGCGATTTACACTTGCCAGTTGCACTGAGGACCTTCTTCTCTCCATGAGAGATGTGGTCCGAGATGCCTTGCGTATTGGTGTTGATGTGGATTTCCTCAGCTCATATATCCGCGGGCTCGCGTACCATCTCTTCAGATTTCGCGAGTTTGACATGGAGTTGTCGTCGCTGAGCGCCAGAGTTTCCGACTTGGAGCACCGCACCTCGAGGCTTAGGGCTCAGCTCATGGATTCTGAGCGCCTCCTTAGTGAGGCGCGAATCACTCGGCATTCCTTGGAAGACGAGCGAAAGAGCATGCCACTACCGGAGGGCCAATTTCTTCCGCTGTTGCCGCATCTCCCGCTGTCCTACGGCCTTCATTGAGCTCTAGATGGACTTCTCGCTCGCTTCTGGTCCATCCTTATTTTGCTTGATTGGTGATGTTGTCTTCCTTGTTGGTTGCAGTTGTATTCATGATGGTGCTTGTCTATTTTGGTTGGTGTTTTGATGATGTACTTTTGATAGCCTTGCCGTATTGGTCTGTAGCAGGTATCTTGGCTAAAAAGTCATAATTATGGAACAATCTAACATCTCTTTTGGTATCGAAGTAGTATATGAACTACTCAGGCTTTTATCAGCTATTTACATTGTATTTACTGTTATGGTTTGTATAACTTGAATTCTTGGATTCTTGTGTTAGTAGCTATTCGATCTTTACTTTATTTTATCCTGCTAGACTTTATTCTTTTTAGCATATTCGATCCTGCAACTAGGATAGTCATTTTGACTATAATGAGTACATCGAACTAAACTAGGTGACAGTGTCATTTGATGAAAAATAGAAATAGCTATTGACACGTTCTATAAAAAAAATCACGTCGCCAAATGAATTAAAACTATATAGTATGCATGCTAAATTAAAAGATAATTATGGTTATTCAAAAAAATTTTTTTTTTTTTTTAAAAAAAAAACGAGTAAGGACTATACCATATATAATAAAATATGGAGTAAATATACTTGCTAATAGCTCATATGGTGGTTATCTCTTTTTGTTGACGAATGCGTATTCCTGCAAAAATTGCTTGACAAGTTGTGTTAGCGAAATATTAATCATTTTCAAATAGCCTTGATTGAACCATTAATCAAGTAGGAGTTGCATTATTATTATCATTGCTAAGCAAATATCTTTTTTTTGCAATTCATAAAATTTCATTACTATACCAAATAAATATAAATAATGACTACGATAGAATGATGATTGAGAAAATACTAATTTTTATGAAAACCATCCCGTAGTTGAAAATAACTTAAGTAAAATAGTAATAAATGACGATAACGCATATACGTATTCATATATGCTCATATTTTATGATTCGTCATAGATCATTACTATTTTATTTATATACTTATATATACAAAACTATTATGGACTTTATAAAATACACTAATCTTTAATTGGAATAGATTTTTTTTTTTTAGAAAGAAAATCATGTATCATGAAGGAACCATACCTTATGTGACGAGCAATCCTTCCCCCTTTTTTTTTTTTTTCAAGTGATGGACTTTCTTCCCTTTCTCTTTCTTTCTTTTTTTTTTTTTTTTTTTAATACGCATACACAAGCATATATACATATATATACATATTTGTTATCCTCTTTTTTGTTTTTTTTTTTTTGTTTTGTTTTTGTTTTTGTTTTTGTTTTTGTTTTTATTTTTTTTTTTTTGTCCTTTTTTTTTTTAGGTACGCATATATATACATACATATATAAATTTATATATATAGATATTTGTTACCCTTTTTTTTCTTTTTTTTTTTAACAGGAGTTTTTTTTTTTTTTTTTGTCCCTTCTTTTTTTTTTTAGGTACGCATATATATACATACATACATATATAGATATTTGTTACCCCTTTTTCTTTTTCTTTTTTTTTTCTTTTTTTTTTAACAGGAGTTTTTTTTTTTTTTTTTGTGAATTTGAAGAAACTTTAATTTAGTATTTTAGCAATGGTAGAGTTTCAACCATTTACCATTGATGACGCCACGCTCCATGCTTCCATTCACGTCTTGCAGCTCGTAGTATCCGCTTTCGTGGGCTCGGCTCACCAAGAAAGGTCCCTCCCATTGTGGTGAGAATTTTGAGGGACCGGGGAGTTGTCTCCGTACATGTTCTGCGGTTCTTAAAACGATATCGCCTCGTTTAAAGACTCGGGGATTCACCTTTTTATTATAAGACCTCATGGCTCGCCCTTGGTAGAGTTGTATACACCGGCTTGCTTCGCTCCTGAGTTCCTCTACAGCCTCCAAATCAAGAGCCCTCATGACAGCGCATGCTTCGGCGTCCCATTCGATGTCATTTACCAACGCTACACGGGCACTCGGGACTAGCAATTCAACTGGCGAGACAGCCTCAGAACCGTAAACCAAAGAATATGGTGAGAAACCAGTCGCGGTCCTTGATGAAGTACGATAAGCCCATAGTGCGTCTGGTAGGTGTGTGCTCCATCCACCTTCATATTCATGTACCATCCGGCTGAGGATTCGGATTAGCGTTTTGTTGGTGGCCTCGGCTTGTCCGTTACCTTGTGGGTAATATGGCGTGGATCGGCGGTGCTTTATCCCATACCCGGTAAGCGTAGAATGGACTTGCTTATTGACAAAAGGAGTTCCATTATCGCTCACAATTTTGTATGGAATTCCAAAACGGCAAACCAAGTACTCTCGGATGAAATTTGCAATGACAGCGCCAGTGGCATTCTTTAAAGGAATCGCTTCGACCCATTTTGTGAAATACTCGGTGGCGGTGATGATCCAAATATATCCGTTAGAGGCGGGTCGGATTGGTCCGATTAGATCGAGCCCCCAAGTATGGAATGGCCAAGGGGTGCGCATATCTTGCAAAGCGTGAGTGGGTTGGTGAAGAAGATTGTCGTGAATTTGACAAGCGTGGCATCGTCGTACGAAAGAAGCAGCGTCTTTCTTCATGGTTGGCCAATAATAGCCAATGTTGAGCAATTCCCGATAAAGTTTCCTTCGTCCTTGGTGTTCGCCACATTCTCCAGCATGTATTTCTGCCATGACTTCTCGAGACTCAGAAGCATCCAAACATCGAAGGGGCGTGCCGTTGTATCCCTGGCGAAATAATATACTCCCTTCGAGAAAATATCTCTTGGCCATTCTCTTGAGTTGATGCGCTTCTTTGGGATTCTTTGGCAGGATACTGTTGAGAAGATACTCAACATACGGGATTCTCCAATCTTCGTCTATGGTGATGGTGAGAGCTTCCTCTGTGAGAAACGGCTTCTGACATCCTGGACAATTTGCCTGCAATGAGTCGGCATCTTTTTTCATCTCAGGCCAATAGTAGCCTTTCCGCTGCAGTCGACGGTACAGACTGACGACGTGGTCCGTGCCGCATATCTCCCCGTGCATTTCTTCAAGTTGTTCATTCGCTTCCTCTTTACTCAAGCAGCGTGCCAAAACCTCTCCAGTTAGCCGCTTGTATAATTTTCCTCCGAGGAGAGTATATTCTTTTAGATGCTTTGGCTTTCGTTCGATGTAATTAGTGATGAAGGACTTCTTGATTGGACTTCTCCAATCTTCGGGCTCATTATCTATATTCATAGACTCCAGCACAGATTCTTCTTTCTTGATGACGGAGACATTCACAGAACCACCGGTGAACCTGATCCGGGACCCAAGGGTAGCTAGTGCATCGGCGTATCGATTTGACCCGCTGTTTATGTGTTCGAATGAAGTATTCTGGAATTTCTTGATCATCTCTTGGGCAGCAGTGCGGTATGGTGCTAAGGCAGGTTCTTTAAGAGAAAATTCGCCTTGAACTTGTTTGATCACCAGGTTAGAATCTCCGATGACACGTATGTCTTTGGCTCCCATTTCTTCTGACATGGATAATCCGAACAAAAGTGCCTCGTATTCTGCCATGTTGTTGGTGCATGGGAAGTTCAATTGAAGGGACCAAGTGAATGTGTGACCTTCCGGGCTGGCGAGTACGATTCCTACTCCACCTTTTCCTCCGGCAGCAGACCCATCAAAGAAAAGGGTCCACGTGTCTTATTGGCTAGGCAACATAGCGCTCATGGCAGTTTCAGGCGCTCTTGATGGTAATTCCTCTTCCGTTTCTTCCTCTGTTTCTCCTGAGAACATTGTGACCATGTCTATCACTGCTTGGCTTTTGATTGCCTTTGGCACCACACATGTAATATCAAATTCTGACAGTTGGAGTAGCCATCTTGCCAATCTTCCTGAAAGGACGGGCTTTGTCAGGAGGAATCGGATAGGATCGGATTTCACCATCAATAGCAATTTGTGGGCAAGGAAGTAATGCCGTAGTCGTTGAGAAGCATAGACTAAGGCAAGACAAGCACGCTCGGCTGGAGGATAGCGCTTTTCTGCATCGTGGAGCTGTCTACTAACATAGTAGACGGGCTTTTCTTCGCCTTCCTCGTTTTCTTGTGCTAAGAGAGCCCCGATGGCATTTGACGTCGCAGCTAAGTATACTAGCAACGGCTTTTCAGGCCTTGGCAGTTGCCTAGTTGGCAGCTTCAAGATCAAAGCTTGGATCTTCTCATAAGCAGCTTGATGATCATTCGTCCACTCATACTTGACATTTTTCTTAAGAAGCAGGGCGAACGTACTAGTAAGCGCTGCTAGCCCTGGAATAAATCTTCTGATATAAGAAAGTTTGCCAAGTAGCCCCTTTAATTCTTTCAACTTCGTTGGCGGTGGCGTGGATGAGATAGATTGTACTTTCGAGGGATCAACATCTATTCCCCTTTGGTGAACAATAAATCCCAGGAACTTGCCAGCACCAACTCCAAAAGCGCACTTCTTTGGATTCATCTTTAAGTTGTAGAGTCGGCATCGTTTGAACACTCTTTCCAGGACTTGAAGATGGTCTTCAAAGTCTTTAGCTTTGACCACCAAGTCGTCAACGTAGTCTTCTACTTCCCTTCCCATCATATCGTGGAAAATGGCTGTCATGGCTCGTTGGTACGTTGCGCCGGCATTCTTTAACCCAAACGGCATTACGGTGTAGTAGAAATTTCCAAAAGGGGTTCGAAACGCCGTCTTCTCGGCGTCTTTGGTTTCCATCTTAATTTGGTTGTACCCGCTGAAGCCGTCCATGAAAGAGAATATTCCATGATTAGAAGTTGAGTCGATGAGAACGTCCATGTTTGGTAGCGGGAACTCGTCTTTTGGGCACGCCTTGTTGAGATCGCGAAAGTCGACGCAGATGCGAACTTGTCCATTTTTCTTCTTGACTGGCACAATGTTGGCTAACCATGTAGGATGCTTGATTGGTTTGATAAATCCAGCGGTAATAAGCTTTTCTACTTCTTCTTTGACTTGCGCCTCGATATCTGGATGGAAGCTTCGTTTGCCTTGCTTAACCGGTTTCGACCCCGGTTCGACGTTGAGGGAATGGCAAACCATTTCGGGATTCAATCCTGGCATTTCCTTTTAGTAAACTTGTGAGCCTTTGCTTTTTGTCGGTAGTTAACCGACTGCTGATGGAGACCGGCTTCTTGATATTGGGGTTACTACTGAGTTCAACTTCTTCTAAAGGCTCGTTTACTGAGGAAGTTCCATCTTGCATCGTTTTCGGTGCTGGCATCGGCGGTAGAATTTCATCTTTGGTAGCACACAGACAATCATCCCTTCTTTCTTCTGTGGTGGGGCTCTCCCATACGGTATGGGTTGGCCCCGCAAACCGTCATAAACGGTAAACGACGCGTCCTCCTGGTAGAGCAATCTTCGTGCACCTTGGAACCTCTGATTTTGGAATATCTGCTGCGGCAGCCTTCTCTGCCTTTTGTTTCCTTTTCTTGTCTAACTTCACCCTTAAGTCATCGTCGGAGAGATTTTTTATATCTTCCCATTGAGGAAGCGGAATCCCGATGGGTCTGGAAATGGTGATAGCTCCGTCTTCAGCGCATTTATCGTAGTATTGACAATCTACATAGTGAGTCTCTGTTTCGTCGAAAGGAGTAGAGTTGGCGGGAATCCTTACGACTTTTTGACCGAGTCGCCCTTTAACGCACTGATGGTAGGTAGAGCCGATCAGCTTATGTTTGTTAAGCCACGGCCTTCCAAGTAAAACATGATAACTAACATCAACGTCTAGGACGTGAAATCTCGTCTGTGACTTGATGGGACCCACTTGTAGATCAAGCTGGATGAAGCCCATACACATCTCGCTTTTGTTTCCAAATCCGGTGATTTGAATTTCGGACTTGATGATGCGCTTGGGTGGTATTTTAGCAGCGGTGAGCACGGCTAATGGTATGATGTTTATGGACGAGCCAGTGTCGACTAAAGCTCTTCTGATATGAACGCCATTAATCCAGGCCTCTAAGTACAGCGGCCGACGATGGTCAGAATAAGGAACTTCCATGTCTTCATCGGTGAAAGTGATGGAATTTGTACTTTCCAAGAAAGCTCTAGTTGCTGCTGCTTCGTTGGCGTAGCATTGCGGCCCATATTCGGCAGAGATCTTTCCCAACGCCTCTGTCGCGGCCGTTCTTGCTTGAACTCCGAAACCTAGCTGGTCGAAAAGAGATTTGAATTTCGGACTTTTGTGAAGAGATCGCGAAACGACGACACTTCTTTTTTGTGAAGGGGAAGCTTCATCTTCTACATCATGGATAACCATAGAGACGTTTTCTTCTTGACCGACAGAGTTGTCATAGACAATCTCCATCAGCTGTTGACTATTTGAGTAGTCTTCAGAAGCGTCGAAATTGAAGATTAGATTTTCAATGGCTCCTTCCTCTTGATTGGATCTGACACTTTCTCGCATGTCTTCTATGGTCAATAATCGTCTTTTCTTTGGTGGCAGATCACTGTTGAGGAACACTGATGGTGTGTTGATGAGATGAGGTGGTGGAAAATCAGGCATTTTCATCTTCGTTTTGAATGGTTCTTCTGACCATTCATCTAAAAAGGGATCCTTGCCGTGTTCGAAAACAGATTTGCTTGGTAGCAATGGATCTTCGTCCATGCGAAAAATTTCATCAGACGAATCCTCCCATTTTGATAAGTGAGAGATTTCGCAAAAGCTACTGAGATCAGCATAAATCTCCTCTTTGTAGTTAGGCGCATGTTCATCCACTGTTTCATTAGTCGGCATTTTGTTGTTCCGTGGATGGTTTATCAGCAGTTCACTGTTTGATGGATTTTCTTGTCCTCTCAAATGCTGACATCCTGATCCTTCTTCTAGATTGTCCCCCCATCCCGTTGGGCTCGGGAAAGGGTCTAGGTAACGTCTCGGGGCTGAGTACTTGCGCCAAAATGCCTTGTCACACCCCCGGTTGGACTCCCAAATTCCGTCGGAAGGTTTTGGATCATTCTTCCATATATGAGAGACGTCGTTGCCGTCTTCATCCACGGAGTCTTTTCCGATGCGACCAACCATGGCTACGACTTCTTTTCCTTTGTGCCGGGGCAGAGGGTTTGAATCAATGGTTTGCCTTTGAGAAGAGAGCTCTAACGTCCCATCGTTGATCTTTGCATGAAATATCCTTCTCAAAGTTTTGCAAGCAGTAGTCGGATGGCTCACATATTGATGGTAACGACAATATTGAGGATTCTTCTTATCCTCATCAGTGAGATCAGGTCTTGCTTCCAATGGCTTTATTATGCCATCAGTAATCCATTGATCGAGTATAGTGTAGAACTCTTTGTCAGTACAAGGTACTGGAGGGTAGTTTCGGAATTCACCTCTCTGGTATGGAACAAATGATGTGCCATTTCTTGGCCTTTGAAAATTTCCAGCGGTTGGGCCAGTTCTTCCTCCTTGATAAGATCTGTCTCTTCCTTCTCCGTTTGGACCAGTCCTTCCTCCTCGTGATGAATTGAAAGGACGAGTCTTCTCAGCTTGATAAATATTTTGCGGCCTCAGTGGCGGTGGTGCTGACTTGCTTTCAATGGCCACAAGAGTTTGAGGCATTTCTTTTCTTTCTGTCTTCCATCCTCCTCGGTTTGGTGGTGTGATTTTTACTGATGCTGAAGTTCTTCTCGCGGCTTCGATGAGCTTGGAGAATTGATTGATGGAGAGGTTTTCCAAATGCACCCGATATTCGGTGATGATGTTGTTCACACAGATATCCACCAATGCCTGTTCGTCTTGCTCCACATAGCAGTCGAGAGCGAGATCTCGAAACTTTTTTACAAAGTCCACCAAGTCTTCGCCATGTTTTTGCTTTGTATTGTTGAGGTGGATGATGGTGGTTCTCTCTTTGTTCTGGAAGTACTTCCGACAGAACTTGGCTACCATCTCGTCCCAGTCTCGGATAGATCCTGGTGCAAGAGTAGTGTACCATGTGTAAGCTCGATCAGTCAGGGATTTGGAGAATTCCCTCAGTCGAAGGTTGTAGTTCCCGGCATGCGGACCAAGTGAATCGATGAAGCGACTGATGTGCTCCTTCGGACTTCCTTTCCTCCCATCAAAGAGAGAAAAGCGCGGAGTTTCGTACCCTTGAGGATACGGCATTTGGTACAACTCTGTCGGATACGGCGGTAGTGGAATGAACTTGAAGTCATCAGTCGAAGACTTTTGTAATTCCCGTCGTAGTAAATTGAGAACGTCATTTTGTGTTAGAGCAGTTTCCGGCTCTTCAGATCTTGGAGCTTGATTAACGTGCCTCGAATTTGGAGCTGCCAATTGCGCGGACTGGTACTGTCGGTGAGTAACAGGACCAGTTTGGAACTGTTTGCGATCGCCTGAACCACTGTGGGCTTGTTGCTGCGGCACTAGGGTCACTTGATATGGTAATTGGGCATCTTGATGTGTTTGACCAATGGGCGCCAAATAATGTAGTTCGGCCTGTGGCCGGTTATGTGCATTTTCGGCCTGTGGCCGGTAGCTTGCATTTTCGGCCTGTGGCACGTAGCCTGTAATTTCGGCCTGTGGCCGGTAGCTTGTATTTACGGCCTGTGGCACGTTGTTTGTAACTTCGGCCTGTGGCCGGTAGCTTGTATTTACGGCCTGTGGCACGTAGCTCGTAATTTTGGCCTGTGGCCGGTAGCTTGCATTTACGGCCTGTGGCACGTAGCTTGTAACTTCGGCCTGTGGCCGGTAGCTTGCATTTACGGCCTGTGGCACGTAGCTTGTAACTTCGGCATGTGGCCGGTAGCTTGCATTTACGGCCTGTGGCACGTAGCTTGTAATTTCGGCCTGTGGCCGGTAGATTGTACGCGGGTCTCCTTGTTCAGGATCCCGGGGCACCATAGTATTGTGCTGATGTTGAGAAGTCATCGCTGCGAGGTTCGAAGTGTTTGCATGTTGAAAGAGCTGCGGGCCTATCACGGTCGGAACAAATGGAATATTTATTCCAGCCGAGGCAGGTAAGATTTGCATAACAGCTTGCTCCGGCCTTACATGTTGAAAGGGTTGCGGATCTGTCCTGAGTGGAGCAAGTGGAGCATTTGTTCCAGATCGGACAGGTAAGACTTGTACAGTGGATGGAATAATGGCGGGAGCAGTTTCTGATTGAATCCCTGCAGCGGAATTATTGACATCATTGGCTGGCTGGTTCAGTAGAGACTGTTCCAGCCGCAACGCAGGCTGTAACGCCGGCTGCTGGGCAGATTGGTCCAGTCGTTGCAGCGCTGAAGCAGATTGTAAATAATTTGTGACAGCAGCAGTAGTAGCAAATGCCTGGGTAGATGTCCCCGCAGGCTGAGCATGATGTAATGTTGGCATCATGGCGGGATTTTCCGCAGATTGATTTTGACCTGACGAAGGACCCGGCGCCAAGGCGGAGCTCATTGGAGTTACTGACGTGAGCAATTGCTGGTAAGATTCCGCCATAGGATAGAGTGGATGTGTAGCAAAAGCTTGTACTGGAACTGGCTTCACTGGGGTTACAAATGCAGATGGAGCATAGTATTGTTGGTGCTCAAGCGCCGCTGTATTCAGAAATTGCCGATATGTGTCTATTTCCGACTGACGATGTCGATGAGTGAGATCTTGTTGAGTATTAGCGGCCGTCGTAGTATGATTAGGTTGTTGGTCTTCGTTTTCAGTATGACCGATTTGTTGGTCTTCATTTTCTTCCTCAGGACCTTCGATAGAGTCGCGAAGATCTTGCAGGGTGTTAAGGATATTTGCTTGCTCCTGCCTCATGGCCTGAATAGCTTGTGCAACGTCCATCGGATCAGACGGTTGAACTTCTTGACGGCCATCCGGTGATAGGCCGTGAGTCTGTCTTCCCGTTTCTTGCCCAGTCTCAGTCATAACAAGAGTTCGCGTAGCTCAATTCCCCAGTGGAGTCGCCTTTAATGTGGGGAGTAAAAATTTGTGGAGCGTACGGCAAAGAAGAATAGTGACCCAAGTCCACCGTCAAAGGCTTCCTGGATAGAGTCGCCTTTAGTGTGGGGGATTGTTTGGGCCCGGCTCGTCAAGTTGGGCTTCGATGGAGTACTATCTTGGATAAGGCACTGAATTTGGATAAGGCATTGGTCTTGGATAAGGCACTGGATTTAAGGATCGTCAACCCATTTTGGCGAGCCAGCGATAGTGTCCCCACAGTGAGATGCTGGGTGGTGAGCTGGAGTGACAACCACGAAGGGAAGCACCCCTACCCTACGCTATATGAGTCAGTATCTGCAAGAAATGAAAAGACAAACTGGTTGTAGAAAACCCGATGATGGCCGTAGCACGAGTTATCCAAGTTAAGAGGTTAAGGCATAATATCCATGATTTATGGTAAAATAAGCCAAACTCATACTTGGAATATATAATAGTAATGAAATTATAGAACATGTAATAACTTGGCCCAAAAAAACATATTTTTGTGTTTAACTTTAATGTGCAAAACGCATAGTCAATGCATGGATATGCATGAACAAATAGTTTACTAACATGTCGAGAAGGTAATCAAATTACGTATTGACGATAATAATGTGTATATTCACATAATCAATCATTCAATCAAATATGTATAGTCAGTCCATATTATAGGGAAGTAATTCATTATTAGTCAATATGGTGATTAGGTAGTATGTTGATAGTAGCGGCCGAAATCAGCAATAGGCGTAGCAGCCATAATATAATAAAGTAGGGGGGCATTTAGCCGGGGCCTGAGGCCGTAATGTGATGAGATAATGGCGTATAGCCAGGATTGAAGCCGTAATTGTGGTATATAAATATATTAATTCATCAAAGTATTATAACAGGAATTATCCTTCATATATATGTCAATACAGGTTTACCGAGGATCTTTATATCAAAATGTCCTTGTGATAACCATAGAAAGCCACACAGGAATTGGTCTCTGGGACATCATATGTGTGGGGACACAGTAATCCACTCACAGCGAACGGTCCATTTCGGACGATAAGATAGATGGTCTCTGAGAGACAGTAATGATAAGCGTGGTCCCGGAGGACGATAATATAATGGCTTGTGAGTGGACGAATAAGATGAGAATAAAGAAAACCAGCGGAGGGTTATTCAAAAGGACATCATTGATAGTAAATTCCTCAGTTTACGTGATGAGACATATATACTTGGGACGGCTTCTAGATCTAGTGCCATGCATGTAATCAATCAATGTCACATAAGTGTATAAGGTGGGCCCTATCATGATTATTCTATATGTCATATATAAAATAAATATTCATATAGTATTTTGGGTTCTAACTATAACATATGAATATAATAATCTAGTAAAAAGAGTAATTATATAGCCACGTTATAAACAATAATCATGTGATCAAATAAAATATATGATTAAGACAAATAAAAATCCAATCAAGTAAGACATGTTTTCAATGCAATCAAGACTATATCAAGTATGTAAACATGTATAATGAGCAAGTGTATGACTATGGTATGTAAATAACTAGCATGACATGACATGTATAAATGTTAATGATAAATGGTGATCATGCCATATTTATATAAAAAAGTTATGAACTCGTCAGTTTTAAATGAAATGAGAATGTAAATCGCGAGAAAATAAAATACAGGACATGGCCTGATTTGCGAGAATTTAAATGACTGAAAAATAAGGAAAATAAAATACAGGACATGGCCTGATTTGCGTAAATTTAAATGACTGAAGAAATAAAGAAAATAAAGTACAGGGCACGGCCTGATTTACGAGAATTTAAATGACTAAAGAAATAAATAAATAAAGCACAGGACACGGCCTGATTTGCGAGAATTTAAATGACTGAAAAAATAAGAAAAATAAAATACAGGACATGGCCTGATTAGCGTAAATTTAAATGACAGAAGAAATAAGGAAAGTAAAGTACAGGGCATGGCCTGATTTGCGAGAATTTAAATGACTAAAGAAATAAATAAAATAAAGCACAGGACATGACCTGATTTACAGGAATTTAAATGACTAAAAAAAAATAAGGAAAATAAAATACAGGACATGGCCTGATTTGCGTAAATTTAAATGACTGAAGAAATAAATAAATAAGATAAATGGTATAATGTCGGGACAACACATGGGTCAAATCCACAGACATTAACCAAGATCACGTCATCGGGATAACACGAAGTCAAATCCTCAGATGACAGGTTTAAGATTATGAGTGAATATATATATATATATATATATATATATATAATGTAATGGTATAATATAATATTGTACTTATTATGTACCTAATATATATAATATATGATGTGGAATATATATATAGTATATGTAACATAGTAGTATAATATGGTACTTATTATATACCTAATATATAATGTGGTGATGTATGGTATATAGGACATGATAGTATGTACATATGTAGTAATGTATGGATATAATGTGGATAAAAGCATGGAATGATAATAGAAGCTAAAGCATAACATATTTAAATAATAATATGATAAACTAATTATGGAATATGTGTAATATCATGAATGGGCAAAAATATTGAATAATAGAGTGGGAGTAAATAGAAAGTAAGGTAAGGAGAATAAATAAACCTCTTTTAGTTGTTTTAGGAAGCTTTTGACACCATAGTTGCAAAATATGTAACACATGACACTTGTGTTTGATATGTAGCCAACTTGGTTAATGATGATAAAACAATGATTGGATGATGACTCTTGTGGACTTAAAGTATTGGAAGCTTTTGGAGAATATTTAGAAGAGTAAAGGGTAATCTTTTTGGTTGGTAGACTAAAGTTTAGGAATCTTAGTAAGGGAGAAGTTTCTAGAGAGAAAAAGAGAAAAAGCATATGGATGGAATATGATCATGATGGTAGAATATTTTTGATGGAATGTTTAGAAGCATGATAAGAAGAATAAAGAAAAAGATGGATTTTGGAATGTTGT
The DNA here is from genome assembly GCA_018132145.1 of Boehmeria nivea var. tenacissima. NCBI lineage: Eukaryota > Viridiplantae > Streptophyta > Magnoliopsida > Rosales > Urticaceae > Boehmeria > Boehmeria nivea. The sequence goes on along the minus strand of CM030885.1, from coordinate 5,603,850 downwards.
GGGTTATGAGTGCTTTAGGTGAGAGAAAGAAAAAGAAAGAGGTTTTGAGAGAATGTTGGCTTATGGGTGGTATGGTGTTGGATTGGTATTATGATGTGATTATGTTGGTAATGATTTTTGCTCCTCTTTTTCCCCCCCTTTTGTGGTGGTAAAGACCGTATTTATAGGGAAATCAAGTGGTTAAGGTGATGGAATTTTAACTCATGTGGTTAGGAAAAAATTAACTCACTTGGTTAAAATAACTAGGGTTTGTGTACCATGGTAAGATTTTTAACCTATGTAGTTAAGAAAAGTTACCTCATTGGTTAAAATAACTATGGTTTATATACCATGGTGATATTCTTAACCCATGTAGTTAGGAAAGATTACCTCATTGGTTAAAAAATAACTATGGTTTATATGGTAAGAAGATGGTCTTGATGGATCATTATGATATGGATGGACTTTTCATATAATCATAAGTGTCATGTGAAAAAAGTTGTTCAAAATTTTGGAATTTGATAAAATTAGATGGTGTCTAAGTAGTATTGAAAAAATGAGGTTATTTATTTTCTTTGTCTAACAAATAAATATCATACTTAAAAATATGCTTATGAATTTTCCCAAGTAAAATTCATAAGCTTCTAAATATGACTCTATTTGTTAGCCTTACTTAATATTTTGAGCCTTCCACTCCATAACCCAATAAGTCACCCCTTGTGGGCTTGGGTCCCTAGATTAAATAATTATGTGCTTTTGGTAAAAATGTATTTGTTAATAAGAAATTTTTTATGATTTTCTAAAAAGATACAAAAATTAGCACATAATTATTTAATCTATGAGTTGAGAATTTTACCTTAGCTTGTTGGGCCTTCATGGGTTTTTTGATGAGCTTCCATGGGCCTTTGATGAGATTTGGGCCTTGATGGACTACATGGGCCTTGACGGGTTTTTAGTGGGCTTTGACGGGTATATGGGCCTTGATGGATTTTTAGTGGACTTTGACGGGTATTATGGGCTTTGATGGACTTGATGGGCCTTTAGTGGGCTTTGATGGGCTCATTGGGCCCTGACGGGTTTTTGATGGGCTTAGCGAATCTTAATGGACTTATTGGGCTTTGATGGGTTTTTAATGGGCTTTAACGGATTTTACGGGCCTTTGGTACATTTTCGAGATTCGGATGGCTTAATCTTGGGCTCGGGCTTGATTTTATAATTTGTTAAATTTTGACCATCAACACCAATTATTCAAAATATGCAATTACTTACACAGTGGTAAGTGGTGGTAATTCACTTTGTTACCAAAAGCATGTGCAAGTAATTCACAAATTGACTAGAAATTTAATTACTTCAAAAGTTTGGGTATTTATTTTTATTGATATATAAATTCTGGGTATTTGCCTACTTCACCCTTTAAATAAATAGCTAAGTAATTGATGGTAATTAATGATAATTGTGTGTCGTCATAAATATGTACAAGTAATTGATGAAATTCAATTCCTTAAAAAACATGGGTATTTATTTAAGGCCAATTAAGCAATTAACCATTTTAAAGATAAAATTTGAAGTATTTAGCTATAGTTTCACGAAATTAGGGATTTAGCCGTAACATGTAATATTTTTTTGTAACATGTAACATATATACGTGTAAAAACTGTAACATTATATGTAACGTTACATTTAATGTTACATTTTTTACACGTATATATGTTACATGTTACAAAAAATGTTACATATTATGGCTAAATTCCTAATTTCGTAAAACTATGATTAAATCCTAAAAAATTACCCAAAAATTTGGTTAAATGCCTAAAAAACTCTTTATTTTTAGGGTCTTTCTGTTGTGCTCCACTTTATCTATACTCTATATAACATTATAAAAAGATATATGTAATGTTATAATAAGCTGATGTAACAATTACTTTAAACTCGTTATAACTGTAGCATTATAAAAAGGGAGGTACAATGTTATAAAGAGATGTTTTAACAATTACTCGTTCCCTCAGCCCTTTGTAACGTTACATTTCACTTGTGCAATATTATATAAGGCACTGATAGGTATAATACCCTTTTTCAATTGAAATTCCAATATTGTTTTTTTTTTCTCTCTTTTTTAATGGCAATCACAATTTTTTTTTCAATTGCAATGTCAGTTTTGCAGTTACTTGATTGTTGTAGTTATGCGGGGTTAATTTTTATATATATATATATATATATATATATATACTTTTGGGTAATTTTTTAGGATTTAGCCATAAAATGTAACATTTTTTGTTACATAAAATATATATACGTGTAAAAGTGTAACATTTTATGTTGCATGTTACATTTTTTTACACGTATATATGTTACATCTTACAAAAAATGTTACATGTTATGACTAAATCCCTAATTTCGTAAAACTATAACTAAATTCTTCAAACTTTACCTTTAAAATAGCTAATTGCTTAACTGACTCTATATATATATATATATATATATATATATATATGATGTGAAATTCCCAGATTTGACAACGAACCAACCAACGAACAGCAATAAAGAAAACAACAATACGAAAGAACACACAGGGATTAAGTGGTTCAGATCTTTTCAGATCCTACGTCCACTGTGGGAAACTCCAGGCTAATCTTCTTTATTACCACAAGACCATGGAACAGCACGAAGACGAGGAAATACAAGAGATTACAAGCTCTGTTCTTTTCTCACACACAGAACTCTCTCAATTCTCTCTTCTCACTTCTCTCTCTTAGTTCTTCGTACAATTACACACACAGACTAAAAAAAAAGAGAATCAATAGCTTTTATATTCCTATTGTCCTTGTTACAATAAACTAACTTTGTTCCACGTGTCTGAGTTATATTGGTGCTGACATGGTGATTCAATATTTCAACAATATATATTCTTGAAAGGCAGTCAGGATATGAACAAATAAATAAAATAATAATAAAATCAATGCAACATCAGATTTCTGTTAATCCGTTTGACGGGTGAGTAATTTTCAATAACGATATAAACGATATGTTTTATATAAAAGATGCCAACTTGAGTTTCGTCCATGGGGGCTATATATGATTTTTATATTTTTATATCTCGCAAACAATTACTCAATTCCTAATGACCACCAATTTGAGAACTCAGAAGTGCAGATTTTGGAACTAAACATATATAAATACAGCAACAAGCTGAACATACTGAGGAGCCATAAATCGACTCGAAATCAGATGAGAAGTGAAACAGCTTACAAAAACAGAAAGCTTGGCCAAAATAACGAACTAAAATGAGTTTAATTCACTCAGAAACAGATACATAACCAAACTCCGTCAGAAGCCGCTCAAAGTAGAGAATTGCAGGGACGAGATCGGCAGAAGTTGGTCATTCGATTCTCGTATCTTCCGTTGCCTTCTTGCAGTTGCATATTTTAAGTACATAGATATAGTATACTCAAAGGGCATATCCATGAGATCTCTCTCGGAACTGATGCTGCGAGCCAAGATCGCATTTGCAATTTTCAGGAACAAAATCAAAAAAAAAAAAAGGAAGAGAAACAATGAATGAAATGTGTCGCACAAAATTATGTTACCTTTGAAGTCGTACACATTACACGCTCTGCATTTTACTCGATATGTCTTTCACTTTCGTGCCTTCCTTTTCCTGTCATTCAAGTAAATGACGATAAATATAAACTACCGTTATACAGGAATCGGTCGATTAGTTTTAAAGTCGCCTAGTAAGAGCATAGTTTGTTTGGGGTCTGGGTTAAACAACCATTGTACTCGCCTTTGCAAGAGAAGCGAAGGTTTGAGCTAGAGCTTTTAATTTTTTAAGAACTCAACCATTTGAGAAAACAAAAATATTTAAACGACATGAGAGCTATGAGATAATACAAGAAAGTTGTTCTGGACTCTGAATTCGGCTTCAACATTAAGTTATCAAATGATTGATTTAGCGAAATTTATGGCTGTACATCAATGGAAGGCAAAGATAGCAAGGAAAACTCTTGGAAGACGGAAAAAGAAGCCAACATCACATATCTAAAGTATCTAATTAGCTCTTGGAACTATGATTGAAAATATTTTAAAAATTGATTCTAAACTTAAACAACCAAAGGGGAAGGGAAATGTTATAGGACCAAATGTGAAGTAAAGAGATTATGGAAATTACATTAAATTAAAAATAAAAAATAAAAAGTCCATCACATGAGGCAAATAAGTATAGGAAAAAAAAAAGTACAATTGATAATATAAAGGAAGGACAAAGACAATAATACAAAGTGAGTCTAACAATCTCTTGTCAAGAGAGATCAAGAAACATATATCTATTGCTTGATCGTTGGCTTTCGCGTTCGTGTGTGCTTCGTGGATTTAGAGTGTGTGGTTAGCGACGATCAGAGGTTTCTTAATCTCCACATAAAAATTAACCGCAATGCCAAAATGCCAAATGAATACAAGTATTACAGAGGAGAAGATAAATTAGATGCTTACCAAGCCCTTATTCTCATAATAGTCATCCAATGCCCACTGATACTTTGATTGATTCAATCCAAACCATCGAGCCAGATGGTCATCTAGACTCGAATGCGCTGCAAAAAAAAAAAAAAAAAAAAAAAAAAAAAGCCTCATCTCAAATTCTGTTCACTGATAAGGAAATAACCTCTAATATACCAAATCCAAACACTTTCATTACATAAAACAAGAAGTAACTCAAGCGCTGTCATAAAAAATCTTCCCTTCACACAAATCTCAAAACCAAAGCCCAATCAACAAATCGCAACTTTCACTTTCTAACCACCAAACACGGGACACACATGACACAACTTGCAACTACTTCAAATCTCAGCATTTCCAAAACCACAAGCAAACTTATGTAAACAAAGACGAACAAAGCCCAAGATTTCCTCCAAAACCCAACAAATAATAAATAAATAAATAATAAAAAAAACCCAAAAAATACAAAAGAAAAAAAAAAGAAAAAGAAAACCCATTTTACTTTACCATCACCTCAACTCAACAAAAAAAAACAAAAAAAAAAAACAAAAACACGCATACCATTTTGGACCTTGGTGACAGCGTTCTTGAAGATCCCGACGACGGCGGAAGCGGAGGAGTCCTGGGAGGAAGGCTTGTCGAATTGGTGCGGCGGAGGCTGCACCGGCGGCGGTGGGCCCACCGCCTTCTTGGGGGACTCGAAGAGCGGCTGAGGCTGAGAGTGAGGGTGAGAGGGTGGTTTGGGGGATGGGGTGGATGGTGGGGTCATGAACACAGTGTAGGGCCCAATCTTGCCGATCACCGGCGGGGGCGTGGTGGGGTCCCTGTTGACCATTTCTGCTGCGTTTGGCTGCCGGGAAAATGGAAGAGAAAGTGAGGAGGAGGTGGGGGTTGGGGAAAATGGGGGGGTTTTCGGAGTGTGAAAGGAAGCTTAAGGACTTGAGAGTGAGAGTGAAGTGAGAGAGTTTGTGAGTTGGTAGAGAGAGAGAGAGAGAGAAGGGGGGGTTTTTACTTTTTAGAGTGGTGAGCACTGCACGCAACCCCGGGTGGGCAAAAGTAGAGAGAGAGAGAGAGAGAGAGAGAGAGAGAGAGAGAGAGGGTCTTGAAATGGGTAGATCTTTGTCTTTGCAACGGTGCTTTTGCTGTCTGTAGAAGTAATTTTTAATGAGAAAATTTTGAGGTGGTGGTATATATATAAATATAACGTATGTTGTCAAATTTATTTGTCTAATAAATTATTGTTTGGGGTTTGTAGTTAAATGGTGTAATTTTAAAATTATTTTAAAAAATATTTATAATTTTTGTTAAAAAAAATTGATATATCGATTATTTATTATAGTAAGTAAATAAAATTAAATTAAAAATTATTGACATTTTATTAATTTATCATAATATTTTGTCTATTTATCTAAAACGGATCATTAATTTAATTTTAAAAAATTATGACAATTTTTTAAATACGATCTAAAAACTAAACTACCTAGCAAAATTTTCTTTTATTTTTAAAAATATAATTTGACTGTGTAGATTTCGATTGTCAAAATTATCTGTTCACCAAGTCTTCTTGTTTATGATGATTTATTGCTGCGAAATTTCCGAACGGGCACTTTTCCCTCTTTATTGAGATTGTCGGTTTAGTAGCATTTTCTTAAAAAAAAAATAAAAATAAAATAAATATATATATATATATACACATCACAAGTTAATGTCATAATACTTAAATATTTAAAGAAAATGAGCAAAAATAATTATTCTGTTAGTAGCAATAGCATAATCCAAATATGATCTAGCTTAATTCTTCAAAACACAAGTGGTTACATTCTAAATTATTGAAAAATTGGATTAAAATATGCTTTTGCCAAACACTCAAAGAGTCTGTTGCATGTGCCCAAAGTTTACCCATGGTTCAGTTTGGTTATTGAATTAATTTTAAGATAAATGGCACCATGATCTTTACATTTCAGACTTTATACATGTTGGGACAAAAGGTTTTTAAAGTTTTAATTTGAAAATATTAATCGCTTAGTCTTTTTTAATTAAATTACAAACAAAATCATAACTTTATTGTTAGGTTCTAATTATATGAAAAATAAGATATGTGAATCAAAGTTAAATATTTACTCTTACCTTAATTGAAATATATATTTAAAAAAAAAAGTGAAGCATGCAAATACCCAGAATTTCTATAACAATAAAGATAAATACCCGAATTTTTGAAGTAATTGAATTTCTAGTCAATTTGTGAATTACTTGCACATGCTTTTCGTAATTAAGTGAATTACCACCACTTATCACTGTGTAAGTAATTGAATCATTTGGGTAGTTGATTACATTTTTCAAAAGATTGGATAATAACTTACATTAAGTTTTAAAAATTGGGTATCCACTATAATTTCTATTAAAAAAATTAGAACATTTTCATTAAGTTGTAAATACAATGTAGTCTATAAAACTCAATTTTGTTTTATGTAGAATCGCACGTAAGTATATGACGGCTAATACTAAATAATTTTAGAAACTATTCTGCTAGTAATAATTGTAATTCTTGATACAACAAGAGTACATGTCTACCTCGTAAAGAAAAAATTACGAGGTAGATCAAAGAACGAGAACAACACCATTTCTTTTTACATAACCTCTTTGATTAAAACAAAAACCCAATCTCTCGAGGTCAGCAAACTTGTATATATAACACACATATAGCAGAAATTAATTAAAAAAAAAAAGAGATACATAGTGAAAAGTGTGAAAACTAGACCTTTGTAACACAAATACACTATAGAAAATAAAATTGAACTACCATCAGTGAAACAGCACCACTGTTTGAGTCCGATTGAAACCTCAAAATACAATACTATAGGAAGAGCCTTTAACTTCAAAGGTCAGAACGAACAACACAAACACCAAATTTGGAATACATGAAGATAGAGCATCAGGCTTAGATCTTAAAATTGAACAATTGAATAACAGTTTATAAAAATAAAAAAAAAATTACAAAAAATTAAGTATTGAGATTAAATTTCAATGTAATTTAAACTAATTCAATTTTGTTTTCATGTTATCAAAGCATATCATGTGAATGACATTGTGGGTTGTCCTTGAGAATTCACGTTTCTCCATTCATTCTGCTATAGCATCTCTTTCGGTTGCTATTAGAGACGTTAGTGCATTTTGTGTTGGCATGTTATTTTGGCAAAACATATTTTGTTTACAGCTACTATTGGGTTTGATTTAGTCTTATGATTATCTGGCGTTGATCACGGAGCAAGAAATCATTCATTGAAGTTTTTGGAAGCTGATCTTCATTCCGGTGTTCTCAAAGACGTCTTTGCTCAAATTCAGTGGAACTTCTACAGGTGTTCCACGTGAAGGAAGTTATTTGATGAAGATCATGTTTAATTTCGGATGATATATTCCATATATATTACTTGATTTTCTGGCACAAATCTCGAGCAGATTTTGTATTTTGAAGATTTTGGCGAGTTGTTCCCGGAGATGATCAAGAAGTTGTTCTCGTCGGCAGATTTTGAGGAGGCAGTTGTAATCTTCAAGATTCGAATTTATCTTTACAATATTCGATCTTGGTGATTATATTTGAATACTAGAAGATTGGATTTGGCCAGATTTCGCCCAAGACTTGCCGAGAATCAAGGGATTTGAAGTTGGTTCTCGATAAAGATAATAATCACTTGAATTAGGATTTAGTTTTCTTATCTATTTTGTATCTAGGGTTTTGGGCGTGTATATAAACTCCCTGCAAGGGTTATTGATGTATTCATTCCTCAAAGTGTGAGTTTGAGATCAAAGTGTGAGTTTGAGAGTGGGTCGTTTTCTTTATTCTATATTATATTCGGAGAACATCTTGTAGACCATCTGAGTGTATTGGTGTAGAGGAGTCTCGGGAGAGGTTTCTGTGGAAACGAGGGGATCTTAGACGCAAGGGGAGTTGTGTTGATGTTTACGGAGAAGACGGAGGAAAATGGCGTTGTAGTTAAGAAGGAGTCCAACTAGGTTAAGTCTTCTTTCCATTAACTGGGCGAGGCCCCGCAGATGTAGGTAAATTGCCAAACTGCGTTATCATCTTTGGTGTCGTTTACTTTCTGCTTTACTTTACAGTTTGTTTGCTTTACTGTATTATTCTGTGGTTGTTTGCTATTATCGCAGATCACTGTCTAGAACAACTGCTTGACCATCTTTACAGATTAGTTGTTTTTTCAAGAGACACTAGAAGATTGAAAATTGAGCATGTAAGCAAATTCTCTATCGGATTTACTTTTAACAGATCTCGGTGTCAATAGAATTCCGGCAAGGGTAGATATTGTTCATGAGGTATCCTAGAACACTCCACCATGTTGGTCGTAGTGTAACATGACGATTAACTTATGTCGTTGTAGGAGCGCCAAGCAAAGGTGGTTATGGCGATAATTTTAGAACTTGTTAGGGTTTAACTAAACGATATTTCTCTTGGGCGCTTGAATACCTGTTTTGTATTTAAGCGAAGCTAGTGAGCTTTATAATTGAATCAGATTCTCTGTTCCTTGTGCATTATTACAAGACTCAAATTGCAAAATCCCTTGGAAAATCCGTGATAGATTGCTCCACTACTCTCATAATAGCTACACGAATGGATACGGGTTTTTCATGTTTTTCACTAGGGTAACAGTGTCGTTGATAAACTGAAGGTGTGGGCTTCTTCTTCTCAACAAAGTTATTGGTTGACCAACCTCCTTGTGACTCTAGCTCCGCTAACTTACAAGGATCGTTTTAGAATTTCTCATTTCTAATCCTCTGTCATGCACTCTTGTATCCTTCTTCTAGAATTTTTCATGGGATTTTTCTAGATAAAGATTTAAACGAGCCACCACTTTGTTGGGTAGACAAAATAAGATCGATTTTTGTTTTCATTTTTTTCTTTTTCAACTGTCCTTTAGTCTCTCGCTCTAGAGTAGTATCTTTGAACTTTGTGATTTTTTTCATTTTTGTTTAATAATATTCTAGGAAGAGGATGGATAAACGAAGGAAATATCCAAATAGTGTCAACCTAGTTGGGATGTTTGGGAAGCCTTCTAAAGTGAAAAATTTTGAAATATGCCACTTTTGAACAATTTATTTTGAAAAATGTCATTTTAAAAGAAGATTTGCGGTTCATGTAACTTTTTAGTAATAATTTGACCGAATTGCCCCTTATTTTTTTACGAGGAAGACACGCGTGTGTGTGTGTGTGGGGGGGGGGGGGGGGGGGGGGGGGGGGGGGGGGGGGGGGGCACATAGTAAATTGATGCTGAAAATAGTGGCATGACATACAATAATGGCATATGTTGCAAACTTGGATGTCAAATGTGGCATGAGATCAAATTTTCACTTCTAAAGTTGAATGCATTTTCTTTTTTGCTATCAAAAAATAAAAAGCAAAATGTTCTTTGTATCTAAATATAAAAGCAAAATGTTCTTTCTATCTAAATATAAAAGTAAAATTACTACAATGTTAAACATATAAAAGTAAAATTACTGCAATGTTAAAGAAATGACTTTTTTTTTTTTTTTACTAATTAATACGTTATCTATTTTTTTAAATATCACATAAAAGTGGTTATTTGTTTGATAATCTCAAAAAATAAAATTACTAAAATTACTTGTCTAAGAAAACTATTAAACTTGCTCTTTTAGTTTAAAGAAAAATGGGTCTTTTGAATTTATAGAAAGGAAACCCGTATGTTAGTTTTGTTTGTACATGTTTATGAAATAAGCAAAATTTGTTTACCAGATCCCAACAACCTAGAAACGTGGTATTCTATTTTTTCTTTTGCAATTGGTCAAAAGATTGTTTTACTTGTCCCCCACTATTCTTTTGATCATTCAAGAATTATTTGTAATTATTGGCCATAATTAGAAACTGATTTCATGACATCTTATCAATTTTATTGGGAAAAAGACAGCTTGGAGTTTGGCAAAAAAAGACAGCTTGGAGTTTGGCACAAAGCAAGAAGCAATCCGTGGAAACGACATCTTCTTTTCCATAGGACCACAGAACAACTTTTAGCTTTTGGCTCAACACTTTCTTTGGATGAGAGAACAAAGGGGTAAAAATTATGTGCATCAAATGCCTATGATAAAGAAAGTTGTGTGGATTCAAATTTGGATTTCCTCATCTATATTCGATTTCGATGAGGGAAATGGAACGACGCAATTCTTCTAGATTGTTCAAATTTCATTCATGTACTTTTTAATGCATAAAAGTATAGTTTGAAGCAATATCCACATTTCTCTGTTTAGTTCCACAATATGAAATGTAAATGTGCAACCAAATTTTTTTTATTCAGCTTGTGATGCCAATTTCTTCATACGGCACAAATCACAACCATTATTCAAAAGTTACGACATTAGCAAACTGACCCATACTCTGAAATTTAAAAAGAAAAAACAAAACTACTCTTAGATATATTTTTTATTTTATTTTTTCAATCCAGCTTAAATATTGATAAAAACAACTATGTAAGCTCTATAAATATTAAAGAAAGCTTATAACATGTACATATTTGTACACTACTAATAATGTGCGTCGTATAATAGTATTTGTATGTTGTATAATAGTTTAAAAATACGATTTGTTTTTATACATTAACACAACACACAACTATTTTCTTACGATCGATTCATTTCTCAAATTTAAAATTACCATAGATCAGTGATGAAAAAGAAAAAAAAAAATTATGTATTTTTTAAACTATTGTACAACATTACAAAATGTATACACCATGCTCAGAATCTTCTAATATTAATTAAATAAATATAGTGGCAAAAATCACCACTCATAGGCCAACCAATGAGATGATACCAAAGTCTTCCATATACAACACACTTTGATTGCAGAAAAGGTTAATATCAGCATAAACTTATCAGCATAATGATTCCCAATGGAACGTTAGCATCACCAGACAGCCAACATAAAAAAAAAAAAAAAAAAAAAAAAAAAAAAAAGAAGAAAAATGTTACACGAATATTAAACGTATCTATCTGACTGTGATAAACTAAAACCTGGAAATTGATAAGCAAAGATGAAGGCATGAAAAAACAATTATAATAAAAAGGAAACCAAGTTTAATCACTTTGTCATAACCCAATAATAGACTGTCAAATGTGAATTTTGATCTGGACCAAGAATTAGCACCACCACCCACAGAATGGCGGTGGTGCCGAGCTTCGATCGGTCCTGCCGGGACAATCTTTTTGCTTGTATATCCTTTGAGCTGATTTGACATATTTTGAATGATTGAAGAAGAGCTGAACTAGTTTTCATTACATATAGAAGACTAGCAAATATGTCAAATATAAACATGCCTCTTTTTTTTGTTTTTTGCTTTTTTTTTTTTAAAGCTTTTCTCCTTTGGTTCAAATTACAGAACCTGAATTAAAAAGCAACACAATAAGTAAGAAAATAAGCCTACATATACGAACTACATGTCTATCAAATACTACTAACCTGATGAGGACAGACAAATCGTTGCGCGCACCGGAAAGGGCATGGTTTTCACACAAACCTCACAAAAAACAAAGACGGTTTCAAGTCACTCTTGGAACTAATTAATAAGTCCATCACGAGCCAGAACAATCTCATACAAAAAGAATACGCATTATGGTACTAGTAGCCAAAAGAAGTTCTGACTAGAGCAAATGTTTGTCAAACTCGAGAGTTATTGGCGACCGAAACAAGACTCTGTCCAAATGAATCCTCAGAGACCTCGCTGTTGAATGCTGCGACCACTTCACTACAGTACAGCTCCTTATTGTATGCTCCGGAATCAGATAGCAGAGCTAGCAAGTGAAAGCTCATGGAGCTCACTTAACATCCATTCCTCTCCTGTCTGACCGCCAAGGACGATAGCCCTCGTTCCTCCAACAACACAGGTACTATGTCCCCACGCGAATCTTGGAGGCCGTCCGGGTACATTTAATACCCTCCACGTAGGCTTCTCATCTGTCGGATCAAGAAGATAAAGCTGTGAAGCAGAGTGAAGACCGGCAACAGACCCACCAAAGATGAGAATTCTTCCGCCCGGGAGGCTCACAGCCACATGATCAAGCCTGGGAGGAGGAGCAATGCCCCCTGGATTTCCAGCACCGGGCATTCCACTACCGGTAACACATCTCCAGCACGGCTCATCCTCACTAAGGTCCATCGTGAACACATCACTTGAACGAAACCGTAGAGGCCCACTCTTGGCGAGGCCGCCAAACATCAAAATTTTCCGACCACCATATACAGAAAGTGTGTGACCCAACCGAGAAGGGGGCGTCCATGCCACGGGTATTTCTCTCCACACAGGTTTCTCCATCGAGAGATCAAGTAGAAAAGTATCACTCAGAAGTACTCCAGAATCTGCACAACCACCAGAGACAATCAGCTTAGTTCCGTCAAGCGTGCAGGAACTGTGCCATGATCTGGGAAGTGGGGGAGCCAATCCAGATATTTCACGCCAAGTTGGAGGTTTTGCATCCAAATCCAGCACAAAAACATCATTTAGCAAGCCCTGTCTTCCACAACCTCCAAATACCACCAAATTAGACCCATTAACACACGTAAGTGTGTGACCCCAGCGACCAGGAGGAGGAGAGCTCACTTGGACATGTTGCCACTCTGGGTTACTCGCATTTAAATCCAACACAAATGTGTCGTTCATTGGTTGCATGTTAACTCCTTCCCCGCCGAAAAGGACAACACGGTTTCCAACTGCACAAGCACTGAAATTGCAACGTGACGGTTCAACAGAACCTCCAACAGTCAGCTTACTCCATGCTGCTGCCTCAAGAGTGGTCAGCTCCCGCGCCAGTCGACCCCACCCTAGTCTCTTTGCACCAGGTACAGTCTCTAGAACACGAGTTGTTTCACTACCCCAGGCGTTCTGACATACCCTTCTCCAGAGATCCTCATTCCTAGTCAGTTCATAAAGTCGACTACAGACAGATCCAACAGATGCAATATCTCTGGGTGTCAATCTCGCGAGTATATTAAGAGCCAGCACCTCATCACTCAACTGTAAGATTCCACAAAACCCCCGGCAATTATTTCTGTCACCCACAGGAACAGAGCGGAAAGAAGAAAGTCCAGACTGAAATCGGTCAGCAGATTTTGCAGATGTTTTGAATGATGAACCTGGTAGTGGACCCAGATCAATATTGGTCTCAGTAAAGAACTGTATGCCAATCACATGAGTGATCGTTTCGTCATCTCCATATATCGGTGTCAGCTGCAACCTGTTCATCAGTGGAGATCCATCTTTTCTAAAGTTCAATAACTCGCCTTGGAATTCAATGCCCTCCTCCAAACATCTTCTAATTTCGGAAACAACTGCCGAGTCCACCAAGGTGTGCCTCCTTTTCGCAAAAGGACCTCGACATTGCAAAAAACGGCTGAAACAAAGATACACCATCAGAACTTAGAACAAACTGCAACAAGGCAATAGACAATAGTACGTAACTTTTCTTCACCAAAATAGCAACATCATTGAATCCCAAAGAGAACCAACAATTCATTTGAAGTAGTTATCTGAGATACCAGTTACATGAACATGCAAGCAAAATCTCTGCTTTTACACAAAGTTATTTCCAAAAAACAGCATTTACAAAAAATTCTAGCGAGAGGCTCACCTGAGTCCCGATCACACAAGCAAGGTCTAAGAGAAAAATTCGAAGATAAAAATAGCACATAAATAAACTCTGAAATCTACCTCTATTGTCTATTCTACTTCTTTTTTATCGTAGCTTGAACTTTTTTATAACAATCCGATATATCAAGGAGAGCTTATTAATACAAGGAAAAAGAGTAACACATGAAATGAGACTAAAAGATGAAAATAACTGGCGTGATGGCGGTGAAAATAACTGTGTGCTAGAATATATACTGCCACTTATGAAGTTATAACAAACAGTAGAACTGGAATATTTTTCACACATTTCATACTCAATGGACTTCTTTTGTAGAAACAAAAACCCAATGGTACATCCAATAGAATCTGAAATGTGAGAGAGGAATGCAACTGAAAGCGAAGAGAAAACTCATATGACTACATAATAAGAGAAATTGGCAAGGAGAGATCCCAAATGTAGTAGATTTCTGGTATTTTTTGACGACGTGAGACATCAACAAACATAAAACATGTTAAAAATGTCAGTAACACATGGATGAAAACAGACTTCAACTTCGATAAATAAATAAATGATTAGCCATCAATATAGTCCATAGCAAGAAGAAGAATGAGAAGAGGGGGATATAATTTTAAAATATATATATATATATATATATATATATACATAAACGAAAACAAAAAACAAAATAAAAAAAGCAAAATAGATTTACAAGTCTTGGGGAGGATCAATATGATACCAATTAGCAATCTTAGTAGAGTTTCAACTTATTCAATAGAGAGGAAACCGGACCACAAACCATAGAACTTATTTTGTAAACAATGAGATTCATTTACTGTAAATAAATATAAAGGCTCAAGAGCAATAGAAGATTAGCACTTTGTTTGGTATGAAAGAAAGAAAATTCGATGGAAAGGAAAATAAGAGGTGATGGAATATATAAAGAAAAGAAAAGAGAAAAAAAAAAAAAAAAAACGTTTTTCCTTGTGTTATTTGAGATGTTTGGAGGAAAGAAAATTTTTTATCTATAAAATTACCACTTTTTATATTTATTTCATTCTTTTATGTTTTTTAAGGAAAAAGAAGTCATTGTACTCTTGACTGCCTGGTATAAAGTTTTCCACCTACTTTTCCTTCCAATATTGGGAGGACAAAAAGTTGTGAGCTCCACTTGTATTTTTATCCCTCCCCCTTTCCTTTCCCTCCTTTTTGCTTTCTTACCAAACACCCAATTTCATATTTTCCATCCTACAATCCATCCAACATTTTTCTTCCTTCCACTTTTTTCGTACCAAATGGACTGTAAAAGAGATATCGTATATATATATATAACATGCGTAAGGCTAAATACACAGCACATCATTCCCGAGCATTGTATCAATGCTTCTAAAAATTAATGGCAAGAATAGCATATTCAAATTGTTGACTTTCCTTGTTTGGGACACTCCTCCAAATGTTCTCATTCTCTTTTTTTTTTTTTTTTTTTTTTTTACTTTCCTAGTCCCAATGTAATATTCTTAGGGCACGTTTGGTTTGGTGGAAGAGAATGAGAATGAGAATGGGAAAAATATATAATGGAAATTCAAGGGTTTGATTTATCAGTGGAATTGAAACTGGATTCAGGCCCAACGTATTTTAATTAGTTTGAAAACTGGAAAGAAATGAGCATTCCATAGGTTAAGTCAAGGAATGATGATTCCTATAACTGATGGAATGAGAATTCTATTGGAATGACTATTCCTGTGTATATTTTGTCCAACCAAACATGAGAATATGAATTGTCATTCCATTCCATTCCCATTCCACCAAACCAAACGCGCCCTTAAATCCCAACTATTTAAGTCATCTCAAAATTCGAAAAGTCAACAATCTTTCTAAATGCTTCATTTGGATGGTTCTCCCAAACAAGAGGTTCAGTGTGGATTCCAAAGGGAAAAATATAAAGATGATTCGGTATCCAATGAATTCATCATCTTTTCCCATAGATCTTGCAGACTTGCAGAAAGTAAGGATTTTCTGGAATTGTGTGGTCTTTTATGTAGTTTGGGGACTTTGCTAGAGAGGAAAAGCCAACTTTCTATGAGTCTAATAGAGACTAGAGAAGAATCTAATTTATGGGGTAGGGTTAACTACTGGGTTATAAACTTAAGGAAGTTTAAAGGTCACCCCATTTTCCATTTTTCAGTATAGATTCACTAGCAATTGCCTAGGCTATTTTTTGAGTTTTGCTCTTTCAGTTTCTGTATTTTCTCTCTACCCTAACTATGGTGGCTATATCTAGTTCCTTTTTACATGGATCATAATCTAACAAATAAGAAACGCTTAAGCTACATACAAACATTCAAAAACATTTATCAAATATCAAATATATTCATCCAAAACCAGACATAAGACCCCAAATAGCACTCAATACTCATACATAGCAATACACAAGAAACCACTTTTCGGTTGCCCATGTCGTAAACCACCGAATACGAACTCTAATTCCAAAATTTCATGCCTAAAACAATTCATAAGCAAAAAAACTAATAATAATAATTATAATAATACAGATAAAGCTTTCTAAACTCGGTGAACTAAAAAGCAGACACTGAAAGTTTTCGCCAGGCTTTTAGCAACAACCCATCTATTGTTCCACCCATGAAATTAAAAAAAAATAAAAAAAAATCTCTCAGTTCTAACAAATACCCAAAAAAAATCTCGAAATGCAACAAAAACCCATGTCAATTCCTTCTTATTCGCATAATTAATTAACAAAGGAAAAAAAAAAAAACCACAAAGCCAGAGAGACAAATAATGAATAACTAATAGAAAAAGAAGAGAAATTGGGGACTGACCAATTGCGACCGAGGACCTCCTCGGCGCGGTAACCGGTGACCATCTCGAAGACGGTGTTGACGTAAATGATGGGATGGTCTGGCTCGAGTGCGTCGGTGACGATGAAGCCACACGGCGCCGTCTGGAGGAGATTCTCCACCGGGAACGGCAGCGGGGCGGCGGCGGTGGGCCCCACCTTGTGGCGTTCGCCGAGCACGAATTCCTCCTCAATCTCATCCTCCTCCTCGTCGCTGCTCAGATCCGAATTGCTGTCCCACTCCATCCAATCCTCACCCCATGAATCACCCCCGAAACCCTAGAAGAATCTCGAACCACACAACAGACACACGCAGCGATACACAGAGGAAATGGAAGAGAAGAGAAGAGAAGAGAAGAGAAGCGAAGCGAAGCGAAGAGAAGAACGAGTGGATGGTAAGTGATTGGCGAATTTTTTTAGCTAAGGAGAGAGTTTTAATTTCCCGAGTGAGAGAGAAAGGGAAGCTTGGTGGGGCTTTTTTTTTTTTTCTCTTTCACCGCCTCGGAAAATAAATCCCAAGAAAAAGGAAAATCCAATCCATTTTCTTTTTCTATTCTTTTCTTTTTATTTTCTTTCCTTGTGTCGTGCGCTAATATGTTGGAAAAAAATCTGGAATCCGGGGGTGGTGTCGGGTCGGGTCGGGTCGGATCGGGTTGCTGCGAAACGCACCGTTTGGTGTTGCTGGGTGAGCTTTGGCTTTGTGCGTACGCGATATGTTGGTTGGGGTATCTCAGCCAGGAGGCGGAGCGGTTTATCCTTCTTATATGTTTGTTTGTTTACATCATTCTATCCATTCTATTTTTTCACTTTTTTCAATCCTCCAAACCATTCCATTCCATTCCACTTTTTTCAACCATTTTTTTCAACTTTCCAAATCCCTATACAATATCTTTAAATCTCAACCATTTATACCACCTCAAAATTTGTAAAGTCAAACCATTTTCCAAATCATTTTTCAAACTATTTTCCAAACCATTTAAAATGGTCAAAAATGACCAAAATGGTTTCCCCAAACGGGGGGGAATTCTTTTTTCTTTTCTAAGGGTTTTTTTTTTAAAAGAAAATATCTAAGGTTTTATAATAATTTGCGTCTCGTTGTCATGATTATTTTTTCGGAAAATTTTGAAAGAAAAGAGAGCCATCCAACGACATATTTAGAGTTATGCATTTTTTGAACTTATTTTTGCAGGAAAATTCTTTTGTGATTTTTGCTTTTTGTGAAACAATATTTAATCGATTATTTTTTTTTAAGGTGCATGATTCATTGAAAATGCAAATCTGTTGATCCAGAATTATTTTACACCACAAAAAGATAACAAAAAAAATCATTACAAAAGTACCCGTTTTTGCATCTTTTGTTGTTTATTTTGTATTTTTTAAAGAAGAAAAAAGTGGTATAAGTCTACAATTTTTATCATATTGAAACACAAAAATTTAGATATCTCGGAGGCTTTAACATATATATATTTTTTATTATATTGTTATAATATCTCACAAAATTTTAGAATATGTAAGAAATTATTGGCAAAATTGAAATGGAGTTTTTTAGGCATTTAACCAAATTTTTGGGTATTTTTTAAGATTTAGTCATAATTTCATGAAATTAGGGATTTAACCATAACATGTAACATTTTTTGTAACATATAACATATATACGTGTAAAAAATGTAACATTAAATATAACGTTACATTTTATGTTACAAAAAATGTTCATATTATGGCTAAATCCCTAATTTTGTGAAACTATGGCTAAATCTTCCAAACTTTACCTTTAAAATGGCTAATTGCTTAACTGACCTATTGAAATGAATACATAGTGTATTTTTTACACAATATCAAGATATATTGGAGAAATATTGAAAAGTTTTTAAAATATAAAAAAGTTCAATCAAAAAATAATATTCTTGAATTTTAAACGATAATATGTACCAATTATATTTTAATAAAGAACTAAAACCATTTAGTTATTTGTATAATATGACTAAAATTAAAAATAATAATAATATCGAACATCAAAATGTGTATATTTTTATATGATGATATTATGTAATGTAGCATGGTAAAAATTTTAATATTCATTAAGAATAGATATAAATATTAAATTAAAAGATCATATATGAGTTTTAGAAATCACAACTGAGAATCTTTGCAACATTACTCAATCTCAATGTCCATATTATGACACAAATATCACTTAGAGCTTCTCCAACGCTAACGTATAATAGCGCAAATGTCCATTTTTTCAGCTCCAACGCTGCGCTATAAGTTAGCGCTATTTTGAAGATGGTGAATAGTGGTACGCTATATATAGCGTACCACTGTACAACGGCAAATTTTTTTTTTCATTTTTTAATAAGTTTTGTTATTTACACTATAACCCTAAATTTAGTATTATTTATATTTTAAGTCTATTGTTAATTGTATTTTTAATATGATATATCAAAATTTAATAATAATTTTTACAAATGTTTGTACATATTTAAAAAATAACAAGAAATTATATTTTTTTACATATATTTATTTACAATTATTATAAACATGTTAATAATAATAAATATTGCAATGAATTGATTCTACAACAAAAGGGTTATCACTTAATTTTTCATTCAAAATATAAATAACATAAAGTAAACACATAATACATAGAGAATTAAAGTACGACGCATAGAG
The DNA here is from genome assembly GCA_018132145.1 of Boehmeria nivea var. tenacissima. NCBI lineage: Eukaryota > Viridiplantae > Streptophyta > Magnoliopsida > Rosales > Urticaceae > Boehmeria > Boehmeria nivea. The sequence continues at coordinate 5,584,217 of CM030885.1, read as the reverse complement.
AAAAATAAAAACTTAAATGAAATACAACATAAAATTAGTAAAACACACATAAAAAAGACACATTAAGACTTAGGAAAAAAAGAAGTGCATAAAATACTCAAACACTTAGTAATCCGGTAAACCGCTTCCAGAGCCTCCAATATTTTGAAAATATTGGTCAAAGTTATTTGAGTCCAAAGACGTCCCCTGGCGTTGTTGTTCTTCTTGTCGATGTCTTTCTTTAATTTTGTTTCTCAAACCTCTAAAATATTCACGTGCATAAGGATCTTCAAGAGCATCCACATTCATTGACAGAATTTTCTGCTCCTCTTTGTTGTCTTTGTGGTCCACAACACGCTGCAACAAACTCTCCACCCGTTGACGATGTTGGCCGGCAGCCTCTAACCTTTGTTCAAGCCGTTCATTAGACTCTCTCAATTTTCTAATATCTTCTTCCATTTCGTCATTAATTTTTTTTTTCAATTTTGATTTCTTCACCCCAGCAGGTCATTGGGATGAAGAACCATTAGAGTCGTCGTCATCCAAATTTATAGAAAATGGTGACAACCCAGGAGATGCTACCGTCGGCGAAGCAGCATTTTGATCATCCGATGAGTAGTAGCTACCACTCTCTTTTCTTCCCCTATTTTGTTTCTCAGAGTTTCCATTGTCCTTAAACTTTTCCAGATCTTTCAGCATAGCCCATAGATGATCAAATTTGAATCCTTTGCTGAACTTTGAGTCTGCCTTGAATAAACGCTTCGCGTCATTCATCTGCAAAATTATTAACAATGTAAGATTACGACTAACAATATTTAATATACTATGTAAATATTAATAAAAACTTACAATATCCTCATTCGACTTCCCACTTGGTTTAGTATATTCTATTTGTCTAAGGCATGCATTCAACCTTTTCATCTCAACGATTATAGTACTGATGCGAGATTGTAGCGACCGAACTGTGCGCTGCTCGTAGTCGTTGCTAACTCGTTCATTATACGTCTCCCCTACACGTTTCCAAAAACGGTCGGAGGATTGGTATCTCCCGATGATTGGATCTTGAGTAATCTCAAGAAAACTTTCACCTAATATAATATCTTCAGTGTTTGAGTATCCAACACCTCGGCACGCCATAACTTATCTTAGACAAATATATTTATAAGAAATCTAATAATCTTAAGACTGCAATAGTGATATGTTGAGTGTGAATGAACAATATATGGGAGCTCCCTATTTATAGACATCCAGTATGTGGATGTGTGAAACTTGGAAATCCAATCTAACGACTACAAATAAATTTGGAATCCATCCTACGGTTTGTTTTATATTTATTATCCAATATGATCTGATAAGGAATCTTATCTGGTGGACACGGCATTCAATGTTATCACATGGCAAACACGTTACCCAATTTGATCAGGAATCTTATCTGGCAAACACGTTACCCGATTTGATCAAGAATCTTATCTGGTGGACACGTCATTCAATGTTATCACATGGCAAACACATTACCCAATTTGATCAGGAATCTTATCTGGCAAACACGTTGCCCGATTTGATCAGGAATCTTATCTGGTGGACACGTCATTCAATGTTATCACCAATCAAACACGTTACCCGATATCATCAGGAATCTTATCTTTTTGCCACGTCATTCGATGTTATCACATGTCCAATACGTTACACGATATTATCAGATAAGAAAATCTAAATAATGCAATCTAAACCGTTACATTGGATTTCCTATCTTGAATGTTTACCGTCAGATTGAATCTCATCCTGAGCTAAAAATTTTCTCATGACTCCTATAAGTAGTTTACTAATAATTCATATGCCATACTACCTCAAGCCTTCGTTTAAAAAAAAAAAAAAAAACCAAACAAACAAACCACACACACAAACCCATTTTTAGTACCGCTTTTTTTTTTTTTTATGTTGAATTAAATAAAAGTGTTGTATGATGTGAAATTTGATAAGTGTGTCATTATCGTTATTAATATTATTAATAATTAATTAATTGTTAATTAGTTTGTTTATGGTTTTTACATATTTATTAAACTTTCAAATGGATTAATGTGTTAAAAAAAATCTATTGTGGGGTGAAATTACAAATAGTACAAAATTAGTAAAAAATATTTTAAAAATAAAGGTATAAAGAATATAAAGAGAATATTCCTTTTTAGGGTAAGAAATAGAGTATTGGGTTGGAGATAAAATACTGTTTGATTGTGACATTTACTCTATTATAGAGTATTGTATACTCTATTTTAGAGTATTGGGTTGGAGATGGCCTTAGATCGAGACAAAAATACAAGAATATTTGAGTCACGCAATACTTTTTGTGGTATTAGTATTTTAGTTTTAATACAATTTATTGTTCTAGGTAACATACTCTATTACTTTTTTGTTATGTATTATTTTTTGAGTTAATTTTATATGAATATATTTAACTTTTGTAATTTTGAATGATTCATTATTATCTTGAAGTTCGATTAAAATTTATATCTAATAATGTAACGATCCAAAACGTAATATTAATAAAAGAGTAGTGCTAGACATACCAATTTTTTTAATCCACTTTTTAATATCAACTTATTGTCATATTATTATTGATGAGTGTTTATCATCTAATTAGAAGGATACCAATCAAAATATAACACTTCACTTGCCACTTAGATTGGTATTAAAAAGTTGATAAAAGAGCTGGTATGTCTAACATTATTCTTAATAAAATACCATCAAAGATCATAGTGTTGGAGTAAAATAAAAATATGAGCTACTAGAAAATAGAGAATTTTATTTCTCACTCAAACATTACACAATATCACAAACACTCTTATAATTTTGACTTCCCACACACTCTTAATTTTCTTGACAAATTTCTGCACACTTTTTTTCAAACCTCTCAAGAAGCGTTGCTTCTTTCTTTCCCTCTCTTCTTGTTTTTTCTTTACTGATGGTGTGTTTTACAATGGCAAAGGAGTTGGCTATTTATAGCCAAATAGCCAATGTATTGGCTTATAGTACAAGCCAAACCGAAGCTTGCATACCAAGCATAAGTGGATTTGATCACCAAGTTTCTAAGCCTTGGTAAAGAAGCCATCCAAGCGGTGGCTTTTCTTTTTTTTTTTTTTAAAAAAAAAAACTAAAAACAAGTTTATATAATATATATATATATATATATTTATATTTATATATTATATATTACAACACCCCCCTTTAAACTTGTTTTATAATACCAAGTGACTGTCTTAACCTAACAAAGTCTTCTGTCTTCAATGGCTTTGTAAAGATGTCGGTGATTTGATCTCGAGACTTGACAAACTTCAATTGCACTTTACTGCTTGCAACACATTCTCTTATGTAATGATATCGAGTATCAATATGTTTGCTTCGGTCATGAAAGACTGGATTTTTCGCTAAAGCAATTGCTGATTTATTGTTGACACAGATCTCCGTTGGATCAATCTGGGACATGCTCAATTCTTTCAATAAATTTCTTAGCCAAATTGCATGACATGTACATGCAGTAGCAGCCACATACTCAGCTTCACACGTTGAGAGTGTGACAATTGGTTGCTTCTTTGATAACCAAGTGAATGAAGTGTCTTCCATGAAAAACACAAAACCAGTTGTGCTTTTTCTATTATCAATGTTTCCAGCCCAATCACTGTCGCTGTAACCAACAAGCTTATAATCAGTAGAAATTGAATAGAACAAGCCAAAGTCTATCGTACCCTTTGAGATATCAAAGAATTCTCTTGGAGGACTTGAAATGCATAGTCGTCGGAGTTTCCATGTAACGACTCACAAGCCCAGTCGCATAGAGAATATCAGGCCTTGTACACGTCAAATATCGCAGATTTCCAACGAGACTCTTGAAGAGTATCGGATCCACCTTTTCTGCTTCATCGTCTTTGGAAAGTTTAATTCCGCACTCGATCGGCGTACTGATTGGCTTGCAATCATCCATCTTGAATTTCTTCAATATTTCCTTCGCATAGCTTTCTTGGGAGATAAAGATGCCTTCTTCTTTCTGCTTGACTTCGATGCCGAGATAATACGCCATGAGCCCAATATCAGTCATCTCGAATTCTCTCGTCATTGCATTCTTGAACTCTTTGAACATGCTGGGACATTTCCTGTGAAGATCAGATCATCAACATGCAGACAGATGATCATGACATCTTGATCTTTGATCTTGATGTAGAGAGCGTGCTCGTAGGGACATTTCTTGTAACCATTTTCTTCAAGGTACTTGTTGATCCGGCTATTCCACGCGCGTGGTGCTTGTTTCAACCCATAAAGAGCCTTCTTCAATCTTAAGACTTTGTCTTCTTGTTCCTTCACCACATAGCCGATTGGTTGCTCAAAATAAACTTCTTCTTCAAGAACTCCATTCAAAAAGGCAGACTTCACATCCATCTGATGAATCTTCCACGCGTTCTGAGCAGCTAAAGAAATGATTAGCCGTATGGTCTCTAATCGAGCAACGGGAGCAAAAACTGTATCGTAATCGGCGCTCGATTGGACAAGTAGACGGCAGTTGCCACAGCTTCGGCCCAAAACTCTTTTGGCATTCTCTTGCTCTTAAGCATGCTTCGTGCCATGTCAAGAACAGAACGTTCTGTTCTTTCTTTCTGCGACTCCATTTTGTTGAGGAGATCTTGGAACAGTCAAAGGTCATCGAATGCCGTTGGCTTCACAAAATTCTTGAAATTCACTATAAGTGAATTCTCCTCCTCGATCAGATCTCATGGCTTTGATCTGATAGTCACTTTCTTTCTCGACAACTGCTTAGAATTTCTTAAAGGCACTGAAAGCTTCTGATTTTTGCTTTAAGAAATAAACCCAAGTCTTTCTTGAAAAATCATCAATGAAGAGTAAGAAATAATTGCTACCTCCAAAAGAACTTGGCTTGATCGGTCCACAAACATCAGTGTGGATTAGTTCGAGTGGCTTTTGAGCTCTTGAGTGAGATTCCTGTGGAAAACTTTTCCTGAATTGCTTTCCAAGAAGACAACCTTTACAAAGTTGATCGGGGTGGTTAATGCAGGGCAAGCCATTCACCATCTTCTTTTTCGAAAGCAGCTCCAAACTTCTAAAATTGATATGACCCAGTCGTAAATGCCAGAGCTAAGAGGAATCCTTGTAACACGTCTTGAGACATTTTGCCACATCACTCTGAATATTGATTAGAAACATTCTATTCTTCGACATTGGCACTTTTGTAATGAAGTTGCTATTGGCATCTCTGATAGAAAGACTACGATTTTTCATTTGAATATCATAGCCTTTCTCTAAGAGTTGTCCCAAGCTCAAAATATTATTTTTCATGTTGGGCACATAGTAGACATTGAAAATAAATTGACGTCTTCCATCTTTTAGGCGAATAAGTATGTTGCCCTTTCCCTTGACTGGAATTTTGAATCATCTCCGAACGAGACATTTCCACTCACTGATTCATTGAGCTCCACAAACATACTCTTTCTCCCGCACATATGATTGCTTACACCAGTTTCAAGGCACCAAGTGTTTTCTTCGGCTCCAACATCGGCATTTTGAGCTAGTAGCAATGTACCACGCTCCTCGGTATTCTGCTTGGCATAATTGGCCTTCTCTTCGACTTTATTATTTGGAGTTCTACACTCCCTTGAATAATGACCAAACTTATGGCAATTATAGCATTCAACTTGAGACTTATCATATCTCGAGTTGTAATTGCTTCTTCCTCGGCCTCGTGATGAGCTTTCTGCTCTCTCCTGATTGTTGTTGAAGTTGTTGTTAGAACTCCAACCTCGTCCACCACCGCGACCTCTTCCTCGTCCTCCGCCACAGCCTCTTCCTCGATCATGCCCTCTACCACGAATGAAATGGCTTCTATTGTTGCTTTGACGGTCTATCTTGTCTTTGACTTCTGTCTTGAGAAGTTGTTGATCCGTGATATTCTGCCTTCTCTTCTTTTTTTCTTTGTATGCTTGCAATGACCTCATCAGTTGTTCAATAGTCATTTCCTTCAAGTCTTTGATTTCTTCAATCGTTGTCACGATTGTCTCGAATTTTGAGTCGAGCGAGCGGAGCATCTTCTCAATGATTCTAACATCTTCTAGTTTCTCACCATTCCTTTTCAACTGATTGGTAACTGCTAGAACTCTAGAGCAGTAGTCTGATACTGGCTCATTTTCTTTTATGTTGAGAGACTCAAACTCTCCTCTTAGAGTTTGAAGGCGCACCTGCTTCACTTTCTCCTCTCCCTTGTGCGAGGTCTGAAGCTTCTCCCATGCTTCCTTGGCAGATGCTGCATTTGAGATTTTCTCAAAACCGTCATCATCTAGCGCTTGATAGATGGGGAAAAGAGCCTTCTTGTCTTTCTTTCTTGCGTCTTTTAAATTATCCTTTGGTGTCGAAGATATCGCCGACTCGTCTTTAACCTCATCGTAACCTTTCTCTACGACCTCCCAAACATCGTGTGCTCCAAGGAGTGCCTTCATTTTGATACTTCAGTTGTCAAAATTGTTGTTATTGAGTGTTGGAACTTGAAAAGATGCCACACCACCATTTGCCATGACTTGAGTGAGAATTTGAAAATTCTGACTGCACGAATGATTTTGACACGCCTAAAAACCTTAGGGGGACTTAACTCTCTAACTCACTGAGTTTACAGATCTCAAGAAATTTTTTCTGATGTGGAAGATCAGTCAAAACTGCAACCACAGAGCATGCTCAAAAATCAAGAGACCAATAACCTTACTCTGATACCACTTTGTTGGAGTAAAATAAAAATATGGGCTACTAGACAATAGAGAATTTTATTTCTCACTCAAACATTACACAATATCACAAACACTCTTATAATTTTGACTTCCCACACACTCTTAATTTTCTTGACAAACTTCTGCACACTTTTTTTCAAACCTCTCAAGAAGCGTTGCTTATTTCTTTCCCTCTCTTCTTGTGTTTTTCTCTACTGATAGTGTGTTTTACAATGGCAAAGGAGTTGGCTATTTATAGCCAAATAGCCAATGTATTGGCTTATAGTACAAGCCAAACTGAAGCTTGCATACCAAGCATAAGTGGATTTGATCACCAAGTTTCTAAGCCTTGGTAAAGAAGCCATCCAAGTGGTGGCTCTTTTTTTTTTTAAAAAAAAAAAAAAAAAACTAAAAACAAGATTATATAATATATATATATATATTTATATATTATATATTACAACACATAGGCAATAAATAATTAATAACTTCGTAAAGTGTTTAATGTCCTAAAAATACGGTTAAATTTGAACTTTTTTAATACAATCATATAAAATATAGTTTAACTCTTAAAGCACGGTATTTCAACCGTGACCCTATAACATTCAAAATTAGTCCTTGTATGAGGATTTGCCAAAAGGAAATATGGCTTCAAAAACTTTTGCCAATGGCTGGCCAGCGGTCTACGCTACGCTCACAAGGTCAGTCTTGTATGCACCTGTCGTCTTCCTTCATTGCCATCTAGCCTTCAATCTTCCCCTTTAACTTACCTGCAACATGAGCACATTAGTGAGCTAATAGCCCAATGAGTGGATTAAGAACATTATACATTAATAGAATGTACATCATAAGAAATCAAGTTCTCAACCAACCTCTGATTTCACTTTACGACCCTTATATCTTGACCTTACCTTACTAAGTATACACGTGCACACGATTTACTATCTTAAAGGATCCTTATTTAACTTCAATTGAGCCCCATGACCATTTTGAAATCTTTCGCAGCCAATGGCCCCATCGTGCCGTTTCGAAATTGATTACGCAATCGCCCTATCGGGCCTATTCGGGACCTATAGCAACATTGGGACGCTTGGGCCATCCCGTTCTATCTTATTGTACTCATGGAGACATTGTCTCCCTTCGGTTCTTTCTGTCCTTTTCGAAACCTATTGCGGCCAATATATGGTGAGGAGGGCCGTCCACCGGCCTCCTCTAGGCCCCTCGGGCCGTTCTGAGATCTTTTGTGGCCGATGGCCCTATTAGGCCTTTTTGGAACCGATAGCGACAATTGCCCCGCGGGTCACTCCGGAGCTTAAGATATTCCCCGGCTCTTTGGACTATTCTGGAACTTAACTCAACCTGCAATACAATCTCAACAACGATGCTTGGGTAGTTTTATATCCATGATCACATACCCACATACAAGAATACACACACATGTACTTGCAGGACACTTAACTTCACAATCCCATACTTGTGAGTTAGACAACAAATACTCCAGACAAGTAATATCACAACTACGCTTGAGTTCTCCCTACGCTTGAGTGGTGTTTCCCTTGAGTCTTTTTTCTGAGGGTGTCTCTAGGTAGACAAGATGAGTGCGACGATGGCCAATTCATCCAAGGCTCATCATTGAAACCTGACGGAACCAGAGGAGTCTGGAGCAGGGGGTATGGGGGCTCTACCGGATAACTCTACAGGGGAAGGATTGGAGATGGGTGAGTTTCTTGATCTCGCCCCTTTTGCTGAACAATCAGATCTGGGAAGCAAGCTTCTTGTTATAGGGAACGTGATGGGGGTTCAAGGAAAGAAACCCATGACTAGGACCCTGCTGTAGAGCATCCTAGCAAAGATCTGGGTTTTTAAGAGGGGGTGGTCTTTGGAGCAATTGAAACAGGAAACTTTTGTTTTCAAGTTCTGGCACGAAGAAGACGCTCTATTTGTGTTAGACAGAAGACCTTGGCACATCAATAAACTCAATATTAATCTTCGAGAATGGCCTGCCAATGGAGATTGGGAGATGATGGATTTCTCTTACTCCGTTTTCTAGGTTCAAGCCCACCGTTAGGCGTGCAAATTCAGGCAACAATACTCGATTGATGCTTTTTTACGGGGTAATCAATTACCCGGTCCCAAAATATTGGGAAATTCCCCGAAAATTAGGACCGGGTAATTACCTGGAACTTACCCGATAATTATGATTCCTAACGCCATAGTAGATAGTCAGCGAGGAAGACGACGAGAACGACGAAGAAGAAGACGACGTCCATCGCCATAGCAGAGAGCATAGCGAGGACGACGACGACGAAGACGGCAATCACAAAGAGCTCAACGAGGACGACGATGAAGAAGACGACGAAGAGACAATCAAAGAACAAATACGAAAAGTAAAATCAGAGAAACAGAGAACAACCAATCGACCGGCTCTTAATCTTCATCAGCTGGTTTATGGCTGTTGATCAGCATGTTGCTAGTTCGTCTCATGCTTGCTCCCGTGAGCACCGAACTCCATTCCAATCAAGCCGAACCATTCCACGCGTGAATTCCACCTTCTCATATTCACACCCCGTTGATAAAAACCCAAAAATAGCAAACATCGGGAATTCACGCAGTAAGTCGGCAACCTACTTAAATTCGGGTATTCACTGGGGAATTTTTTTTAATCCAGGCAAAAATTGGGTAATACCCAGTCATTACCCACCGGGTAAAATTAGGTATTGCCTAGTTTTTGCCTAAAAATTTTGTCTGGGGAAAAGAATCGAGGAATTCCCTGCCCCGGATTTGCATGCTTACCCACGGTCTTCCATGGCTGTTCTTAACTAAGGCAATACTGCTAAGGTGGCGTCTAAGGTGGGTTGACTAATGGAGGTCCAAAAACGCAAAATAGGGTTTAGGTCCAACATTTGCTTCAAAGTGGATGACAAGATCGACCAACCTCTTCCGGTAGGGTTCTTCTAACCAATAGCCGACGGGGGGTAAGATGTGGATTCAAATGAAGTTCGAGTGACTGCCAATGCTCTGTTTTGGATATGGATGCCTTGGACATGAATATAGCAGCTGCCGAGCTTTGGCGGCCAGAATAGTCTCGCCGACGGGGATAGTAGCGAGGAAGTATGGCCCCTTGCTCAGATATGAGTGGGGAAATAAGCATTGCTTCTCTTCTGAAGTAGACAAAGTTGTTAACGCTTTGGACGAACATGAATGGAAACTTCGAAACCTCTCCTTCTCAGGTGACCAGGAGCTGGTTACAGAATGATTTCGTGCAGCGCTTCGAGCACAAGCCCAGAATGGAAAACAGAGGATCATGACGACGGAACTAGTAATGGGGGAGGTTGAGACTGGTGATAGAGGGCCCCAAAAGCTAAGCAGCGGTCCTATTGAGTCGGCGAGTCAGAGTCCACAAGTGAAGAGTATCGAGATTACTGAGTTTGAAAACCAACAAGCGCCAGTGGGAGGTCTCATCTAGATGGAGAGGCCGACTCTTCCGGCGAATGGAGAAGACAGTTACGTCATCAATACGTTGGTTGCAACTGAGAGTACTGAGCAGGAACAAATCATCACCTTCATGGCGCCACCATTCTAAGATAATCAACAAAATTAGGACTATATGTTTTCAGATGTCAGTACGGAATCTCGATCGATGCAAATCCTACTACCTTGTACTTGCCCATCTGCTGAGCAAGCACATGAAGGACCACACCATATGGTTTACAGATCACATTCCCCTTACGTGTTCCCTGAAACAATTTCTCTTCCACTTTCGGATGGGCCTCAAGCCTCTGCGATCATTAAAGATATATGTAAACCTCAACTGGGCTCCCTTTATGAGGCCCAGCCTTCTATTGTAGGAGAACCTATCTCTTTTAATGATTTGCTGGCCCAAGCATTAGGTTCTAAAAAACGTAAGGCCCAATCACCAAATTTTTTTTGGGCCTTCTCAAACCGAGACTACCCAATCTACTGCATAAGTTGACGTGGATCCCCAGCCTCTTCCATCGTTGGGACAGAAGGACCCTGTCTTTGTGGTTGGAGATTGAGGGGGTGAAAGTTCGTCGAAGTGAAAAAAAAAAAAAAGAGCAAGGCTGCGTGCATGCAAGGTTAAGCCCAAAAATCTTACTCCATTTTTGTTGAAGAGTGGTAGATAGGCTGAACTTGAGCAGCCCTCTGTATGTCAAGAAGGAAAAGAGAATGGTGCTGAGGTTTCAGAGTCAAATTTTGGAATGGCCAAAGAGGCGGGCCTTATCATGTCCCCACCTCGGAAATGAGGTACCTATCCTAAAACTGTCGAGTCTTGCAAGATCCTTGGCGCAAAGGGCTTGCGGGCCCTTATAGTTACAACATCTTCGTATGACCCGTCCTGATATTGCCTTTGGAGTCAATAAATTATCTCAGTATATGCATTCTCCAATGGCAACTCACTAGGGTGCGGTCAAACGACTTCTTCGATATCTGAATGGTACACGAGATCTTAGTATTAACTTCACTGGACGAACACCACACTCTCTCCGCGCTTCTCGGATGCTGATTGGGGAGGTGATCCAGATGATCTTACATCCACAAGTGTGTACATTATTTTCCTCGAGGCCAATCCAATTGCATGGAGCTCCACCAAACAACGCATCGTAGCTCACTCCTCAACTGAAGTTGAATATCGCGCCATTGCGTCTGCGGCTGCCGAAATAGAGTGGATCAAGTCCTTACTTAAAGAACTTGGTGTTTCTCTCCCTACTACACCGATCATGTACTCAGACAGCCTCGATGCGACGTATCTTTGTGCCAATCTTGCCTTTCATTCTCGGATGAAGCACTTCGCTATTAATTACCATTTTGTACGTGACTTGGTTCAGCATCAAGCCTTACGTGTTGTTCACATTTAAGGTGCCGAACAACTAGCAGATGCTCTTACCAAATCGCTTCCGCGTCTTCGCCTTCTCAGTTTATGCTCTGAGATTGGTGTCTCCGATGGATCACTATCTTGAGGGGGCATATTAGCGTATATTAATTATTATATTTAATTTATGTTTATCTTATTATTATTTATTTATTTTGTATAATTACTCTCAAGAGTATAAATACTCTTTTTCACGTTAATGATATTATTATCAATTTAACTACCCTATATTTTAGACCTATATATGAACATATAAAAATTTTTTTGGATACAAATGAGACTATATGTTATATGAAAAAAAAAGTCAGTCTTGATTCTAGATCTCAAAAACGCTAACGGGTGCGTAGAACGGGTGTTCAAGCACCGATTCGAGCACACCATTCAATCAAGTCATAGCCTAAATATTAATATATCATCATATAATAAGGTTATAGGGTTCGGATGTAGAGATTACCTTTGTGGGTTTAGATATCTTTAAATTCACCATTTCGATGCATATATCCTATACTAAACGCTATGATTGAACGATTCATACGCATAAGAAAAAAAAAAATAAAGAGAACGAATAAGATTTAGGTTTGGTTTGATCAATACCTATAACTACCTAGAACAAATTTAAGATTTATTTTTTCATAGAAAATTCCTCAATATATTTTTAAATTTAATTACACAATCGAAATTAAATGATGTGAGCTGACAAAGTACACATAAAATTATGACATGGAAATGTTAAAAACTTACAAAGACAAAAACACTCTCAAAATAGTAATTTTCATCCACTAAAACAGACAGAAGGGTCAAACTTGATAACTTGTCAAATATCATGTATAGTTTATAAGACGTTTTATACATAAAGGATCAATTAAAAATAGGGTGAGTTGTAAAAATAGATCAAAATTAAATATTTAAATGATAGCCTACGTTTCAAAAAATTATAAAAATAGCCATGTTACGAATTGTATAACAGAAAAGTGTCACACAAAATATAACACATTTGTAAATATTTGTAAGATATTTTGTAACACTTCAAGTTTTACACATTATTTTTCGAAGTGTTAAATAATATCTTACAAATGTTTATAAATGTGTTATATTTTGTGTGACACTTTTCCGTTACACAATTCGTAACATGACTATTTTTAAAATTTTTTTAGGGTCAATTAGGTAAATAGTCATTTTGAACTGTGTTTTCAAAAAATAGCCACAATTTCAAAAAATTTAAAAACTAGCCATTACATACTGTAAGAAATTTCTGACAATAACAAAATTACACATAAAATGTGCTGTAAGAAATTTCTGACACGTGTCACAAATTTCTGAAAGGGCTAGTTTTTAAATTTTTTGAAACTATGGCTATTTTTTAAAATCATTTTATAAACAGTGGCTATTTTCTTAAAATTCCCATTTTTTAAAACATAAACTGTATTTTAAAAACAAAATTTTTTTTTGGACTATTTCCTACTATTTTCCTTAAAAATATCGTCTAAACTTCAATAGTCATTTATAAAATTTGTCCTTTTTCTGAGAACCAAATTTGTCAAAACACAAAATCCTTTTTTTTTTTTTCCCTTTTCCATCCAAACACATGCCCTCTACTCCAAATCTTATCCTCAAACCCACACTATGAGCGCGACATTTCGTTCAGATATAAAAATTTCAAACTTAAAGAAACCCTCCACGTCCAATGAACAGTTTAGACGTGCACGATTCAGAGTTTCGGGTCATCGAGTCATGACAATTTTGCACGTTAAAAATAATAATAAAACCAGCTAAAAACAAGAGCTCTCACCCTCGGTGGTTCAGTGCCAAAAAGCTTTTTGTTTCTCTCTTGTTCAAAAGTCAGTGAGGCAGCTAGAGTGAGAGAGAGAGCGAGTGGGCTTTTTTTTTAATTATTATTTATTTTGTCTTTTCCTTGTTCTGCGTTGTCTTTTTATATTTCGGTGAATGAACTGAAAGGAGAACCAGTTTTCGCTTGGTCGTTTGCAAAATCGCCATTAATGGAATCTTTGCTCGCGAGGTCCTTCAAAACTCCTTTACAAGTAAATGGTACAATTTTTTTTTTTTCCCCTTAAATGGTCTCTCCGTTTGCCCACTTTTTTATTTTTATTTTTTATGGGTCTGATGGTTTATTGTCAGTTTTTCAATTTCCATTTGTTTTCATTTCCGTCTTCGTTCTGTTTTTATTTTTTTAATTTTTTTTAACTCACACCGTTTAGGGGTTGTAGTAGTGGATATTATAATAATCTTGGATTATACAAGTAAACTATTTAAGGTCAGTTTGGTAGACGCTAATGGTAGGTTATAAGATATTTGGGAATCTTTTTATATACCCAGATATTTTAGATTGTGTTACTTTTCACCGTCTCTTTGCATGCTCATTCTGATGCAAAGTTCAATGAATTCTTCACATCGTTACTCTAAGCAAATAATTTATAGCATACTCTAGTTTCTATCTCAATCTGGGTTTCTTTTACAATATCAGTGAACAGTTTTTTATTTTTTATTTTTTTTAAATTTAATTCCTCCTGAGGAACTCTGATTTTTATATGATTTTTTGGAAATTTCTTTTATTACGGCGATGGGATTATTAGATTCTGCAATTGGGAAGTTGTTGCATAATAAATCCAATATGACGTTGTTGTTAAATGATGACAGGTGAGAGAGATTTGACAAGGGATAATGCCAAGAGGGTTTTATTTTCAGGTGGAGTTTTTACCAATCTTTTCATGTCTTATACATTGTTATGACATTATTGTATACTTTTCTTTGAAAACATGGACATATCTTTGCTTGTGGAATCCTCTGTCCTATTTGTGTCTCCCTTTCTGTTCTCTTAATAAATTTACACCGCAAAGTTAGTTTTTTGTGTGACAAATGGACTCTAGCTTACCAAGAAGGGAAAACAGCATAATCACCTTTTTTTTTACCCTGGGAAAATGACCATACCAATTTTAGCAAAACACTGGTTTGGAGTATGATTGATTATATTGCAGAAACGAGTTTCTACGGCTTGGTATTGTAAAAGCTTTTTCAAATGTTTAGATGGTTTCACTAGATCTAAGCAACACTGGTTGATGAATTACATACATAAAATCTAGATTGACTTTCCTTTCAAGCTTTTTCATCTCTTTTATATGAGAATGTGAAGCCATGGCGTACCGATCTCTCTAGGTATTGTTAGCCAGATCAATTATGTACTCTTTCTCATCCCGGTTTGTAAAATATAATGCGAAGGATTAGAGACACTGCATTGTGAGGGCTATGTCCTTGTTTCTTTGCCAGTCGTCTCTGAATGAGCAATTAGAATTCTGTTGATGTGATAGTTGCTGTAATTTTCAGTAATCATGGCATTATGTGTCAGTATGCTTGCATTGTACTTTGTTTCCCTATTCTTCGTCGTTTCAATCTTCAAAGTTGTGTGATTTGGTTTTTCGCAGCCCATTGTGTCAATTTCTTTTTCTTTTCAATCTTTGAGAATATAGGTTCACATGCAGCGTGCACGGTTTCAAGGTTGCGAACGTGGAACATCATCGGAAGACATCGCGGTTCTAAGTTTCAACCTAGTCCTTTAAAGCATTTAACGAAAGGCACCGAGGAAGTATCTTTATTCTGCCAGAGAGCATATAAAAGAGTCTCAGTTAATGCAGCCGGAGCCGCTGGACACCCTCTTGAATCTGAGCCTGAACCTTATGATTCGAAAAGTAATTGGAACTCTCCTAAAGATGCCTTGGATGCTTTTTATCGGTTTTCTCGGCCACACACTGTCATAGGCACAGTAAGTTCATATTAGACTGTGAAAACCCAATTTACACATTATATTGTATCTCGACCATTTGGGCCTACATTTATGTGTCAATATCTGGAGAGGGCTAAAATGAATTCTCTTTTTAAACAGGCGTTGAGCATACTCTCAGTTTCCCTTCTTGCAGTTGAGAAGCTTTCGGATTTTTCTCCATTATTTGCCACTGGGGTTCTGGAGGTGACGTCACAAACATTTTCAACAATTTTCCATAATCAACTCATGACTATTATTCTTATGGTTTTGATCTTTTTCTTTTCAGGCTGTTACTGCTGCGCTTTTCATGAATATTTACATCGTTGGTTTGAATCAGTTGTCTGACATTGATATAGACAAGGTACTAGCTTATACTATCTTACTTGTACTGCACTGGAATGTGGCCTCCAAGTAACAAGTTAAAGGTTTAGTCATTTGTCGCTTTGTGTTATCTTTTATTGTTTTGTATTAAGGTTATCTATATAGGGTGTTCTGAGGATTATCTAATTGCTTCTCTTTACTGCTTTTGGCATTACAGATTAACAAACCATATCTTCCATTAGCATCAGGGGAATATTCAGTTCGCACTGGCATCACGATTGTTTCATCCTTTGCTATTCTGGTATCAGAAACAGCTCTTCCTAGATATATGTTGTAAAAAATATATCATAGTTATGGTACTTGAGTTGAAGTCTATGTACGGTGCTTATGGAAATTTGTTTTCTTCCTTGGATTCCAGCTTTGAGTTAGTTGTAGTAGTAGAAAGGACCACATAGCCTGCTATACTTGCTGAAGCTCGGAATTTGTAGTTTTCATTTGGTTAATTTCCAGAACGATCAGTTTTACACCATTGAAACAACTCCTTTTGTGCGGCAGCAGTTCTAATAACTTTAAAGAAGAAATGAAATAGACAGTGGACCAGTTTTATCCTTCTGATTTAATATGTTATAGGATATACAACGTTTTATAAGTGCAGTTGTTGGTATCTAATAATAGTCTGACACCCAATTCCCATAATGTTCTTGTTCTGCTAATGTGCTCCCAGTTTAGTAATCTCTGTTATTTGTATCTTCAGTACGAAGTGAGTACTTATTTTAGATATGGATATGGAGCCATTTCATACCTGCATTCTTTGTTCAACATATTGGCCCCTTTATGACTTTATTCTATCCACTTTATTACTTGATACTACTTCCATTGTTCATTCAAATTTGGTTTGTTTTTCTCTAGTTGTAAAGTCCAAGTTGAAGTTATTAAGAGGAATTTTTATTTGGGAAACAATGCCTTTAAAAATCAAACTTCTATATGTCGTTATTTTGCTGAAGAAGGAATAACTAAATATTAGAAGCTTAATGTCTTCTGTTGTTATTATGTGTTGTGTCCAATGTACTTGTTTGTTTGAAATGATTAAAGTTCTGCCTTCTCTAAGGCCTTTGAATTCTAAGAAGCTTAACAGATAATCCTTGCTCTTTTATCTCTTTGAAGTTGTAAGGATACTTTATATAACTGCTCTTTTCATTCTTGTACGTTCTCTTGTTCTGGAGGGTAGGTTATCCTCCTCTTACTGTAATTTGGTTTCTTGTGTGTTCTCATTTTTTTTATTTTTCGGGAAAATCCTGATAAGAAAAATGTCATTCTGTTTTACAAAAAATTTACATTTTTGTTTGAAGTTTTGGTAAATGCACATTGTTCTGCTGAATGCGATCTGACTCCGCATTGTTTCTCAGAGTTTTGCCCTTTCGTGGATCGTTGGTTCATGGCCATTGTTTTGGGCCCTCTTCATCAGTTTTGCATTGGGAACTGCGTATTCAATTGATGTGAGCAATTTAACGTTGTAAAAGTACGCAAATATTTACGTCTAATTACTTTTTGTGATATGAGAATATGGAATATATATATGGTTTTTGACTTCCTTTTTTATAAATCATTTAATTTGGTTCTCATTACATTGACAAAAGTTAAGGTGGTCAGATTATTTTGTATTAGCCTGCTTTTAAATTGCTAGTTTTTTGAACTTATTATGTCAGGTGCCACTTTTGAGATGGAAGAGATTCGCTGTAGTTGCGGCTATGTGTATCCTTGCCGTCCGTGCAGTGATTGTTCAACTAGCATTTTTTCTTCACATGCAGGTTATGATTTTCGTTTGTTATTCGTTTATTCTTGTCTGCTTTGCAAAGTCATGTGTTTCTCTTATCTCATATTCTTGTTTTATGCCATCGATGCATTATTGCTGTTTCTACTTAGAGCTATTTTTCTTTCACCCAAAAGAAAAAAAAAAGGCCTTTAAGACGACACATAAAAACTAAAAGCCTTTATATAAACAATTTTAAGCGATAACAGTACGAATTTTTGAGCCATGTTGGATGCCTGATCTATGTTACTCGAACAATGAGTGTCAGAATTATTAAATAGTCAGTGTTCGTCTTTGCCCTTTGGTTGAAAAGTGATTTCAATATTCTGAAAAGGAACTCTATACTCTTTAATACGAGTCAAGGCCAAGATTAGAGCGACCTGTATTTTTCTACTCAAATGTATTGTTTAATGAGCTTATAATGTTCAATTCTAATACATCTGATACGCTTTAATTTTCAGACTCATGTGTACAAAAGACCAGCTGCTTTCTCTAGGCCTCTGATCTTTGCAACTGCATTTATGAGCTTCTTCTCAGTTGTTATAGCATTGTTTAAGGTAGCAGCTATTTTCCATTGTAATAATCGTGCAATTACAAAATATTGGAACTTAGATTTGTGTGTTTCAATTTGTTTCCAATTTTGGTTTGTCATGGGCTAAACACAGCTTGAAGGTGTGCAATTTTTATATTATTAACTGGTTTTGGTTTGTGGATAGGATATACCTGATATTGACGGAGACAGAATATTTGGCATCCGATCGTTTACAGTGCGCTTGGGTCAAAAGCGGGTTAGTTATCAATATTTCCATGCTTTGTAAACAGTTCCCAGGTATTTATTTTCTTAACAGTTATACCAATCTCATGACAGGTGTTTTGGATTTGCATTTCACTTCTAGAAGTTGCTTATTGTGTTGCCCTTTTAGTGGGAGCATCGTCTGGCTTCCTATGGAGCAAAGTTGCTACGGTAATATTTGAAATTCTTTATCTGCCTATGCAAGTTAGTCTGCATGAACTCATTTAATGCATAGTTGATATTTTCTTTTATACTTTTGTTTTTCCAATCTATACAAAAGCAAACACATTCGTCAAATCATCAAACGGTGGAAGCTGAAAAATGTAATGCATGTGGTCTCAAAAAATGAATCTTTTCTTTTATCAGTAAGTGTTGCCTCAAAAATGTTCACATTTGGTTTAAATATTTGCGAGTAAAAATCGATAATGACTGATCTCTTTGGGTCCATGGCCTGCTTTGTTGATGTAGAAAGGTTTGACTGCTTTAGATTTGCCAAATAGTGTTTTGTTGTATAAAAATTAGTATAACATTGACATTTGAAAGTGCCTCATAATCGTAACATATTTAACCTTACAGACTAAAACGATTAAGGAAGTCTGGAACTTCAACTTTGTGATAAGAAACCGTAAACTGCAATTTTTACTAGCCACTCTCATCACATGATAGGTTTCTCAAGAGGTTTGTTTTTTTGGGCTGCTTGGCAATATGATAAGCTACAATGTTCACTTATGTTTCTGTTTTTTACTTTTAAGGTTTTGGGACACACAATTTTGGCCTCTTTACTATGGAATCAGGCCAAGTCTGTTGACCTGACCAGCAAAACTGCAATAACATCCTTCTACATGTTTATATGGAAGGTAACCACAAACTTAAACTTACGGACTTCGGTAAAAGAATATTTGCTGAGCTTATCGCCTTTCTGTCTGCAGTGACGGAATGCCAAATTTTCTTTGCGTCTTATTTTTTTTATTTTTTATTTTTTTGAATTTTTCTAACTTATTTTTGGCTTCCCAAACTGATGGCATACACTCTAATTTAAAGGTTGAGCATTAGGTCAGTTGCCACGGTGTGAAGTGCCCAATAGAACTAAATGTCAATCCTAATTATTTTTCGAAACTGTATTCAATTGTTGACTGCCAAAAGAGCATAAGAAGCATTGCTAGCTTTTCTTGTATATATGATAGTGCTCGTCGGATGTTATGGTCCGATAAAATGACGAGGCTTGTCCTTTCATGCTTTCCAGATGAATGATCTTTTCCATTTGTTGTTTCTTGTTGCAGCTCTTTTACGCAGAGTACCTACTTATACCGCTTGTGAGGTGAAAGCGGAAATGACTCAGCTTCGACTTGTTTGTTTGACTGTATTTTTCTTTTTCTTTTTTTACTGCTCTTTTCGGTAGATGTATGAAATGTTGTGTAGAGGGCTGTCTACAGTGGTCATTTTGTTGATGTTCTTCACTAGCGACTTGTAGAAGTTCAACGAGGAAGTTTACGGTCGCGGTCGCAATATACTTTGTTACTCAAATCCTTCCAAAAAGCAGTGTGCATTGGCTGAATGCTTTGTAGCATGTAACTATTGAAAATCTTGAATAGGGAGAGACTTCAAACATGTAATTGATACTCTACTTAAAGCCTTTTTTTTTTTTTTTCTCAAAGTTTGATTTGCAAATCTTTTCCAAGATATGACAAGTTTTGAAATACTTGGCTGATAGACAACTAATTACGTTGTTGATTTAGTTAGGTTCTTAGCATTATCTAAATAGAAAACTTCGTACTTTTGACAAGACAACCATACAAAGAGAATAGATTAATGACACTTTCTGGAAAAGTTACACGACATAAAAGGTGGTATGCTCTTAAAAATAAATTCAATTTCAAGCAATATTACTTCACGTGAAGTAGAGTAACAACAGCTTTTGGGACAACATTTGAATCTTTTTTTTTTTTTTTCCCTGTATTTTAAGTTGAAATAAAACATAAATTTAGCAGTATTTTCATATGCTGCGGTCATGCGCGCTACGTGCCAAGTACGCCTAAGACCTGCCTCTGCTTTACTCGTTCATAAACATTCAAGCAGACAGAAAATATGAAAACATAAGATTCCATAGAACTATTTGCTAGTTGTTATACCACTTCTACCTTTAACTTATTACGAGAAAATAACAACTCTGTGTGTCTGGTCAACCATGTTCGGTTTGATCCACTGTCTTATAAGGCCTTGGAAATTTTTCACTTGGTTCGCTGCATAAGAAAAGGTCGACCGTTTCAAGTGAGCTTTAGATCGTCCGTCTTTTTTCAGTCACATTCTTTGTCCCCACGTTGACATGTTAATAAAAACACTTGAATTTTTTCACCACTTTGTATTTTATTATATTGTAAAACAATTATTTTTTACTTATTTGTTAAGAATTTGATTGGAGAAAAGGAAAATTGACAAAAAGGAAAAAAAAGATACACAATCTTGATTCGTTTCAAATACACTCCTCTGTCTTTTTTTCTCTCTCTCATGCTCTGAATAATTCGGTGACTTAAAACATCAGAGAGCCAATAGAGAATTTTGTCCTAGAATAGGCACTAATCACAAGGAGGGATTTTCATGTGATATTTTTCATATATGTGGTCAAAACACAAACATGTAATAGTTACTTGCTATTATTACAATTACAAGAAAACAAAAAAAATAATTAACTCTTAATTATTTGTAGAGCATCTTAGCTCGATTTTATGAGATTGAGTGGGGATCGTGGACCCATGAATCCGAGCTCTAATAAACTTAGAAAAAGTAATCGAAACTCTTTGATTAATTTTCCAATTTATTAATCCCCTGATTGCTTGACAAAAAAACCGGGATTGAACTCTTGAATTATATCAATATTATTTGTCGAAAGTCTTGAGAATTGTCCATCGATATAATTGTTTCATGATTGTCAATCCTTCACAATTGGTTCATAATCGTAGACTGGAGAAATTACAATGTTATCCCACGATTATTTCTTATTCCTTGAGGACCCCTTTACAGGGCTTTTGTGGCTACGAAGTGACTCTAACAAATTTATTTTGATGCCAAATAAGTAATTGAGATAATATTATATTATAACAAGTCCTAGAGACATATTTTGTGTGACAGAAAGCCTTGAAATTCAATTCGTTCCGAAGCAAAGAAGACAGAACTAGTTTTGTCGAAATCGAGCCTTTGAAGGGCTTTTGTGGCTCCGAAGTGGCTCTAGAAATATTGCTTTGATCCCAAGTGGCTATTTTAGCTAATATTAAATTATAATAAGCCTTATGGACTAATTGTGTGTGATAATAAGATTTAGAAAGTTAATTTGCACGAAACAAAGTCAACGAAACTAGTTTAGTTGAAATCGAGTCTTTAAAGGGCTTTTGTGGCTCCTAAGAGGCTCTAGAAAACTTATTTTGATCCTAAATGAGTATTTGAGCTAATATTATAATGAGTCTTAGGTATTCATTTGGTGCAACAAGAAGCCTTAGAAAGTCAACTCGCGCTGAAACAAGGTCAACATAACTAGTTTTGCCGAAATTGAGCCTTTAAAGGGCTTTTGTGGCTATGAAGTGACCATAGCAATTTTTTTTAATCCCAAATGACTTTTTGAGCTATTATTATTTAATAATAAGTGTTATAGAAATCTTTAGAAAGTCACTTCTCGCAAAAAAAAGTCAACATAACTAATTTTGTCAAAATCGAGTCTTTAAAGGGCTATTGTAGCACCGAATTGGCTCTAGCAAATTTATTTTTATCCCAAATGAGTATTTGTGCTAATATTATATTATAATAAGTCTTATGGATGCATTTGGTGCGACAAAGAGCCTTAGAAAGTCAACTATCATTGAAACAAAATCAACAAAACTAGTTTTTTCGAAATCGAGCCTTTAATGGTCTTTTGTGGCTCTGAAGTGGCTCTAGAGAATTTGTTATGATCCAAAATGAATTTTTGAGCTTATACTACATTATAATAAGTCTTAGGGGTGCATTTGGTGCTACAACAAGCCTTAGTAGTTAATTTGTGCTGAAAAAAGTCAACAGAACTGGTTTTGTCAAAATTGAGCTTTTCTAGGGATTTTGTGGTCCGAAGTGACTCTAGCAAAAAAAAAAAAATGATGTAAAATGAGCATTTTAGCTAATATTATATTATAAAAAGTGTTAGGGATGCATCTATCCCATATCCGGCTACATGGGTGAAGTAAGTGCTTTCAACTACTACATTATAGACGGCCTCATGAGTGGCAGAAAACTCTCTTTTGGCTTTATCATTGCTCAACACAGGGGACACATCTTTGATCTTAAAAGCCTGCCTCTACCTTGTGGGGAAGTGATCACTTTACTTCTCAAAGCACACCGAGTCCCTCTTCGGAACGAGCCCAAGGAACTTTTAATGGATAAAATCAACTCCACGACTCTCAAGCAGATTACGATATTCAAGGGTCCCGATGGAGTTTGGTTCTTCAAATCCTCTATAGGTGGTGCCTCTTCCTCGCACGAGAACAATGATGTCGAAGATAAGATCGAAGAAGAAACCAATGTTGCCGCCGCCGCCTCCAGATTTCATAAGGGTCAGGACCATGAGGATGTCCCCGTCGGCCCACAAGAGCGTGCTTTCCTCTTCACTGAGAAACACTACAACATGATGCATTGGCAGTTGGATTCTCTTACCTCGTTAGCAGGCGACCTTCGCAATGGCTACCATGACATTCAAGATGATTTGCAGGACCTTCATGCTCATTTTGACACCTTTGACGCTCGTCTCACTGTGATCTCCACATTTGTCAACAACATGCTCCACTACCAGTGCCGTCGCTACCGTTCACCTGATTGTCTTTATATTATCCTTATTTAGATGCTTATGACTTTTTTGTTTTGTTTTGTTTTGTTTTAATCATGTTATTTTGCAGATTGACTCTATTTATGGATTCTTGTTATGTCTTAATTTTTCTTCTCGTCTTGAATATTTTTTGTATTACTCTATTTTATGAAATGATACTCGTGGTTCTATCTTTTTGTATGTCTTTACTTGCGATTACGTGGTTCTCTTTTCGCTTTAGCTTATGTCCTTATTTCCTTTCTATTTGCTTTTTGACTAATGAAAAAAGAGGGAAGGTTTGTATGATTGCATCACATTGCATTTTTCATTACGATGAACAAATTAAGAGGGAATATAACATTTAGGGGGAATCTCATTTAGCTTTATAATTGAAATCAATCACACAAGGTCCACAATATGTGTGACAGTCATAATCCCTTGAGCCAAATAGAGTACAAGACAAGGTAAGTTGTGTAATCCCGCACTATTTGCGTAATTTGATAATCTAATGTAAAGGTTATGAGACCGTGCTGGTATAGAATAATACGGTTGAGGAGTGGCTTAAAAGATATGATGATACTGCCTATGCCAACAAGATGCATCTTTTTTCGAGAACCTATTTTGTAAGAACTTCGAAGTTAAGCGTGTTTGACTGGTGCAATTTCAGGATCAGTGACCTCCTGAAAAGTTTTCTAGAGAAGCACACGAGTGATGATAAAGCATGATGAAAATACTTGTGTTGGCTTGTGTGGACAATCGTCGATCTAGAAAACAGCCATTACAATGCGCTAATAGCCCAGTAAGTATATTATATATATAGATTGCTAAGTCTACAGACAATATAACACCAAGAGACATTATATCACAGCTATCAACTAAAATGATGGACTCGACGAATAAGTCGTCGTAGTCCGAAGAGTAAAAGCCACTCTTTAACAACCTCTACCGCGGAGTATATTTTAGAAATAGGAAACTAAAACTACGTGGGGTACAGTACTAGCTAAAGAGTTGTGATATGAAAAGATGTCTAACTTAGCGATCAATTAATCTCGACACTAAAGTCAATCACGTATTTATCTAATCTTACTTAAATTCACAAATCTCTAACTATCTTATAAAGGTACGTGTGCGCACGGTTTACTATTTAAGGATCCTTGATTAGACACATCTAGACCCCTTGCTGATCGTTCCAGAACTTAGACACATCTAGACCCCTTGCGGGTTATTCCAAAACCTCTCGCGACCTATGGTCCCATCGGACCATTTCGAAACTGATTGTATAATCACCCTGTCGAGCTAGTGCGGCACATACTACGAATCTTGGCCCATTGGCCGTCCCGGTATGCTTTATAATTTTGAGGATTCGTCCTCTTTTCGGCCCCTCTACCCTTTCCGAAACCTCTCGCAGCCAGTGACCCGTTGGGTCGTTTCGGAATTTGTTGTAGTACTTTACCCCGTCGGGTCGATTCGGATCGTCAAATCATAAACTATGAGAAGGAACGTCGTTTGGCTCCCCCTCTAGGCCTCTTGGGCCGTTCCGAAACCTATTGCAGCTAATGGCCTCATCGGGCCATTTCGGAACTTGTTACAGCAACTGCCCCGTCGGGCCTAACCAGAAGTCTTTTACGACCATGAGGAGTTGCTTGACTCGACTCCTCGAGCTCCTCGATAAGATCTAACTATCAAAATAGCCACTACTGCAGTAATACAAATAATTCAATCATAACAAGTAAGCAAGAGAGAGAGCACAATAGATATTGGGGTTTCAGATCCAACATTGCACATTGGTATCTCGAAACTACCCTAACACATCTTCGGGTACGTTCAGATATACCCTAAACCACTATAAGAAAGATTACCTTGCCTAATCTCTCTATGCCTCTTGCAGGCATATCCGTATATTAATGTAATATAAGAGAAGGGCATGATTGCCTCACCCTCTTGGGTCCCTTGCTAGCCATATGGAAACATTGCGATAAAGAGAAGGATTTTTTTGCCTTACCTTCTCGGGCCATTTTCGAGCCTATGCGGGCCATTTTCGAGCCTATGCGGGGGTCTTTACGACAATAAGGAGGATTTGCTCGACTCGATTCCTCGAGCCTGTTGCGGGCCTATCAGGAGATCTTTATTGCATCGTGACGAGTGTCTTCCACCCAGGCCTCTTTTAAGTCCCTTGTCGACTAATTAGAAATTAACACGCAACTTGAATAGGCTAACAGGCTATTTTCTAAAGTTTTGTGTCTGTGGTTCCATACTCACCGACAGATAAATACATTCAAAGAAAACATGTACAAGCATATACATACACACAAGCAATAAAATAAGACAAACAAATCTATAATCTCATACTTTAGATTTGATAACCAAATAAGATAAGTACGGACGTGAGCCCATACTCACGCACCTTAAGCATCTAACACATCAATTTAATCCACAATACAAACTAAAACATCACACGCTAGTATGAAGTTAACACAACACACAAGCATTCAAGCATATTAAGTCTACTCGTGTCACAATGGAGATCTACTTACCTAAGGTCCTAAGCTTCTCGCCTCGGTCATCACGGCCTGTTCTTAGTGGCGTCCCTCCTTGGAGTCTAATGTGTGGCACTTTTGCCCAACACGAGAATTAATGAGTCAACGCCAAGTTTCACTAGTCACTCGAGGGAAGAAAAACTCTAAGGATTGATAGAGCACTAGAAGTGAATCTTAGAAGGTGGGATGACAGACGGGTCGTCGAGAAACTCCTCTAGGGATATTATCGTCCTGTGTATCGTCACCTAAACATTACCCATCTATCCCGACTAATGGGTATGTCATTTGACTAGATTATGCGGGAAATGAATTATTTGATCTAATTAGTTTTCGACTGAGTTTTACAAAGCATCTAAACTTTGAGTTGAAAATCCGGCAGTTTCCCATGTTTTTTGGACATCTCGACCAAAGCCTACACCTAAAATCAACCCAACACCGGGCTCTATTCAGTCACAATTTGTCACAACAACTATGCAGAATAAATTTCATAACTTATTGTAACCAAGTATAAAACATAAATGCATCACAATGACGAGCCTCAGTTGCTCGAATCCACACCAAAACAATAAACATATAAATTGAAACGAAATCCATCTAGAATGCCATTGTGGCTTAGCGCTAAGACTCTGATTCCGACCGTCCGTTTATAGATTTATAAAAAGAATGTGAGGGTCGTGCGTCCGAACTTTCTTCAATAACGGCCCTGCACAATTTGAAAAGAATAGAGAAAATTGGATCATTTAGAGAAGCTTTTCGGGATAAAATCAAATCATTTAGAGATGCTTTCGGATTATTTTGGCTTTAGGTTTAATGAAAACAAGAATTGTGAAAAATTTTTGGCCCTTTGTTAAATTCTAAGTTATATTTTTAAATTTCGGTATAATAATTCTTGGCCCTTTGTTAAATTCCGAGTCATATTTTTAAAATGACACCACTTAAAGAATTATTGATTTCTAAAACGACACAATTCCACAAAATTTATAAGGTCAAAACACCCGAAATACCAAATCCAACAGGACCCCGAAACACAATAAAAACACCAAACCCACAAAAACACGTTAACTCAAACTAGTGCATTTTTTGAGGTCTTTAAAACCACGAATTAATTAGAAATATAAAATCCCTAACAACTAATCCACTAACAATTTATAACAATCCTCGCAATCACAACAGCAAAAAATGCTATTCAACATTAATCTTTTCGAGTATAAATTTCACAAATAAAGAAATAAGACCAACCAAATAGCTAGTCAAGACCCAAATAACCACAATACAAACCAACCCAATCAGGTTATCCAACAAAAATGAACCGACACAACTACGTTTATGATTTCAAACTAACGCGGTTATGAAAAAGATTCAATTGCGGGTCCAAGCTTTACCTTAAACGGCGGCTTGGGTCTTTAACTCGAGCTCACAACAATGGCGGCTACGACGTGGACATTGGAAAGGCGACAACGACGCGATTGACAACGAGTGAATTATGATTGGGCTGAGCAATGTTCGGACTCGAACGACGACGGCGAGAGAGGCGCAGACTTCGCCGTGGTTGGGCGCGAAGAGCTCGGAGTGAGGAAGAGGGAAAGCGACTGTTGCCCAATGCCGGGGCGCGGAGCGCTCGACCTGACAGTGACTAATATGTGCACAAAAGTGTGCTTTCAATATGCTTAACTGTATATATTTATTAGAATTATTTAAAATGTAAATCAGTAATTCTAAGATTTTTAATGATCATTATTTTTATTAGAAAATATTTATTTTTATTTGTTATAATTTAATAATATTAATTTTGGATTTAATTTTATTTTCAAGATTGAAAGTAGAAGAAGTTGGGGTCAAATTACCAGAAAGGATACGAAAATCCAAGAAGAATAAGCCTAAAAGCCCAAAGACCCAACCATCTTAGCTAGCCACACGGACTGACCGAGATACGTGGCCCAATCTATGTGCACATCGTCAGCAGCCTGACCAGGCCACCTCATCCACGCGGGCTTCGCGCGTCTCCCACGGACACCAGTGCCTACTAGGGCGTGTCTCCTCCAGTTGCTCAGCGCGCGAGTAGCGTGCGCTTGCCAATTCTAAGCAGCCCGACTGGGGTCGGCCCACAGTAGCTCCTCGCCTAATCATGTGCGTGTTTTGTGCGCAGGTCGGGCAAGATGTCCTTCATTTTCGGCCAGCCACCAGTAGCTTCTCACCAACCAATTTCTGCCACGTGTCTGGTCAACCTTCAAGCCTCAAATCAAAGCGCGACACGTGGCAGATTTGACTAGTCTGAATTTTCTGTGTGGCATCTTTGCTCCGAATATACTAATTTAATTGTCAAAATATCTTTAAAAATTAATTAATTAATTGCCTTATTTTTTTTATTTTTTTTATTTTAGTTTGTCTTTTACTATCATCTCTTAAACACTATAAATAACAATGTTGGCTAGAGTTTTTGTAACCCTTTACCCTGTACTTTTACAATTATTTAGTCAATTATTCATCTTTCTCTAGCTATTACTTATCATATTTTTATGAGAATGTTGTTACACTAGAGCGAGACGAGGTTATAGATGATCTTAATTAAGTATTTTTTTCTGTGTAAAATTTTGATTTTAAATTTGTGCTTCAATGTTTTAATTTTTGTTATATTTATGCTCTTATTAGTTTCATCAAACAATTATGTTCTATTTTCCATATAGGTTTAGTCAAGCTCTTCCTATGTGTGATCTCTTAAGGATTTTTATTGTCATTGGTTTGCAAGTTAGTCTCTTACTGTAATATGATCAATTTGATATATTGTCGATTTTAGATAGCTTATGAATATTCAAATATTTTGTTTTATATGACTAGTTTTTTACTGCGTGATTATTAAATTGATATCTCGTCGATTTAAGATAGCGTATAGAATAAATATTTATTGTTTCAAGTGAAAAGTTTTTTCATATCAAAATATATTTATTTTATCTTAAATATATAATGTCATATTTTCTGGTTGCTTGTTTGGAATGTGAAACTTGCAATTGAGGTATAATAGGAATTAGAATTGTAAAACGAAATAATTAAGGGATTCTCAATACATCGTTGGATTTTTTTTATTGATTGCTTGGTTTAATCTTAATTTCTTCATCTTTAATTTTGAATTCTTATTCTTTTTAATATTTTTATTTTTAACTCTTAAAGTTTGTTTCGGCTTACTGGTTGTTTATTTTCACTTCCTCTTGGAGATGACACTGCTTTCATTGCAGCGTGAGGAGAAGGGAGGGTCAGCGGGCCAGAGCAGTGACGGCACGGGGCATTAGCAGGTGGCGTGGGGGAACTTACAGCGCGGAGTAGCTCGCTGGAGCTAGGCCCACGCGGCTTCTTGGATGCCTGGGGTGTGGAAGAGTCGTGCAAAGATGGAGGCGTTTGGATCGGGGCCGAGGAAGGATGGGCGAGGTGATGAGTGGCTCGCCGGGTGCGCTCGTGGCTAGCGGCACTGGCAGGGTGCGCGGGGCTGAACGGCGCTGGTGCGAGCAAGCGGGGTCAGGCTGGAGGCGCATGGTCAGAGAGAGTTAGGGCAGAAGCTCACAGGTCCGCCAACGAGGACACACAACTTCGCTTGTGTTGGCTGGACCGCCGAAGCATAGGCGCTATGGCGGGCTTCTAGGCAAAAATAATTAATTGGTGCAATTTCTAAATATTAAGAAAATGCACTAATTAATTAAACTTTAAAAGTCAGGAATTTTAATATCACATTTAATTTAAAAATCAATTCCTAACAAGTTCAAAAATTTCAAAAAGTCAAAATATCATCATTTGCACGGTTGCACCAATATATTTATATGGTCAAAAGTTAACCAGATTTGACGAAACTAGTCAATTTTTCATAAGATGATCGTAACCAAGATAGTATTACAAGTAAATTTTGACTCAAAAATATAAATTAAATACTTGTAAAAATAGTCTTGGTTCAGACAATTACAATAGACGGTGTTGCAACACCCATAGCAACACCAGATGTATCATCTGTCTAGTTTTTCTTTAAATAATTTTTCTAAAACTGTATAGAGAATAATTCGACAAACTTGAAAGATATGATCACTATGTTCTAATAATTTTGCTAAACAAAATTCTAATATAGAAAATCTAATTGCTAGTAATTGAATAAGTCGTTAAAAACATGTATAAGCCGTTAAAAATATGTGTAAGTAATTGATTAATTAGCTAGTTACGCAATTATTTTAAAAACTTGTGTATTTATTTTTAGGGCGGTTTACACTTTTTGTAAAGCCCTCAAAATTATTAAATTATTACAGATATTTTTAGTGCAAATAAAATGATTTTTGTGGATATTTGTATAATTTTGATTTATTTTGGGTCAAAATTTATAAAACATCATTTTTTTTCCTTTTTCTTTTCTTTTTCTTTTTCTTTTTCTTTTTCCCCTTCCCCCCGTTACTGTCTCCGTCCCTCTCTCTCTCTCTCTCTCTCCTATTTTATTTTCAAATTTCTCCTAAATTTCAAATGCCCATAACTTTCTCATACGGTGTCCGATTGACGCATACTTGGAATCGTTGGAAAGCTCTCGACGAGAGGAACAATTTGAGTGGTGGTTTGCTGCCGAAAACTGCCGAAATTCGCCAGAATCACGCTGCGGCCGCCGTCGCCCGTCGCCGTCGGCCTCTAAACTTGAAATTTTTTGAGGGGTTTTGTAGGGAGTCGTGGGCAGCAAAAGCCCTCAAGAATTTCTTCGATCCGACTCTCGGTGAGTGTTTAATTTCAGCTTGAAGTTTAGAAATTTATTGATGAAATTGAACATGTTGTGGTTGTTCTTTGATGAAATTGACCTCACCATTGAATTCGGAAGGGTTGAAATAGATTGGGTAAGCTTTTTGCAGGTCGGAAATACGTCCGGTTGGTCGCCTTGTTTTGCGTGCCAAAATATCGGTTATGTCAAAAATTGACATGTACTTCCGGACCTCCGATTAGCAAACCGACACTGTTGTTGGACTTGATTCGTCGTACTGATCGCAACGGTGGTCTCTGTTTGTGCAGATTCTACTCCGAGAGTTGCCCCGATTTGCGTGCCGGCTTCGCCGTGCAAATCTACCGGGTCGCCCGACAGGCTCAGTCTCCAATTGTCAAGTGAGGACAGTCATCAGACTCGCTTCGACGAGACGAACCCAGCGGTGACCTCCGTTTCGCGAGATTCGGCTCCGGTGGAAAAGTCTACTGTTTGACCGCTCCTACACGTATGTCGAGGTAAGGGGTTCTGTTATCAGATTTCGTCCATTTATCTGATAGGCTTTATGATTATTAGAAACTGACATTTAGGGCAGTTTAAATATATATGATTGATTGGTATTAGGGATTATGATTGGAATAAATAAACTATACCTAATTGGACTAATCAATTACAGACGGTTAATAAAAAATGTAGTAAATGATTATTTGATTATGATAAACTCAGATTGTGATTGTGAGGTCGTGAGTGTGATATCCTCGACCCATTTATTATTATGCATTATGACTTTATGGATTTAGACACGGGCCCCCGACGCGTGATATGACCTGATGACTTTGACCGTGATTGCCGCTGACGAGTGGCTGGCTGCTGCGCAGTATACTTCGGGATGACCACAGTACTCGAGGTACTGAAATAGTGTAGGAGAACGGTTTGAGAGCCCGCAGTGTACCGGTCGTCTCGACGTCCACGCCAGATCGGGTTACGGATAGGGACGTTTGGTCCACCTGTAGTCGGTCCTATGGCATTTCCTTGAGGATTTAGGGTTGTTCTCGGTACCTGTTGCGTGCTACCGGCCGTTCTCTAGTTTTGGACTTTCTTTTGACTGTTGAGAGTGATGAATTATACTCGTGAGAGTTGATGAATAATTTGACAGTAATTATATCTGGTTCATAAGTAATAAAACTGGTTAGAAAACTAACGAAATAAATAACCGGACTAATTAAATGTTTGACTAAAAGAGATTTGGTAATGGGATTTCCTACTGGGCTCGTTGAGTTCCCGTTTCTTTTCCCCCTTTCCATGAGGTGTGCAGTGCGACCTATCTGACGAGGCGTAGAAGTTTCTTCTTTGAGATTTGGAAGGCGTTTTCTTTGTTTGCACGTTTTTCAAGTGTAGGTCTTCTGTCAGACCTTTGGTGCAGACTTTTAAGTTTGAATGACTGTATAATTATTAGATTAGAGCTTTTGTGACCGATGATGATTTTTAATTTATTTTCTTATGATGATGTATTAACTGTGGATTTTATAACTGTTTTAGTTTTATGTTAAATCCCATGGGTAACTTTCAAGTCGTTATTTTTACTTTTTATTTATTTGTAAAACTTTATTTATTATTTCATTAATTCTACTGACCCCCAATTAGGAGCGTCACACATTTAGCCCCTTTTTTAGGGCTTTAAAAATTTAGCCCTAGTTTCATGATTAAGGAATTAGTCATTTTCATATTTGATACACTTGTAATATACTCTTTCTACACATATATCATTGTTTATATACGTGTATAATCAATATGACACATATGTACCAAAAAATGATACAAGTGTATAAAAAATGATACTTGTGTATTCAAAATATGATACACGTGTATCAAATATGAAAATGACTAATTCCTTAATTTTATGAAACTATGGCTAATCTCTAAAAATTAGCTAAAAGGTTTTAAGTTTTTAATTTGGCTGTTTTTTTTACTTGTTCAAATTTAATTGATGTTCTTTTT
Source organism: Boehmeria nivea var. tenacissima (assembly GCA_018132145.1). NCBI lineage: Eukaryota > Viridiplantae > Streptophyta > Magnoliopsida > Rosales > Urticaceae > Boehmeria > Boehmeria nivea. The sequence continues at coordinate 5,551,831 of CM030885.1, read as the reverse complement.
TTTTTTAGGATCAGTTAAGGATTTAGCCATTTAGTAATTTATGTTTTAAAACTATAGTCAACGTTTTGAAATATTAGTAAAATAGCCATTAGGTCAACATCTAAAAATTTATGACCAAAGAAATAAAATTTATGACTAAATCTTTTTCTACAACAAACAATAAAAATTGAAGTAAAAAAACTAATGACTGCAGTGTCAAAAATCCAGACAGAAATGTATGGCTATTTTACTAATAAAAGCAAACATATGTTAGATCTTTAAAACTAACCTAAATGGGTGGCTATTTCATTTAAAAACCATTTTTTTAATTACATTTTGAAAAAATAACTTATTTCCATTCAAATTTAATTGATTTTCTTATATATATATATATATGTTTAAAATAGATTAATTAGATTTCATTTGGATCATAATTAAAATCTATATGGTATTTCATAATCTAAATATTTTAATGCAGGAACAATTTAAACATACTCTACACGCTTTGTCTAGGTGTAAAAACTAATCTAACAAAATATTCTAAGAATCTTAAATTTTTTAAACCTTGATTCACCATGTTTCGACACGTGGCATCTTCTTTTATTTTTTTAATTGCGTTTAGGATCTTTTTTAAGAGTTTTGAGAAATTTTTAAAAATTACATTTAAAGGCCTCTTTTAGGAGTTTTTGAAAAAAATTTAAGAAAAAAAATATCAATGTAATTTTTTAATTTAACTTATTATCTTTGTTTGTATAATTTTTTACTTGAAAAATTTACAACTTGGAGCTATCCATTTAACTTGCTGCACTAAAAACGAGATCTAACTAAATCCCAAATTTAATATAATACTATTCAATAGACGTGCTCTGCGTGCGTCAATTTGATTTTTTTTCAATTTGAAAAAAAAAGTCTTAATGTGAAATAGTCTATATTATTTTAAGTTTGTTTATAATAAAAAAAAGGGAATTTTAAGAAAATAGCCACTGTTTACAAAATGATTTTAAAAAATAGCTATAGTTTCAAAAAATTCAAAAACTAGCCCTTTCAGAAATTTCTGACATGTGTCAGAAATTTCTTACAGCATATTTTATGTGTAATGGCTAGTTTTTAAATTTTTTCAAACTGAGGCTATTTTTTGAAAACACACAGTCTAAAATGGCTATTTACCTAACTGACCCTAAAAAAAATTAGTAAAAATTGTAATATTAGCATTTAGATTGAAAAATATTGGTAGAGGAAAAGAACAAATGAAATACAAAAAGAGAAGAAAAAATTTAAAAAGAAAAGAAAAAGAAAAAGGAAAAAAAATGGGGAGAAAATGCCATTTTTAAATAAAATTGGGTCTATATATTGGGTCTATATATGAATATGATAAAAATATAGGGCTTAAAAATAAATAAAGAGGAGCGTATCAACAATAAGAAATTGGAGAGGACGAGCGCGTTGATTCACGCACAAAAAGGCGCATGGACACTTTCGTCAGTCGTGTCAAAGGCTTGATGTGTATGGGCCCACAGTCAGGCTCTTTTTTGCATATTTTTTGGCCCATCTTTATTTTTTTAGCCTAAAATTTTTATTATATTACTACATTGATCCAATATTTTTAAAAAAAGTTTCATTTATGCCCAAAAAATGCATTTTCGCAAAAAAAGCAAAAAAAAAAAAAAAAAAGGTTACGAAACTGCTTTGAAAAAATGGCAGAAATGCTTCCAAGAAACTCATCATTCTTTCTTTTATTGATTGTATAGGATTCTACTGTTCTTAATACGTCCACGTGGATAGGCATGAAAATTTAGAACGGGTAACGTTACCCGTTCCATACCTGGAAGAAAAATTCGGACAAAATCCGAGTAATTACCCAATTTTTGTAAAAAAAAAATAAAAAATTACCCAATTGTTTACCTGTTCTTACCCGGTTAGTTATGATACCTTTGACTAAAACTACGTGGACATGAGTCAAAGTTAGGCTTATGAATAGATGGTTTTGCATTTTGTGTAAATTGAATACAAAGGTATGAAAGAAAAACCCAACTTTTCTGAGTGGGAATTTGTTGTCTATATGCTAACCAAAGTAAATGCAGACACGTGCCCTTTAAAAAAGTCGACAATGGAAAAAGAAAAGGAAATATTTCCATGTTAAAAAAAAAAAACGCAATTACTATAAGCCACATTATGTGGTGTATTCAAAATTTTTTTTTTGGTCAATGGTGGACAGGTGGAGTGTAGTGGCGTGCATATGGAAGCGAAATGTGTTGGTTGGCGTGGGTGGCATCAGGCGTGCAGAACTCAGCAGAAGGTGCAGTGTGTTGGTAATCGGTAGGGGTGTCCACGGCTTGGGTTGGATGAGTTGGAGCCTCTAACCCAACCCAACTCGAACACATCGAGTTAGAAAAAAATGAACCCAACCCAACCTTACATTGTAACCAATCCAATTCAACCCAACCCGATCATGTAACCAACCCAATCCAACCTAACTCGATCATGTAACCAACCCAATCCGACCCAACCCGATCATGATCGAGTTGGGTTGGGTTAGGTTAATCGGGTTAGACATTTTTTAAAAACAATTTTGATGATATTTTTTCTAGTTAATTTAAGTCAACATTTTCATTTTAATTGAAACTTTTACAAAAATAAATATAAGAGTTAATATCATAACACAAAAACTTGGACTACATGGTTTAATTTTGATATTTCAAGAATAAGTTAGTGGGTTAAAATATTTTCAATCCCAAAAATCTACATATTTTTTTTTTTTATATAATTTAAGGATCGGGTTGGGTTGGGTCAACCTGATTCTTAGAAATCATAACTCGTAACCCGACCATAAGATGTCGGGTTGGGTTGGGTTGGTCAAAATGTCACATCGGGTTGGATTGGGTAAGAGTTAATCGGGTTGGGTTCAGATTGGGTTAGGCGGGTTATTCGGGGCACACCCCTAGTAATTAGGCATTTTCCCACGAATTACCCGGGTGTTCCACTAATATATTTCGGGTATTATCCGAGAATTTTTTCTGGGTAATTAATTACCCAGAAAAAATTCTCGGATAATACCCGAAGTTCCATATTTGCATGCCTACACGTGGATATGTGATATAAAAAAAGAGACAATAACTAGACTTGCAATATTCTATACAAGTATACTAAAGATGGATATGTTTTTTCCATCTTTGCCAGAAAACATATGTTGAGGGACGACACGTGGCGTCCTCTGTGGACAACACGCGCCTCCTTTTTTTTTTAATTTGCATTTAAGGGCCTATTTTGGGGGTTTTTAAGAAAATTTGAAGTATTTTTTTCCAAATATAAAAGGACTTTGTTGCAAATTCATAAATTTAAGATGACTTTTTTACAAATTCTCTTTTTTCTTTTTTACTTCTTTACTTCAATCGTGTCAACAGCTTTTTCTTTGACGTAATGATCTCGGAATTTTTTTTTTCACGGTTGAATTCAGAATATTTTTTCCAATCTTTTGACATCCATTGTCGTATATTTTTTTTAAACGTATCTATTTTTAATTTGTTTTATTTGTTCTAATCTTTTATTTTTATTTTTTAAGTTTGAAAATTTAAAAAAAAAACCCTTGTATTTATATTAAATGATAATTTTAACCCTTAAATTATTAAACATTACAAATTTATCAATTTTTTAAAAAAATTAAACAAAAATATATTTTATTATTTTTGAATCATATTTTTTAAGCATTATATTATTTTACACACGCGTGTATAAAAACTAGTTTAAGAAAAAGAGACAATAACATGAATCGAAATTAACAGAGTCTTTTACCAATGAAGAAAAAGTCATCTAGAGGCTGACTTTTGAACATTGACTTTTCTATTGCGCGTTGCAGTGATTTTTCAAAATAAAATAGTAAAATTAATAATCAATACAACTCTTAAAAGATTCTCGGGGGCCTAGGCGTTTCGTCCGAGGGAGGCCGAAACGTTTCGGCCCCCCTTTTTTTGGCGTTTTTTTTCGGTCGAAACGCCGAAAAACGCATTTTTTAAAGGGGGGTAAAATGAAATTTTTTTTAAAAATTGGGTCATTATATAATTTAATAAAATACTAGGGACTGAAATAAAATTAAATAGGATTAAAATGTAAAAAAAGGGACTTTCATGCAAAAAAAAAAAAATAGCCCCTGACACGGGCCCGCGTGCGTGGGGCCCGCGTGTCAGAGGAGTCCCACCCCTTTTTCTGGCCCGTGGATTCCACGCGCCTTTTTTTTTTTTTCCTTCAGTTTTTTTGCCTTTTTTTTTTCCTTTTTTTTTCGTTTTTTTTTCTCTTCATTTTTTTTTCCTTTTTCTTTCTTTCTTTTATTCAATTATTTTTTCAAGCTTTCTTTTTTAAATTTATTCCCTCTTTTATTTTTATTTTAATCTTATATATTTTTTTTCATCTTTTTATCTCTCAAATTTTTTTTTATAATAACACAATATTTTTATTTTTTTATTATTATCTTGTTTAATAATTTTTTAATTTTGTCTTGCAATTTAAAAAATTATTTTTTACTTTATTTTTAAAATTTTTATAATATTTTTTCCTTTAATTTTCATTTATTTCATAATTTAGTATTAAAAAAAAAAAAACCTTCCACGTGCGGAGCACGTGCCTAAAACTAGTAAATATTAAAAGAGACGATAACATGAATCAGAATTGACAGAGTCTTTTCCAAAGCAAGAATAAGTCATCGAGAGTAGAGGCTGACTTTAGCATGGACTTTTCTATTACGCGTTGTAGCCTTTTTTTAAAAATAAAATGCAAAAGTTAATAATATTTGAAATATTAAAATTTATGTAAGACAAAAATAATATAAACAATAACTTTTACATATAAATATTTAGACACGTATTTTATAATGAGAAATTATAGTGAATACCCAAGTTTTAAAACTTAATGTAAGTTATTACCCAATCTTTTAAAAAATATAACCAACTACCCAAAAATGCAATTACTTGCACAGTGGTAAGTGGTGGTAATTCACTTTGTTACCAAAAGCATGTGCAAGTAATTCACAAATTGACTAGAAACTCAATTACTTCAAAAGTTTGGGTATTTATTTTTATTGTTATATAAATTCTGGGTATTTGCCTACTTCACCCTTTTATAATTTATATAATAAATATATAAGAAAATATTGAAATACTCTACGTAAACCATATGCAATTTTTAAAATTTTCTACCTTCTCTTGTTTTTTTTCTTCTTCTTCTTCTGCAATGTTGAAATGAAAAAAAAAAGTTAAAAAATTTAATTTAGCACATTAGTTGTCATAATTTGTATTTAGGGATAATTAAAAAATTACCTGAGGAATTAGTGTTTGACAATATAACTCATTTTTGAAAACTACATAATAAAATGTTATTAATTATACATTTTATTAAAGTAATTTCTATCATTTGTCAATTAAGCGATTTGTCAAAAAAAATGTTTTTACCTTCAAGTTACTTCTTAGTTTTGTTCGAAAGCTTTGGCGGTTGGAGGCGACAATGAAAGCATATTCAGTGGCTGTTCGATAAAATACTTTTATTTAAATATATATTTTTTTTATTTTTTAAAGGAGAAAAAATTGGCTGAGTTAATTCAATTAATAATTAATTATCCTTATTACCTCTATTTTATTATAATTATAATGCAAATTAAACCCTAAATCCTACGACACTTAACCATTCAAACTACCTTGAAATTAAAAAGTCAACAAGTATTTAAACAGTGAAAACAAATAGGGGTAAAAAAAAAAAAGAGGAGAAAGAGGGTGCAAAAAGATAAAAGAAAATTTAATGTTTGAATCATAAATATTATTTTCTGTTTTTACCAGGACCACGAATTTTAAAAATAAAAAATAATTAAAAAAGTATTATGTGATGGGTGTTTATAAAAAGAATTTAAATTAAATTAAGAGATTATTAAATAAATAATTATATTTTAAATGATGTACTTAGAAAATTGACAACGTTTAATTAATTAAGGAAATAGTCATTTTCTTAACTACATGATGTATTGATTTACCATAATTATTTTGTATTGATTAATAACTAGTTTCTTAATTTTTTGAAACTTTAGCCATTTTCTTAAAAAATAAATAAAAAAATGACTAAATTCTAAAAGGGCTCTTAAATTTAAGACCCACTAATTGGAAATGGAAATGATTTTGATTGGATGTTATTTGAAGTGTATAAAATATAATACTAATCTTGCCACACCTGATTATTGTTTAAATATTAAACAATTAATATATAAAAAAATTTCCACTCTTTTCTTTCCTTCCGAAACCTAGCCATGAATAATAGTAGCAGCTATCAACAGAAATGTCGCCGCAACACCCTTGTTGTTCGTGTATTTAGTGTTGACATGTTATTTTGGCAAAGTATATTTTTGTTTAAAGCGAATTTTGGTTTGATTTAGTCTTATGATTCTCTGGCATTGATCATGGAGCAAGAAATTATTCATCAAAGTTTTTGAAAGCTGATGTTCATTCCTGTGTACTCGAAGATGTCTTTGTTCAGATTCAATGGAACTTCTATATGTTTTTCACGTGGTGTTCTACCGGATGATACAGAATGTGTTCGCTCTGGATTTTGTGAAAGTTGGTTATACTCTAAGATACGTTCTTGTGCAGTGATTTGAGAGGATCGTTGACTTGACTTCTCAAAGAATCATATTCGCCAGATTTGCGCCTAGATTATGCCATGATTTCAAGAGATTCGGGAAGACGCATATAAAAGGAAGTTATTTGATAATGATCATGTTTAATTTTGAATGATATATCCATATATATTATCTATGATTTTCTGGCACAAATCCGGAACAGATTTTGATGATTTGAAAATTCCGGCGAGGTGATCCAAGAGATCATCTAGTAGATGTTCCTCTTCATCAGATTTTGTGGAGGCAGCTGTAGTCTCCATGATTCAGGGTTGTTAATGATATATTTGATTCTGCTGATATGGCCAGATTTTGTCCAAGACTTGCCATGAATCAAGGGATTTAAAGATGGCTCACAAATAAGGAATGACATCTCTTGAATTAGAGTTTAGTTTCCTTATTCTGTTTATCTTGTTCCTTAGGTGTGCGTATAAAATCTCTGCAAGGGTTGTTGATGCATCTATTCCTCATAATGTGAGTGTGAGAGTCTAATTTGCACATAGTGGTTCATGTTTCACTGTTCTCTATTGTATTGAGGGAGACTGTTTGTAAGACCATCTGAGTGATTTGGTGTAGAAGAGTCTCAGGAGAGGTTCCTATGAAAAAAAGGGGATCTCAGATACAAGAGGAGCTTGTGTTGGCATTCACAGAGAAGACGGAGGATAACGGCGACGGAGTTAGGAGGCAATTTCTTTCCATTAACTGCGCGATGCCCGCAGATATAGGCAAATTATCAAACCACGTTACCATCTTTGGTATCGTTTACTTTCTGCATTTACTGGCTTTTTATTAATATTTTGTAAATTGTTCTGCGGTTGTACCTGTCTATCAATAGCTGAACGGTTTCCTCAACGAACCTCGTCCTTTCCAACAACACTATCATCCACAAAACAACACACATTCTCTATTTCGATTTTGTTGTTTTGATTAAGTTTTGGGTTTTAAAGCTTTAATTTACAAATTTTTTTCAACCGACACATAGACCATTGATTTTGATGGCTTTTTTCATTTTTTTTTCTCCATTTGAGGCACTCTTGGTGGCTTTGGATTTTAACATTTTAAGCATAAGCTTTCTTTTTCTTTAGAGAGCCCAAGTACATAAATTTACAAAACAGACGGCGGTGAGAATTAGATAACAAAACCTACAAAATGCAAAAGTGCTTTTTTTTTTTTTTTTTTTTCTCTAATGCAAATCGGCCCATAAAATGCCTTTAGCATATAAGAGGAAATTGCATAGAGAAATGTCGTTTCTACGACTTTATAGATAACTCCAAGGCTATATGGTTTTAGCTACACAAACAGAATATTTTTTCCTAGATTCCAATACTCAGTAAATCATTAGAATGTACTCGAACATCTCTGTTAGCCCAATCAAGTTTGTCGGCCAATATGTTAGATCTGGGAAGTTATCAATCTGATGGATCCTTGGTCATGGTGCGTAGACCGATACAGTAGTGGTAGAGGCAAGGTCGATCTAAACCAAAAAAAGAAAGGAAAAAACAAAAAAAAAGTAGAAGACGATGAAATGGATATTTTAATTATTTGAATATCATTTATGAAGGGTAATTTTGTAATTTACTATATTGCGTAGAAGCGGTCATAATACGAGTCTTTCTTTATGAAAACTGTAGCCTTGAACTTTACCGTAAAAAAAAAATTAGGAAAAGTGTCTGCGTCGTACAGTATTTAATTGCTAATGGCTCGACTTTTGAACATGAAAAAAAAAAGGAAGCGTCTACAGTATTGAACGATATTTTGTTATCTACGTATGGAACAACAGAAGGGCATAATATTAACCATTCGATCATCTAACGGTCTAAAAAGATAGGATGTAGTTAAATTTTCCTGCACTACCTTATGCTGCATTTTAATGGGTCTAAAGCAAAAAGAAATAATAATAATAATAATAATAATAATAATCATACAACTATTAAAATAATCTAAGGGGCCGGTGTTTCGTCTGTGCGAGGCCGAAACGTTTCGGCTCCCTTTTTTTTTTTTTTTTTTTTTTTTTTTTTTTTTTTTGCGTTTTGCATTTGAAACCCAAAAAATAAACACATTTTTTGGGGGCTAAAATGAATTTTTTCCCTAAAAAATTAGGCCATTATATAATTTAATAAAATAATAAGGACTAAAATATAATTAAATGAGACTACAATGAAAAGAAAAGGACTTGTGCACAAAAAAAAACTACTCCTGACACGGGCCCGCGCGCGTAGGACCTGCGTGTTAAGGGCTGTCTCCACTCTCTTTTAGGCCTTCATCTTTTTTTTTTTTGTTTTATTTTTTTTCCTTCCTTTTCTTTGTTTTTCTTTTTTGTTTTCCTTTTTTTTTTTTCACGTGCAGGGCACGTGCCCACAAACTATCATATCATACATCATATCATACAACAATTAAAAGATTCTTGCTGTTTGGAGTTTCGTCAATAAAGAGCCGAAACGTTTCCGCCCAATTTCGTCCACGTTTCGGCCGTGTTTCATCCAGGTGTGCCCTGATTGTGCTTCTTTTCGTTTGCTCCTCTTGTTATGTTTGATTGTTTTGGCTTTGGTTTTATATATTTGCTGTTTTTGTAATTGAATGGTTGATGATATATGGTACACGCCACCTATTTGATATTTTGCTGTTGTGATTTGTAGATTGTTTTAGGGCCGTGGAATTGCTGCTTTGTTATTGCTATTGCAACTTGCTTCCTTCTTTGTATTCAAATAAAAAACCCTTCATCTTTTTCATGTTATTGTTTTGGCTTTGGCTTTATACATTTTCTGTTTTTGCAATTGAATGGTTGAGGATAAATGGTGCACGCCACCTATTTGATATTTTGTTGTTTCTGATTTGTAAATTGTTTAGGGGCCATGAGATTGCTGCTTTGTTATTGCCATTATAATTTGCTTCTTTATTTGTATTCAAATAAAAAAGTTTCATCTTTTCATGTTTTGATTTGCAAATAGCGTGTAGCTTATTAGTGTCTGATCTCTTTTATCTGTTATCTTGCTTGTAGCGGCTTCTGTGCTTCTACATTCGCCAGGGAAGATTTTGCACCAAGTGGGGTCTATTTGCTCTGCGATTCAAGTGAGCTTGTTTTCCAACTTTTTTCTTTTTCGCTTTTTCCTTTGTTAGGTAGAAACAAAATGAAGAGACCTCATGAGATGAATGTGGATTGTGCAAAGGTTGATAAACGAAATCAGCATCGTAGGCAATTATAGGCAAAGAAAGAAAAATTAAGAAAAAAAATTATCATTCGAAAGAACAATGCAATATTTCTCAATTTACTTGTAATTCTTTCTTTAATACTACTCATGGTTATGCGGGTTGACATAGTCAACTGTCTTAGGTGGTTTTCCTTAATTTTAAGAATAGCAATCTGTAGCTTCCTTTTTTATTCTGATATATTAACAATGTAAAAGGTAATATATAAATTAGGGTTGAATATATCTTTCACTATTCATTCTGAGGAATAAAAAGTATTCTCTGCAGAGCAGTGTTCTTTATCTCTTTCCTAAATATATGCTTTTATGGTATCAGAGCAATAAAAGTGTATTTTTTGGTTGAAAGAGAATCGGCTACTAATGGCCACTACTGGAGCAAGCAGGGGCAATGGTTATGAGCTATCTTCTGATACCTCTAACCTACCCCTACAATTGTTCCCACTGCCTCCTCAGACGACCATTCCATTTCCCTTCAGATTACTTCTTTCAAACTGAATGGACGTAATTTTCTTCATTGGTCTCGCTCCATTCAAATGATAGTTCGTGGAAATGGGAAATTTGGTTATATAGATGGCTTCATTAAATAGCCTTCCTCAACCGATTCCTCTTTTCAATTATGGGATGTCAATAATTCCATGGTTATGTCGTGGTTAATTCACTCAATGGAGCCCTCTATCGCTGAGATCTACCTCCTCTATCCCACTGCTAAGGCTATTTGGGATGCTGTTAGGGTGCACGTGGATTGGGTTGGGTTGGGTTGGGTTGGAAATTTTATAAACCCAACCCATAGAGCTCGGGTTTATTATTTTTGAATCCAAGTATAGAAAAAAATCAAGCCAACCCATAGTAAAAAATACCATAATGGGTTGGGTTGGGTTGGGTTGGGTTACTAGTAATAAAATTACCATTAGGAGAAAAACTGAAAGAGAGATGGAAAAAAATATAGATTATTTAATATTTTTCACTTGATCAGTATGTATCACGTTAGCAAACTATTATTAACACAAGGCAACAATATGCATTTGGCCAACAACAAGCAGAGTAGACCACTCTACTCAATATTAAAGCCCATATAGGCCAATAAAGCCCAACATATACATATATAAAATATAGACTGAAAGGGAATTCGGGCTGGGTTGGGTTCTATGGGCCGAAATCATTTTATTTCTAACCAGCCCAATATGTTTGGGTTCTCCAAAACAGGAACTGAACTCCACCTTTTTTTAGCTTGGGCCCAATTGTTCGAGCTGGGTTGGCACCGGGTTGGGTTGGGTTCACGGGTTACTCAGGTTCATCTACACCCCTAGATGCTGTCACGTTAGCGTATTCCGATTTTGAAGACTCCTCACAGATGTTTGCCCTCCGAACAAACGACAACGATGTTACTCACTACTTCAGTTCTCTCACCAAATTATGGCAAGAACTGGACTCGTTCAATTTTCAACAGTGGCACGATCCCGCCGATGCTGAAATATACCCCAAGATGCTTGCTAAGGAGAGGGTATATGATTTCCTTGCTGGCCTTAACTCTTCTCTTGATGACGTTAGAGGCGGAATCTTAAGTCTCAAACCTCTACCTAGCATGGATGAAATTTTCGCTGAGGTTCGCCGTGAAGAACATCGGAAAAAGGTGATGCTAAGTCCTCCTCCGCTGCTTCCTTCTCTGACTGATTCTTCGGCCATGGCTGCTCGTCAAGGTGACAGTCGCACTAATCGTCGCAACCCTTCTTGGTGTGATCACTGCCAAAAGCCCTATCATACCAAGGCTACTTGCTGGAAAATACATGGCAAACCAACAGATTGGATTCCGCGCCATCTCCGCGATGCTGGTGGAAAAAGTGTTCAAACAGCCGTTTCCAAATCAGCCCCCGATTCCACTACTGATTGTGCTTTTTCAAAGGCTCAACTGGAACAACTTAGCAAACTGCTTTCCAGCTCCAATTTGCCGCCCTCATCATCTTTAATGGCCACCGGTACTGCCCTAGGTGCGCCTTGGATAATCGATTCCAGAGCCTTACATCATATGACAGGTTCTCGAGATCTTTTTTCTGCATATAGTCCCTATCCCGGTGTTAAAGTTATTCAAATTGCTAATGGTTCTTTTACACCTGTTATTGGTATTGGCTCCATCTATCTTAATCCTCAAATCTGCCTATCTAATGTCCTCCATGTGTCCAATTTATCCTGTCACCTGCTGTCCATTAGCCAACTTACAGTAGATTTGCAATGTATTGTTAAGTTTTCACCTAATTTGTGTGTGTTTCAGGACCGGATATCGGGGCGGATGATTGGGAGTGCTAAGGAAATCTCAGGATTATAATATTTTGTGCACCAATTACCTTCTGTTGAAAGTTGCAAAATGGTCACTGGTTCGTCTCATCCATCCTGTAAGCAACAAGTTATGATTCTCCAATGTCGTCTCGGTCATCCAAGCTTTTTTTACTTGCGTCGTTTGTTTCCGTCTTTGTTTCTCAATAATGAATCTTTTGCCTGTGAAATTTGCCAATTGGCAAAACATACTCGGGTTCCCTTTCCAATTCATATTTACCATGCATCTAGACCTTTTGCTCTTATTCACAGTGACATTTGGGGTCCTTCTCGTGTAAATTCTATTTCAAATAAACGATGGTTTGTCTCCTTTATTGATGATCGTACTTGGGTTTATTAGGGATAACTTTTGCATGATAAAATTGAGGTGACTAAGACCTTTGAGAATTTTCATGCCCTAATTAAAGTTCAATATAATTCAGCCATTCAAATTCTTCGAACTGATAACGGGACTGAATATTTCAATTCTGTCCTTCAGCATTTCAGTCTTGAACATGGTCTTATTCATCAAAGTTCTTGTATTAGCACTCCTCAACAAAATAGAGTTTCTGAACGAAAAAATCGTCATTTACTTGAAGTTACTCGTTCTCTCTTATTTACATTCAATGTACCTAAATGTTTCTGGGGGGATGCATTGTTAACAACCTGTTTCTTAATTAATCGTATGCCCACTAGAGTCTTTAACTTTCAAACTCCACTTTCCTCACTTCAAAAGGTTTTTCCAGAATCTCGCTTATTTTCCGAACTTGATCTGCGTATCTTTGGTTGCACCGTGTTTGTTCATAATCATGATATCCATCGGAGTAAGTTTGATCCCAGGTCATTCAAATGTGTTTTTCTACGTTATTCGACTACCCAAAAAGGGTATAGGTGTTATTATCCTGAAAAGAAATGGTATTTTATATCTAGAGAGGTCACTTTTTTTGAAAATCAGCCCTTTTTTCCCAAATATTCGCCACAGGGGGAAATCCTAGTAGTGTGGCTAATTTTTGGGATAATAATTTTTTGGATTACTTCACAGATTTAAATAATTCAGCACCTCGTGAGTCAAATCCGAATGCATCCCAATCAGATTCATATTGGGAATATTTTTGGGCAGCCCCACCTTCTCTGCAGAATCTGCCATTCTCCACAAAATCATCTGTTCCACAAAATTTGTTTCTCTCTCCTTCCCCCCAAATATTGCCAACTTCAACAAATTCTACTATTCCAGCTTCTCCAAATTTGAATTCTCCTGAGTCAATCAATCCTGATTTTGTGGATCATGAATTGCAACCTTTAAATCCTCCTAAACGTCCATCTGTTCTACCAACTTCTCTTCCACCTGATCCTAATTCAAATCCAACTTTAACTGCGCCAGTTTCTCCCATCAATCAACAGCAAAATCAGCAAACACCTGGACCAGTAAAACGGTTCCTTATAACTTACTCTAGAAGGAAAAACACGCACAAATATGATAATCCTGAAATTTCTACACAACCAGCGTCCAATAGGTACTGTGACAGATTTAAATGAACTTGACATTCCGATTGCTTTAAAAAAAGGATCTAGAGAATGCACCAAACACCCAATGTCCAACTTTCTCGGTTATTCTCATTTATCTCAGTCTATGCAAGCTCTTGTCACGCGGCTTTCTAAGATCGAAATACCAAAGACGGTTGAGGAAGCTCTACAAAATGCCAAATGGAAGAAGGCTGTACTTGAAGAGATGAGGGCTCTTACGGAAAATAGAACGTGGGACGTCGTTCAACAACCAAAAGAAAAAAGGACAGAAGGGTGCAAGTGGGTGTTTACTGTGAAATACAAAGCAGATGGCTCAATAGAACGCTATAAAGCCAGACTCGTTGCCAAATGATACACACAAACCTACGGGATTGATTACTAAGAAACTTTCTCTCCTGTAGCAAATACGGTACATGTTCTACTATCTTTAGCAGCGAACGTGGATTGGGGGCTTCAACAATTAGATGTAAAAAACGCCTTCTGGAATGGAGACTTAGAAGAAGAGGTGTACATGGATCTACCACCAGGATTTGATGCAGAGGGCAGAAGCAGGAAGGTTTGTCGTCTCAAGAAGTCTTTATATGGACTAAAACAGTCCCCTAGGGCCTGGTTTGATCGGTTTACTAAGGCAGTCCAACAACATGGGTATAGACAAGCTCACACCGACCATACTCTATTTTACAAGACACGTGGAGGTAAAATAGCAATTTTAATTGTATATGTCGATGATATAATTCTCACGGGAGATAAAAAGACAGAGATAGAGGAAATTAAAGGGAAATTGGCGAAAGAGTTTGAGATGAAGGACTTGGGAAGTTTGAGGTATTTTTTGGGTATGGAGATTGCAAGAAACAAGGCTGGAATTTTAGTTTCGCAGAGAAAATATGTCCTAGATTTATTGAAAGAGACTGGTATGATGGGCTGTAAACCAGTGGATACTCCTATGGACCCGAACGTGAAGCTTGAGATGAACCCGGACGATGAGCCAGTTGATAAAGGTCGATATCAAAGGCAGGTTGGAAAATTAATTTACTTAGCTCATACAAGGCCGGACATTGCTTTTGCAGTAAGTTGCGTAAGCCAATTTATGCACTCTCCTGCTAACTCCCATATGAATACAGTGTACCGAGTTCTTAAGTACTTAAAAGGTACCCCTGGAAGAGGCCTATTCTTCAAGAAAAATGCAGAGAGAAGCGTGGAAGTGTTTGTCGATGCTGATTGGGCCAGATCACCTATGGACAGGCGCTCTACCTCCGGTTATTACTCGTATGTATGGGGTAATCTAGTAACTTGGAGAAGTAAAAAGCAGACGGTGGTTGCACGAAGTAGTGCCGAGGCTGAATTAAGGTCGACGGCTCAAGGGATTTGTGAAGGCCTATGGTTAAGAATGTTACTAGAAGAGCTAGGAGTAAGAGTACAGACACCACTGAAAATCCGCTGTGATAATAAAGCTGCAATCTCCAACTCACATAATCCTGTCCATCACGACCGAACCAAGCATATTGAAGTTGACCGACATTTCATCAAGGAAAAAATCGACGAGGGAATCATTGAAGTCACTTACGTGCCCACTTCTCAACAAACTGCCGATGTCTTAACCAAAGTCTTATTTAAACCACTGTTTGATAGGTTTATAGACAAGCTGGGAATGTATAATCTATACTACTCAGCTTGAGGGGGGGTGTTGAGGTAGTCAACTGTGTTAGGTCGTTTTCCTTAATTTTAGGAATAACAATTTATAGCTTCCTTTTTTTATTCTGATGTATTAACAGTATAAAAGGTAATGTGTATATTAGGGTTGAATGTATCTTTCACTATTCATTCTGAGGAATAAAAAGTATTCTCTACATAGCAGTGTTCTTTATCTCTTTCCCAAATATATGCTTTAATGCGCTTCAAATTACTTCTTCCTGTAGCTCTAAGTTCATTAATGCTAATACTCCCAAGGTTATGCTTGCTCTTACTTCTCAGATTACTCATGGTTCTATCTCTGAAACTACTCATGATTATGATCTTCAAATTCTCATTTTGATACCCCTGCTATTATGCTTGCTCATACCTCTCAGACTATTCCTGGTCATAGAACAAAACGCGTTGCTTGTTCAGAATCTGAGTTTTTGCCTAATGATAAGACTGACACGAACATAGAGTTGCCTAATGATACTTCAAAAAAGGCGCTTACTGAAAATAATGCTGAAAAAAAGAAAATGCTAACTGATGTGCCAAATGTTCGTCGAGGAGAGTTGTATGCAAAAAGGAATAAAACGAGGTAGACCAATTTATCGGTGGAAAAAATATGTCATGACGTAGTTGGTGGTAGAATTGACATGGGTATGTTGGCCTTTGGGAGAAAAACCTATGCCATATTTAGTAGGTAGTGTGCCCTACTTGTTTTGGCTAATTTTAGTTCTATATTATGGAGGGATCCAGGATCGTCGAGCGCAGTCTGAGGTTTGTCATGTAGGAAGCTCTAAGCAACAAGCTGATTTGTGGTTTTTAGAGCTCAGTAAGAAACTGCTTGTGTTTTTTTTTTTTTTTTTTTTTTTTTTGTTGTTGTTGGATTATTGCCTATGTTTTTAATATTTTAATATTCATATTTTTTTTCCTTCTTTATTGTTTCGTTCAAATATCATGTTTCGTTAACTGTATTTGCGAGTTTAATGGTTGTTTATAATTAGTGCAGTACCTGCTTGCGAGCATGACTTTGGTGGATTCTGCGTCGTTAGTATTGGGGAGAATAATACTTTGCAAGACACACTTGCTAAAAACAATGCTGCCAAAAAAAAAAAAAAAAGGCTTACTGATGCAAGAAATGCCTGGCGAAGGGAATTGTATGCAAAACAGAAACAAACGAGACATGAAAATTTTACTTAGAAAAATAGCTGTGATGATGTAATTAGTAATAAAACTAATGAAGTGATGATGTATTGTGTGTTACCAGCTATTTTGGTTGATTTTTTTAATTGTTACGCAGAGTTCCAGATCATTGTGCCCGAAATGCTCGGCGGAGGGAATTGTATGCAAAACAGAAATAAACGAGCCGTGCAAACTTTACTTTGGAAAACAGCTGTCACGATGAAATTAGTAATAAAACTGATGAAGGTATGTTATGCTATGGAAAAAACATGCTCACATTTTATTGGGTTGTGTGTTCCCAGTTATTTTTGTTGATTTTTGTCATTTATTACGCAGGAGTCCCAGATCATTGTGAACAGTCTGAGGTTTGCCATTCAAGATGCTATAAGCAAATCAACACTGGTTCTCAACAGGAACAATCTGCGTAGAAGCAGGACCAATCTGCTCAGAAACAGGTGTAGAGTATAAATCTGGAGCGAGAGTGGCTGATATGTTTACCAAGCCTTTACCTATTTCTTCTTTGTTTTCTCTCTTGTCCAAGATGTATGTCAAAGATATTCACAGTCCATCTTGAGGAGGAGTATTAGAATTGTAATTAGGTTGCTAATTAGTTGCTGAGTTGTCATTTAGTTAATTAATTCTATACCAGTTAGTTATAACAAACTCTGTACATGTATGTAGTTGGTGACTCTTGTATAGACATTCATTCGTGAATATAGAGATATTTTCTCCTCTCTCTCTCTGGTCTCAGTTGTAATAAATATTCTCGAGCCTCGTAAGAAAAGAATTGTGCTCTTTTTTTTATTTTTTTATTATTATTATTTTTTTTTGCTTTGTTTCGTTCTTTTTCATTTGTTTTCGCTGAAATATCATGTTTGATTATATTGTCTTTTTGAGCTTGATGGATATACATATTTGGTGCAGCCCCTGTTTTCGAGCTTGGTGGCCATGCAGAAACATAACGAGGTATGTGCCGTTGGTTAAGATGGTTGAAAAATTGTTCTTTTTTAATTTTTAATTTTTAAATATGTTCCTAACATATGTGTGGAATGCAGATATTGAAATAGTTCATAAGGTTAGAGCTGAAATAATTGTCTTTGCACGTTTTGCTAGAAAAACCTTTGTCATCTGGGTGCCATCTACCATGCGAAACCATGTGTGGTTTGAATTTTGAAAATATTACTTGTTTATTTATTTATTTAATGTATAATTTAGTTACAGTGGAATCATTGTTAGTTTCCTTTTGTTTTGTCCCATTTTTTGGAAGGTTTTACAAATTTTCCTAATGGACGTGTTTTACCTTTCTTGTTATAGTTTCATTTGAGAAACTCAAAGTTTGTTAAATATCACCTTTTTTTGTTTTTATTTTTTATTTTTTTGTTTTTTTTTTCTACGATTGCCTTATTGTTTGATGATACCAATCGAATTGAAAATCTAGAATTAACAGAGAACAAATTCAAATTGTGAATTTGAAAAAATACATTTAATTATGGCAGTAATATCTAAAGGATTAATTTCATCATTTTCCCCTCTACTTTAACCCGAATCTCAAACTGCCTCATGTACTTCAATTTGTTACATCCGTTCCCCTTATACTTTTAAAACGTCTCAAATTTGTCCTTCCGTTAACTTTTTCATCCAAAGTTGTCATTTTCCATCCAAAATTGCCATGTGTCGCATAATTAGATAAGTTTTTGTGCATTTGTTGGTGAAATTATGTTTTTGCCCTTATTTGATATGTTTTTTCTTTTTTTTTTTTTTTTTTGCTAGAAACACTTGATTGAAAAAAAAAAACTTTTTTCTTCAATCACTAGCACAAAAAAAGAAAACTAAAAAATATCAAATTTTTAGCTGAAGAAAAAAACTAATTTTTTTTAATCAAGTGTTTGTAGCACAAAAAAAAAAAACTTGAGAAAAAAAAGTATCAAATAGGAGCAGAAACATAATTCACCTATAGATGCACAAAAACCTCTACAATTATGTGACACATGGCAACTTTGGATGGAAAAGTTAACGGAATGACAAATTTGAAACGTTTTAAGAGTATAGGGGGAACGGATGTAACAAATTAAAATATAAGGGGCAATTTGAGATTCGAGTTATAGTAGAGGGGGAAATGGTGAAATTAACCCATATCTAAATGCAAATTAAAAAGGCTGTATTAAAAGAGAGATCCAGCCATCGATTTTAATAGGATTAATTTCATCATTACCACTTATACTTTAACTCGAATTTTAAATTACCTAATGTATTTCAATTTGTTACATTCGTTCTCTTTATACTTTTAAAACGTCTCAAGTTTGTTCTTTTGTTAACTTTTTCATCCAAAATTATCATGTGTCACGTAATTAGATAGATTTTCTTGCATTTGTAAGTAAAATTATATTTTTACCCATATTTGATACTTTTCTTTTCTTTAATTTTTTTGACGATTTAAGTTATAAATTGATGATTTGAATACATTTTCAAACTTCTTTAGGAAAAAAAAAAGAAAAAAGAAAAGATACATTTTCAAACAACTCTTAAGTAACACATGATCCGTACGTGAGGAGCACGTAGCAACAACTAGTCTATCAAATATCTAAAAGAATCTAAGGGGTCGGGACGTTTCGTCGGCACGTGGCCGAAACGTTTCGTCCCTGTTTTTTTTTTTTTTTTCGTGCGAAACAAAAAAAAACGCTTTTTTTTAAGGGGTTAAAGTGATTTTTTTTTTCAAAAAATGGGTCGTTATATAATTTAATAAAATATTAGGGACTGAAATGTAATTAAATAGGACCAGAATGAAAAAAAAAAAGACTTAAGCGCAAAAAAAAAGCCCCTAACACGGGCCCGCGTGTCAAGGGAGCTCCCACTCTCTTCCTGGCGCGTGAATTACACGCGGCAGCTTTTTTGTTTTGTTTTTGTTTTTTTTTTTTCAGTTTTTTTGCTTTTTTCTTTCTTTTTTTTTCATTTTTTTTTTGTTTTTCTCTTCTTTTTTTTTTCCCCTTTTTAGTTCTTTCTTTTATTCAATTATTTTTTCAAGCTTTCTTTTTTAACTTTTCCCCTCTTTTTTTTATTTTTAATCTTATATATTTTTTTTCATCTTTTTATCTCTCAATTTTTTTTATAATAATACATATTTTTATTTTTTTTATTATTATCTTGTTTAATAATTTTTTTATTTTGTCTGACAATTTAAAAAATTAATTTTTACTATATTTTTTAAATGATCAAATTTTTATAATATTTTTTCCTTAATTTTCATTTATTTCATAACTTAATATTAAAAAAAAAAAGACCTTACCCGTGTGGAGCATGTGCCCAAAACTAGTCCTACTATATAATAAGTGTTGAAAGTGCTTATACTGTTCACCTATTTTCGTCCAAAACGGTGTCGTTTGGGACGAAAATTTTCGTCCTATACGACGTTGTTTCAAGAACAAACGAATATATATATATATTTTTTTTACGTTTTCGAATAAGCGAGACCACTTGTTTAGATATTAGACAGAGTGCGTGGGGGAGACTCGCTCAGAAGATGTATTCGTGCGAGAATTGCGCGTGGGGAAAGGGGTTAGTTGGTGTGAGTTGAGTGCGTGAAGTCTTGTGCTTAGTGGGACCCACCACTGCACTCTGTACAAAAAGTTGATGTTGGTCAGTACTTTGAAAACACACACGCATGGAGGTGGACATCAATTGGGTAGAGGTTGGCATGTTGACTTAAAACTTTGGGCTTATTGATTTACTTTTATTTCATAATTCTTTTGGAATAAAATCAGGTAAAGGTAAATATTTAATAAAACTAAATATACTAAACAATCTAGCAAAAAATATATATACTAAACTAATAATTTTCAATTAAACATATAGTCATTAAATTTTAATATTAAGGAGACAATAAAATACATATTTTTACACTTAAAAGACGCTTTTCTATGCATAAATTTTTTTAGGAAAAGTATCAATTCAACACTATAATTAGAATATATACTCAATTTTTTTAATAATTAAACAAATAGTTGATTCGTTAGTTAGATGCATATTAAAATGATGGTTCAATTAATTATTAACATATAAATATGCAATTGAGTTATTTGGATAATTTTTAAAATATTAGAAATTATTTAAATTAAGTGTTAAAACCTAGATATTTACTTAATTTCTCTTTTTTCTAGCAAGCTCATAGCCTTATTTTTTGGTTTTGACTTATCAGCGCTTCCTTCTTTTTTTTCCCTTTTTTGGATAAGTCTTTTTTCATAAATTTTTGCACTTTAGTCCTTTTCTTTCTCTTCTTAATTTCTCTTTGATTTCAATTCTCTTTTTCTCTTCACTAGAGTGTCGACATTTTTTTTTTGTAGCTACTATAGATTGTAATTTTTCGTACTTAATCTATAGATTCCCATTGTGTTATGCTTTTTCTAATTCGATTTAAAAAAATATATATTATGTTCATCAAGATTAGTATGTTGAAAAAGGATTAAAAATTATTATTTTTTACTTTATGCCCCCTCCATTGGAAAATAGACTAAAAAGTAAATAATTTTATTTATATTTTAGTATTTTTTTAGTCATTTTCTTTCACCTCTTAAATTCTCTTTGATTTCAATTCTCTTTTCCTTACCACTCGAGTGTAAAAAAAAAAAAAAAATTCGTCACCACCGTTGATTGTAATTTTACGTGTTTGATCCATAGATACTCATTGTGTATTTGTGTTATACTTTTTCTCATTTTATTTTTTTTTAAATTATTATATTCGTAAAAATTGGTATCATAAATAAGGATTAAAAAATAATTTTTTTGCCCCTTTTAATACTAAAAGATAAATATTTTTATTTATATTTTAGTAATTTCTCTCTCCTCTAATTTTCTCTTTGATTTAAATTTTTTTTTCTTACCATTCGAGTAAAGAAAAAAATTTTCATCAGTGCCGC